>OY776677.1:90783176-91528816 GCA_963675555.1 Leptura quadrifasciata
GAAAAATAGGAAAACCACAAACAGTTATAGTTTCTTTATTTGAGGAGGTACGAAAAAAGTTAAAGGGATGAAAGTTGACGGCAAAGACAATAAGAAGAATAATGTGTATCAAAAAATTCGAAAAACGCAGTTGGGTTTGAAATAAGCTCTTGTGCAAAAATGAAAAGAACAAATCTCAAAGTAGGCCGTGACACCATTAATTCAGTTTATTTTTATGTCAAACAAATTTTAATGTCAATATTTAGTATTTTACGAAAACAACAATTCATATTGAATCGTAAAAATCAGCTATGCCATAATAGTAAAAATTCACATTATAATAATCATAATTCAGTAATTATTTATTACAATTTAACACAATCAAACAAATCTCATAAATAAAAATACATCTGGAAATCTATCTCCGTAAACCGTGACTGCCATCTCAACAGTGTTGCCAACCCTTGTCTTACAGAATTCGGTAGAATTACAACGAAAAATCGGTAGATATGAGGAAAAATCGGTAGATTTGCTTTTCAATGGAAATTCAAAGCAATTAATCATTTGCAGAACATATGTGATATAGTAATAATTAAAGGTTGTTCAAAATAACAAACTTTATTTATTTTGATGAACGTAAATAACAAAATATACTTAAATATATATATATATATATATATATGTACAGTGTTGTTGTATCTCCGAGTGCTCTCCCGGGCCGATGATCGGCTCCTCCCGGATTCTCGCTGAAAGCTATCTACTAGCAGTCTACTGCTAATATTCGTTGCTCGAACTCGAGTTCGAGCTACAGTCGCATGCCTCGTGCCATGCATTCGACTTGAACATATGAATATATAGCTAATTATTCATCTAAGTAATGCGGCGCAAGCCATTTGACAAGTTCACAAACAAACATAGATATTGTAAATATTCTGGCATCTCTCCTGTCTCGATATCAATTCCATAATAATATATAACGGAAGTGAAAATCTTCCACTAATTGAGAAAATAATAAAGAATTTTTTGTTAAATTTTTAAAAATATTTCAGCCTCTAAAATTTCGGTAGAAATCAAAATTATTCGGTAGATCGGTAGATTTATCACAATTCGGTAGAAATACCGAAAAATCGGTAGGGTTGGCACCACTGCATCTCAGCGTCAAAACTGCACTGGCAATAAATGCTAACGAGGTCAAGACGAAATTACTGACAAAACTTGATTGCATTCCTGGCATTGCCTGACAAAATTTAAATATTGTGTTCCTCGCAATTTTATAGTTGTTTATTATTTTGGTGTTTATTATTTTTGTCTTAATATGGGTTATTTAACATTACTTTTTGCCCTCTATAATAGGACATTCAGATTTAACGTCGAGCATTGCAAACACGCAAAAAGTTTCTTTGTTTCAAATGAATAAAGCGAAAATAAGCGATATTTAATAATAATCCTAATCATTTACGAAACGTAAACTTTCTGAAATAACAATTTTTGTGCTGTAGTCAAATGTCAAAATACATGTGTTTATTTTTCATCATTTGAAATTTGAAAATAATTTTGCAACTTTAAGGAAGTAAGAGACTTATAAGTTATACCTTTTTACCGAGCCTTTTGGTAAAACGACTTTCAGTATTTTATGTTAAATATATGTGAGCAGAAGCTATTTCATCGAAAGTATCAGTCTCATCAACTTCCAGAAGCTGACCATCATGGATATAATAAATTGTGTTGGTATTCACTTTATTTATTTTTTTAATTTTCCTCGCAACTGCTCACCGCCCACAACTTATATCACAAATGCTTTGCGCTACCAAAAGTGGCGACCGTTACTAAACATGTAGAGAAAATAGCGTATCCGTCAGAGTACGTTTGCGCTACAGTTACACAACTGTTACGTCCGCTGAATGCGACCGATATATCATCTAGTGGTGGTATCGTGAATCAACATTGTTAAAATCCATCAAAAGTAATTTGATTCATAAGTTCTGTTAATAAAAAAAACAAGTGTTGGTAGTTACTTGCAAACCGACATCCCTGTGAATGTTCATCATTATCATCAACCAGCAATTTGCGTTCACTGCTGGACATATGCCTCCCGTAAATATTTCCATCGATTCCTGTCTTGTGCAGATTGTGTGTATCCAATTTCCCTGCAACCGCTTTATGTCGTCCGTCCATCGCGTGGGGGGTCGGCCTCTACTTCGATAAGCCTCTTGCCTAGGTCTCCACTCCACGATCCTCTTAGTCCATCGTCCGTCACTGAACCTTGCAACATGACCTGCCCAGTTCCACTTTAGGGAAGTTATTCTCTATGGCATCTGTTACGCCTGTTCTCTGTCTTATGGTTTCATTTGATATTCGATCCCTCAGGAATATAACCAACATCGATCGTTCCATGGCTCTCTGAGCGACTCGTATTTTGCAGATTGCTGTCTTCATTGTCTTCGTCAACGTTAAAGTTTCCGCCCCGTAGGTCATTACTGGAAGAACGCATTGGTCATATACCTCTCATTTAAGGCTCATTGGGATATCTGCCTTAAGAACATCCCTCAATTTACCAAAGGCTGCCCATGCCAGTCCTATCCTTCTGTAAATTTCGCAGGTTTGATTATCTCAGCTTATCCGAATTTCATGCCCTAGTTATTTATACGACATTACTTGTTCGATCTTAGTTCCACCCACAGATATATTGTCGCTGAGGACGAGGTTTGTCATAAACTGAGATTTTTGAAAATTGATTTTTAGACCGATTTCTAGCGATGCTTCGTACATGCTCCTTAGCATATAACTGGCGTCTTTTGCATTGTCCGCTATCAGTACGATGTCGTCAGCAAAGCGCAAATGATTTAGATATTCTCCATCTATGTTGATGCCTTTTCAATCCCATTTTACTCTTTTGCACATAAGCTCCAGTAGCGCTGTGAATAGCTTTGGTGATAAAGTGTCGCCTTGACGTACCCTTTGGCCAATGAGGAATTTGTTGGTGTCTTCATGAAGTCGGACACATGCAGTTGCGCTTTTGTAGATGTTTCCTATCAGTGTTGTGTATCTGTGGTCGATCCTACTTTCCGCTAGAGCTTTTAGCATAAATATCTGGTCTACCGTGTCGAATGCCTTTTTGTAATCGACGAATATCAGAATGAGCGGCTCTTTATAACTTGAAGATGGTCGTTTGTCCCGTACCCAGTTCGGAAGCCTGCCTGCTCTCGCGGCTGGTAAAAGTCTAATTTGGGTTAGGCGGTTTGCTATTATTTTCAATGAAAAATGAAAATAATAGCAAAAAAAACTGTGAATGCTATTCCTGGCAAATTCCTGGCAGGACTCTTTATTTCTGGCAAATGCCAGTGATTATTGGCACAACGGCAACCCTGCTAATCATATCATTTTTATTATTGGTGTATACCATAATTACTAAAATAAAACTTGTCTTAGAACTCGACAACGCAACATACAATAGTGACAATCCGTCCAATTTGTTAATAACTGTACACATTGTTTTTCACTAAGCATGGCATGGTTGATTTTTACGGTTCAATGATATGAATTGTGGTTTTCGTAAAATATTAAATATTTACACCATCAGTTCAAATTTTTGTGACATGTTTTATGTCGTTGGAAAGAGTCAAAATAAACGGAATTAATGGTGTCATGGCCCACTTTGATATTTGTTCTTTTCATTTTTGTACAAGAGCGTATGTCAAAGCCAACTGCGTTTTTCGAATCTTTTGATACACATTATTATTCTTATTGTCTTTGCCGTCAACTTTCATCCCAACTTTTTTCGTATCTCCTCAAATAAGGAAGCTATAACCGTTTGTGGTTTTCCTATTTTTCAGGTTTTTGTAATATATCTCGCAAAGTAGGCTATGGAAAAATGCTTACAACACCATCAAATTTCATGTTCCATATGTGAAAGAGTTCCTTCAAATGGCGCTATCAAAAAAATTGTCCTGAATCCTACCTACCTTGTAGAGAATTTTAGAAAATATTCAGTTATATGAGATAAACTTAACTTTTTACGTAAATATTAAGATTAAATTAAGTTATATTAAGTAGGTACATTCCAAGCAGTTGATTTACGTGCAGTGATTTTAAATATCAACAAAAAATATATCTTTATCTACGTGAATGCTAAAAAAATACCTCACCTGTTTCTCATTCAACGACTTTTTTTGAGATTTTGCCAATAAGTAAGTTTAACAGGAAATTAAATAATAATAATAATACGAATTTCTACATAAATATATGAAACGTTAAGCCAAAATCATATTTAATACACAGGGTGATTCATGTAAAACCCCCAGACAGTTTCCGTGGTACCGAAAACAGATATTCAAATTCTGTAAAAGCCACTCGTTAGATATTCTTGGTGGCTTTATTTTATTTTTCAAATGTTGCCAATGACGGTGGCATCTGCGGGGTCGCGACGCCAGAAATATATTTTTCGATGACGGAACCTTGGTAGTATATTATTAAAGTATGTTTAATTTTAAGTTCTTTTTGTAGTTTTTTCTACTAAAATCAGTAGTTTTTGAGATACAGGAAAAAATAAATTCCCAGCCGAATATTTGGTAACTATAGCAGGAAAATGAAAATTCGCTAAAATGTGATCAGTAGATACAATATCTAGCCGACAGCCTTTGTTGGTTCAGGCGCGAATTGGCAATTGCGATTAATCGAACGGGTATCGCGCCTACCGGGTTCGAGCCCCGGATCCGGCACTGGCATTGTCGGAGGATACGGTTGTATATCCGCGTTTTTCGATGTGTAACCCCCTTCCCCCCTGACATAACAACAACACAGTTGAAATTGGACTATGCCGGACAACCGGACACATAGCTTGCATAAAGGACAACAGATGGAACGCTAGGATGCTCTAGTGGAGACCATGTGGGGAAGGAGATATAGAAGTCGATCAACAACTCGATGGTATGATGACAACAAAAGAGTGGCAGGACTACCATGGATAAGGGTTAGTTCCCATACGTGCGGATTGAGAATTTTTTCTTGAGGATTTTGTTCTAAAACAGTATAATTTTCTTGCAGGTGTAGCGAAATGTTCGTAAGAAAATTCGTTTACTTTTAACTAGAAATTAAATTCCCAAATTAAGTTCTCCTGGAACGCATATATCGAATGAAAAAAAATCTGCGAAAATTCGCAATCCGCAGCTATGAAAACTAACCTTAAGAGTCGCACAGGGTAGGAACAGATAGAATATGTTAAGGGAAGCCTATTCTCAATACTGGGCGCAAACAGGCTAAAGAAGAACCCTCTTTCACACAAGCTTCTGGCTTCTGGAATTGGGGGTTGTTTAATTTCTGCGGTATTCATTTATTTATTACTATTTAATAGGTAGCTTTAACAAGTGAATCGCAATTTATCAAAAGGCTGTACAAAGATGGCACTGAAGTGTTTGATTATTTTTTTTTTATAGCTAGACCCTGGAACATTGAAACATAGCATACGTGATAGGATAGGGTAGCAAATGACATATAACATTATAATAGATTTTTTTTGTAAAATCATTAGTTTTCAAATTGCCTGATGATATTTTCTATTTTAAAAATTTTCAAAGTATAATTTGGACTAATTCCTGTCTTTTTTTGTTAGTTATTTAAATTAGTGGCCGTATGTGTAATTTAATAATGTAAAATCAGGTAGGTTGTGTAGTAATTTATTTTGACGTTTAAAAAATATGTACAATTCAGTTTTAAAGTAAATATTCAAATAATTCGGATTTATTCCGTATAACACCGACAATTCGGCAATAAATTTATGCGCCGCTCAAAATAACAAGGTCTTAAATGATGAACCTAATAAACTCTATGGGGATGGTATTTATTTTCAGTGTCGGACTGGGGCCAAGAGAGCCTACTGGAGCAAACAACTTGGGGGGGGGGGGGGGTTACATATATATTTTATTAGTTTAGTTTATAACTTATATCGGCCCCCTAAAAAGTCATGCAAACTTGACTTCTTGTTCTTTTTGATTCAAATGAAGCTGATGAAATAAATTTTAAGTGGTCCCTAGATACATTTTTGTACATTTGTCCCGAAATGCTCGAGAAGTTGACTTATTTTCTATTAAATTGTTTTTTGAACAGATATTTTCAACTTATTACGTATTAGGGTTGAAATTTTGATTTTTATGATTTTTTAAAGCGAAAATTCAAAGAGAAAAACTTTTTTTTTTTCTTAGTTTTAAAATAATGTAGTTCATATTGTTCTTGTTTGCTCAGAAAATGTTTGTTGTCTCATATAGTTAGCATTTTTTTAAGTATAAAAATGTTAAATATTAGTGCAAAATTAAAAGTCTCTAATTTCCACAGTATCCGTTTACATTAATTACATCAATTTATGTACTTATCAACGAAATGCTTTGCAAATACAAAGCGCATAGGATGTGAATAACAGAAAGTCACGTCTGCTGAGAACATGACAGAAGTTCCGAGCGTAACGATCCGTTTTACAAATGAATATTAAAAGCGTCAGACGTAGCCGCAACCAACGTTGACCATTCTGTCAGTTCTCTGTCAACTTAGTAGCGTGCGGTGGATAAAAGACTGAATGCAGTAGCTAGAGACTTGGTGGTGAAATCAAACGAGGGCTTTCATCAGGAAAAAAACGGAACGAATGTTCCCTTTTACCTTTACAAGAAATCCATGACGTGAATTGTAAAATTAAATGCGGTAACGAATGTTAAAATTCATTGTATCGCATGCTATTATAGTCTTGACATTTTCATCACAAAATACTTGTCTTTTGCATTTATTGTATAAGATGAGATCCCTATCTTATACTTACACTAGACAAGGGGTGGAACTGCTTTACAGGCCTCCGAAAGATGGTATATACACTACGCAATTCTCACCTAAGATTGCATAGCTCCTGCATATACACTGATATACAAGCCGCAAGAAGTTGGAGCGAGATCGCTGCATTTCCTTGGCAGTCACCAATCTAACTATTTGCCTGATTAACTGCTGGTTTACTTTTCGTATCGACGAATGTTCCCTTTTACCTTTACAAGAAATCCATGACGTGAATTGTAAAATTAAATGCGGTAACGAATGTTAAAATTCATTGTATCGCATGCTATTATAGTCTTGACATTTTCATCACAAAATACTTGTCTTTTGCATTTATTGTATAAGATGAGATCCCTATCTTATACTTACACTAGACAAGGGGTGGAACTGCTTTACAGGCCTCCGAAAGATGGTATATACACTACGCAATTCTCACCTAAGATTGCATAGCTCCTGCATATACACTGATATACAAGCCGCAAGAAGTTGGAGCGAGATCGCTGCATTTCCTTGGCAGTCACCAATCTAACTATTTGCCTGATTAACTGCTGGTTTACTTTTCGTATCGACGATACGAGTATAGTAAATTCAGATCTACGCTAGTCCCTATAAACGGATCACTTTACAGCAATTTTTATGAATATGCACTTTTTGGAAACGTTTGGCCATATCTTGGCTAATTTCTATCAAAAAGGGGGTGTAACAGGTTTCAAACTAAAGTTAATTCCATAAACTTTCAATTTTATATACAGTATTTTTGCACAGATGCACTTTTTCTGAATAAACAGTTATAACACAGGGAGGAAATTTGATTTCAAATGTGCGAAATAAGGCTATAAATTCAAAACTCTGCCTCTCATTCCATTTTTATTGAAAGTGAGCTTGGTAAGTCAGGTAAGTCTTAAGTTAACATGGATGATAATAAGCTTTAAAGAATACCTCTCAACATTTTTAACAAAAACGTTTCATTAAAAAAAAAAAAACGCGTGAATGAAGATAACAACTACCTACTTCACGCTAATTGCATGGGATTGGCTACACGAGACTAGAGATAGACTACATGACTGCCCACGCACTAGACGGAACTAGAACTACATGAAACTACAAATGATGACTACACACTACACAATGTCTACGAGAAACTATACGAGATTACATTTATTGTTGTCTGAATTCATGACTGAAAATTGTAATAAGCATCAACAAGTAGGTATAGTTGAAGTAGGAATATCCCAAGACAAAAAAAACGGAACAAAAACTTTACGACCTCATTAAAATACCATTACTCTTTGCGCTACCTCGACCGGAAATCAGCTCGCTTACCTTGATAAGTTTTTAATGTACGTCGGGTCGTTTGATGCAACATTCCGCCATGGCCAGTGGCAATAATAATTATGTCGTAAAGGTTTTGTTGCGTTTTTATGTATCGGGTACTTAATACTTGAACTATATTAATAAAGCACTTATTTATGCCTAAAATGTGAACTAGTGCTTTCAAAATACTTGCTAACTTTGCTGTTCGTTGGTTTGCATAGGTAGCGAAATCGGAAACAGGATTATTACAATGATTTGTTCATCCTAATTTTACTTGCTTTTCTTTCACTCACAATGTTTTTTCAATTTTCACAATTTGTTGTTTGTGTTCAAATCTTACATATTTTATTTAACACACTTCCTGACATAATCAACTGAAGAAATTTTGCACAGGTACTAAGATTGGATGACAGTACAGTATTCCACCGTTACTTTTGCAAATATCCGCACGTAGGGGGCGCGGGAGTGAAAATTGAAAAATCTGCAAAACGAAAAATCAAAACAAATCATAAGAGACGAATTTTTATAAAGGACAAAATAAAAAAATAATGTACGATTACAAGAAAAGGCGTGCGCACTTTATATATAAGTATATGTATCATCTTTATGTACGCATGATTGAAGGCAATATGTGTACAACGATTCCACCACTTTCATAATCATTATGCGTACAACCATAGAAAATTTTTTTTAGTGTATAGTTTTTTGTACTGTTTCTAGATTCGTTTTACTGGTAATTTCGAAACAAGCGAATTACTGACATAAAAATACGAATATTAACAACAATGGTTTTTAAAAAGTTTATGCGTTAAAGTTACACTGCTTATAATATAATGTAAAAATTATTCAGGTTTTAAATTTCACCCAGGCAGTTATAACGTGCTTAATTAAATATCTCTTGTAACTTGCACCCAAATATACTTGTCCCATTCAATATTTTTTTCTTTACAGTTGGAGACTTATTCATGAAATTTAATTAAAAACCCGTTTCAGCCTCGCTGTTTGTAAGGCAGATGGTTGTAACGGAAGTGCTTTAAAAGTATATCAGATGTAAACTTCCTCTCGCATTTTTCTCCGACGCGTCAGTGTCAATAAATCTCCTATCCCGTATGTGCACTGATTGCAAACACAGTGGCGTAACCTAGATGAAAAAAAAAATGTTGACAGTTTTAGACAATCTCCTGGAATTAGGTGTTTCCATAGGTTTTTGTGTGGCTGTTTGATTACTTTAGTTAACCACAAAAAATTAAAATAGTGCCTTTAGTTTATATTTAATGAATGATTCATTTTTAGCATAGAATTTGACAGTTTGACAATTGACAGCTACGGATAGGGCAATATGAGGATTAAAAACTGTCAAAATTAATATGAAAAATGTTAGTAACAGATATTTTTTAATCTTTAAAAATAACTAATTCTTTATTACACAATACTGATGAACCAAACGTACTTTTTAGACGGTTTTCAATTCGTTAGTGATATGATGTTAAAGAAAATTAAAACATGAAAATATAGGAAGTTTTCTTAGCTTTAATGCTTATATTTGTCATAAAACGCTTTGTATATTGTTATGTGCACGCCCACGCCTTCTTACTGCAAGAGATTTAATCCATAATAGTAGACAGAGTAAAAGGAAGCTTGCCTAATGGACAACCAGTAAAACAATAGTTCACCAGTCGGCCCAGGATGGCGCTGCCTCCGCTGCCTCATAGATACACTGGAAGGAGTACATACTGGATTAATCGAGAATAAGCGCTCGGATAAATAAGAAGCGGGACCAGCGCATTGAGTTCAGTACAGTTCTGAACGAGTTAACACATTGGCGACGCAGTAGTATATTTCGCAGTGCTGGTGTCGCCATATGGCGATCTGGTCTTATGTATATTATATTGCTCAATTTGTATTCGACATTGCTCGTGGATGCATGTAATCGAATCAGACTATTTTCATACCCAGTGCGACCTGGTTTGGCCTCTAGCGGTGAGTGATATCCAAGCAGGCCCTTCAGCGCCTAAAAGGCCTAAGATGACTCCCAAAGCTCTTTTTTATGTATTTTAATTTGTTTTTATAAAGTTTTAATACAGAAAGGAGCATTGTTATTTGAAAATTGACAAAACCTACCCCTTTATATGTGTGACGCCACATGGCGACATCAGCACTACAGAGAAAATTCTATCAACAACGCTGGTGTCGCCACATGGCGTTTTTGTTTTTTTCTTCAGTTTTAATACAAAACTTACATTTTCTATGTCTAATTGGATTGTTATGAAAAGTTTTGTCAATTAAAAAAAACCTACTCGGCATCTGGGGGTACCTAACAAAATCCCATCAACAGTTAATGTGTTAAGTAATCGGATAAGATAAGGAACGGTAATAAGTTGTGAATTATAGTAATGAGACTATAATAGATGAAAGTTATAATTAGTGTATTATTATAAGGACTAATTAATGTAAATAGTGATAAATAAATCAGTGGTTAGTGAAAATTCGTGTCGCAATTATTGAACCTACATAACAATATTTTACGCGTTGCTGATGAAAAATCATCTAAAAATCTGTATTTTGGATTTTGTTCAAGAATGGCAAAATTAATGTTCTCCTTTTTATGTTATAAGCCAAGAAAGTCAGTATCGATGATCTTTCAGTTATAGTTCATTTAATGGAAAGCCATGTTTTTTTTTTCCAGAAAAATATTTAACAAAAATTGTGAAAATTAGATGTTTTCCCATATATAATTTGATCTAACTACCTCCATTTAAAGTTATATTTTCAGTGTTTTGGATATGTTTTCACATTTTTTTAAAGCTCATCAACAATGCGATTTATAAAAAAATGCTGCAACTTATATTTATAATCAATAAAAGTTTATATAGTGTTACGTGTTTACAATCTCCAGTAAACACCCTGTACGTAGGTTCAAATAATTGCAACAAGACTTCACTAACCACTACTTTATTTAATACTTAATTACAATAATTAAGTCTTTATACACATTAGTACACTCTAATTACAAGTTCCATCTACTATAGTCTCACTACTATAATTCACAACTTATTACAGTTCTTATTCCATCTGTTCACTTGTTCCTCTAATATAAAACTGTGCTACGTGCGCGGAATTCACTCCTTATATATCCGAGGCGCTTGATTCTCGAACGTTCCAGTCTATCCTTCGCGGCGTTTCTGGTCCTTCTCGTGTATTCTATGAGGCAGTGGCGTAGGCGTGCACATAACAACAGATTAAGACATTCATAGTTACGCTTAGGAAATCTGAAATTTAACGTTCTTGGACGCAATTTTTTTATAAAAAGATATACTTTACAAGTATGTCTTGAAATCCAACAATATCATGAATCAATGAAAAAAATTTGAATAAGAAGAAATTAAATATCTCCATAAGAAAAATTGAAGAAACCCAAAATTTTGAAATTTTTTGAGATTATATGCAAAACAATTTTAAGCTCCAAAAACTGCATAAAAATCTACAATTTAGAAAAGTTTCCTACGATGATTTACCTTAAAGTTACAGCGGGTTCAATTTTTAGAGAAAAATTATTTTTTTTAGCAATTATAGGTTAGATTTTGTATTGAAATTTGGCATATTTTTTTTATATCCATGAACTACATTTCGTCCCAAAATTTCAGTTAATGTGTTTATCCCCTGAAGAATTATTAATAAAAACCAAGAAATTTAGGCTAGCTTCTTTTTTTGGTAATTTTAAAGTTATATTGTTTGAGTTTGCGCTTAAACCTATTCAAAACGTTAGGCAATTTCGTTACAGACAATCTTAGGTTAGGTCAATTCGGCCAATAGAAACAGAAATATAAAAAAAAAAAATCGGCAGCTACTGGAAGCGGCTGGAACCTCCCCACTCGGTGGATCTTTGAAGCCGAAAAGAGCAAAGCTGTATAGTTACTATAGTTGCTGCATAGGAATGCACGTGATGTGACGAGTTTCATGGCGCAAAGGCTCCGCGCATCGACCGTGCCATGCGAAAAGCGATCTTATGTGATATATCGTTGAAACCGGAATTTTAACCGCCTTTTCAATGGTTCGATTGTAAACTGCAAGTAATTATAAAATAAACTACTTGATTGCCTTTAGTGTTTATAACAAGTTAAAAAAATAGCCTGCTCCCAAAATTTTCTTTATTGACTATAATAATCTGGTAAATTTACTCGACTATGTATGTTAAAATTAATATTCGCAAGTTTCCCGACTCGCTGATTACGAATTCGAAATTAGAATTTTCAAAAACAAAGTTGCTTTTCATAAAGTGGAGGCTTCAATATGGTGGACTAGAGATTGATTGTTCTTTAAAACTGTTTCTGCAATCTGCAATTGTAAGGCCGCGAACTTTAGATTCGTAACTAACGAGATGTTCCTTATACAGATTCATTTATAATATCAGTAAATGAAAACTGGGTATATGACAGACTGTCCCATCATTTCAGATCGAACTATTGAGAATAATTCTTTATGTTCACTTGTAAATTACTTACTGCATCATGACCACGACTCTTAAAATTCCTTTCATACATAGCCTAATTGTTTACTATAATGTAGTTCATGATCATAATAATAGTAACATTGTTCATGATATATTGTAATTCAAATTACGTATGAACGTATGCACGCGTTCACTGGAGATTAACATGAATTGTTTAAGATTAACTGGGACCACAAATTAGACAATTAAACAATGTTAAGCAGACGAAAAAAACAAATAATTGTCCGAGTATTATAGAGTAAATAGTTTATGCCATCATCATTCACAATATACAGTAAATGTAGGCGGAAAAGTAACTAAAAAAACTATACGTTATCAAATATCCTAATAAAAATGTACATAAATATAAATGTAATAGTTTGTCTGTCTAAACAATTTCTAACGGAAGTATATGTAATTAAATTAATTAGACATAATATACTCGATAATATACCTAAGCTCTTAACTCTCTTACGTCATAAAACAACACCTTCGTGTAATTTATATGAAACACAGAGAAATATCAATGATTTAATAATAACTTTGCGTGATTTACTTTACTCACCGTGCCAATATCACCCAGCCCCCCTCCCCAGTTCCGGAAGAGTAGTTTCTTAGACCAATCAGGATATGTCAATCATTTGCATTAATTCTATAGAGGTAAAAAAAAGAATTACGCTGATTAGTGGAATTGATTAAGGGGACAAAAAAGAACATCAGCTGCATGCCAGGGGTCACAAATTGTCTAAAATAATTTATAAAATTTTACAAAATTCGATTTTATTTCGGATTATTTAATACTTATTTTACCTTTAATTAGGTAAATTTTATGTTATTTAAGTAAATTCAATAATATTTTTATATACTGACTTGACATTTCCTTTGCCTTTGTCAAAATTTTTGTTTTCCTCTTTTGAGGTTTTATTTTCTCTTCAAATTTGTTCATGCTGCTTAGCCGACGTTCAAATACACATCAAAATTGCCGATCTGTGCCTAAAATCGTCTAAATGTGACGTTTCTAAGCAAATCCGACTGTTTGATATGAAATTTTTATAATTAATTTTTTTACATTTTTACTTTTTACAGCTGTTGTTGACTTTTTCTGAAAACAAATATTGCCAATGTGTTTCTTTTTATTTCTACTTTATAGTACAATCAACGAAGCAAAATGAGCCGAAATAAATCATGCAGTCCCAGACTTTTGTACAGTGCTATAAAATTAAAGTAAATTAAATTTGCTACCGAAATTGTTCTATACGTTTTTTCTCTACGATCAATACTTACCGAGCTACGAAGGGTGGAATAATCGAAAAGTCTGAAACACTCATTTTATTCGAATAAAGTGAACGTGTACAACAAATATTAGAATTTATTTGTGGAGTAGAGTTTTGAGTCCATATTTTGCCCCTGCCAGGTTTCAAGAATAATATGTTTCTCCCTGGTGGTGCAAAAGCAAGGAGTAAAACAATCAAGTCCACATCTTCACCAATTATTGTGACAGTAGGGTGTAGGGCAGCTTTCTCCAACCCACATTTCACAATAGTGCTATCAGCATCCCCTACAGCAATTACCGTTTCTACTCCCCTTAATGTCATTTTGTCTTTGAGCATTTGGATAAGCCTGGTTTTGTTTGCTTCATTTGAAAGAAAATGCTCCTGTTGAACCGTGATACTCATCGTTTCATTGAAATGAATGTCAACTGAAGTTTTTGTGAGGCCTCTTGCTTCTGTTGAGCTCGTTTTGTACTATTGGCGTTACCATATCCATCGAAAATCACTGTACAGTAGTGACCGTAGTGTTTCTCTACGGACAAGGGCTCGGCATAGCCCGAATGTATTTATCCCCCCTGTATCTCAGTAAGTATTGATCGTAGAGAAAAAAAAATAATAGGGCTATTTTGGTAGCAAATTTAATTTACTTTAATTTTGTTTAAGACACTTATTCCGTTAGAGGCCGCCGTTTTCGAGATATTCACGAAAAATATGAAAACAGACCCCAGCGGTCAGGACTTTTAGTATGTTATTCAGGGAGGAATCCCCTACCACTGTACGAAAATCTGGGACTGCACGATTTATTTCCGCCGAGCGGCCTTTTTTGGGCTTCGTTGACTGAGCTATTAACTTGATATGCGATTTGTTACGTTTTTAAATAATTTACTGAACATTAAATTATCCGAGATAAATTTACAAATTTCTTTAAAATTAATTTTCTATTTATTTCACGATTTAAATCTTTTTCTGAAGACTTAATACTAAATAAAAGACAGCTTTGCTTTCAATTTTCAATTATAGGTTAATAATTATACCATTTTTTTTTAAATTTTTCAGGTGACACTTTCTGAACATTGGTATCTCCAGACTTTATTGAAGAGCTTACCTAGTTTATATCTATCACTAGTTGTTCTTCAGGACCTCTAGTTTGGCCGCGGAATGAATTTGCACTACACTAAAAGTTTTTATAAAAGTTCTGTGCATAGAACGCCAGCTGTGACACCTATACCACCTTTTCAAGCAGCTTTAGTCCTTTTTCTATACTTGATTTTGTAATTATATTAGATGTGTTTCATTATTTTCTAAGTATTATTATTCACTATTCTCATCATTGCGTTAGAGTTTTTTTGTACTTATTTTAAGTTCATGTTTTAACTTTTTACAATTTTCACAACTTTGCTAATTTCATTGTGTATTTTGAACTTAAATTGTTGCTTAAGTCTCTTTTATGATTTTAGATTCACTTTTGATACATTTAGACTTATAAATTATTAATTTATTAAGTAAATTTCGTAGGTCAAATTTTGGAGTTTTATCACTATTGGACAGTTTTTTCTCCTTTCCACTGGAGTTTTAGAACAATTATTAACTAAATTAATTAATTTCTTACTTCAACTGCTTTCCCTTATTTGTGATACCCAGTTGAGTCTTGCACACTCGTACCTATATGAGTTTATTTTGTTGAACATTATGCAATATTTTAAAATATCCTGATTCTTATACTGATTTTTTTATTATATTTTATTCATTTATTATCTTATTGGAAATCAAAACACATGCCAATATATATACAGGGTGTCCCGAAACTCTCGCCTTCCCCTTTAGGTGCTAATTCTCCATGCAAAAATAGTTAGAAAAGTTCCTATAAACATGTATCCGGAAATGCTTCCTAAGGGAGCTACGGCCCTCTAAGGATGGCGTAAAAATAGGTGATTTTACTAATTATCTCGGAAATGATTTGGGACAACTTGGTTAACTATTTTTCATTATTAAAGGTTATTGTTTTACACTATTAGCCAAAATTTATTTTATCCAGGGGCGGAGAAACGAGGGGCCGGTGTTCTTTGTTTCTACATATTTATTTTTCCATTTGACATTTTTAGTATTTTAATCCCTGAATATGATTCCCTGGTTAATTCTGAAAAAAAGGTCCTCTTTACAATTAGCCATACGGCAAGCCGTTTTCGAGTAAAAGGGGTCTAAACGAAAAATTGCGGATTCGTTTGCTAAATGCGCATTATTATTTTTCAAAGTAGGCGTATGTCATTCAGTAACAGAAATGGCTGAGTACGCCTCACAGGAGTACCTCGATATGATTATCTGTTATGGTATGGCTGATGAACAAGCTGTACCAGCCGCACGACTGTATGCGTTCCGATTCCCGCAACGAGCACATTTTCCCGACGCAAAAGTTATCACGCGCTGCCTCAATCGTGTACGGGACGGTGGAAATGTCCTACCTAATAGACGAGGTAACGGTCGCCCAAGAGGGATTCCAGTAGCTGAAAAAGAGATGATTCTTGATGCATTTGCTGATCAGGCAAGGTTGAGTACTAGGCGAGCTGCTAGACTACTGGGGACGACAAGAACACGTATTCGTCAAACACTTCAACGCAAAAATCAACATTGTTATCGTTATCGACGGGTTCAGCAACTGTTACCGAGAGACTATGAACCTCGAATGATCTACATGTAAGCTGAATTTTGTATGCAGCATCTACATGAAATAAAAAACAAATTTTAAACAAATGTGATAAATTTGTAATTCAAAGTATTTTTTATCACTTAAACCGACCGATTTTTTTTTAATTTCACAGATTTTTTGGAAAATCATTTGGTCAATCCTACATTTCTTAAACAGATATTGTGGAATGATGAAGCGACATTTACCCCAAATGGAGTATTTAATTCAAGGAATCTTGTTTACTCGGCCTCTCATTTAATTCGACAGACACATTTTCAATGCCGATTTTCAATGTTTGGGCAAGACAAATAGGGAATCTAATGGTAAGTACATTTACATTCTCATTGGGTACCTAATAGGTTAGGTAAAATTTGAAAATATTATTTACCACCAATTTTGCAGATTGGTCCCATATTTCTTCCCGCACGACATAATGGACCGAATTATGTACGATTTCTCCAGAGACAACTACCCGGTTTACTGGATGAAATCCCGCTGCTTTCTCGCTTGAATCTGATTTTTATGCACGATGGGGCTCCCGCGCACTTTAGTAGGGTAGCAAGACGTCAGTTGAACCGAGTTCTTCGAGGGCGATGGAAGGAAGAAATGGCCCAATAAGTTGGCCTCCTCGAACGCCGGATTTAAACCCGATGGATTATTTTGTATGGGTCAAAATTTGGTTCATTTTAATGAGACAATTAGTGAGGACGACATGCGAGCCGAGATAATTGCGGCATTTGACACTATTACCAGGGAAATGGCGCAAAGAGCCACAAATAATATTGTTCGCCATGCTGAGACCTGCATTGAGCAGGAAGGAAAGTATTTTGAGCACATTTTGTAATACATAATAATAATCTTAATTCAGGTTGTTTTTTAAATCATAAATGTTCATTAAACTTTTGCACAATGTTTCTTTTATCACTATTACCAAATAATTGAAAATAGTTCCTTTAGGAAATCATACCATAACAGATAATCATATCGAGATACTCCTGTGAGGTGTACTCGGCCATTTCTGTTACTGAATGACATACGCCTACTTTGAAAAATAAATAATGCGCATTTAGTAAACGAATACGCAGTATTTCGTTTAGACCGCTTTTACTCGAAAACGGTTTGCCATATGGCTAATTGTAAACAGGACTTTTTTTGTAGAATTAACCAGTGAATCATAATCAGGGATTAAAATATTAAAAATGTCAAATGGAAAAATAAATATGTAGAAACAAAGAACACCGACCCCTCTTTCTCCGCCCCTGGATAAAATTAATTTTGGCTAATACTGTAAAACAATAACCTTTAACAATCGAAAGTAGTTAACCAAGTTTCATAAAGTTGTTCCAAATCATTTCCGAGATAATTAGTAAAAACACCTATTTTTGCGCCACACTTAGAGGGCCGTAGGTCTCTTAGGAAGTATTTCCGGACACATGTTTATAGGAACTTTTCTTACTATTTTTGCGTGGAGAATTAGCACCTAAAGGGGAAGGAGGGAGTTTAGAGACACCCTGTATATGTACACATTTATATACATGATATAAAAAACAAATATAAGTATAAAACAATGGACAAGTATATATACAGTGTGACCCATTTGTTTTAGAGTCACTCTGTAAAATCTTTACTTAGCGTGCAATTTTTACGATTTTTTTTAAATTGTAGAGCTTGTTGAATTGCATTTTTGGAGTAAAAAGCACCAGATTCTCACACAATTCAATACCTAACATGTTAGTTTTTAGAAGTAAAATTTTAATAATTCATATTAGCCATGTTTTTTTTTTTTAGAGAAAATTATGCGTGCCACTGGATTCACCATCCCTCAAAACGCGTCTGTACTAAATTTTGTCCAAAATGTTTAAGTAATAATAACGTTATGTATACATTATTAAAAATGCACAATACATTATTTTCATTCATTATTTCACTGGTCAGTTCAGAATCCGGAATTTGTCATAAATGCAAAGAGGCAGTATTCGCAAAAAAATAACGTTTGGTGCGAAATATTATATGATAAAATAATTGGTCCTTTCTTCTTCGAGGATAAGTAATGTAAATGCGAATGTGTTTTTAAATTTTCTTGGGAAAGAGTTTTGCAACGCATTAGATGACTTATCACTAACACAGAATCTCCTTAATTTAAAGTTGCAGTTAGACGTAACTTCTGTTCATAACGTGTTTTGGTAAGAACATGGCTAAATGAACATTTTGAAAATCGTTGGATAGGGCGAAACAGTCCTTTGACTGAGTGGTCACCGAGATCCCCAGACTTGACGCCTCTCAAGTTTTTCCTTTGGGGGTTTAATGAAACAAGAAGTTTACAAATCATGGATACAAACGATACAAGAACTATGGGCTAGGATAATCCAAGCATGCGGAAATTACTCCAGATCAAATACGAAAGGCTACTATGAATGTACGTAAAAGGATTGACAAGTGTATTGAAATTAATGGTGGATTGGTAGAAGTGATGATAATCTTGTAGTTTTTGTAATAGAATTCTCTATTTTTTTTTTGTTTCAGTTGTGTTATAAGTTTCTATTTTTTTTTTTGATTTGTTAAAACCATGCATAAGAATAATAATAATACCACGTTACTAGAGTTTAATTTTATTTAAATTTTTTTCTCATGGATAATTTAACGTTTAGAATGAATTTATGAAAATGATGTATTGACAAATTTTAATTAAAAATTTTAATTCTTGATAAAATTTAGTACAGGCCCGTTTTGAGGGGTGGTGAATCCAGTGGTGTGTATAGACTTTTTCAAAAAAATCGCTAATATGAATTATTAAAATTTTACTCCTAAAAACTGACGTAATAAACCTTGAATTTAACGCATTTGCTCCAAAAATGCAGATCAATAAGCTCTACAATTTAAAAAAAAGCCGGTGAAAATAGTCCAAAAAATATTAAAAAATCATTCCGTTTTCAGAGTGAAAAGTTTAAAAATAATTGAGTAATAAATAAGGTTTTTAAACGGTTATATTCAAGGAACACAATAAGGAAAATTTAAAATGTTTGTATTGTTTGTAATTTTGTGTTTGAATTTTTTTAATAACAGATTAACATAAGATATATTGAATATTTACAAATTCAGATCAATCATTTATTTTTCTCTAAAAAATCCATTGCTTAAATTTTAATTATTTATTTAAAAAGAATTGTATTCTGTGCTTTCTATAAAGCAGTTCTAAAGTTGTTAATTTGAAAATATAGTAGGTATTATTTTTCATATTTTCAATTTAACAATTTCTTTATTTTTTTATAAACAAATTGTTACAAATAAATTTTAAGTAAGTACTGTAATTTTCTTACACTTTAATTTTATGTGAAAAACAGATCTATGAATGGAAATTTTATTTAAAAGAATGTATTATAGTTACGTCATTTTCTACATTTTTTACTGTATGAATGCTAGTAACTGTGAAACTATTGATGACAATAAAAAAAATGAAATAAAAATTATTCCTCTAAAGTTTATAAAAATTATCGCCTATCTGTTAGTTTCTTAGACATTACAGAAGAATTTAATATGTCGAGTTATTCATTCATATCACAGACATCCAAAACGAGGTCGATATTAAATTTCATCATCAAAAGTTTCGCAATTATTTTTACAGGTATATAAACAATAAAAAGGAGTACAAAATGACATAAACGCTTTATATAATTTTTTATAGCATATTTTCATCCATAAATCTGTTTTAAAAGAAATTAAAGTTTAAAATAATATTACGCTTTTTAAAAGTTATTCATAACAATTTGTCCATTTAAACAAGAAAGAAGCTAATAAAAATATGAAAAAAATACGACAAGAAAAATTATGAACTTTCATGTAGGCATCTTTTATATTTTTATTATTCAACTATTTTTAAAATAAATAATTAAAATATAAGCAACAGATTTCCTAAAAGACATAAATATGACTAATCTCAATTTGTAAAAATTCAACATATTTTATATGCTAATCTAATTAAAAATATATATAAAAAATTTGAAACCTATAAATTATAAACATTTTAAATGTTCCTTTATTGCGTTTCTTGAATGAAATCCCTTAAAAATATTTTTTAATTTTTCACCCTCAAAACGGGGCGGAAAAGATTTTCTTTTGATTTTTATTACTGAAAAAATAATTTAAAACGAAAACTCAATATGCCAACGTGTAGAGCCACGGAAGTACATACATAAAAAATTTGTAAAAATTCAGGGTTAAGGGCTGGGATTGCTGGGAACCATTTGAAAGAAATCATTAAAAATAAAAATTTGGAGTTTTCACTATAAACAAATGAATAATGGTCCAAAAGCTCTAAATTATCATCTAAAATGTGTTTTATACGATTTACATGTTATGTGCATTTTTACAGATTTTTAATATCAATTAAAATGTTATTCTTCCACTTCTGCCATAAAGAGGTGCACTTTTCGCTGCTCTACAATAAAAAATGTTATATGCGTTTTATTGCTATCTCGGATCGCTTTCAATACAGAAACGGTGAAAAGTTCAAAAACTTAATGATTGATTGACCAGGTAGGCGTTTCTGACACTCACAGAAAACATACCGCCGGCGCCGACCGGCTACGTTTACACTGGGTCGGACTGATGTCATACTTGTTGTTAGTGGCGAAAGCCACATAGCGCATGGTATAGAAGTGGAGGATGGCAAGCGTAGGTGTCTGTGAAATGCATCGCCGCATCGCGTCGTGATATGTAAGTTTATGCCAATCTTTTTATATTATTGCTTCTAGGTTTTGCAAAAATGTAATAATTGATTGATTGATTGACCAGTGTGTTGGAATACCCGGATATTTATGTCTACAAATACTAATATTCTTCGTAATGAAGCACTGTGTTTTATATTTAAAAAAATATAGATATGGATTGTTTATGCTTTCGCCTTAGCTCGAGAACGTTACAATATGCTGACAAATTAAGTTCTTTGTAAGTGTGATTCTTATAGTTAGATGAATATAGACATGTGCTTATAAAAGACTATAAATATAAAGTATTAATCACTAGTGTTTTATTTTTACAGTCTAAATAAACTAACAACACCGCGTGCGGTAGACACTGCTGCCATTCCCGAAAAGCACACCCTTTGGTTGGACTGGAGTCATGCTTATTGCGAGAGCTGCATAACGCATTGTATAGGAGTAGGAATGCTTATAAGCTATTTAAACAATTTGTAACCCTGCCATGTTAGGAAGTATGTGTTCATTTTCATCCACTTAATCGATTTCACCGGATCAGAATATATTTTACCTATTTTACCAAGAATTCATTAATCTCGGAGTTGTTGCAAGTGAACATATTGGGAGTTTTTATTTCTTGATTCGTCAATTTAGGTACTTGGTTTACGTCACCGAACATCGATGTGTTTTTTTAATTTTAAAGTTTGAACTGTTTTGTAAATAAACAGATATTGACGCATGTGTGTGGCAGACATGATTTTTTAAATTGAGAATTTAAAATTATGTCTATCGTGTAAGTAAACTATGAAAAAAGGAGAAAGTGTTGTCAAGTTATTGTACATATATTTAATATGTTACAAAAATTATTATTTCAAGGGCAAGTATACATTATAACAGCGTATCTGACCTCATAGTGTTTATGCGTCTTCAAATGAATCATAACCTGAGTTACTACTATATGATTGCATTCTTCATCGTCAAGAACACGTAATGGTGTTGGCTCTCCTTTATATCAATTGTATTATAAGTTCATTACACACACACACACACACACTTTTCTGAGCGATAAATAACACAATAGGATTCTGCCACAGAATTTATAAAAATAGTTCTGAAACTTTTCTGTTCTAACGATCTCCAGCTTGAATCAATGTTTTATACTGTGAATGAAACTATCATTATCATAATTAGATACTGGAGTGCTAGAAAACGTTAAAACGGATTAAATTAATGCTAATACAGTGTTTTACCTTATATATTTTAGCAGTATATCGTTGAATTACAGAATTACTTCAATTTCTTCATCAAAATATCGGTCGGGTAGTTAGTGATTCGAAGATTTTTAATTTTTTCAGGAAGTATAGTATGTAACGGAAAAAACATTTTTTTTTTTGTTGAAATAGGCTTAAAATGTCATGCTACGCCGAGATTTTTAATTTGAGCAAAAAAAGTTTCTGTCTATCTGTAACTTTTTTGTGTGCACGTTTACTCTATATGATATTGACTTGAAATTTGGCATACTTATGTATTATAACGAGATCTGGAACTAGATTATATTTTGATCTAATTCCGTTGAAGGGTTCGGGGGTAAATGGGGTAAATAGGGGTAAATTTGCAAAGCAAGCAGGTAAAAGTCCATAAGTATACAAGAACGAAACGTCTCAAAAAAATTTTCTTGGCGTTAGCTACCCTCCTCTACCACCCCCATTGCCGCGCCAGCCTATTATTAAAGGAAGTAAAAAATTAAACTGGGATTTAGTGTGTATACGACGCCCAAGGGACTCTAAATTTTTTTTGGAATTAGCCACCCCCACTCTATTATTAAAGGGAGTAAAAAATTAAATTGGGTTGGTGCCTACTTATTCTATTGCTACACAAAAGCTGGTAGAAATTGACATAAGATACTAAATCCACATTTGTTGACATAGACAAAAATCTTGTTTTCCAATAGCCCGTTTTAGTAATGACGTCAAGACTAGGTAAAAGCGCCCGAATGTATGCAACCACATATTACAGGTAGTCATGAATGTATACTGCGGTGGAAAGTTTAATCAAATTGAACCTTATACATATAGTAGTTTAGGTCGAATTAAGGACTATGAAATTATAGCTCTACATTTTATTGAAATGCGAACTACACAAAATATTTAAATACTTCTACATACTATATGATGTTCTGACAGATGTAGAATTCATCGTATGTCAGAAAAAACCTTTAAATAGGTATTCCATATAAATACGAATTTATACAAAATATGGGACGACAGTTTACGCGATTTAATATTCGTCCTTACGTGCAATGTCCATAAGTTCACAATAATACATGACCAATTTTCATTGAACGCGCTATGACTCTATGTACCTACCATAAGATTGCCTACTTTCAGGGGCCTCCTTTATACGTCATACTGAAATGGCCCATTATACTGACTCTAAACGTTGGTTTGCATTTGACCGCCAAATTCAATATGTCATCAGAAAACGTCAGCAATACTGAAAATGGTGTCTTAAATGGTGCTTTTAAAAAATTTAGTCTGTGACGTTTATGACAATAACAAAAATTACCCACCCGAAGTGGTGTGTTAGATAATTCAGGCAAGATTGGGTAAGACCGATCCGATTTTTATTGAATTATTGATAATTCCCGATTTTCCATATATATATATATAATTCATCCGGATGTCTTGTGACGTAAAAGAACTAATAATTTAATTAGGTAAACAAGTCCCGACAAGAAATGTTTAGGCAAACAAACGATTTTATTTATATTTATGTAAAAATTGTAATTTTTACTTAAATTAGGAGGATATGTGGCGATCTACGGTTTCTTGCAGTCGTTTCTCGTAAGCCAATAGCTTACTTAACTGGACTTATGGGAAATGTCATACAGTTAGTTACTAAATTAGTACGTATGTTGTTAAGATAGCGTGCACACAAATACTATGGACGGTCTATAATAAAATAAAAACAATGTGAATGCAACAAAAGTGTATAACGCTTCCAGTTGTTGTGGAACAACTAGAAAACGTGAAATACTGGCATAACAGAAGTTATTACAATAACGAGGTTTAGTTTCGTAAATTCTAATCGACTTGCGTGGATTGTACTTTAAAATGTATGATTTTCTGAATAGCATTGCACAAGAGAAAATAAATATCAAGGATTTCTCAAGACGCCATGTCATGGGCATAGCCGTGCCTTGCATGCATGACAACGAAACTGGCCACATAATAGTCATTTCTTTTATTGATAGGTTGATAACTTAAGATAAAAATCGAAATTATAATTGAACTATTTATTGCTGTTACAGTGAAAACAAGTATTGTAGTATATACAAGATAATTAGCAGAAGTCGTAAGAGAAAACACTTCCGAGAACGATATCTCTGCATAAAAATGTAGTAGGTATATTATGAAGGATTGAAAAGCTTCTTTTGAAGGAAAAACTATTAAACAAAACCGCCCTCGTAGGAATATATAAATATTGACATTTTTACGCAATTTTTGACCATGTTTGGCAAAAAATAGTTGCTATCGCTTACTCTTGAAACTTAGACAAATATATACGATTTTTTCACAATTAGGCTATTGATTATGTCATAAAAAACAGGGAAATAAGAAACTAAGACGTTCAAGGGTTTCTATTGCATAAATCGTTCAATTGGTTATTTAAGATGAGAAAACCGCGGAGTGTTATTAAATTAGAGGGTGCAAATTGGATATAGGGGTGAAAATGCAACCCTTTCAGTTTTTTAGATATAACTCGAAAACAAAGCAAAATTCAGGTATAGTTAATAGGAAATTTTTTGTAGAGAATCAAATTTCCTATCGAAATGGCTTATTTAAAAAAAATAAAAGAAAATTTTTTGTGCGAAAAGTATCCCAAAAAAACAATTAAAAAAGCAGAAAAATCCAATTTTTTGTTTTTTTTTTTAACTTTTTTTGAGCAGAGATAAGTATAGGCATTGCTGTGTAGAAAAAAAAGTTGATGAAACTTCCTTTAAAATGGTGGTCCCAAAAAGATTTTTCGATGAAAATTGACTAGAGAGAAGACGCCCTCTCCGCGATTTACACCTTTCGGGGGTGGTTTTCGGCCGTTTGGGGGTTTGTCGGGGGTCGAGGAGGGGGTCTCGGTATCACCATCATGCGCAGCATCCTCGAAAATGGGGGGTAACATGGGTTTGGCCGAGAGAAGACGGCCTATCCGCGGTTTACCCTTTCGGGGGTGGTTTTTGGCCGTTTGGGGGTGCGCGGGGATTGACGAGGGATCTCTACATCACCATCGTGCTCAGCATCCTCGAAAACGGGGGTAACACGGGTTTAACCGAGAGAAAACGGCCTCTCCGTGGTTTACCCCTTTCGGGAGTGGTTTTCAGCCGTGTGTGTGTGGGGGGGGGGGGGGGTTGGCGGAGGTCGAGGAGTGGTCTCGACATCACCATCGTGCTCAGTATCCTTGAAAATGGGGGTAACACAGGTTTGGCTGGTAGGAGACGGCGGATACGCGGTTTACGTCTTTCGGGGGTGGTTTTTGGCCGTTTGGGGTGACCTCGGAGAGAGATTTAACCACCGCCATCGTGTTCAGGATTCTCGAAAACGGGGGGAGGCATAGTCTCGTTAGGTTAGACAGAATGCACTATATGACATAATCAACAGCCTAAATGTATAGTGTAAATTTCTGGTTGAAAAACCAGCTTGTTGTCGTTTGTTCTTAGGAACCCCCTACCACCAAGAAACAAACAATTCGATATCAAAAAAAAGTTACGGTAGAAAATAGTATATTGTTTTATTAAGAATAAAAGTGATACTTTTGTGACAAGTCTGTAAGTTACAGACGTGTCACAAAAGTGACTTTTACTCCGAAGGTTATTTTTTCTTCAAACGTCGATTAACTATGAAAAAAAATAAAGATAAAGAAATTTTGCTGTGCGTTGCCATTAGCAACGGAAGTAAAAATCCGCTCGAGCGGCAGAAAAAGTACTTTTACTTCCGTTGATAATGGCAACGCACAGCCGTCTGAAATGTCAAATTTTAATATCATGATGAGTAAGAAATATCATGATTTTCTGACGTTTGAAGAAAAACCATTTTTTAAAAAATTCTAACTGATTAGTTATTATTGAAAGAAATAAACTAAAGTTATGACTTTTAACAATAACATTTTTTTAATGGAAAATAGTATATTGTTTTATTAGGAGTAAAAGTGATACTTTTGTGTCGAGTCAAAAAAATGGCTTTTACTCCGAATAAGAGATGTTATTTTTTCTTCAAATGTCGATTATCTATTAAAAAAAAATAAAGATAAAAAATTTAGCTGTACGTTGCCATTAGCAACGGAAGTAAAAGTCCGCTCCAGCGGAAGAAAAAGTACTTTCTTAGGCACCTGTCAGAACCTGACAGAATTCTTAAAGTGTCATCTCTTTGTACTCATTTGCCAATCTTAATTTTTTGGCCGCTTTTACTTCACGGCCGCATGTATTACTTGATCATCATTAATATTTGAAATATGTCACGGCTTGTCAATAAACTATCTACGTTTTCATTTGTTTTCGTTATTAACTTGAAAACGAATTAAAACTGTCAGTCTAATAGCTTCTTGCAAAGTGTTGTCCATGTTTCCAGTAATTTATACGAAACAATTTTTAAAATATTTTATTTTACTTTTTGAGACAGTTGCCTAAAAAATGTGTGCACCTCGGCCAAATGATCTATCTCGGCCTTATCCGAAGTTTGCTTGGCTTCGGCCGCAAACTTCGGATTCAGCTGAGAAAGACCAACTTTAAGGCCTTGATACACAAATAACTCTTGAAATGTCAAACTTAAATGTCATGAAATGAGTAAAAAATGTCATGATTTTCTGATGTTTGAAGAAAAAATATATTCTTGCAAATGTACCAGTAAAATAACTGCTTATTTTAAGATTAATAAGTTTTAGATATAGTTGAGATATTTTCCGTGCAACAAAAGGTACTCGTAGTAAAAAAAAATCAGCGCGAAATTAAGTATTTAAATGCAGGTAACAAGTATCAAGCAACACTTAAACGTAATGTCTTTAAAACCTTGAAGTATATGTATTTTTGCTGGAGGCTTAGAGTTAAGTATTTTTTTGTACCTATACTGTAAGTACATATTTAAGGACTTTCAGTATACAGCATTCAGCTGCTCTGGTACTTTGTATACCTACTCTAATTCATTTCGCAAGCCGTTTTTCGATCATTTTCCAGCAAAGAAAAATAACGTTCATGGTTGTTAGTTTCACGGTTTCTGTGCAGGTCTAATTTTTACTCGGCAATTTTAAAGGACATTTCAAATTATACAGAATCCAAAGTCAAACGCGATGGGTTGATTCCCATTATATTTGCAACAAATTGAGAACTAGAAAACATCCAAAATTACATTCGTAATCCAGTTTTACATACCTTTTGGAAATATGTGACTCGAAGAGGTTCGTTCGTCTACTATTTGTTTATTTATTTATTTAGATGCAACTACCAACTATACAATAATATCAGTAACAGCAAATAGGATAACAGCCTATTAAAGGCAAGGTATAATCCATTCACCATTCCATTCGTTGTGTATAAAATTAACTGGATACACTCTGAATACAACAAACACCGTGTTTTCTAAATCTTGGTGCGGAAAATTAATATTCACCTCACCATTTATTATTTATATAATAAAAACTAGCTAGACCGTGGCTATAAAAATACAGTTATTGTTAATAACAGTAAAATTGGCACGTTGACTTTCAAACGAGGTTTCAAAATAAATAACTTGTATGAAATCAACCCAGTTTTAATGCAAACAATAAACTTTACATATCACGAACAATTCATTATTGTATAATAAATAACTATCTACACTTTTTTATATTTTGAAAATAAGTACTTTTAATCAGATAAATAACTTTTTTATTGTATTGTAAAATTACTATTATTTGTGCGATTGAAAATCGCAATTTTATCGTTAAGTGCATTTATCCGAAAACGGTTCATATTACCGACATCAAATAAGTATACGTTTTTTATGTAAAAATGGCTCAAAGATTTGAAAATAACCTTAGAAATAAAAGAAAATAGGCTGAAAATTTTTCTCCAACTTATCTCTCTGCCCCCGAGCCCCCCAAGAATGTTATCCAAGGTTCTAATACACTGACCTAACTGAATTGAAATAATATGATACTGATCCAAAAATGATAAAAATCGATTGAACAATAAAAAAAGTTATCGCGAAAAATCGATTTTTAACCTTCAACTTCAAGAGCGAATATCTTCGTAGGGGTACCTCGGGGGAAAGAAAAATATACGAACTTGTGACCTTATTTTCACTAGTTCTACCCAAATCCGAGAAATTGCCCGCCATTTTCGGGACACCCTGTATATACACCTACTACGTATATGGGAAAGTAAAAATTGGAAAATTATGGCTTTAATTAAAAGTACATGCTAAAACACATTCATTTGAAAATAGCCAATACACGAATTGCACATCTAATCTGCTAAATTAATTGGGGTTCCTTATAGGATCATATTTATTATGCCACTGGTATTAAATAGGTGTTTTGAGGGCCAAGGAAAATAAAAAACAAACTAAAACGCTATTAGAAAGTTCTAAGGTCAAAATTTCCACATTTATTTAAAATATGTTATCAAAATCAACATGCGAAATATACCAACCAGAGCTTTGTGGATACTGATCTGGAAGTACATTATAAATTCATAAGTCGCAGGAGATCCAAACAAATAGGTTGTCAACGGAATATGGTAACAAAATGTGTAAATATCTAAATATTGACATTAGAGAGATAATTAGTAGGTTGAAATAATTATCATTACTAAAACACTTACGTTACAACGGGGGAACATTTCTACTTTTGAATCAACTGTGAACTAGCAAACACTTTAAAAAGATGAACTTTTGTATGTATTAGCGCTTTACAAAACTGTTTACTACGAACAGGAGGAGCAATATAAACATAAAGATAACTGGAATAATATTTTTGTACAAATTAGACAGCAAGATAGACTATTTTAGATAAAAAACCACATAATACAAAATCTCCTTCAAGTCATAAAATGCGCCAAAATATCATATAATATTCCATTGTTATGATGTTATGCGACTCCAAATATCTATGTCATAACAAAAGAATATACGCTATCAACACATTCAACGCCATCTACTGTATTTAAAAAAACATAAATCATGAAGGAATCAGAAAATAATTAATATCAATGGATCTTGTCGTCACGGATTTTTAACTGATTTTTATCCGTTTTTCAATTTCGCATTTAGGACTAACAGAGTTTTTATGTTGAAGCCCATAATTATTGTAAATGAACTAGTTTCTCCATAGATTTATTTTTTGCCCAAGTAGTAATCAATATTTCATTCAGTATTAACTGAAAAATGTATTTAATCCCAGTTTAATATAAATTTGGCATCCTTGTTAAACCGGGCGTGAGAAGTTGGAAGTTGGTCAGATATCTAGATAGTCTAGACTGCGAATATTTTAAAGGTGCATTGTATTTTTCGCTAGTGTTTAGCGGTTTTTCTCCTTTTCTAAATTATTATCTATGCGAGAATATAGGATACCTATGCTTTCAGCAAACACGTGCTTTTTTGAGTTGTTAGCCCTTTCGTCTACAGCGAACTCTGACCTCTGACTGGGCTGTCAATATATCCTTCGTAAAATTTACCCACATAAACACAAGAGCTTGTTGATAACGTACAAGCCAAGATCCAGCTCGTTTAAGATGGGTAAGGAATCGTTAAAACTAGGACGAATTTCATTTCGATAATCATAGCGATAGTAGACCTCTAGAAGTTTGGAAGATGTCAGGAGAGAGATTAGAACAAAGATTTACCCCATCCACATTAGCTGTTGGAAGAAATACGGCAGGATATGTGTTGAAGGACATACCGATCTGTACATGTGTAGGGTCACCACTAGATACAAGTAGTAAGGCTATGTATGTACGAGCTTACTGAGAGTAGAGGTTGCTGGTGGGCAAATGACGTCATGAACTGGATAGCATGTGTCCATCCGGAGTCTTTGTGATTTAAGATCTGTTTGTATCTGTTTCAAACCTGTTTGAGACCTATTTATATCAGTTTAAAACCTGTTAATAGCTGCTTCAGACCTGTTAAAAACCTGTTCAGCTCTGTTTAAACCCTAGCTACTCAGGCTGTTTAAAATCTGTCTTATATCCTGATGCACATGCCATCCATTTCATGACGTCATTTTCCCACCAGCAACTTCTACTCTCAGTGAGCCCATACATACATACCTTTAATACCGACACACATGCATGTAAATAGCATTGTCAACATTGTTGTGACGATGGGCGAAAATTTCATTTTCATAGATGATAATGCTCACACACAGCAAGTAGATATTCTACGTCCTTGAGATACTTTTCCATGGCATTCTCCTGAGTTGGGCACAAATCATCCATGATGTGATTGACCACATCATCTGAGGTATGTATACGTGAACTAATTAAAATGAGGGGGGCCAGTATACGAGGTATTGATGATAGGTTTTAGGGCATTGTTGGTTGGGGGTTCCCCACGGCTAAATACTTCAATTGTTTTTCCTCGTTTTTTTTCATGACCAAATCATGCAAAACGGTTAATAAAGCAGTTGTCACACTCCATAACAATTTTTATTTTTAGTCCAACCCTATCATGAATATATGTAATATCTTTAACTTTTAGGGCATAGTGCATATTTCATATCTATAACGCTTGGATCTTCGTTTTGTTCACTGACCGACGAAGTAAACACCTCCCGACAAGAGTCGAAAACCACGGGAATATAAAAGTATCACTCAAAGAATTTACTTTGGAACTTATTTTGTACTGAAAGATAAGTAAGTCTCACACCTTTCTCACATATTTACTTTCAGAAAGCACAGCCTTCAATTTGGTGAGGCGTGAAACAGAACTTTTAGAAACGAATCTATTTTAAAAAGCTCGCAAACATGGCCCTTTCCAAAAAATAGGCTATTTTTCGGTAAATAAATTACTGGTGAATCTTTAATCAGTACAATCGTATAATTAAAATTAAATCCTTGCATTTTGTGTGGTAGCTTTCCTTTGTGGAGATTTTATTTATGTATAGTGTATGTGGTAAGTACTTCAAAGTTGTTCGATATGAATAAACAAACTTGTAAGTAATAAAATATGAATTCACAACTTACAGTAACAATCTCTAATATCTTTTGTTTCTGCGAGGGGACAGTGATAAAAAAATATATATTTACATTTTCGTATAGTTGGTAATAGAGATATTTCAGTGGGAGTCTATAATACACTTTTTTCGTAAGATACACTCCTGACTCATGTTGTATTCGGCAAAGGCGACGCTGGAAATAAATTCTTTTTAAGAATCTTTCATTGATTTTAGTGATATTTCACAATTTGTGTGAGAAGCATTTTTCTGCAAGATTTTGATTATCCTCCTGGACACAGACTACAATTTGGAAACGTAGAAAGATTCATATGATTAATTAGTAAAGTCAAATTATCTCAGAAATGCGCTATGTTTCGGGATAATTACGAGAAGCTTGGATTTCCGTGAACCTTTTTGATAGACACTTGAAATAGTTTAAAATAAAAAGTTATACTGTTATAATTGCCCGCTAATTGTTTATTAATTGTTTAAACAAAAGAAGAACGTTTTTTATGTAAAACTGTAATAACACAATGAATTTCAAAGCAATTGTATTCAAATTGATATTCTAGGGGTTTTTGAAATCACTGAAAAATAATGTAATGCCGAAAAATTAAAATTCAATATGGCTGATCCAATATGGCCGACTTTATGTAAAATATTTCCCAAAAAATGACGGAACTCGAAGAATTTTTCAAGTAAATTTCGCTTAAATTAATATTACGGGGGAGTTTGAGTCACTGAAAAAGAAAATCAAAATGGCTGATTCAATATGGCCGTCTTTTGGTACAATATTTCATAAAAAATGAATTTTAAATAAATGTCGTTCGATTGAACATATAGTTCATTCTTAAGGTCTCTTCAAATTGATATACTACTTTTTAACACGCTTCTATTAGCTTCACCTGTATGTTTGTTTGTTTGCTTGTAATGGTGGAATCTTTGAACGTGATTCTCACTCATTTCAAAACGTCAGATTAAGCTGAAACTTTGCACACTTATCAAGTACCAATGACAATACAATAATTTGACAACTTTGTTCTAATGTCCTCACCAGGGTAAAAAATAATAATAAAAAAAGGACTAATTTATTGTCGAAATTTTGGCGGATGCGCCGCTGTTAATAATATATATTCTAATAATAAAAGCGTGTTAATTAAGTGATTTTTAGTAAGTTTTGTTATAAATATTTTATTGGTAGCTATTGATAAAAGTAGAATTATAAAAATATAGTAAATAAAAAGCACCTCACGTTTTTTACAATCTATTGCTGTTGAACAAAATCTTAATATTTAAACATTATTTTTTACTTTTTAGTTCGGTTTTTAAAGCGTGTTTTTTTAGTTTTCTAAACTATAATTAACAATTATCCCATATCTGTATACACGCATGCAGCAACATGCGGCAGGCCTACAGATGCACAGATCTTCTTTTATAATTCTCTCGGATATGTTTATCGAGTGATGGTAATATACCGATACAATGTTTTGACTGTGTTTTTACTATTTAAAAAACAGGAAAACTATTTTAAAAAGATAAAAATTGCCTCAGTTTACTGTAAAAACGTAATTTTTTTGATTTTTCGTGAAAAGTATATGCTTATATATCAAAAAAATTATTTTTACACGGAATTTACTTCTTTCAAGGTCCTATTGTAAATGTATGCTAGGTAGGACAACGAGAATTTTTCTTACTAAAAATTATAAAGTTTACATTAATTTTGGGGCATTATTATTTTTTATTTTGTACATTTATAAAAGAGGGCCTAAATTAAATTTTCAAAATATAACAACTCAATGCGTTTTAAAGAACACATTTCAAGCTTAATAAAACGCACCTTTAAAGTTTTAATGACATATTTTAAACTGAAGTAATAGATCGTTGAAATTAGCCATAAAAAATAAAATTTGGTACTTTTTCAAATCCTGTATATTAAAAAATAAATTTTTGAGATTTTTTCCACGCCATAGATCTTTTTGATCATTACTTTAAGAGTAAACTGTGAAAGTTTCAAATTTTTATCTTAAGAATTTTAGAAATGGCATAGCTTTAACAGATTTTGTAGAAAAACTCACTATGGTTAAAAAACTTCATATACATACCATACACATTGATACAATGTTTTTCAAGTTTAAATATAAGAATCCAATACCTTGAATCCTCTACTTTTGTTTAAATTTTGGATTGTACAATTCGATGGATTAGTTAAAAAGTTATAGCCAATTTATATAGCGCGCCTGAGCCCGCACGCTCCTCACGCGCTGCCCTTGTGTGCCTCCGTGGCATAAGTTCGAGCGTTCATAAAACAGTTCTACAGCCTACCTATAGTTTTGATTTTACAATAATACTTTCTATATCATTTTGATGTAAAATTTTCCGTTCATTCGAATGGCGATAATAGTTTTTTTTATAAAAATTTGTATTAAGACATTTTTTTTTTAAATTGGTATTTTGCAACTAATTTGTTAAATAAAAAATTAAGCAGGCACTCTTTTGTTGATAACTTTTTATATATTGTTCCTAACGTATTCACGAATGTACAGTAAAAAGTTATCGCTTCCCGGAATTGTTCCGAAGTGAAAACCTACTTTGACTCCACTAAGTGTTGATTGTCCAAATTAATGGTTTAGAGCGCCTGGGGAAAAAACATAAATACATCTGATGGATTTGTGCTACAATTTTCGCTACATTTTTTGTTTGTGTTTGGGAGCAAACAATTCCCGCAACTTTCATTAGTGGCCACAGCTTAATGAAAATTGGTCAATAATACCTCACTGGTAAAGTTTTGTTCAACAAAAAATAATATTTTAATTTTATTTTCATATCATTTACTAGGTAAGATTTACGGGCACCCGGTAAAATCGGACCTCAAGCGAACTCACACCTGCAATCTTTAAACAAGCCCGACAAACAGCTGCTAGTGACTAACTACAGACAGATAGGTAGGTACACAAAATCTACGAAGCATCACAGAAGCAGCAAATCAAAGCGAAAAATATTTTACTCACATATTTTTCCAAGTCTCGGTGTGTGTACTCTCTAGCCATATTCAGCTGTTAAATGTATTGGATTTCTTCAAAAAGGCATGCAAATGTTAGAAGTAAAAATTGTTAGCGGGAAATAATCAGTACATGCAAATCTGAAAATAAATATTTAAACAAGACCGTTAGTTATCTTTAATTCTATGAAAAAGATAAAATAAAAACAACGATGGTAAATATAAAACAAAAAAAATCAGTAACTACTGATTACGGTTATTAAACAATACATCTCGATTTAGGTAGGTCGCTACACTATTTAAGTGTTATATTGGTATATAAAAAATATGAAATCTAATAGATATTTATATCCATAATATAATAATATGAACTCTAATCTATAATAATCAATCAGATAGAGGTGATATATATAACACTGTAGAAACGTCTCATTCGTCATGAGCAAAAAAAAAACTATAGCTCCCTGTGTAACTGCAGAAAAGGGCGCAAAACGTTAAAATACTTGGAACGCAGCAAAAGACATCTCCCCCCTCCCGTTTTCGAGGGTGAGGAATACGATGGTAACAATGGTTTCCACTCCAATTTAGCGCAAATCATCCCTTTATGCAAAAAACTGTTCCCTTCTCCGGTTATTCAGATCTAGGCGTGCGAGGGCTTGTCGGATCGGGATATTTTTCTCAATTTCGATAAATTGAGCAACTATCGACCACAAGCCATCCCGCCCGACCCCAAAGGTTGAAACCACATCCCCAAAAAACGAAATACTTTCAAAAAGCTTCAAACCGTACAGAAATTGGTATACCCCTGTTTTCTATAGGGCGAGAAAAACGATAGCGTCAATATTTTGTCACCCACTCTTCCCCAACCACCCCCCAACACAAAAACCACCCCTTCGCGTTTCTTGTCTGGGCGTGTGATGACTTGTCGGATCAGTTTTTCTGCTTAATTCCAGAAAATTAAGCAACTTTCGACCACAAGCCACCTCGCCCGACCCAAGGGGTTGAGACCACCCACATAACCGCAATACCATTATAAAGCGCGAATATGAACAGAAATGGGTATACCCCTGTTTTCGTGGGCAAGAAAAACGATACACTGAGGGAAATATGAGGCTTAAAATAAGTAAGAAGCCTTAGTTTTTTCAATTTAGTAAATATTTGTTATCCTTTATTATATTTAATACAGACAAATAATCATTTAAAAAAATTTTGTTCCGACAAGAATATACCAAATATTCAATTAGTTGACAAAACTAAATGATTTATTTCCGCCATATTTGTTCTTCATAAGTAAATTACTGTACGAAAATGATAGATTTAGTTGAGAGAAAGATATTTGCTTCTCCCAAATCTATTGCAATATTACATTTATTTCCTAGAAATACAAATATCAGCAAAGAGTTAATCATAATACGTGAAGTAAATATTTAGTTCTGTATAGTAAATATTTACTACTCATTAATAAATTTACTTATGAAAACTAAATGTTCAAATGTCGCCCTCTGCCGTCAAAAAATTATACTGTGTACTTTATCGTTTTCGTTATAGACGCCATTAAGTGATCCCAGTTTTCTTCGCGATTCGTGGTGTTTTTAGCCAGTTTACGGTGTTTATTTTTGAGAATGGATAATAGTGATTGAAGTGAGTGAATTTAATGTAATCTTGAGGCCTTGGATGCATCCAACAAATCTTTAAAGGTATGAACTAGTCCACTATTTGTGAGGTCGCCACCATTGTATTCATTCTACTATTAGTAAAAGTAAAGTTATCATGCACGTGCATTATTAAATTTTCTATATTATATGTGCATTATATCATATCTGATTGTCCTAGAATGCGAATATGCATAATTTTATTTATGATGATAAGTACGTTTACGAAAATCGGCCTACTTTGGTAAATTCTATCGCAGTTTTAGGACACAATGGAGTATACTAAAAAAGTTAAAAGTTAATAAGTACTATGTGTCCGTGTACATTTTAGATAACCTCAGTCTACTTATGTGATTATAAATTTTCTTGTTCTGTAATTTTTTAAATGCAGATATTTTACAATAAAACATTGTAGTATAGTATCTTGTTTTATTTGTTTGTTTAATGCTTTATTTTAGTATTATTAAATCCAAAAATTTACTCGGTACTTATTGTATATTAATTGCATTTTCTAACATCATGCTATATTTAATTGATTTAAATAAACGGTGAAAGTCATCCTGATAGAATTATAGTGGATTAAAATACAGGTATTATATTTGTTATAACATTAGAAGTATATAGAGAGGGTGAAAAATATAGAATATATAAAAAAAATATATAAACCTGTTTTAAGATCAAACACGTTATGATACTCAAATCAATAGATTCATATTTTCTTCCAATTGATTTAAATATTTGTAAAAAAAGTGGTTTAAATATTCCAAGATGAACTTTTATACACATCAGGTATGTAGAAATGTAAATCCTTATTTTTAAAGTAGCAATATTTGTTTATCGCATATTTAGTGTGTTCCCGGTTTGTGCGTCGAAGAGAAAGATTGTTTTATTTTAACGTTTGAAAAAAAGAAAAGGTTTTATTTATTGAAAGGTAAAGAGTCGCATAATGAAAAGCAGAATTTAATGTTAATTTATTGATTTGTTTGAAGATGCATATATCCAAAAAAAATTAAGAAATGCCCAGCTAGATTACACTATACCTTCGTTTTTCGTTTACGACCAAATGCCAAATATATGTATATATTGGAATGGCAAGACATAGTTAAATACAAAAGTTCATAGATATGCAAAATTTTAAAAAATATAGAATATTTAAATTTTTGTTGTTATATTTGATTTCAAAATTTTATATAGATGTGACCGTATCTTGCAACTTATTTGACATTTTGCTTTTAAACAAAAGCCGAACTAGTTTGGTTGCTTTCTGTTTCAGTAAATATGAAAACATTTTTCCCTACTTATTTTTTCAATTGTTGAAATTAACGCATTTTTTCCTCTCTGACAGATAATCCGGGGACACACTGTATTTTAACATAAAATAAATATTTCTATATTGCAACTAAATCGAAAATTACACATTTATTAACGACAAGTAAGCATATTTACTAGCAACAAATTTAGAGAGTACTTTCATTTCATGAAACAAACTTTGTTAATTACGAATAAATCAATGAAACTTTTGTAAGAAGCTTTGTTTATGAGAAATAAATCTTTATTTTTCAGAACTATATATTTTTTACTCATGAGTTTTTGAATTTATTTGACAATATTAAATATTTAGTTTTCATTTTTAAATAAATGCTTTAGTATCCCCAACTAAATGTTTAATCGGCCAAATACGAATAAATCATTTAGTTAGGGTAATAAAATTTATTTATTTCAATTAAATCATTCTCTCATTGTATAGTGACAATTTTTGACAAGTGACAAGTTCTTGCGTTTCTTCTGATGCAATGTTATACATTACTGAACTGACAGACTGAAGGGCTTTTTTAGAAAAAAATCGGGCTTCTTTTCATTGAAAGTATTTATAAAATTAAATATTTCATCTCGGTACTTATTTCAGAATTTCAACTAAACGTTCAGCTATTCTGAAAAACATTTAGATGAATTTTGATAAATCATGTGAAAGTATATTACACTAGTAGCGTGAGCCGAAAAACTACAAAGTTGTCTGAACGAAACGCTATAGTAGGCAAATAGGCCCGTGAGAAAAATTTACATTGACGCGTACAAATAAGCTAACTAAATTGTTACAGTTGCTTTCCTTACACGAAAAATAATAGACGTTATACATAAAGATAAAACGTGCTTACAATACTTTTTTTTTTTCATTCATCCTTATCTACACTAATTTAATCTAAATCTCTTACAAGTAGAATTACATGGTTGATATTCTTCGAAATGGACATCGCAGGCTTCATCAGCCGTTTCCGTGTCAAAATCGCTGATGTGAATTTCCGGTAAAAAATTCAACAATATTTGGTCAATATCATCATCACCACCGTGCTCAACATCCTCGAAGTGTATATAAATTTTACCGCTGTATTTTACAAAAAAAGCTTTTCACCACTTTCGGGGGTGTTTATTAGCCGTTAGTGGGGTTGGAGGGGTAAAAAAAAACATTCAGCATCACCACCGTGCACCAACCTCGAAAACTGGCGTTACACACATTTTACAGGTGTTATAAAAAAACGATTTTCACCCTTTTCGGGGGTGTTTATTAGCCGTTAAAGGGGTTGGAGGGATCGGAAGAAACATTCAGCATCACCACAGTGTTCAGCATCCTCGAAAACGGGGGGTACGCTAAGTTTCACCGCTGATAAACAGTTAACCCCTTTTGAGGGTGGTTTTTGGCTGTTTGGGGGGTTGCGCAACTCCAAAGAGAAATTCTACCACCACCATCGTGTTCAGCATTCTCGAAAACGGGGAAGGAAGGTACTCTCGCTGCATAGCAAAATATTTAAGTTCGTCCGACTCACACACTCCACTAATTTTAGTGTATAACAGTAGAAAATTCATTTCAAAGACGCATAGAGATTTGTGTCAATCAAAATGGGTAACATCCATGGAGCACTTCTGTGCAATTAATTGAAAAAACCCTCTAATTCCTTAAGTTTTATTTTTGAATTTTGTACTTATTGCTATAAATAAAAAATGGTTACAAATAGCCTTACAGGTACATACCAAAAATGTTGGTTTTCATTTCTACATCATATGGTCGAAAAATATACAAGGCCATTTGAAAAATTGAGAAAATTCAATTCAAAAAGTTCTAAATTGAAATATTATTCTTGGCCACCCTGTATATTTTTAGGAAGTGAAAATGATTCAAAAGCCTCTCACAGAGATGTCTCGTAATTTGTACTTACAAATTTTTTCCTTAAAATCTTATAATGGCGACTAGTGATTTTTTCAAAATGCATCTGCAGATGCATTGTTCAAACTTTAACTTCAATATCTTGGAAACCCTTAACTTTAGGGTGTTAGGCCTATCAACATACTCCAGATTTATCAAATTTCACTAAAACCACTTCTACATAAGGTCAGATGCGGGGTCCTTTAATCAAAATCATTAAAACCGTTTTAGAGAAGGGAAATTATAAATTTTAACCTTACCCACCACAGCCTCCTCCCTGCAGTTTTAGGGAGTAACGAGTTACGTCATCTTATACTAGTGCTAACTGAGTATGTCGAGTTTATCAGTTCTCGGCACTCAAGAAATGCAACATAAACTTTACGATATCATTAAAATATCGGTACTCTCTGTACTGCTGTTCGCAAATTGATTCGCTTATCTTTCTAGGTTTTTAATGTGAGTCGGCTTGTTTGATAATAATTATGTCGTAAAAATTTTGTTGCGTTTTTTGACTGCCGGGAACTGATAGATTCAACTGTATACATGTGTTAAATTTGATTAAAGTCGTTAGAGCCGTTTTTGAGAAAAAATATTTTTGACGTTCTTTTATCGGTTTTTAGGGGTTAACTCCGCCCCCCCCCCCCCACATATGAGCTAGGATCGATTTTGTTATTTCACCTCGACGTGAAGCCGTCCTGAATACGCATATACAAATTGATCAAAATCGGTCGAGTAATTTGGGCTCTAGGTGCGACCACAGACAGATGGTTAAGGTGCCCGTCGGGAAAAATTTTGCTGATACATACTCTCTCCAAACTTCGTGTATGGCTTCATTGGACCTAGTCTGACAGCATTTTCCTCTATCATTTTTTTTGTTTTTGGGGCATTTTCCCGCTAGATTTTCCGAAACATATCATTTTGACGGCATATAAAAAATGTATAGATACTGTTATTTTTTCAAGTAGAATAGCTTAAAGACGTGAATTGAAACATGAAAAAATAATTGTCTAACAATAAATGTGGGTCATTGGGCGTGTCCGCTATCTCGAACATGTCGGAAAAAGGACTATAAGAAAATTTATTAATAACCAGCTGATTTTCGCTGTATTAATTTATTAAATCATACAAAAACAAGTTTTCGTATTGTCTGACGAAAATTATTTTCCGATTTCCCAGTCTGACGCGTCAAAGTTGTCGGTTTCATGACAGCAAACAATTTATTCATAACCTTCAGACATTGGAAAATTATATGCAGAAAATAGGTATTTAATTTGTAGTATAAGTGTCTGACAAATACAGTGGGGCATAAAGAGTCTGACGAAAAAATATAATTTTCCAATAGCGGCCGTCGAAGTTAGGGCGATAAAAAAATGAAATTTCGTTTAGTCGAGAAAACGGTTAAAAAAGATACGGTATTTCAACTGACTTATTTTATAATCTTTATTTTGACTATCTGAATTCGACTTACCCAAGTTTTAAGTTCGATAATATTGAAAAATACATAAAACTTTTTGTAGAAAAAAGTAGCGAAAAATTGTCTTTTAGTACGTTTAAAATCGCTATATCTCCGGTACTACTAGTCCGAAAATTTTCATCCAGGGCCCAAATTAAAGGTCTTGAAACAGGCTATAAGAGAACACTTTACAATATTAGTTATAACAAAGTACATTTTATAAATGAAAAAACAATTAATCCATTTTCGGTAAATTTATGAATTCAATTTAAGTGTGCAATTTTGCATAAAAAATATATGAAGTATGCAGGGAATAAATAAAATTAGAAAAATTATATACCACGTGCATTAGATAAACCGTTACAATTCTCTACTACTACACGTGTACTATACTACTACTATAGAATACAATACGGAGTGTAGAAAGACGTTGCACACTCCTATGTTCTATTATAGAGCCTGCGTACTAAACAGATTGTACACAGGTGAACTTGTATAAAACGATATATTTTCAAGCACGAAGTTCAAGCAATTATTTTATGATTTTTGACACTGTAAAAATGATTTTTCAATGATTAGTATGAGCTTAGTTAAGCTATATTGAAAAAATCAGCTTGTTATTTATCAATATAGCCTTAATATATACATATGAATGTAACATCCAAGCGTAGCTGGACAACCACATAGAAAAACTTTTTATTTAACATTTCCAGTTAAAAGGCTTTATTTCGCCGTCAGACAATTTTTTAATCGTATTATAAATTTTATTTAAAAATCAAAAAAATTTGTAAAAAAATGTTATGAATAAATTTTTTGCTGGCATGAAACCGACAACTTTGACGCGTCAGACTGGGAAATCGGAAAATAACTTTCGTCAGACAATACGAAAACTTGTTTTTGTATGTTTTAATAAATTAATACAGCGAAAATCAGCTGGTTATTAATAAATTTTCTTATAGCCGTTTTTCCGACATATTCGAGATAGCGGACACGCCCAATGACCCACATTTATTGTCAGGCAATTATTTTTTCACGTTTCAATTCTACTTGGAAAAATAACAGTATCTATACATTTTTTATATGCCGCCAAAATGACATGTTTCGGAAAATCTAGCGGGAAAACGCCCCAAAAACAAAAAAAAATGATAGAGGAAAATGCTGTCAGACTAGGTCCAATGAAGCCATACACGAAGTTTGGAGAGAGTGTATCAGCAAAATTTTTCCCGACGGGCACCTTAACCAAGAAGACGGCAAACAGACTTTTATTAAAAACCATTTTTTTGGCTGTTCGACTGTTCTTATCGGATTCGCTTTGCTCATCCGTCAAGTACATCCTCGACACAAAAAAAATGTCACTTTTACTCCATATAAAACAATATACTATTCCTTGGAAAAATGGACTATGCTCTCGACCTCGCCCGCATGCAACAGGATACAAAAAATTTAGTGATTTAACATTAAATAAAAAAATAGGAAAGGTTTTTATTTGCTTAATATCGAGCTTAATACCTAAAGGGATTTTAGCCCTTGGAGCCTTCAATAAGATTTTCTGATCTAGTTCAGTTTTTCCAAAGATGTACCGCTTTTAAATCGCTTAATTTAATCATCATGGCATGAAGTATAGTTGTTATAATCGAATTTCTATGTAATTAAATAAATAAATCATGGATTACAACACAAACTAAAGTTCCTATTAATTTACACGTACTTATATGATTTGATCTAAGTGATAAGTAACATAAGTAATTTGAAATTGACTTTATTTGCACCTTTGATCTCGGCTAGTGCTATTGTGTTAACTATATCGCAGTTCCATTGCAATAACTTAAGCAATAAGTAGTATAGTAATTGAACTTTAATTAGTAAGAACGAATCTATACAATTTATATGAATATAATATACTCCAGGATTTCCAGTGCATAATGTTGGTCCTATACCTTCTTAACCTTTTTGTCTACTCTCTTATGTAAATTTGCTGTTTTCCGTACAGTCTGTAGAATGGATAAGTGGGCCATTCCAATTAACTGAACGGATATATTTCATATATGTCCTAGGATGGATATGAAATCGACCAATCACAGTTCGTGTATTAAGTACATAGGCAACTATTCGTTTTAAAAAATTCAAGTTAGTGCGTAAGCTGTCAAAGTAATTGTCAGTGTGTATTCGAGCAGTTTGAGATAGAAAATAATTTAAAATGAGTGATTCCAGTGAAGAATCGATAAACAGTATACCACCTAAAATTTTATTGAAATTATTATATACAGACAAAATTTTAGAGATATATTATGACAAAAAAAAGTAGCTATATGTGGGGGATTGAACCTATGATCTCTTGCATTTCGAAGCCGCTAGGCTACTGAAGCTTTTATAAAATGTTTGCACCTAGAGCATAAGATTTAGCAGAAGCTAAGTTTGTATATTAAAATTTGATTAAAACTATTATTTGTAGTTTTTTATTAATCCGGTCGTAGAAAAAGAATACTGTACAACTTGAGTGGATTATCCATATCGCACACGAAAGATTGAGGTACTTCGCCTACGGCGTCGTGCTCAAACTTCTTTCTTGTGCGATATGGCTATCATATCCACTCTTGTTGCACAAACTACTATTGTACACTAAAATGTTGGAAATAAGAAAAGTGGAAAAAATATTGAAATGAAATTCGGATCTCAACCTTAGTAATGAATAATGATAACTGAGAATTGAACTAGGACAGAAAAATACTGGGTGTATTTTTCATTCATCTTCTATTAATTATATACAGGGTTGGCAAACATACAAACACCTGACTTCTGATCAATATACAGTGAGGTCCATAAGTAACGGATACATTCGTTATCTACGTAATTAACAATTTACAATTAATTCTAAAATGACATTTTTTGAGCATAATTTCATACCTCCCCTTCAACCCCTTGGAGTGACAGCTCATTTGAAAGGGTCATTAATTCTCTATCCAGCAATGGTATTATTATATTATTAGGAATAGCACCATATTAAACTTCACCCATGAAAGAATTAGTGTATTTTTAAAAATTACTTAAGAAATTCAATAAATACGCGTTTACTATTAATGGTTGTTAACAATATTAACTATACCCAACAGCATTTTACCGTTTCTATTTCGATTTTTAATATCTGTCGGGGTGCTCTGGTTAAAACCAATATTGGTTTTAATATTTTGTAGATGTAACAATGCAAAGAGGTCGTATTTTTAATTTGTATTGTTCCGAGTATTATTTACATTATCGGTTTTCCCACGACAATGAAACATAGTACGCACCAGATAATTCTCAAAATAGAACAAATGTTCTATATTCCTTGAGCACGTAGATTTCCAAGAAGATAATCTCAGACTATATATGTCATGGATAATCCACTACGTGATAACCTAAAATATAATTTCGAGGTTTCATCTAACTAACTCACAGAAGCTAGTACACATATATTATCCAGAATATGTATTTTATTTTATGAGAATGACAGTACCGAGGACAGTACCTATGCCGCTGCTTGACTGTCATTATGATTTTTTTCATCATTCTTGTCTGTGATAAGTTTAACATTTCGGAATTACACTATTTTTACTTGCTTTTCTTTAACTCACAATGTAATATTTTTCATATTTGTCCAGATCTTGCATCCTTTATTTAACACACTTCCTGACATAATTAATTGATGATATTACACTTTGTTACTAAGATCGGATGACAATACAGTATTCCACCGTTACTTTTGTAAATATCCGTACGAAGGGGACGCGGAGGTGAATATTGATTAAATATACTATCAAACTAGCACCACCGGAAAAACGTAGAATGCAAACGGTTTTTCGCCTAATTAGAGACTTCTACGGGAGGCGTCACAATATTCATGTACGATAATAATTTAAAGTATGATTAAAAAGCAGAAAATAAAAACAAAAAAAAAAATTAAAATTTGCTTTTCTTACAAAGTTGTACTAAAAAGTAAAAATAATGTTCCATGTACGACTGCAAGAAAAGCAAGGCGTGCGCACTTTGTATGATTGTACGCATGATGTATGAAAGGGGAAATACAAAGTGCCTCGCTTTTCCTGCAGTCGTCCATGAAAAATTATTTTTTACTTTTTAGTACGACTTTATAAGAAAAGCACGATTTTAAAAGCATTTTTTTAAATTTTCTTTTTATTTTATTCATATAATCACATCCATCAAGTTAGCATTACCATATCGAAATTTTACAATGTCAATATATGGATTAATTGTCGCTTTTTGTCGTGAAAAAACTATTTTCTGACACGACAAATCTGTAGGCTCCTTATGACAAATTCCTAAAAAAAGAATCAGTACAAAAAACCACGGTAGTGCTGAGTACAAAAGAAAATGTAATAATTACCCTGTTTCTGCGTAATATAATTTTGTGACAAATTGCTGAAAAACAGTCAGCCCAAAAAACTACCCCTTGATTATTTACAAGGGTGGTAGTGAGTACGGTGAAAAATTTATTAATTCTTCTATTTCTGCGCAACGAAAATTCGCGACAAACAGTTTTCTGGCACGACAAATTCCTAGGTCACTCATGACAAATTCTTGAAAAATAATCAGTTCAATAAAACGACGAGCTTTATTAAAAAATACTCATGGTATGCCAACTCGATAATCAAGTTAGCATTAATACATTCCGGAAGGGTCTAAAATGATCGAGAAGAGGGCTTTGAGTATCAAAATAATTTGTCGTCAAGTTGTCATGAGAAAATAATATGTGAAAAACCACCCTTTGATGATTTACGGGGTGATAGTGCTGAATTTCGAGAAAAATGTATTAATTATCCTATTTCTGCGTAATACGATTTCGCAACAAATTGTTTCGTGGAACGACAAAATCCTGAAGTCAGCTCAAAAAACTACCCCTTGATTTACTGGGGAGGTAGTGCCGAGTCCGAACAAAAAAGTATTAATTTCTCCATTTCTACGTAATAGAATTTCGTCATAAATTTCTGTTTTTTTTAAACTGATTCTTTTTTACGAATTTGTCGTAAGGGACGTAGGAATTTGTCGTGCCACGAGACAATTTGTCATGAATTTTTAGTTTCCAAAAATAGGAAAATTGATACATTTTTCCCGAGCTCAGCATTACCACCCCCGTAAATGATCGGGGGATGGTTTTTTGAACTGATTCTTTTTCAGAAATTTGTCGTAAGGGACGTAGGAATTTGTCGTGAAACGAAACAATTTGTCGTGAATTTTTTGTTTCCAAAAATAGGAAAATTAATACATTTTTTGCCGAACTCAACATTACGGCTTCCGTAAATCATCAGGGGATGGTTTTTTTGAACTGATTCTTTTTAGGAATTTGTCGTAAGGGACGTAGAAATTTGTCGTACCATGAGACAATTTGTCGCGAATTTTTAGTTTCCAAAAATAAGAAAATTAATGCATTTTTTGCCGAACTCAGCATTACCATCCCCATAAATCATCAAGGGATAGTTTTTATAGACTAATTCTTTTTCAGGAATTTGACGTAAGGGACGTAATAATTTGTCGTGAAACGAAACAATTTGTCGTCAATTTTTAGTTTCCAAAAATAGGAAAATTAATGCATTTTTTGCCGAACTTGACATTTCGACCCCCGTAAATCATCAAAGGATGATTTTTTTGAACTGATTCTTTTTTGGAGTTTGTCGTAAGGGATGTAGGAATTTGTCGTGCCACGAGACAATTTGCCGCGAATTGTTGGTTTCCAAAAATAGGGAAATTAATACATTTTTTGCCGAACTCGGCATTACCACCCCCGAAAATCATCGAGGGATGACTTTTTTAAACTGATTCTATTTTTAGGAATTTGTCGTAAGGGACGTAGGAATTTGTCGTGCCACGAAACAATCTGTCGCGAATTTCTAGATTGCAAAAATAGTTAAATTAGTACATTTTCTCCGTTTCTCCGACTCATCATTACCACCCTCGTAAATCATCAAGGGATGGTTTTTTTGGTCCGATTCTTTTTCAGGAATTTGTCGTAAGGGCCGAAGCAATTTGTCGTACCACGAAACAATTTGTCGCGAATTTCTAGTTTGCAAAAATAGTTAAAGTAACATATTTTTCTCCGTACTCGTCATTACCCCCGTAAATCAGCAAGGGGTGGCTTTTCTGAACTGATTCTTTTTTAGGAATTTTCCGTAAGGGACGTAGAAATTTGTCGTTCCTCGAAACACTTACGAAACACGAAATTCTATTACGCAGAAATGGAGAAATTAATACGTTTTTGTCCGGATTTGGCACTACCTCCCCAGTAAATCAAGGGATGGTTTTTTGAGCTGATTCTTCTTCAGGAATTTGTCGTTTCACGAAACAATTTGTCGCGAAATCGTATTACGCAGAAATAGGATAAAATACATTTTTCTCGAAATTCAGCACTATCACCCCGTAAATCATCAAAGGGTGGTTTTCCGCATTTTATTTGCTCATGACAAATTCACGACAAATTATTTTGATACTCAGAGCCTTCTTCTGGATCATTTTAGACCCTTCCGGAATGTGGTAATGCTAACTTGATTATCAAGTTGGCATTGCCATGGGTATTTTTTAATATAGCGCGTTGTTTTATTGGACTGATTATTTTTCAGGAATTAGTCATGAGTGATCTAAGAATTTGTCGTGCCAGAAAACAATTTGTCGCTAATTTTCGTTACGCAGAAATAGGATAATTAATACATATTTCTCCGTACTCACTACCACCCCTGTAAAAGGTAGTTTTTTGGACCGATTCAGAAAACAGTTTATAGCGAATTTCCATTACGCAGAAATAGGAGAATTAATACATTTTCTTTTTACTGAGCACTACCTCCCCCGCAAATCATCAATGGGTGATTTTTCGCATAATATTTGCTCACGACAAATTATTTTGATATTCAGAGCTCTTTTTTCCACCATTTTAGCCCGTTTCGGAATGTGGTAATGCTAACCTGATTATCAAGTTGGCATTACCATGGTTTTTTTTTTTAAATAAGGCGCGACAATTTTTTTCTTTTCACGACAAAAAAGCGACAATTAATCCATATATTGACATTGCAAAATTTCGATATGGTAATATTAACTTGATGGATCATATAATCTAAATTGGGAAAAATCGCGCTATATTTTAGTTGACCAAGACGTTTGTTACTTCTGTAACTGCCGTTGCCGTAGTAAACCGTGATACCGCATGCAAAAATGTCTCTCACTAGCTTTTTTGCTGGCTATTTGCCAAATAGGTGAAGGGGGGGGGAGTAGGGGTCATAGCTGGAGACGAAGAAAGCGGTCATGTTTCTTATTAAAATCGAATTGAAATTTAACATCGTTTTTTTTGCTTCCGTGTGATACATGTTTTCAGCCGTCCTGAAAATTTCAACAATACTCTTGACAGCAATTTTGGTGGTCATGCCTGGCCTCCATGTCCAACTTCCGGAAACGGGTCCCGATGCCATGATGCTTTTTTGTCAAAAATCGAGATATTGCTAAACGTGGCTTGAAATTTCAAAGAAGTCTGTTATACAAATAATAATAAGTATAATGCAAACATATGTGAAACCATTCTCAAACAATATATGTACATAAAAGATGAAATAATTAAATATTTTTATCATATAAATAGAGGATGTGTAGCTGTGGAAAACAGCTACTTCCGGTCGGCGTGTAGGTAGCTATTTACTTATTGGCTTGCAAACTTCTTCATGGTATAAGTGTTCAGAGCTTTCCGATTTTCTTCCATATACAGAGTGATTTACCTAAACATGCGGAAAATTATTCAGTGGGTTGTCCCCACCAAAAGGAGTTAAAAAAAATAAAAATAAAATAAAAAAATGCCCTTATTTTTTTTTTTGTAGAAGTGCGCCGCCTATGACTAACCTCTGACGTAATACAACGAAATCACTTCCTTTCTTATGTGGTATGGGTAAAAACGATTCTCGTGTATAGGGTACTTATTAAAAAGTCTTGTTCTAGTAATTCTAGAACTTCTTCGTCTACTTCAACAGGACGATTTACTACACGGTCTCTGTCGCCTAGCAAACAAAACCCGGTGTCACGAACTTGTTGCACTGCACTTAAATTTTTTCTCTCATTAGATTTGCGCCCATGGGGAAATTTTCTCCCGTATTTTCGTACAGCCCCTGCAAGACTTTCATTCATTGCACTATAGGTTAATATCATGTCGCAGTACTCTTGCGACGTGAACTCTGGCATAATCGATATTTGCGAATACAGTTTAAAATTTAACAAAAATGGGAAATGCTCTAAACGTAAGTCGAAGAGTCACTGAACTGAACAGTAAACGCGTGGCGCACTGACCTTAGACAACTAAGATAGCTGATATTACCTGCTAAACAAACAAGCGACACGTGTGCGAACACGTCGAGATAGCATAACTCACCCGTTCAGAAGCGTATCTTTGCAGGTTTTAAAGCAAAAAAATATAATAAATTACCTCGGATCGCTTTAAAATTTTACAGAGGCTTTCCCACATAACAGACTTGTATACCATTTTATTTTCCGCATGTTTACATAAATCACCCTGTATATTATATATTTTCGTAACCTGTGTTCATATTAAAAAATGACAGTCACCGAAATCTTGAATATCGAGTATGTACACTTTTTATTTGTTTTTAATTATGATTTGTTCAGAACCTTTCAATTTTCATCCTTATTCACCAAGTATTCACATATCCACGAAAACTTGCCGAACTTAATTGAATATTTTTGAGAGAATCTTTAATCGTTGGCTTTATGTGCCTATCCACTACTATACATTTTAGAAAACCTGTTTTCAAATTTTATAAAACAGAGACTACCAAAATTGAATGTTTTTATGGAAACCTTGAATCATCGACTTCTTGTCTTTTTTAATCATGATCTACTTAAAGCCTTTCGATTCCCTTTTCTACATTTATATTTCGAAAAGCTCTATGGTCCGATTTTAAGAAAAAAGAGTTGCCAAAATTGAGCATTTTTGTGAAAATTTTGAATCACTGGCGTTACGTAGGTATAGTAACCTGCGAATTTACGGTGGAGATAAAAAAAGGCAAAAACTTTACGAGCTCATTAAACTCATTATTAACACCAGTGAATCATTCGGCAGGGTGCCATCAAACAAGCCGACGTACATCAAAAACCTATGAAGGTATGCGATTCAATTTGAGGGCGAAATAATATAGAGTAACGGTATTTTAATGAGGTTGTAAAGTTTTTGTTGCTTTTTTAACTGCAGAGTAAAATTGCAAACGACTATACCCTCTTTTTGCTTGTCATTTATCATCATCTCTATTAATACATTTCTACCGCCGACGACACGGTGTGGTGTATGCTTCGGGGAATAAGTTTATTGAAATTGAAAACGTTTTTTTACCTTGTAGACCAAGAGCTACAGAATTTTTCAATGAGCGTTTGAGAACATTCTTCACGGTCGGTTTATGGTGCGTAGTCCTGTTTAAGGTGACAACCCTAAGCTGGATTGCGTCCTGGTGGTGGGAGCGTTTTCGTATGAGGACTATTTTTCCCAGATCAATAACTTTGTTATCTAAAAATCACCTTTACAAAACACCTTGGACCATTCAATGTGCAACTTACGCTCTAATGGACTGCTAATTCGTATATACCTTCCAATGGAGAATGGTAGCTCAGTTGGTTAAAGCGTCTGGCTAGCAAACTGAGTTGCCTAGCGAAGTGGGTTCGATACCCACAAGGCGAAACAATTTTTCATTAAAAAAATTGCCCCAAGAGTGGTTCGGAGTCCACATTAAACTGTAGGGCCTCGTCTCTCTTTACCTAGCACAAGATCCTTGAGATCTTCCAGGGGGTTACTTCGGTAACTTGAGAGGCGGTTAAGAAAACATTTTAAGAAAACATTTTAATGTGCTAAAAATATTATAACATTAAACGAAGTTATACGAACATATACAGAGTGATCCATTTAAAAGCGGGGCACCTTTCTAAAATTTTTATTTGTACACCGATTTACATACATGGGTTTTTTTTTTTAATTATAGAGCTTCAATAACTCTACTGTGGTGCAAAATTTCAGATCAAAATTAAAAATTTCGAGGCCTATTTTGATTTTTTTTTCAAGGCCAAAAATCCAAAAAAGTGTTAGCAATTTTTGTATCACAAATCTGACTACGCCACTGGATTTAGAATACCTTCAAATGGGTATGACCGAAATTTAACAAAAAAATATTGGTTTCTAACAGAAATATAGCATAACTAAAATTTGTATTATGTTCTTGAAATATTTCAAATATTCGTCAGGTAATTCACAATTGTTTAAATAATATCGTTTGCAATGCTCCATTAGATCGTTATCAGTTAAATTTAAAAATTTATAACCATCAGTTATTCAATATTGGCAATATTTGTTTTCTTTAAACATGCTTCCTGTTAAGAATAATTATTTTTATTAGCAAGCTTTGCAAATTCTTAAGTTGCCATCATCACAAATCTGACTACGCCACTGGATTTAGAATACCTTCAAATGGGTATGACCGAAATTTAACAAAAAAATATTGATTTCTAACAGAAATATAGCATAATTAAAATTTGTATTGTTCTCGAAATATTTCGAATATTCGTTAAGTAATTCACAATTGTTTAAATAATATCGTTTACAATGCTCCATTAGATCGTTATCAGTTAAATTTAAAAATTTATAACCATCAGTTATTCAATATTGGCAATATTTGTTTGTTTAAGAACAATTATTTTTATTATCAAAACTGGCATTGGAGAATTATGTAAATAATAATAAAGCCCTTTAAACCAAAAACTTTCACTCCATAGAAGGAGGCGATATTGAGAAGAGAATAATAAATTGGTATTTAATAAATAAACTGCATCATTTATTAAGATCAGTTAACATGTACATTATAATTAAAAATTTCCTAATTTAACAACAATTTTAAAAATTAATATCTTTTATTGCATCAAATAACAAATTGTAATTACAATTAAACATTTACCAATTTAACAACAATTTCAAAATTTACACTATTTTTGTAATAAAATAACATAAGAGACCATAAACAAAATGAAAAAAATACAATGAATTGACACGACAGTGCCATACACTTTAAATTTTGGATGATTCAACTAAATCTCCATTCAGTTCAATACATTTATTGTATCGTCTCTATTCATGTTTGCGATAACATTACATAATTGGTGGTGTAATTTCCGCACAAACCTGTCTTATCCTTTCACGCAGTTCTTCTGTGTTGGTTGGGAGGGTCTTGTAGACTTTTTCTTTAAGAAACCCATACAGAAAAAAATCTAGTGAGGTTAAGTCCGGGGACCTGGGAGGAATCTCTACTAACCCAATATTTCGCCCTATCCACCTATTAGGGAAATTTTCATTCAACCAAGTCCTCACAATCACGACATTGCGGATAGAACAGCCAGCTGATTGAAAAATTACATGAGCATTTTCTGCTAGTGGAAGTTCATCCATAGTGTTGGTAAACTCATTTCTCAAGAAATGTAAAAAATGTTGGCTGTTCAAATTGCCTTCAAAGAAGAAGGGGCCAATTATTCTGGTATTTAATATGCCGCACCAGACGTTTATTTTTTGTGAGTATTGCCTTCTACAATTTATCACTCAGTGTGGATTGTCTTCTGTCCAACACCTTGAATTTTGGGAATTAACCGTTAAATTAGTTGTGAATGTTGCCTCATCACTAAACAAAATTTTATTTATAAAATTCCTGTCATTCTCATATACTTCTTGAGCCCACAAACAATATTCCATTCTTTTCTCAGTATCGCCTTCCTCTAAAGTGTGAAGAAACTTTGGTTTAAAGGGCTTCATATTATTATACTTTTTAAGATTTCTTCTTATTGTTTCTGGTAAATCTAAGTCTAAACTTGCAATTCTTAAACTGCTTCTCGGAATTTCTAATTCGTTCATTATTTGGTCTTTGTCGTTGTAAATTACGATTATTTAAAATGTGTTTCGATACAGCTCCATACTGATTAAAAATTTTGTTTATTCGACCAACGGTAGCTGTGTGAATCCGACGCCCCGGGTGTCTATTATTAAAAATTCTACGTACTTCCCTTTCGGGCCTGTCATTATCACCACGAAGTCTTATAATTTCAATTTTTTCAAGTAAAGTTAAATTATCCATTACCATACCTTGTATCGATAGTGTACTTGCGAAACAATAAACTTCACTATTGACGCGATTAAATTTGACAGATTTCGTCGTTTGTTTTGCTGGCTTGCCATGGCAACTTAAGAATTTGCAAAGCTTGCTAATAAAAATAATTATTTTTAATATGGAGCATGTTTAAAGAAAACAAATATTGCCAATATTGAATAACTGATGGTTATAAATTTTTAAATTTAACTGGTAACGATCTAATGGAGCATTGCAAACGATATTATTTAAACAATTGTGAATTACGTGACGAATATTCGAAATATTTCGAGAACATAATATAAATTTTAATTATGCTTGCTATATTTCTGTTAGAAACCAATATTTTTTTGTTAAATTTCGGTCATACCCATTTGAAGGTATTCTAAATCCAGTGGTGTAGTCAGATTTGAGATACAAAAATTGCTAATACTTAGACCTTGAAATGTTTAATTTCGATCTAAAATTTTACACCACAGTAAAGTTATTGAAACACTATAATTTAAAAAAAAATCATTTAAATCGGTCTACAAATAAAAATTTTAGAAAGGTGCCCCGCTTTTAAATGGGTCACTCTGTAGGTTGTTCCTTTCTTCCGCAAATGCCATACTGAGCTTGTGTGCGCAATTTAAAATACACAGCACAGCCACAGCACACAATGGACTCTCATACCTACTAATTTTGTTAAAATACATCATAGAGAATAAATATAAATTAATTTAATATTAGCATATGAAATACACCAACATGTTGAAAATATCATATGACGAATGACGACTTCTTTACTTCATTCGTGACAGACCGTAAATTGAGGCTACAATAACATTGATACAAGAGCCACAACATTTAGTTTCTTTTAGGGACATTTTAAAACATGTCATTCGGATATTGTCGAAACTCATCATCCCAATTCTTTTTCATTTTCAATCTATAAATCCGTAAAAAACTACCGCGGAAGCTGCAGATTGTTTATCGAAGTTTCATTAAAATATGAATGTCAATCGTCAGTTGAGGAATATGCGTAAAATCGGCAACATGGTTACGACCTACCAAAGTTTATGACGACATCTTATTTCCGCATGAAAAGAGATAGTTGGAATTCTCGATCCCTTATAACATAGGAACAGTTTTCGTTAATGTAACGCCAGTCCATTAGAGCGTAGATTCAATGGTCTAAGCAAAACGCCAAAACATTTGAACACTACACTCAAATACACCTACTCGGCGAGGGTTACGCTAACCATGTTAGCATCATCAAGTGATGAGGAGAACTGAAAACCAGTCTTATTCGTTTTGTAAAAGTGGTTTTTAGATACCTGTAACATTAACCTAACATAACAGTTAACCTAACCTAATTAGGAGATCTAATACAAATGGCGGTAGGGGACAAATATCGGCCAGAAATGAATAGTCGAATTGAATGGGCCTTTTCAGTGAATTTTTTTTATTGCTTTATGTGGTAGTATTTTATAAAACGTTTCGTCGTATTTATTTATTTATTTTTAGCACGATTTCTGTCGGAAAAACATATCAAAAGTGCGGAAATAAAGCGTGGGATTTGAACGTGACGTCACGCACCTACCTTAGTGACGTCAAAGAGCCTACGACCTTGAACAGGACATACGGATGTATTAGTATTATTGCAAAGTTGGCTACCTGCTTTTTGATAGTTGGCGTTAAAATTGACTTTGACACTTTGACAGTCGTTTCTCTTAGATTTTTGTGTTTGGAAAATGTTTAAAGTGTGCTTTGTTCCAACATGTACAAATAACAACGTAAATGGGCTAGTAGACAATAACGAAAATGACAAAGGTAATAATATAGCATTACAGTATGACTCTTCAATATGTTATAAATATAATTTGAAGGTAGTTTTACCGACTATTATTGGTTTTATTGTAAAATGAATAGGCTTACGATTAGAGCGTATTTAAAATACGGCGGTTTGCCGGTTATCTCGTGACGTAATAATGTCACATACGCGCGCATTTAATATAACCTCGACAGAGCCGCACATACGTTTTGCACAACTTTGTTAGCTCCGCCTTTCCACTAGCGCTCGTTTCTCTGCTGATTATGCTATTACGTCATAGCCAATAGAATAGCTAGAACATTTGCGGCAATATCTAACCATTTAAACATAGTTTAAACTTCATGATTTTTTTTTGACTATAAAGCATTATTAAAATAATTAAATAAAAAATACGGGTCAACTGTTTTTATACGTAGATGTTATTAAAATAATAATTAAAAAATTGTCTACTTGCCCATTGTCCAAGCAACATATTCGTTTACGTTCCACAAGATGAAAGCAGACGAAAATCATGGTTTAAAAGTGCCAAAGTTGAGAAGAAGTTGGCCAAAACCAAGGATAATAAACTTGGCTAAAACCAGGAACGCCACCATAGAACATAACCACAAAACTAAACGTAAACATGTGTCAGCCAGCTGTGGTGTGATGTCAGTGGCGTTCTGGTAAATGCTGCCAATATAATTCCGGGCGTGTGACGTCACTCAGTCCAAGGTCAAATGCGTGTTCAAATTGCCGTAATAATTGTTTATTTTTTTATTAAACATTGTGAGATTTATATTCGAAACAGAGTTGTATAAGGTGAATATCTATCAGTCAGCTTTTGAATAAACATTTTTGTTTTGAAGTTTAAGAATTTAGTGAAAAGGCTCATTGTGATAGATCAATAACAGCAAACATCCGGTCTGCGCCGGCGGTGATAAGCGTTGCGTTTGCTCAAGGGCACGAGCTGTCATTTGTGCTCGTGTCCTTGAGCAAACGCAATAACGCTTATCGCCGCTGACGTAGACCAGATGTTTGCTATGTTTGCCCAAGGATAGTAATACTATCCTTGATGTTTGCCCTACACCACCATATTTGGCAGGTCGTTGTATGCTCTAATCTAACCTAACCTAACTTAGTATAGGTACTGTCGTTTACTATAAAACACTCAAGAGAAAACTATGAAATAAAACCGAGAATAAACTTACCAGAAAAGTAAAATTAAAAATATCTGCTTGATTTATTTAGGAAATCCTAACTTTGCACGATTTCTTTGTACTGACTCAAAGGTAACGTACCTACACACATTAATTACTAAATAAATAATGTAGATAAAAAAAGATTTTTCACTATCACTGAGAACTGACACTTCTATAAATGGTACCTTGAACATAAATAAATGGTTTTCCGTTATCATTATGAGATAAGGTGTTCCGATATCATTATATTAATTGATACAGTTATATACACAAGGAGGCACAGAACCTAATTATATACACAATTTTGTTTTTAGAATAATAAACTTTTGCTGTAGTTACACCGGGTGGCCCACCAAAGTTGAAACATTTGTTCTGTGCTTGTATGATCATTTAGTCAAAAAACTATCGGATCCGTCGATTTTATTATGGGCATTTTCGACCACGCCACTTCGACTCTTAAGTGGTGGTAAGGCTCAGCACTAAAATTTTAAATGGCAAAAGGGGTTAAGGAACACATATCGTCTTAAACCTTGTTAAATTATATTTACAACGGTATCTTATTTCTTAAATATGGACTAACAGTTTTCGAGAAATTGCGTTTTTTAAAAATTCGCAATAAGAAAGACAGGTCCGTATTTAAAAAATAAAGCTGATGATGGCCCTAAAGAGACGAATCGTCATAATAAAAATTTTAATGCGATATATTATAGCAAAATGAATGAATAACAAAATATTCCCAAAAAGTTTTTTAATATTTTTTATAATAACAGAGCTAGATAAAAAAAAAAAGAAAACAAGCTGCTTCAGATTTTATCGAATATCTCTGGAACCAATCGTAATATTTTCAATTTCCATAACCCATTCCATAGGCCTTCAAAATACGAACCTTTTGACCCATTTAACCGACCTTGTAACTGTTATGGTTTGCGAGTTAGTAATACTGTTCAGTATAAAAAGTAGCCACCCTGTATATCATCGAGTTGACTCCCTTTGTCCATTATGGGCAACAGATTCCTAATTATATGAAATCTTCGGGGAAATCTCTCTCGAAAATACACCATAGCAAAATGTGGATATTAAAATTTTCATAAAATATATGAGTACGCCTATGGTTAAATTTCTTATTGGACAGTGGTCCAATAAATGTAAGATAAGAATTCAGAGTATGTACAAATCAATATGCAGTACTTAATGCATGAGTAGTGTTATTATGATTATCTAGTCATTTTTTATTTCTATATATGGTGTCAAGGACTAAAAAAAAATTAGGTAAAGACTGCTCGCTGCCGTTATAGGAAGGTTAATAAGTACTTACTTATAGAAAAGTACCCTCTTATAGTGCCTAAGTAGGTTTTATTCTTCAAAAAAATCATAGAGTTAAACATGAAATTACCAACAGATATACCAAATCATAATATGCAATATGCTGTACTTGCATGTTTTTCTAGGTGTGAAAGATAATGATAAGACTTCTAGGATTCACAGATTAGACTGCAAAAATGTAACTAACAAACTGTTTGTTTATATTATAAAGGTGAAGATGTTTATAATGGAGCTTACATTATAAAGTGTTAATTAAGCAACTAAGCAAGTTAACATGTAAGATAAATACTTGGAATCGGTAAACAAAAATAAGTGCTACTGTTTTATGAATTGATCAATTGAAAGAGAGATGAGAATTGAGAATGTGTGAAAGTAATTAATCTACCCAAGTAATATAGTAACGTGAAATTGTTTTTAAGCAAAAATAGGAAGTCTATTTCGCTTTAATTGAAACCAGGATGCGTAAAAATTGGGTACCTACATGTCAACTGTAATAATTATTGAAATTCATGGAAATGATGAAAACAAATAACGTCATGTTTTAAGAGCCAAAACAACTCAAAATAGCGTCTTTTTAAATATATACAATACTAGTATAAATTTAAAAGGACCCGGATTAATCTAATAAACTATATTCTAGAAAATGTTACATGATAGCTGAAAATGTTAACACGTACGTTTAAAAGCCGCTTTTAATCTAACCTAAATGCACACCTGTGATTTTTCGAATATTTCTCGTTCAATTTCTAAGCTTGTCTTCCTTGGATGTAATACTCGTGGTAGTGAAAGTGATGCCATATCCTATTTATAATATAAAACCATTAAATAAAAACTTGGAACTTCACAAACAATATTTTGATTTTGCACAGAGACAACACCCTCACTTCTCGAACACTACACATAAACTGACTTTGTGACTTTCCTTTCATAGATAAAGAGAGAACGATTATTTTTTTATTGGTCTCTTCCAGGGGAGACATCAGTGGATACCAGAAACAATAAAAAACTATTTTCATCAAATTAACTGTAAATATTGTGAAATACTACAAGATAAAGTGAGTTCCTATAACAAGTACATGAAGTAATACAACTCTTTCCATCAACATCAATAAAATGTCATCAAACTGAAGTAAACTCGGTGTAACACTGTCAGTTTCATGAACAACAGAGTAGAAACAAACACGTTTACAAGGTGGAAAACGGCGCTGCTGTCTGTTAATCGCAGGGCTACAAATGCTGGAAGATAGCAAGGGTGTAGTTATTAGCACAGAAGACTTGTGGAATTTCGATGAATTTTTTGAAAATAATCTAGACGGGAGGTCAGCGGCAATTTGTGACAAAATTAGTTGAAAGTGGGTAGAACGAAACAGGTCTGCTCATTGCACACAAATTTTAAATTCCTTTCAATAGGGCATTTGCACGTGACATTACATTTTTCAAGGCCGTTGCTTGGAGGGAAAATAAAAAGACATAACCTCACTTTAATACCTTACGATGTCAAATATCCTCAGACCATAGATTATACAATCTGTGACCACAGGACGAAGCTGTTTTCTACTGAATAATTGCTCTGTGACCTTAGATCATTCAATGTCAGGGCCGGTTATAGGTCCAGGCAACTGCCCAGGGTGCCTCACGATTAGGGGCGCCAAACAAATCTCGAGTAGGCAATTAAAAAAACAAAATGTTTTCTGTATCAATTAGGAAAAAAAATCCTACAACACTGTCCGATGTGAATTACAAAAGAATTTATTTTAGTTTATTTCAAACATATATTTTAAAAACATTTTTTGCCTTGTTTTACTTTAAGTTTTACTCTAATGCCTGTTGAACGATAACTTAAAATTATAACATTGATAGATAACTATTGTTCATTTTATTACTCTCTGACCTTTTTACAAAACTATTTGAAAAAAAGGGGGGCGCCAGAATTAAACTTTGCCTAGGCTGAAAATAGTAATTGGACCGGCCCTGTTTAATGTGCCGCTACGCTCTAATAATGGACTGGCATTATATTAGGGAATACTGAGATTATGAACGATTCATCTTTTGTAGTCTGATGGACTTTTAATATTTTTCAAAAATGAATGTTAACGTTCACAAAATAAGGGTTCAAAACGACTGTTTCCGACGGAGAATAATATAAAATTTATATTTACTGCTTACTGTTCGTTTTTGCTTAACTGCTGCTCTGATGGTATCTATTGGACGTCGTAACACTATAAACCTAACGCTGGAAATAAGTAACACTTTCTTAAAATTATAAAATTATACCTGAAAGGGAATTTTGTTAAAAATACAATTAAAAGACAATATAAAGTTCAAAATATATATATTAAATCTCTTCAAAAATTTATGTTTTTACAACAACTTCAAGAAAACTTAGGGAATACTGAGATTATGAACGATTCATCTTTTGTAGTCTGATGGACTTTTAATATTTTTCAAAAATGAATGTTAATGTTCACAAAATAAGGGTTCAAAACGACTGTTTCCGACGGAGAATAATATAAAATTTATACTTACTGCTTACTGTTCGTTTTTGCTTAACTGCTGCTCTGATGGTATCTATTGGACGTCGTAACACTATAAACCTAACGCTGGAAATAAGTAACACTTTCTTAAAATTATAAAATTATACCTGAAAGGGAATTTTGTTAAAAATACAATTAAAAGACAATATAAAGTTCAAAATATATATATTAAATCTCTTCAAAAATTTATGTTTTTACAACAACTTCAAGAAATATGTTTTAACAAACAATAGTCTGGCCCGTGTACAACACATGGTGAAGAACGGAACGATTTATAATGTACCAACTACCATCCAATATGCAGTTTTTGAGTTAACGATTACACAAAAAGATTCAAGAAAAGTTCAATGTTTATAAAATTTGGTGGGCTTTTGCTTGCCTGTCTATTCACGTATTTTTATTTCAATATCAATTTTGGTCGCTCCTCGGAGCTTGAAAATGCTTGAATCGCAATGACTTTGAATTATATTTGGGCAATTACAATTTCAATACGTTCAGGCAAGGCGGTCCCATGCACATATGAGTACATGGTAAAGATACTTTTCTGACACCGAATCACTAAGGAACCGGTTTTGGGCAAATCCCGTTAAAACCCATCATTTTCCCGTCAAAATCGACTGCTAGGAAATGATGGGGGTCCCATGTCGCTAAGGGCTATTTTCGCTAAAACTCACGATATAGTTTGAATAGAAGCTGGATTAACTTGTCCTCATATTTAATACCGCGCATGAGTTGCAGTGCTTAACAACGTGGATTCGTAAAAGGGTTTTTAATTTTGAAATTTCCGAAATTGAAGTCAAATTTTGTTATAGGTACTGTCTAAATTTTAGCGGTCGGGGCGACATTTATTACACTTTCTAAAATGACGCTCCTTGATGAGTTATTGAAATTTTTGCATAAAAATCGCTCCGTAGAGCGAAAATATGATTAAGAATATTAAAAACCTTTTCCACGATATTTTTACGTGAAGCGCGCTTTTCATGCGAAATATTTCCTAAGTTGGATTTTGTTACAGCGTCGAAAAGTATATCGAGGGTTTTATCGTGTTCTTTAACAAGATCTCAGACTAAGAAAGAGATTTCTTAATCTGACTGAGATAGAAAATCTCAACTATTTCTTTTTGTGCGGAAATAATATATATGTCGTCATAAACAACCAATATCGTGTGCTTCATGTCTGCCTGATCTATTTTAAATATTTTTAGCGATTGTTTTTGTTTTTTGTAGTTTTGTTATAAGATTATCTAAACGGGCACAAATATCTAGTCCGGTTCTGGAGAGTGAAGTCCTATGAGGGCCGGTTTATCGATACAGGGCTAACTATAGGATAAATGTTAAACGAAACAATGAATACCTATTGTTTTGTTTGACATTTATCCTTCGATTACGAGTTAACTTTGCATTGATAGACCGGCCCTAACTTGCAAAAAGGACGATCAAAACCGACCAGAAATTTGGCGCATGAGCATTAATAAGATTAATGAGGTTTTTCGTTTGTTTACCAACTGTTACCTTTGGAATCAACTTAGGGCCGGTTTATCAATAAGGACATGGTTAACACTTAACTATGGGATAAATGTCGAACGAAACAATGGGTCAACTCTCTGATGGGTATCTATTGCTTTGTTTGACATTTCCCCTTTGGTTACGAGTTAACCTTGCATTGATAAGTCGGCCCTTAGACAAATTCTTAGGAATACGGTAGGCAGACTTGGCGTAGGTAAGGGGGAGCTATTCAACTGAGCTAACCTAAGATAAAAAGATCAAATAGAACACCCAACTAAGCTAGATTCCTAAGTTTAGCTCAGTTTGTTGGTAGAAAGAAAACACCTATTGTTCCACAGTCTATCAAGGGCGTAAATAACGGGGGGGGGGGGGTTAGAGGTGGTAATCCCCCCCCAAAAAAGGGCTAGAATATAAAAAGTCAGCGAGAGCTAGAGTGGCTTATCTTATTCGATACGAATGATACGATATAATTTCGGAAAAAACATAATAAAGTCCATATTTTAAGAGATATTTAGATTTATTTACCATAAATAAAAAGAGACAAATCAGCTAGTTATTCACTATAGATGGTGCCCAATTAACATCAATTTTTCATTGTCTCCTTTTCCCAAATAAAACAAAATTTGTCTTATATGTTACGCACACAAAAGGGTAAGTTATTTCACATCTCTTGGAAGTTCTCAGAATCCACGACTCTTTGCTCCGGCTTAAACCACCTAGCCGTTCGCATATGTTGCCTCGTTTATTTATCAAAAATAAATAAAAAGGGGATAAACAGGTAACAGCATCAATCACATCAAACATCATCAGGGAAATATGGATATATTTAAATCTTCGATTAACATCGCCCAGCACTAGTTTTGTGCTGCTCTACTACATTGTATCTTTAAAAATGTTGCTAACAAGTGAAACAGTAATTCCTAACTTTATATCCAGGACAAAACACAATTTCGCCTCTTGCTGAAATCATAATATTGTTATGTGCTGCCCTCTAACAGAGAGGAGAGTTGTAATTACTCCCTGGCCAGAAGGGTGGCGCCATCTGTGGGCCAACTGGCGAACCACCATTTAGTAGTGCCTAAGAAAATTATAGAGAATTCCAGTATATTTCTGGAAAGTTCTACAATGATATTCTGGACATTCCAAGTGGGTATATAAAGAGGTGAAGCCAGCAGATGGGAGAACAGAACAGTACAATTTAGTGAATGATAAGGAACAGTTCAGTTTAGTATCCAGTACAGTTCTGGGTAATCTGTGGTTCTGGTTACAGAGACAGTTTGTAGAAGAAGAGTTCAGTTGAGTGAAGTAGGCAATACAGAGTTTTTAGGTTAGATAAAGTTGTCAAGTTTAGGAAGAAAAGTACATAGTGTTTTAAAAGTAGTGAATTCATTTTAGATTAAGTGATTATTAGTTGTGTGATTGTTAAGTATTTACTAGTGTAATTTTAGTGATTAAATAAATCAGTGGTTTGTGAAAATTCTTGTTGCAAGTTATTCGAATCCACGGAGTGTTTACTGAAAATTGTAAGCACGTTACAATATATATCTCAGTAAAAAAGAATGGGTTTCATTTCTCTCACTCCTTAAATTGAATCATAAGAAATGTATAATATATATTAGAAAGGCAGTTAAAGTTAAAAATCTATCATATTAGGTTATGCTTAAGGGTCTTTTTTTGCAGCGGAATATATGATAGCCGTGAGGTGGCAATCGCTATTAATCACACAGGCATCGCACCACCGGATTCGAATCCTGGCTCGGGCACTATCGGAGGAAATGGTTGTACGTCCACGTTTTTTCCACACAAGCCCCTGGTTTCTGGAATTGGGGGTTGTCTAATTTCTATAGTGTTTATTTATTATTTATTTATTTATTATCAGGCTTATAGAGTAAGTCGCAAGATCGCAATAATTTACTTTTGCTCACTTTTGTCCATTCTTCGTCATCTTGACATTTTTTTTGCAACTGAGATTCATAAACTTCAGTAAACTCCACATTTGGAATTCTCTAGCAAACTCGTATATGTAAGGAGGTTACCACCACCGCAACAACAGCACTTGATGGTGCCCTACCTCTTTGCGCTTTAACATAGAGCCGTTTTCCCCTTCTGTTCTACACAGTACTCACATAAAGAGCAACCTTGCTTTGCAACATCAAAAGTAGTAAATTTTTAGAAATTCCAAGGTTGGTGAAAAGTGTTTTCCATTTGATTTGTATCGTTGTGGGTCTGCGAATTATGGTGACTATAATAAGAAGTAAAGTGGAAGCGTGCTAATCATGCATGCTTCTCGTGAACAGGAAAAATTGAAAAAAGTGCGGGGAGATCCGATGATGAAAAAATCTTTGCAAGAAAATAGAATTTTTTCAGGAGTCGACAATAGTCCACACAAAAGTCGCTAGGAGTCATTTACATGAAATGGGAAGCACTCAAGTAAATATTGACAGAAAGTTAAACTTTGTTGCTACAACCTGCCCTTAACGATCAGTTAAAGAAAGAGTTAGGACACCTTTTGAGAACTACAACTGTCGCCGGCGATATGGGAATCAAGAATTTCTGTGACTTATTTAAAATTTAAAACAATATAATAAAGGCCCCAGATAGAATCAGTGAAGATGGTTTATTACCAGGGCCTGAAACGTAGGCTGTCTTTTTCAAGGAATGGGCAGCTGTAATGATTTTATTATTTGTAACACTTTTACTATTTCAGGACAGTACAGATTAGAGTAGAGACTCAAAATAACAAAACAAAACAGTTTAATAATATATTGAAAATATTTACAGTTCAAAGGAAAAGCAAATCAAATTATGATATGTTATGTATCTTAAGAAATGTGCTTATATACAGGAAAACATTAGAAAATTGTTCATTTATAAGGGATATGCATGACCACTATACAAGAAGTCAAAATGATTTTTACATTTCAACTGTTAGTACATCATATGGTCAAAATAACTTATTTCATAATGGTCTAAAAGCATATAATGTATTTCCTGATGAAATAAAGCTTAGTCCAAATTTGTGGAAGTTTAAAAAGGGATGTGGGGATTATGTAAAAAATCATATAGATATAATATAATTTTTGATGTTTTTTTTTTATTTATATATTTTTATTTTTGAATTATGGAAGTATGTATTATGTAAATGATTATAGGTGTGTGTATATACATATATATGTTATTATTTGTATTTATATTTAGCTTTGGCTAATAAAGTTTATTATTATATTATTATTATAAAACCACAAAATAGTACAGAAAAAATTAATATTTCAAATATATTAAAATTTTTAATTACCCAAGTTTCGGAAATATTCAGATTTTAGTTAGTTATAATTTCTTCTCTTTTTAACTTCTCTAATTAAAATTTCTACTAATATTTGTGACCCAAGTATTTATACAAAGTGAATGCAAGCAAGTAAATGATATCAGGTAAATGCAAAATGAAATCAAATGACAAGCAAAGCAATACCAGCAGTTAGACACAACAGAAATGAAATTTGGACTAATTTTATGACAGATAAATTGTGATTGAAATATTGAAATTTCTAACAAGAATAAAGTGACCTTTTGTATATGATGAAATAGCTAATTTTGCAAACTTGAAGTGGTGTACCCGGTAATGGAATGTTTAACTACTAAATAAAACGGTACGTCTCAGCTGGAGCGTTCCCACTTAAAGGCAACATCCCCGATTGAGAATTTCGCGGAAAATTCCCCGTGAATATACTTTAAAAATGTCAAATAACGGTACGTCTCAGGTGGAGTGTCCCACTTAAAGGCAGCGTCCCTGACTGAGAATTTCGCGGAAAATAACTGCTATTGTACAGCAAAAGTTACTAACAAACAGGTTCAAACGTCAAGTTTTATTTTACTAGATATTAATTTGTCTTGGCTTATTTTACGATCGTGTTTGGTATTAATTTATTACAATTCGCTCAGATGGAGTTTCCCACTTAAAGGCAGCATCCCCGACTGAGAATTTCACGGAAAAAATAATTTATTTGCAAAATTAAACTCAAATCACAATAAAATCAAATTAAAATTTCGGCGTACACCTCTGGAGTGTCCCACTTAAAGGCAGCGTCCTCTGAGGGCATTATTCACGGTAAAATATCTTCCCGTATTTACTAGACGCAATCGATTTATTGAAAATTACTGTAAGTTGCTGAAGGCACAAGTTAACAAAATACAACAAAGACGAAACAAAAATTATTTACAGAAAATATCGGATATATTCCAAAATTACCAAGAAAATAAATATAAATTCAGAGCAGTGAAATATTACCAAGACTCAGATCAGGTCGGGAGTAGGAAACCACAGATATCTTTAGCAGAGGGCCTAGGCAAGATATCTCCGTGTTAAGCTAGAATTCATTTTGTTGGACGCACGTTGCATGAGCATATGTGAGTCAGGTAGTCATCAATTGAAGGTGTATCAAAATATTTATAACTGGTAGCGTCAATTGATATAAACAATAATTTCTGGACAATTTAAATGACTGGGATCAATTGCAAATAAATTATTTATATGGTTTCAGAATTTAATAGCCCGGTATTAGTAATTATAATTCTAAATCAAATTATTATTTTTGAATTCAGTTTATATTGATTATTTCGAGCGTTAACTAATTTAAACAATTGACTCTCACAGTTTAAATTACTTGCATTCAGTTCGTAATTAAAACTTTACCTGGTACTTGACAAGAACTGAATTTTATCGGCCCTAGTTTAATATTTATTCATCTAAATAAAATTAGTGAATTCCAAATGGTTCTTCCATGACTTTTAAAAATAATCTTTCCCTGAAATTAAATTGCTTGAAAGCGGTTCCTTCCCAATTTACTCTATATTATTAAAATATACCCGGTGGATAAAAAAAACTATTACTTTAAATTCAAATTAAAATGAATATTTTCAAAACAAAAATGACTTCATTACAGGTATTTCATTCAGAAGAGATAGGAAATTTTTCAAAATCTTTAAAATTAATCAAACAATTCATTCAATTAATGGAATCTGTCAAACTAGAAAAAAAAGTAGCTTTCACACAATTTTCAGTAAAAAATCATGCTTCCACATAAAAATCTGAAAAAATTCACATCAATTCGATAATTCACAAATAACAGAAATTCACCCTCAATAGCTTCCAAACATTCCAACTAGTAATTCTATGACTCGAACCTTCCAAAAGATTGCCCTAAAAAATACTACCCCTTCATCATTTCAATCAACATCAAATTAACTTTCCATTCCCCTAGTCAAAATATTTTATTTCATTTGTCAATTTTTTTACAAGTTATTTTTTGTTCAAATTCAACCGTTCGCTCGATCTAAATCCTTTAATATTGTTATGTGCTGCCCTCTAACGGGGAGAGATGTGATTTAAGTCCCTGGCCAAAGTGAAGGGAAACCTGTATTGTGTTCATGGCCAGTAGGTGGGGTGGCGCCATCTATGAGCCAATTGACGAACAGTCATCTATAACATAGTAGAAAACTCTGTAGGGTTACTGAAAATTATGGAATACTGTTCTGGTACATTTCTATGGGTGTATATAAAGGGGTGAATCCAGCAGATGGGGAAACAGTACAGTTTAGTGAAGTATAAGGAACAGTTCAGTTTAGTATCCAGTACAGTTCTGGTTACAGAGACAGTTTGTAGGTTAGAAGAGTTCAGTTCAGTGAAGTAAACAAGACAGAGAGTTTTTAGGTTACACAAGAGTTGACAAGTTTAAGAAGAAAAGTAAAGTACATAGTGTTTAAAAGTAGTGAATTTATATTAGATTAAATTATTATTAGTTGTGTGATTTTTAGGTATTTACTAGTGTAATTTTAGTGATTAAATAAATCAGTGGTTTGTGAAAATTCTTGTTGCAAGTTATTTGAATCCACAGAGTGTTTACTGAAAATTGTAAGCACGTAACAATATCAATCTCCAATTCGTCTCTATTCAAATATCGAAACACACATTAAAAACCCCCACACCGTTCCCAATTCGATATCAAAACTTACTTCCCAAACACAACCTCAAAGTGAATTGAAACACGTCATCATTCAATGCAGAGACCAGATAGCAAAAATCTCAACTTCATTTCAAGCATTTGTGCAGGACCTTCGGGACTGCTTAATCTTTTTCTACCTCAAATTCTCATATTTTCCCAAAATCGGAAAAACATTATGCAATATTGCGTAATCGTATGGCTGGCTCCAACTCCAAACCTTTCCAGACTTCTGAGCATCGATGGATATATAAAGCCGAGCTCAACACGCTCAAATTAAGTCACTACTTTGGTGTATCCTTGAGTTAAATAAATTATTCTTTGATTTCGGTTTAAACAAAAGTGTTTTATTTTCAAGAACTATAATATATAGGGTGAAGTTTTAGGCCCTGATCAGTAAACGAACTCTTTAAATAAAAAATTCTAAATTCGTTTAAACAAAAGTGTTTAAATTCAAGAACAGTGATATACAGGGTGTAGTTTTTGACCCTACCATAAATTTTAAATTACATAAAAGTGAATTTGGACAATTTCTAAGCATATATACAGCAAAGCCGATTCAGAGGGAATTAATTATACAGGGTGTAGCTGTTGACCCTGTCCGACATTTTAAGAATGACCTCCCCGACTTCAAATTAATTCAAACAAATTTTGTGCATGCAGGCCTCTAGAGTCTCAGCTTAATCATTCCACAGCAAAAAAAAAAATATTTTTACAACCGCAAAAGGCTCCTTCGTGTTCACAAGGAAGACCGCGTCCTCGCCTCACATCTTCTAGCAGCTTGTATATCAGTGTATATGCGGAAGCTATGCAATCTTAGGCAAAAATTGTCTAGTAAATGTTACACAAGTAAAAGATCCCTACCCTTCGAGAGAGAAGAGATTTGGCAAAATTCCTGGCTCATCTATGACGTCGGTGTTAGGTCTCAGTGGCGGAAATAGGCCATTGTTAAAAAAAAACTCAGGGCTGTCTATTGCCTCCGTTCTTATCAAAGAACTATTCTCAAAAAGTTATCAGCTTTTGTAGTGTTACCCCTAAGAAATTTAACAGTCAGTGATAGTTGAATTTTTTCAGAAAGTAATAATTGAAATTCTTTATTTAATACAATAAACAATATATTAATGCCCACTTTGCAGATGGACTATCAAAATATTTAATAAAATAATTAAAAAATTGGTACAATAAGCCCATTATGCTACATACTGTAGCTACAATGTTGATTTACTGCTTTTTATAGTACTTTAGACAGAAACTAAAAATACACATTTTGGCAGAGAAAGCCTTTGAAAAGTATAACATTTTATGCATATTTCTTGGAAGTTATTTTTACTTCTACTTCTAACTAAAAAAATTAAGTATAAAACCTAAATTTAAAATATTTATATTATATTAGTACTACTTAAATTAAATTGGGAAAAATAATCACAATATAAAAAAATAGATGATTCAATCAATCATCATTTAACCTTTGTCTCGTATTCTTTTTCGCCCAAGACCCAATTTTTCTTTTCTTAAAACTACTACTTTCACCGACATTTTCTAAGCTCTCCACAGTTTTCTCCTTGAATTCCTTTACTACAGGTTCTGGTTCAGCTACAACCGGACACTCAAAATATTCTTGTTGGACTGGGAGCTGCAAATCTACATGTTCACTAAAAAATTCGTAAGAAAACGGAATAGATGAGAAATAAAAAATAATGGAAATATGTATTCTTAGTTATAAAAAGGTTAATGTGAAGTCTCTAATTATTAAAATTTCTCGCAAACGTAACGGATATTCCCTTTTACCTTTGTAAGAAATCAATGAGGTGAATTGTATATGCGTGCCATTCTGTGTGACCTTGAGATGATTTGATTCTAAAATTAAAGGATGATGACATTCATGATTTGAACTGTATCTCAATTATGCACTAACTCGCTTTCACTGAAAAATGTCACAAATTTCTAAATTTTGAGGAAAAAATAGGAAACTGATTTCTAAAAAAACTACCTTTGATAAGGTTCATGAACCACTTATCCAGCATTGAGAAAAATATGATCATAATACAACAAATTCTTACATTTGTTTAACTGTTTGCCATTTTCCATATGGATCGTTCCTTCCTGGATCAATTATTGGTCCATAAACAGGTTCGGGAATATCTTCTGCTACTCTCCTTTCCTTTAATTTTTCTCTTGCAAGTCTTGCTCTTTCTTCTTCATCTTCCTTTTTCTGGATTTGCATTCTGAAATCATATCGAAAGTTTATAATTATTTCCTAAGAATTGGTATAATTTTTAGTTTTTTATTATACATTTTAGATCAAGGCAAACAGTAGTAAGAGAGAGGATCGTGAGAAACAAAATGCATCTCAATCTTATCGACCGAAGTTGCAGAATTTTTCCATGTCAACATCATCGGGAGACGAATGAGATTGGTTTTCGGTTCTAATCATCTTCTGATGATGTTAACATAGTTAGTGAAACACGTGTCAAGTGTAGTGTTCAAATGTTTTGGCATTTTATAAAAATGGCTTTCAGATACCAAAGATATTTGTTTGTCAAAAAAAGTCCTCATACGAAAACGCCCCCACCGCCAGAACCCGAAACCTGCATATAGTAGTCTCCTTAAACTGGACTAAGCATCATAAAGTGGAAGGAAGTTCTCAGCCGCGCATCGAGAAATTCACTAGCTCTTGTTCCATTAAATTTTTCTAATGAATATGTTTCTAAAAGGAAACCTCACTAAAAAGATTGTAATTTATGTATCAAGTCCATAAAACAAGGGATTTTGACCTGTGTTGTGAAGATTAACTTGAGCAGTCAAATGAAGGCTATATCATATGGCAATGAATCTCTCATTAGGCCTGAAGTGCATGCAAAATTTGTTGCTTGAACATACGTAATTTCCGAACAGGAATGAACAGCAATAAAAAAATACCATAATACTATAAGGAAACCATAATATACACTATTGAAATCAGAGACAGGGGAAACAGTAGACTCAACTTAAGAAGTAAAAACACATAAAGAACATAAATACTCCAAACCACAACACAATGTAGCAGTACATTTCACAAACACTGACACTTCTTATCCCCTATTCTTGTACCCTGCTCCATGTGGCTCTCGCTACTGGCATCAAACATGTAGCTGGTCCAGTGGTGTGTTTTCCAGAAGTGGCAATAATGCCTACTGAACACTGGCCAATCAATTAATAAAATTACAATTTAACATTGTCGATGAAGGATGAAAAAGTTACTTTATCACTGTAGGGAGAAAAAAATTATTTTATGTCAATGATGAGGACCAAAATGATTACATTTTGTGACTAGTGAAAAAGTACTTATTCGCAGGAAAAGCAAAATAAACAAGATGCTTTTCCAAAAATGTTGGTAGTTTATTTATTTGGGATTCTGTGATTTATCTGATTAAAGGATTTATAAATAACATGGCATCCCAACAAACTCAAAAAGAGGATACCTTTCACATTATGCAAACGTCTAGTCTCGATGGCAAAGAAGTTGATACACTTCAAAAGCCCATTTACAAGACCGGAAGACGCAGCCAAAACTCTCATCACCTTTCTGAGAGAAACGGGTATAAATAAGCTTAAACCCCAGTACAGGAGTTCTTCAGAAAAAAAAAAACTTTTTTGATAATGTTAAGACAAAACTGTTTCAATATAAAACTACTACGTATTAAGGTCAGTAATTTGTCTTGACCCTCACAGCACCTGACCTGAACCAAACTTTCTTTGACTATGCATCAAGCACAGTATAGAAGTAGATATTGTGAATATTGTTAAGCAGTATTCTTAATAAGTTCAAATAATCATATACCTACTTATAACTCTACGGCCTACACAAACAGGTATTTTGAAAATGATTATTTTCTTAATTTGAAAATTACCTTTGCAAAGCTTCTATCCTTCTTTCTTTATCTAGTTCTTTTAACTGTTTAGCTGTTTCTTTATCTTTCTCTTCTCTTTGTTCTCTTATGTTGAGGTAACCTTCCTTTGGGGGTTCCCATGAAGTCTCTACAATTAAATTAATTTAGTTTACCCACTTAACCACATAAAACTATTCGTAATATAATTGTTTCTGTGGGTTGCATGATCTTCCATATATCTAGCCTATCTAGTGACTTCATTGTCATATCTAAATGTAATCAGTTAAATTTTGGTGACTTTTTAAAAACTTAAAATCCTTCCTTCATCATTTAATACAATTCTTTAAAAATAAGTTTTGTTACACTAGGTATGTCTTTAAATTTTGCACTAATCTGAAGATCATTTATGCAACAATCACACTATATAAAGAAATATGGATATTCACACTGTTAGGAACATTTAAGTGCGGTTCCAGGCAACAATTAGAGCCGGTTTTATAATATCGGATTAAACTGCAGAGCACAGATTAAACTACAGATCTCAAAAGAAGTCTATTTTATAATGTCAGTAATCTTTAGTTTGCAGATTAATTACGTCACAGTAAAGTTAAACTTCAAACGGTGGATGGGGATGGTTTAAACTTTGGATTATCAGATGTCAGAATGTTCATAACCTCAGAATTAATAAAATTACAAGGAAGAATGTAATCAGAAAAATATATAAGCTATTTAGATTGGGCCAGTTATTATTTTATTGAAGCCAATTCAAAATTTATTATTACATCTGACAGAAAGGTAAAGATTTATGTTTGATTTCCTCACACGTATATGCATATATTATTATTACTAGAAACTTTAGAAGCCTATACAAATCAACTGCCTCTTGTATAATTAAAAATATTTCACTAATAAAATTAGTTCAGCGAATGTGTCGTTCTATTTCCCTCAATTTTTTATAAAAATAACTTGAAATGTCATGTCAAAATGTCGAAACAGGCTAGAATCAAACTACGTGAAGTTGCAATTTCTGTTGAACAGTAGTGCCAACTCTATAAATTTAAGTTTTAAAGTAAAGTTTAAATCATGGTTTAATCTTAAGTTTAAACTTAAGATAAACGTGGAGTTAATCTAACATGGAAGAGCGAGTTTGTCACTCTACTGACAAAAACGAACTTTGCCCTTTCATCACCGAATTAACATATTGTTGAAATATATTAAGTTATTTTGTATACATTGGTGATGAATAAAGGCATTATTATTATTATTATTATAAAACCGGCCCTTAAGGGTGGAAGCATAGGAAAAAGGTTAGGTTAGAATAGTTACTTATATTCTTTTTCATTAAAAAATCAATTCAAACCAAAAAATTGCTTTACAATTAAGCTATTCGGAATGGCAGGTTCAAATATTCAGTTGTACCTATTTGTTTTCATTAAAAATATAGGCCAGTTACAGTAGACACAAAAATCGCAAAAAATTGCACTGTTCTGATTTTCTGAAACCTTAAAATTTTCGGACTTTTTTCAGTTTTTGCTTATACCTTCTGAAAGATGCATCCTAGAGAAAAAGTCGTTCTGTACAATTTTAAAGTAGACAAAATTTGCGTGAATATAACCTCAGCTCCATAGAGCCAATAGGTCCCGAGTGGCCATTTTTTCCAAAAAGTTCGAAATTGTAGTTTTAGCCGATTTCCGAGCAGTTGTGTTCTTTTGGAAGGCCCACGTTCGTCAGACGACTCTTCTTGGAGCTCGGGAGACTCCTCTGTTGTCGGATTAGATCTACTGCTAGATACTAGTGATAAAGGGTCGTCGACGCCATCTTCTTCATACGAATCAGTAGTGGCTAAGGGAAGAGTATTCAGGCAGGCCTTTCCCTGACAAACTTTGCAGAGAGCAGAGCATTTCAGTCCTGCTCTCTGGCAGGAGCAGCTTCCTCCTCCGCACCCTTTCTGGCATGACAGGAATTTTAGTAGGGTTAGCGGCTACTTGGTTGAAGTCACCGGTCAGCCCATTCTGGCTCCTTGTTCATCCCCAGTTGATGGGCTCTTTCTCTACTCCCAATCACTTCTGCACCTGGTGGTCGGTTCTGTACGAATGTTGGGCAGCAGCCTCCTGTTGGGGGCAGACGAGCGAGGTGGACTTTGGCATTGGCAGCAGATAGGACAAATATCCCGTAACGCAAGGCGTGGAGAGAGTCATCTGCTTCCCCACCAAAGAGCGCCACGAGACATTTGCTGCCAGCAGAGGCTATCTCCTCATGAGTGGCGTCATGGTTCAGAAACGTGGTAGCTGCGTTAAGAAGATCTGGCAGTTTTGAAAGGACGCCCAACATCTTCGTTTTCCCTTACCAGAAAAGAGCAGAGGTGGTGTCGCAACCAGGCGTGAAGGAACAACTCTTTTCAATGAGGGAATGAGAGCTCTCCTCGAACGAATGATGTTGGGTCTCTTCCACCTCATCTCTTCACTCCTGACGATTGTAAACTTTACGCTTCTTTTTAGTTTTTTAATTTTTAGCTTTGTATATAAGACATTCTTTTTTATTAACGTAAATGGTATTGAGTATAAACCCATTATGTTAAAAGTAAAGTATAATGAACAAGTACCGTTTATTTTATACTCAATACCAATATAAAGTGTAACAACTATTAATTGTCCCGTTCACTAAAAGGAGAAAACTCAATCTTAGAACTCCTGTACTGAATGGAATAATACTAAATTTTTCCAGTGAAGTCTGGAAAGGGCTAAAGCAACAGCGGCAATATGGACGTGCCATAGGTTGTTTGGTAAGACTTGGGGTCTAAGACCAAAAATGACACATTTGTCTTATCTTTCGGTTGTCAGACCCATGGTAACCTACGTATCATGCGTATGGTGGCCAAAAACAGAAGAAAAAATAGCACAGTGAAAGTTGCAGAAACTGCAACGCCTTGTCTGTATAGGGACTACAGAAGCAATGCACTCGTGTCCCACAGCAGCTATGGAGGCTACGCTTGACCTACTTCCCTTGCACTTATTATGTACATTTATTTAACGTCGGCCTATTTCCGCTACTGAGGCCTAACACCGACGCCTGTAGACGAGCTACCCCCAACCAGGAATTTTGCCGAACCTCTTCCCTTAAGAAGAGTAGGGATCTTTTACTTGCCTAACATTTAATAGACAAGGGACCGACGGCTTTACATCCCCTCCGAAGGATGGTATATCTCCTATACAACCCTCGCCTAAGGTTGTATAGCTTCCGCGCATACACTGATATACAAGCCGCTGGAAGATGTGTGAGGCGAGAATGCGGTTTCCGTTGGAATGGTCACCCATCCAAGTACTAACTGCGCCTGTCGTTGCTTTACATCGCATACCGAAGTATGTACATAGTAAAGACGTCCCTTGCACTTGCATGTAAGGAAGAGGCAGCACTCAGTGCCTTACGACTGCACCAGGCACATAAATTTAAACCAGGCGATCTGGTTGGTCACTTAAGGATTCTGGAGTTAATCCATTTGAAGTCCATGACCAAACCCACTGACTCAATGCCAATCAAACAAGACTTTGACTGCCTGTTTGACGTGCTAATTGAAAACCGTCAGACGAGCAAGATAGAGGCACTGAGATTGGAACAAGGGCCACTCATCTGGTATACAGATGGATCTAAGATGGCTGAAGGGGTAGGAGTGGGCATAGCGGGGCCTAAATGCAGGCTATCCAAAGTCCTCGGTAACACCCCAACCATCTTCCAGGCAGAAATTTACGCTATAGATCTGTGTGCCTAGGAATGCCTAAATAAAGGCATCCGAAGGGCAAAGATCTATATATTATCTGATAGCCAGGCAGCACTAAAAGCTCTAAGGTCCTATACCTTTGAGTCTAAAATTGCCTGGGAACGTAGACAATCCCTGAAGCAACTGGCCAACAACAACAAGGTTACCTTGATGTGGATACCAGGGCATGAGGCAATACAAGGAAATGAACTTGCTGACAGCCTTGCAAAAAAGGATCTAAAGCACCATTCATTGGACCCGAACCGTTCTGTGACCTGGCCAAGGGACACATAGGAGATCGAAGAATGGGAAAAGGACCAGAAGAAGTCCTACTGGAGGAATACTCCAGGCCAAAGACAAGCAAAAAAGTTTATAACTTATTCGACAAAGAATGCCACAAGGCTTCTCAAACTTGAAAAGTCCGAATTAAGGCTAATCACAGGCCTTCTAACTGGCCACTGCCCCTTGAGATATCAACTCAAGAATATGGGCAAGGCAGTAGATAACAAATTCAGATATTGCAATACTGCAACTGAAACTGCGGAACATATACTTTGTGAATGCAAGGTGTTAGTCCGCACTAGGCTAAAATTCCTAGAACAGGCGGAATTAACACCTGAAGACATAGGGAAATTAGCCCCCAGGAAAATCACAAGATTTGTAAAAAGTCTTGGAATCCTGGTCAACAACTAGATGTAGGGTAAATCACAAAAGATCTTTTAGGTCAAAGTGAAGTAAGGCTGTTCGAATCCAAACGACCCCATAAAACAATCTACAATATAAAGTGTATATGAACTTAATTGAAACCATATAAAAACTAAAAGCCAGCAAAAACAGTCGGCATCTCTTTATTGTACATGCGCGGAGGTAAATAGAAATGCTTGTCATAAGAAAATGATAAGATTTTCGGGCGTTATTATATTATCCTCTGTTTCAAATGGTCTCCAGAAACCCATGGTAAATTAGTAAATAATTAAAATATTTTACCTTTTGTATAGTAGTAAATATTTATAAATATGAACAATAACTAACTAAACTCCTACGCTTGATATTATAACAGGTATTTATGCACTGCACTGGCACATTGACAGCACATCTCATAAGTCCACCGTTGACTACTGAGAAACGATTTACGAGTTTTTTTTATGCTAGTAGGCCTGTCCGTTTTATTATCTTTAAACCAGTGCAGTCGTAGATGGTTCATTCAGCTGATTACATTGCCAGTCTCGGACTTGCCTGCACAGTTTCAACTACCATTCGAATCTTGATACCATTGCTAAATATATAGAACAAAATATCAAGTTCAGTGGGCACGGTTCTGTGCTTTAACACTGATCAGTTTCAATTGTCCTCGTATTTACATTTATTAAAAAAAAAATCCTGTTTTTAAAAACTGCTTTTCAGCCGTAGGTGGTAGGTACCCACCCAAAAGATGAGGCCTCTAGGTTATTTCACAACTATGACTCATATAAATATGTAGGTGTGGTACAATAAATAAATATGTTATTTTTATAACATTCTATAGGTAACTGTGCATTATTAATAACAATTTAATTTTTCGTTCTTTCTAGATAACAACAGAACTATTGGCCCTACAGGTTTCCGCTTGTGTTTAAATTAAAGCAAAATAACTGCTCTACAGTTAGTTTCTATCTCCAATTTAACAGAACAGAAAATGCCAATTTTTGAATAAGTACAATTATATTTTATTTAAATTGGACACCCCTTATGTATTTAGATTTTTAAAGACATCTTTTAGTTAGCCAATGATGAATGACATTTTAAATATTGATAAAGAGATAGTTAAGATTTACAGCTTCAAGGAAATAATTATAGAAACAAACTAGTCTTTTAAAACATAATATTTCAGTCGCAAAACAAATCTATAAAATCCTTATTTTACTAAAAAGAATGTAACCAGACTGCAATCAACAGCTACTCTCCGAGCTATGTGCCCCGCCGAGCGTTGAATTACAAGTTCCAAGCCTGGGGCGTTAAGTGTAATAACTGTGTATTACCAACAAAACGCTAATGGACCAGTTTCGCACTGTGCAAGGTAGGCATGTGACAAATGACACGAGGATCCTTTGACTATTTGGTACATCTCGGTATCTTTAGGATAGCGACATGCAAAATAGTCAGCAGGCGCGGTCCAGTGTCTGGTGCAATCGACGAGAGCCAACAACTCGAAACTGCAGCCTGCAAGTGGTGTGGGACGACTGGCATGAGAGCTCCTTTAAATAGGATCAGTATCTCAGCTGGTGTTTGTTGCAATCGAAGCATTAGCGTTTTGTTGGTAATACACAGTTATTACACTAAATGTGCCAGGCTTGTAATTTGTAATTCAACGCTCGGCTGGGCATATGGCCCAGAGAGTAGCTGTTGATTGCAGTCTGGTTATGTTCCTTATAGTAAAATAAGGATTTTATAGAGGAGTTTTGCGACTGAAAAATATTATGTTTTAATATTCTGCCCTCTAAAAGCACATTTGAATTAAACTAGTCTTTGTACCACAAAATATCAAGTGTGCTATGTTTCAATAGATATAACCCAGGCAGCATGGTGACGTCAATTCTCGTCGAATCGACGTAGATAATAGATGATGACTGGTCGTCGTCGAAAATCGACCAAAAAATGACGTCATTTTCACGTAGCTCTTAAACGAATTTAGTTGACGTTATTTGACGTCGCATCGTCGTGACTTCTATACCCAGTGTTTTTAACTGAATTCGAAGAAATGGTGTATTAAAATTCTTATTTATGCGAAACTAATATCCAAAAACCACATTACCTACACATAACAAAATATATCACCATTCTGCGCATCAAGCAAACAGCTGATACCTGGTAAAATCCGTAAAATAACATGTTTTCATATTACTGGAAAATTAATCCTTTATTTCGATAAATAAAAATCAATAATTAGGAATCAAATGAGAATGAAAACAATATAATTTTTCGTAATCCTGTATGTTTTCATCAAATTTCAAATTATGCGCCCATGTTAAGCATACGCCCTCTTGCGATTGGACGTTCATCATGATGTCATAGTTGATTAGTTTTTCATTGGCCACAGGATTAGAGATGGGCAAACGGTGATTTTCTCATCACAGCGAGAACCGTTCGTCAATCACTACATCTCTACACAGAGCACAGGCTTTCTCCTTTCTGTATTATTGTAATGGCCGCGATCGCTGGAAGTCGTTATAAAGGAAAATTCTTTGTGGTTGTTTCCCTTTTATTTTTGTTCCAAGATTTTCGTTGTGTGGGTGCAAGGTTTATAAAGTAAGATAGGTAGCATGGTAACTTTCGACCAATCAGAGATCACTATTTAAAATGCGGGAACGCGTCACTCTGCCTGCCCATTCGAATTTCTGGCATTCAAACCATTAGTATAGAAGTATAGTTAGTTATGATTTTTTGATTAATGATTATTAACATCGATAACGTTTTCCTTGGAATTTAAAATTGACATTACTATATATCAAATTTATAACTAATTAATGTATGCAGTTAAAGAAGTACATTTTATATCAAGGGACTGAAGTAGGTTCTTTTAATCTTGTGTGCAATTTCTTGCCCGAGACTTCAGTCTTGATTTCATTGCTTTATATAATTCTTAGCGAATTTAATAAGTTATAAGATAGATGAAGAAACATACATGATACTAATTTTCGCCCTAATGAAAAGAGTTACTTAGAAAAGTTTCTTATTTTATGACGTACTGAGTAGAAATTTTTCCCCAGGCCAACCTTTACAATTACGTAGTATTAAAAAAATTTAATGCAAATTTTTTATTAGAATTAGATGTGCATACAATAATTTATTAATAAAATTTAACAAGAGAGCCATTACATTTTATCATGTCATATTAGACACAGCAATTAATAAGAGGGTCTTTAGGGAAGGAAAAAAACATCAACATCTCACCACTCTCTTTTGCCTTTTTTGAGTTGTTTTTGCAAACAGCTACACTACAAACATTTCCTCCAGTCATCTAATAATTGTATGTAACATTGTTATTTGTTATTATTATGAACGGAAAATAATAAAAACTGTTTACCTTAAAATTATTCCTGTAAATACACAGGTTACAAACTTCTCTATACTACGAGTCTTTTCTCTTTAACAGTAATTGTCAATTAGATTATACACTAAATAACTATAACTGCACGATTATAAACACTAAGTATAACTCAACAAATAAGTGCAACGTCTCAAAAAATACAAACGTACAATTAAGTTTCGGCAGGCACGATGACGCGCAAGATGGCCGCCTTCATCGTAACCCCTCCATTCCGTTCAAGTTACCATGCTACCTATCTTACTTTACAAACCTTGGTGTGGGTGCCAGTATATTAAGTGCAGCGTTATGTTTGTTGGCATACAATTCGCAGAAAAAGACGGAGGTGGCATTGCGCTTGTACACAGAAAGTGGTTAACGCCCAGAAAGTCAGAAGTTTGGTGGCCACCTTTTAAACAACAGGATTGTTTTAATAAATCTATAAAAAAAGGAGAATCTCCTAACGAAAGTTGGAAACTGTATGGAGTTGTAAAGTCTTTTTTTGAAGAAGGTAAGTGCATAATTTCATGCGATTCATCAATGTAAATTTCATTAATAGGTTAGAATAACGAAAGGCAGCTCAGATATTGTTCTTGTGTTTGTCCTAATGAAAAGTAAAATAAGGGTTATTTTAACTAGCGCGACAATTCATAGAAATAAATGTGTTTAAGATTTTTTATCCCTTTACGTGAAAAGTGATATTCGAAAGTCTCATTATTTATTATTTTATTTCTGTTTATAAGTTAGATTATAGGTTTAATTAATGTTCGTATTATGATCGCTTTTGTTGGTCAGTAGGGGTTATTGTTTTATTTATTTAATATTTTAGAATATTGTTATTAAACGTTTTCGTGGATTTAAGCTCAAAAGCAGTTAGTACGGGTATTGTTTTAAACGTGCAAAATGTCATGCAGAATTTAGAAGAAAATATACTTACAAATACTTCATATAATATGAAGCATTATCATAATATAATGACTATTTTTAGTATCCAGAAAATATCTTTTGAAGGGCGTTGATCAATTATGTAGGCCCTGTCTGTCGCTGCTAGTTTTGAATGGCTGCAATTGTAAAATACACTGAAAATGCTTTTTTCAATAATTAAATTACGTACTACAGTCAACATTGCAACAGCATAACACTTTAGCATTTTGCACATAAAAAAGACAACATTTTAAACACTACCCACTAACTAAATTAATGGAAACGTCTGTTACTAGTTACTATTCTAAAATGTTAATATTTCATATCTAAATAAAACTTTAATACATTATTTATGCCTATAGAATATATTATCATAGACAAAATAACGTTTATTTTCGTTTTTTATTGAGATAAACAAACATGCAAGCAAACATGAACACTGTCAGTTTGTTTTTACATTATGAGTACAGGGTGTTTATTTGGTTCAGGTAGTTTATAATGTGTGTCGCCTTGGATGTTTTTATTATTTTTCTTTCCTTTTAAGTTTTATAACCTTTGAATTTTCATTTTGATTTAAGGAGATTACAATAAGGCTTTACAAAAGATAAAAAAACTGAGGTGACATCTGACTTTCCCAGCGGAGATGATGAACCTCTGCCCAAAAAACGAAACGTTATACCTCCAAAACGATTATTTTCCAGTAGCGATGAGGACGATGAAATAGAACCGAAGCATCCGCTTCCTCCCAAAGTAAAAGGGATTTCACCTCTTTTGAAAAATAAAAAAGTAGATGGAGATAATATAGGTAAGTTTTAATTGGATTTTTTGCCATAATTGTACCATAAAATATTTATTAGCAATACATAGAATGTCTGTTCATGGAGACTAAATTTACAAATTTCTATGTTATTTCTATGTTTTCAAATTAAATTTTAGGTAAAACTCTGGAATCTCAAAATTATGAAGACATATCAGACTCATCACAGATATCTTTAACATTATCTAGACTTCAGGAACAGGAGAGAAATTATATTTCAGAACCTAGTTCATCTCAGAAATCTTTAAGATTATCTTCTTTTGAAAATCCGGAAGGAGCACATTCTAGAAATATTGGGGCTGTAAGTGTTTTTATGTTATTAAGCTAAATATATTATCATAACCATGTTTTCCTAGTATTTAAATAAAGTTTAACAGAAGACTCCACAAACTACTATTCAATATTCTACTCAATTTCAGGGATCTCTAAGAACATCTGAAGAGGTTGGTGATAAAAATGAAATATCAGCATCAACATATAATCAAGAAAACATCGGTTTGTGTATGAGATATCTCCTTATATTGTCAGTAATTTTCATGGATGTTTATTTTTTTAGATTTTAATAAGAAAATCCTCACTCTCCTTGTTCAAATAAAAAATCAAAATTCAGAAATTATACATTTGCTTCAACAGAAGAAATCTGCCACAGGTTTACACTTAGTTCTACCTGCGGATGTTCCTGTGAACTTACCTATACAAAATTTGAGAGATGTCAGGATCTTAGAGGAATATCTCGGCAATGAAAATAATTTATCTTCTATGGTAAGACGTACTTGTATTACTTATTTACTTTTAATTTTTAATTAATCAGCTCTTTTTTATCAATTCTCTGTACCAAAAATAGCTTATTATTAATAATTTTTAGGCTTCATATTATGCTACATTGGGAGGCCGAGATAAAACGACTAAAATAAACACTATTTTAAGAAACTTGATGTCTAACAGAATCGCTTCAGAATACAGTTTCTTAGGCACTAGAAATGAGAAAAAGTCATTTGAAAAATTAAAATTGCGAAAAGTTGTACTAAGTAAGTATATAAATCAATTTTGTATTTTTAATAGCTTTAATATATACAGCGTGTAATAGCTAAGATGAAAACAGCACTACTTTTATATCTCTGTTAAAATTTCTAACAGAAAAATTTATTTTATTTGCTTTTCTTACTTGTAAATATACATCTTATGTGGTACACAGATTTTCAAAAAACAACTGTGAAAAAAGAAGTAATTTCCTTTCAATTTATATCAGCAATAGTTTAAAAAAAAGTTTTTTTTAAAAATGTTCTTAAAATCATCAGACATCTAAATATAAAGTGTGGGATGTAAATTTAAAATGTCCACAAAAGGCAGGTTAACTCAGACACGATGTACATTTTACTGGAATATTTTATATTTTAGATTAAATTTTGAATTATTATTACTAAAATATAAAACAGTTAACAATGTCCCGATGATTGTCTGTGTTTTCGGGTGGAACTCATAGAGAACCACTGAACTGATTTCGATGAAACTTTCACTGCTCGATTCTTTCTTAATAAATATATACCATGTCACATTGTGTTACCAGAATAGAAACAGAGATATAAATAAAAATCCAAACCATACTGGCAGCAGATTAGTCAAAATCTGAATCTCGCACAACCGAAGCCGAGGACAAAGCTAGTACATTCATAGACAATCAATTATTCTCCTTGTTAATAATCAATAAAAAAATATCTTATGAAGATGAAAGAAAAAAAGATTCTCATAATTTCCTATTTATAATTCAGTGGAGAATCAACATGTATATATTTAATCTATTTTGTTCTTTTCTTTGGTATTTTAAGTGTTTGATTTGTATATTTAAATATTTTAGATGCTGTCTTATCCAGTTGCAGTTCTGCTACTGAAAACGAAATAGATGATCGAATTAAGGTTTGGCTAAAACATGCTCCAAAAAGGTTGTCTATGCAAGAGGCTAAAATGAACCATCAAAACCATTAAAATATCTACCTAAATTAAGTATATTTAATGTGTAATGTCCACCAATAATTGTTGCAAATATGCCAAAATATAATCTAAAAGAAATTGTTTCAAAGAGACAATTGTACAGGCGCGTTGCAGCCGAGGTACAATTTTTTTGTCTGTATTGATGTGGAAAATGAGTTCGAAGAAGTAATTTTTTGAATTGCAATCAATATATTTTAATATTCAGAAAACGAGCGATCGAAATAAAAAATACCCTTAGGTTTTTAATGTCTGTATATAATGTACATCTATAATTTATATAGTAAAACGCCCTACGAATTCGGGGAAGAAAATGAGGAGACTCATGTCTTTCGATTTTGTCAAAAAAATTTTTTTTTTCAAATTAAAAGTTTTATAAAAATTTGAAATGTTATTGTAAAAACTAAAAACAATATGCAAAATAACAGTAGCATTGTTATCTTTAAGGTAACGTCATAGAACATAATATTTCTATAGCTTTAAATTTGAAATTTCAAAAAAAAATTGTTCACAAAATCGAACGATATTAAGTCTCTTTATTTTGTTCCTCAAATTCGTAGGACATATTACTATAGAAATTATCGATGCACATTATACAGACATTAAAACCCTAAGGGTATTTTTTATTTCAGCGTTCGTTTTTTAATATTAATATATATAGTAATGGCAATTCAAAAAATCGATAAATTAGTTTGTCGAACTCATTTTTCACATCAAAACAGAAAAAAAAATTGTCACGTCACCATAAACTATAAGTTTTTATCTTTCATCTGTTCTCTTCTTATTTTCATATGATCATTTTCAACAAAGGTACATCGGTTTTTGTGCAACAGTGAGCGCGAATTTACCAAAAATATTCGTTATTACCTACTCGGTAACGGTTGCATTTACAAAAAATCGACAAAAAATTTAATATTTTTTGTTTAGAATGTTATGGTCTTTAATTTTGTATAGGATTTTTCCTCATCCTGCATATTAACGAAGTTAATCGCAAAAAACAATAATTCTGTACCTTTCTGCCATTTTCCAGGAAAGCTGGAAATGGTAACTTTTTTAATTTTAATTTACTTACCTCAAAATACATGAAAACGCAAAGATTGTCCAGTTTTTTTTTGCATTTAATCTTAAATCTGCTCTGGCGCCTGGCCTAATGAACAAATATCGGTGGGCATATAAATAATTATATATAATAAATGTTATTTTTTTTTTAAATAAAGTAGTGTTCCTTTAAATAAGTAAAAATGCGTTTTTATTTTAGTACTGTCTATATAACTAAGGTAATAATGGAAGACTACTTTGTTATTTTGTAAATACAACTTAACAAATGTTAATAAATAGAGTGTGAAATTTATGAAAAATGAAAATTGGAAAATGTAAAAATATTGAAGTATGGGGGCCTGCAAAAAAAGCCGGAACTAGTCCTGAGGAGGGTTGGAACCTTTGATGTATAATAAATATTTAACACGTAATTTTCACTTGCGCTAAAACACTGTACTCAACACACGCGTTTCACCAACCAAGTTAGCATCATCAATGGATGATTAAAACTTTTAAATTAAAACTAAGTTTTAATCATATGTTGATGATGCCAACTTAGTTGGCGAAACGCGTGTCGAGTGCAAGTGGAAATTACATGCTAACAACATGGCAATACTCATGTTGGTGTCGATGAACGATGCTTAAAACCGAAGTTTCAATCATCTCCTGATGATGCTGACTTGATTGTCTGTCTACTATTTAAATAACTAGGTATCTAAAGTGACTATTCGACGTGTCTGCGACGTCACTTTTCGACGTCATTTCGCTGTGACATATTGACGTCGCATTTACGTTGCTTCCACGTCGATAATTTGGTCATTTCGACGTAATTGGTGACGGTTATTCGACGTGAAAATGACGTATCCTTGCTAGCTGGGAAGTTGTTTAAATATGCGTCATAACATAATAAAAACTCTCTGTATAACAATCTTTTATAAAGAAAATAGCCAAATGGATCAGACAATCATAAACATGTTAATAGAGATTTCATTCTGCAATTAATAGGTTACACCTCTATTATAAAAAACTATATCTCCAATGATGCATAAAAATCTGAATGGCCATTTGCTTTTTTGGTTAACGACACTTCTATTATTATTATTATAAAAGAAAATATCATCATACCATTCGTTAAACTGTTCCAGTAATACACATTTCCCTCCTTGGATTTTGTTTCACGCCAAACACTTTTAGTCTCGTCACTTATGCTTAAATTCTCTTCCTGTAACCTTTTGTTTATAGCTATTGAAGTTAAATCCACATTTGAGTTACTTTCGACGTCTCTACGATACGCAGCCAGCGCTGCGGCTTCCATTTGTTTGAGTGTCGTATCTGCTTTCTCTGCCTCTCTTTGTGTTTTGGCACTGTTCTTGGTAATCGTTTTAAGCCTCTTTTTGACATTTTCTTGATGTCTCTTACCTTTTTCATGAAACTCAACACTCTGAAATTTAGAAATTAAGAAGGGATCAGCTAAAATGAATGTGATAATGTAAATATGTCACAGGTGTCTCATGTTGATTATATCAACATTGATAAAAACCTAAAAGATTGATACGATGACGAAAAGTTATATGTTTTCTGATGCCCAAAAAGTCAATAAAAATAAATGATTTTACTTTGCTTGTGCCTAATTAAGAAATAATATTAATCTCGTTTTGACTTTCCTCAAAAGCATTGTGGCCATTTTGCCTATCAATTGTCTATTGGTTTTTTTGCTCCTTGTGTATTCATAACTCGAGAAGTTCACGTGGAAATTTAATAAAGTTGTGAACAATGATTTCTTATACACTAGGTGCACATCAAGTACGATGTTTTCAAATGTTTGTATTTATAAAATAGAAAATACAATTAAATAAACAATGATTTTTAAAATTTTACTAGTAGCAAATTATGCAAAAATAATAAATGTGTAGTAAAGTAAAAATACCTACTATGAAAGTTTAGTATTCCACTGCTTCCTATGAAAGGAAATTGATTCATTGCCACCAATCAAGTTGCACAATGTGTGTTATGTATTTTGCTCAATTAATTAGTATGTTTTGAAATGATTTGTTTACGAAATTAAAAAGAATAAAATTAACAACGAAATCATTTATCTTATTAGTAAAAGCAGGTTATTAAGAGAAACAGAGAACTGTTCCATTTTAGTTATACCTTCAAATTTTCAATATGATTTCCATTAGCTTCGATGCATTTTTTACATTGTTTCATGAAGTTTTGGCGTAAATGGAATGGTATTTTGTCCCAAATTTTGATAGTATTTCCAGTATCTTGGATTTTTCGCCACAAATCATCACGACTTCTTATCATATGGCACCCATAAACCAAAGTTTTCTTGTAAAGAAATCCTATGGGTTTAAATCTGGACTGAGAGCCAGCCATGCAAACTCGCTTCCCCGCCCAATCCAATGAAGTAGAAAATGTTGATTTTAATGAATTGCCATCAAAAAATGGGCTGGGGCATGATCTGTATAAACCACATCTTCTGCCCTCTGTTAATAGTGTTATTAGTATTATTTAATAAGTCGTCCAAATTGTTACGTAGAAACTGTAAGTAAAAATGCCTCATTTAGCCTATTGTGAAGCCCAATAGGTCCTAATAAATTATATTGATAATCCCACACTAGACACTCATTGAAAATTCTTCCCGAAAATGATTAACATGTGCTCTATTAAGTTTTCCTTCATCCCAAAAAATACGAATATGAACACTTCTTTGAGCAAATGTGGCCTCATCTATGGAAAGAGTACTATTCAGAAATTGTGCATCATTATTCTGTTTGTCTCATATTCAGTGATAGAAAGCGGATCTCGCAGATAAATCTTGAGGTTTTAAATGCTAAACGGATATAAAATATTAAGGGTGAACTCGATTCCTACGAATCACTTTGCAAATAATCTGTAAACTAATTCCAGTGCCAGCAGGTAGCTTCCATATACTATTTCTTGATTCTGTTCAATGTGCATCAAAATATTTTCTTCCTGATGAAGCGTATAACTAACTGGAGGCCCAGATCTACTTCTTTGGTGAACACCCCCGGTTTCTCTAAGTCGTTGAGAAAGAACCCCACACCTTTTAGGCGCATTTTCGCTTTCACTCCCAGCACCTGAAACTTGGGTCAGAGCTAATTCTTACTTACAGTGCTGTTCAAAAGTCTGTGTGGGCAAAAAGAAATTCTTTCATAGGATTTCGAGATATTGGCTATTGAAGGTGTTTACTCTTCCCGCAGGATTGGGGCATAACCAAATCAGGAACCGAAAGGTGGGGGGGGGGGTTCAGCATATCTGATATAAGTACGGACCACATGATTCCTAAGTATACTTTCAACAGAAACCTCGAGGTAAAAATTGTGGATCAAAGTCAATGGATAAATAATGACTACAGCGAAAGGCCCGGAGAACTTTCCTGGTTTACAGACAGGTTAAGGATTGAACAAGGCACTATGAGAAAATCATAGTTTACCATATCACTTGGACAATATACCTTCTGTTTTTCAGGTAGAGATATATGCAAGCATTGCATTGTGCAAGAGAAAACAATAGGTGGGTCAGTATATTAACAGACAGTCAAGCGTCCCTAAGGACACTATCAAACCCGAAAGTGACATCTAAACTAGTATGGGAATGCCGAGAAGAACTAAGAGCCCTGGCAGATCACCACAAGATAGCTCTATTGTGGGTTTCAGGACACTCTGGTATCGAAGGCAACGAAAAAGATGATGAGTTAGCAAGAAAAGAGTCATCAGCTCCATATATTGGCCCAGAACCAGACCTGGGAGTACCTAAAACCACTATATGGGGCCAAATGAGGGAATGGGTCAAAAACCAATATAAGGAATACTGGGAATAACCAGGCACCAACATGGGAAAACCTTTATCAAAAGACCATCTCGAAAGAAGACTGAAGAACTGCTGTTACTGAGCAGGAATCAGTTATGTGTAATGACAGGTCTCCTCACAGGGCATTGTGCCTTGAGAAGACATCTGTATAGAATAGGCATGTACAATGGGGACCTAAAACGGAGACAATGCAATAAGTCAACAGAGACAGCTTATGACATCCTGACTGAATGTGAGGCTATGGATCACAGGAGACAGGAGGCTGGCTCTATATGGACAACCAAGATTATGTCTAGAAAAATGTGACACTCAATCAATTCTGTAAATTTAAGTAGTAGGCACTCAATATAAAAAAACCATTATACAAAATGTATACGTTTATATGTCACTAAAGTTGCAATATTTAACATACTACATTTAATTGACGTGAATATTAGATTTGTAGGGTTGGTATGCCTTTGTGTTAGGAAAAAATAACTAAGTACCTATTAATATTTTATGAAAAATGTCTTTTAAAGTACAGCGCTTTGAAACACATTATGCCTTATACTTTAATTAAAATGCAAGAACATTTTCACATAATAATAATATATTATCTATGATTACTACTAAAAATAATAATCATGAATTAAAACACATATTTAACATAATTTCAATTCAATATGTAAACATTCATTAATAAAATAGTTAATGTGTCTGCTTAGAGGACATAAGAAACATAATTTTGTATTAGTCATCTAAATAAAAGTTATTTGGTTTAAAAATAGCTTCATTGATATATTTATAATAAAGTATCCTTAAATAAATTATAATTATATATCGGGTGAATAATAATTTATAAAAACATATTGAGAATTTTGAAACTAGATTTATTTTGTATAAGCATTATACTGAATAACGTATGGCAAATGAAGATTTTTTTACACGCTTTATATTAGCTTCACCTATATGTTTGTATGTAAACTTTTTCAATTTTTGAACGTGATTCTCACCCATTTCAAAACGTCAGATTAAACTGAAATTTTGCACACTTATCAAGGACCGATGACAATACAATAAATTGACTTTTATTATAATTTGAATTTTAACTTTGTCCTAATGTCCTCACCAGGATCATGAGGATAAAATAAAATATAAAACTAATCCATTGTCGATATTTTGGTGGAGGCGCCGCAATTAATAAGATAACGTATTTGCTGTTGTATAATCCCTTGTTCCAACTTTAATACATAGGTACATTATGATGTAATATTAATTATGTACTACTAGCGGATACTCAGCGGTTTGAAAAGCAGGATACATGGTGTGACTGAAAAAAAAATATAGTTAAAAAACACTAAAAAACACGCTTTAATAGCAAAACGAACTAAAAAGTAAAAAATAATGTTTACATATTTTAAATATTTTATTGTAAAAAGCGTGGGGTGCAATAAAAATATAGTAAAAATCTAAGGGTTCTGTATTGTATTCTTTTATAAAATGGGCCTGCCTTAGCATTAAAATTTGTATTTGATTCTGTATTGTACTAAATTGAATTAAATAAATAAAAAATAAATGAATAATATATACAGGCTGTCCATTTTATCAGGGCCCTCGAGAATATCTCACTTAATATCGGTCGTACAAAAAAAATTATTTTTAAGAAAATTGTGCCGATTTATATAACCTGCAAAATGGTTTAAAGACATTTGAAATCCATGGCCTACTTTAAGAGTTATGGCGGAAAATATCGAAAATGCGGAAAACGTCTAGGCCAAATATCTCTGTTATACATGAGATAAAGAAAAATTCTAAGATGAAAATTTTTTGGAAAACAGTGTTTCAACGAGGTTTTATCTAATTTTTTTCAAAACCGCTGTATTTTGAGATTTACTCTTCAGGCTGTTAAAAAAATTATTTTGAAATGGGCGGGAAATGGTGCCATTAAATAGAGTATTTTCCTCCCTTTTCAACGATATATCACATGCCATATTTATTCATTGGTACTACGTTAGTAATTATAAAAACATTTTTTAAAACCCATAAATTTTTTTTTAACAAGCATTATACTTGCTGTGGAGAAGTATGATTAAATAAAACGATAAAATAATTGAATAAGTTGTTCAAATCTTTGCTATAATAAAACATTAACACAATTAAGAAGAATAAAGTAAATTCAGGTAACAAAAACAAATTAATAATAAAAAGAATATAGCACACAGAACATTAATATTTATCTAGTCCTCAAAATAATTTTTAAGATATCATATCAAGTGTTCAAAGTGTCCACCGCGATTTCTTATGCACAATCGAGCACGGCGAGGCAGTGCATTTAAAACATCACTCAGCATTTCGGGGGTAACTGTAATACATGCCTGTTGAATTCGAGCTTTTAGGTCCTCTACATTTTACAGTATCGTCGAAAACACCTTATCTTTAATATACTCCCATAGAAAAAAATCCATTGGGGTTATATTTGGAGAACGAGGGAGCCATCAAATAAATCCATTGGTACCTATCCAATGTTGAGGCAAAATTTCGTCTAAATAATCTAGGCAAATCTGGGAATTGTGGGGAGGAGCTCCATCTTGTTGAAAATATTGAAAGTTGAAAGGTAGGTCATCTAAGAATTCATTTCTCAAAAAGTTTAGGTACCTTTGACCACTGAAGTGACCATCATAAAAATAAGGACCTATTAAATTGGTGGCTAAAATACCTATCCACACATTTATTGAAAAACGATTTTGAAACCCAGTCGGTCTACGCCAGCGTGTATTTTCAGAAGTCCATTTGTAATGAATATTACGATTAAAAAATCCATTATTGGAGAAATTTTCCTAGTCGGACCAAAGTATTTTACTACATATTAATGGATTGGCACGTTTCTTTTCCAACAGCCACCTTGGTTTGTCCCCCGCTTGTAAATTGTGAACTTTTTTGGCTTTATAACACCAGTAATTTCTTTAAAATTTTTCTAGCACTTGTTTTATTTATATGACAAGCAATTTAAATTTCTCTTAATGATGTTTCCAAATTTTCTGTATTTTTATATAATTAATAACTCGGTTTACCTTATTTACATTATCAGTAACATTGTTCAACCCTGTCTTCTTCTTTAAAAATGAACCATTATTTTTCAGTTTCGTAGCTAATTTTCTGAACAGAGTTTTATTCTGCTGTAGTGCTTGTGAAAATCTGTTTCTATATTCTACTTGAGCTAATCCAGAATTAAAATTGCATTGGCAATATATAACGAACATATTATAACGATCAATGTGAGTGAAAATCATTTTTGAAAATTCTAAATTCTTAAACGAGTGGTGATTGAGTGAGAGTATTAACTGAGATAATCTATCAAAAAATTAAATTGTCAAGTTTGTTCATAGCCCACTATTTTAAAATAATTGAAATAATAGTGAAATCATGAAATACAAACAAATAGATATTATACTTAAATTAATTGGTAAAGACATTTTAACTTTCTGAGCAAGGAGTGACGCTTTTATGGAGGACCTCTATACATTGGCATAACTACAAATACTCTTTCCATAATTGCTCCATGTTGCGTTCTTGATTATTAATTTGTTTTTGTTACCTGAATTTACTTTATTTTTCTTAATTGTGTTAATGTTTTATTATAGCAAAGATTTGAACAACTTATTGAATTATTTTATCGTTTTATTTAATTGTACTTTTCCACGGAAAGTATAATGCTTGTTAAAAAAAAAATTATTGGTTTAAAAAAATGTTTTTATAATTACCAACGTAGTACCAATGAATAAATATGGCATGTGATATATTGTTGAAAAATGTGTTCAATATAATTTTTTTAACAGCCTGAAGAGTAAATCTCAAAATACAGCGGTATTGAAAAAAATTAGATAAAACCTCGTTGAAACACTGTTTTGCAAAAAAATTTCGCGTATCTCTTCAAATAATGGAGATATTTGGCCTAGACGTTTTCCGCATTTTCGATATTTTCCGTCTCTTAGTAGGCCATGGATTTCAAATGTCAATTTGTAGGTTATATAAATTGGCACAATTTTCGTAAAAATAATTTTTTTTGTACGACCGATATTATGTGAGATAGCCTGTATAGATAAGTATGCACAATTATAGAAAATTGCATTGCAATCTTATAGACCAAGAACAACTGAATTTTTCAATGAGCGTCTGAGAACCTCCTTCAACTTTTATGGTGTGTAGTCCTGAGACAGCCATGCGCTGGGTCAGGAACCTAGCGGTGGGGGTGTCTTTGTATGAGAGCTACTTTTCACAAATCAATATCTTTGATGTGTAAAAACCACTTTTACAAAACATTACATGACGCGCGTTTTGCTAATCAGGTTAATATTATCAGAAGATGATGAAAACTGAAAACCACTCTTATTCGTCTCCCAATAACGTTAACATGGACAGCGAAACGCGCGTCGAGTAGTGTTCAAATGTTTTGGCGTCTTGGGTTTAAACGGCTTCAATTTATATCGACAAAGACACCTCCAAATTTTGTTGAGATTCAAATTCAAGTTTAATGCCATATCTCTTATGCTTACTAAAGCGTTTAAAATTACTTGGTCTATGTTCTGCTGATTATTTCTTTATCTTTTTATTACACTGCTACTTTGGTTGAAAAGTATATTAATTTTGTCAACAACTGAGTAACTAACTCAACGTTGTGGGTGTCTTTCAATAAATATTCGAGCTGTTGGTCTTGTAGAACGATTATTTTCACAAGTTTAATTATTTCCATTTTCTCATTGAGACTCAACCATTGTTCAGTCTATGCAAGGGAAAAATTTCAAATAAATACAGGTGTACACACATGACTTTCTTTTATATCAGTTGTCATACTTTCTTGTTTCCACAGAAATATTTGTTAAAAGTCTCTACAATTTAAGGAGTAAACTTCTGAAAACTGTTGCAAAAATTCTGAAAATGATCTAAATCAGCATATCATTTACACTTACGTTGTAATTCTTCAGGCGATAACAATGTAAGTGTAAATATACTCTAAGTAAGCCACTAATGATCATTTTTAATTTATCTTTTACTGAAGGTATATTCCCTGAAAGACTAAAAATTGCAAAAATTATACCTATTTTTAAATCCAATTGCAGGACTGAAGATTCTCGAGAAATGTATATAGCAACCAGAGTAATTAGCTTTTTTGACAAACATAAAATATTTAACGAAAATCAATTTGGTTTCAGAAAAGGGTGTTCAACAACATCTGCAATTACTAAATTCTTAACCGCTTTGTATGACAATATAAACATTAAAAATAAATGCATAGGTATCTTCCTTGATTTAAATAAAGCATTTGATCTGGTGTGCCATGCGTCTTTAATAAATAAACTAGAGAGGTATGGTATACGGGATCGGTCATTGAACTGGTTTCGGAGTTGCCTATGTGGAAGAAAACACTACACCAAAATTCAAATCAGATTTATTAGAAATGACAGTGGGAGTTCCACAATGATCCATTTTGGGACCCTTACATCAAGCATGTAATATATCAGCAAGAGTATTTTGAAGAAAAAACAGATAAGACTGTCCATTTAAATTTGGAGGAAGGACAAATGGTCCCAATAATTGATCACCGATGATACCACACCAAGCGTTAATCTTAAATTCTTGCTGAAAATGCCTTTCTTTAACAGTATGAGGATTTTCTACTTCCCAGTAATGGGTATTTCTCCAGTTAAAAACGCCTCCGCGAGTAAAAGTTGCTTCGTCGGTAAATAAAGTGTTCTTAACAAAATTTCGATCCCTGTTGTGTTTATTTAGAACAAATTGACAAAATTGTAGCTTTTGTAGAAGATCCCTTAGAAGTAAGTTTTGTACAGGAGTGAGATGATATGGGTAGACTTGAGGATCTTCATCCACACAAACTAAATACAATTTCTAGCTCTTAATTTGGAGTAACTCGTTTCGGTCTGTTCTACATCATTTTTATGGCGACATGAACCCGTTTCTCCCAAACGATGAAACAAGTCTTTGAAAATCTGGTCTGGTTGTATTCTATTTGGATAATATCTCCTCGCTGCAGCACGTCCGCTAAAATTATTTTATGCGTAAACACATATATCCCTCATTTTCCTATTTGAAAAATTATTATGTCTAGGCATTGTAAATAAAGAAGTTAAAGAAATTAGCTCGAGGAACACAAGAACAAAATAAAATGATTAAATGACAGAATTAAACCGTAACCAAAGCACACTTTTCAATAAATACACTTTGTTTCATTAAATTTGAATTTGTCTTTCAAAAAATTATTGAATGTTTAACGGCACTTTCCTCGAAAACGGTTGGATTTATCAAGTTCTAGCAAGTGTACTTTTTATATGTGGAAATGACGCCCTCATCAGATTTTCTGATCAGAAGTACCACGTTTCGTCAAAAAAAAAAAAAAAAAATGAAAAAAAATTCATCATCAGATACAAGTCCTCCCATGTGATGTAATACATAAATTATTGTTTCTTAGAATAAAAAAACGAAAAAAAAATTTGAACTTTGACACCCTGTATCTCTTATATTGTAGGCTTGAATCTACACATGGGCAATTCAACTATATGTTCAGGCAACAAGTTAAAAAATTTAGGCCTGTAGTAATTTTCACCATGTCGACTCGCACTAAGTTTTATGAGGTCAATGCTAATTTTGGTATTTTCTCTTGTGTTGTGAGAATGATTATTGGCTTGGGGTGTACATTTGTGGAGATTTAATTTTAAATAAATTAGTATAAATGTAAGTTAGAGAAATAGTATAGTATAGTATCAATATCAATTGCTCTGTGTAATTTCAGTGAAAACGGTGGTTTTTTAAACAAAACAAAAATTGAATTTTATATAAAACTATCCATAAATCTATCACAGATTTAATAACATAAAAATTAGTGCATTCATTTATAAACAAGGACCAAAAATTATAATAATTGTAAACTTCAACAACCTACAAAGCTATAAAAAAAAAACACCACAAAAAATAATCTTATCAAGAACTGTCTTATCAAAAAAGTACAAAACCTCTCATATTACTACTATACAGGACGGATTTTCCAATAACCTACTGGCCTAATAAAATAACTTAAATGTTAAAGCTATGGAGTGTACAAATTTTGAATATTGTAAAAATAATAATCTGGATCCCAAAGTCATGTTCCAATCTCTCAACAACTGAAATAAGAGTATTAGAACTCAACAACAGAAGGCTTCGATACCTCTGTCTTGACTGTTGTCAAGTGATTAATCAGGATGATAAAATAGCCAAAACTAATTTACTGCTAATAGAGGAAAATAATAAATTAAAAAATAAGATACAGGAACAAGCAAATCTTATTAAGAAAATTGAAGATGTAAAGCTCACCCTATGCAATAAATATGAAAAATTACATGCCGAAGCCCAAAATGAAAGACAATTAATAAGCGAAACTACTAAAATATTGAAAGATAGTAATATAGATCTTATTAGGCTCTTAACATCAACAGGAAAACCAAATCAGGGTACTAAGATAGCAGCATCCAGCATTACGAAGCCCAATAACTCAGTGAAAACCAACAAAACCCGTTCTGAAGTCTCAACAATCGACTCTGATCCAATTACATGCCGAAGCCCAAAATGAAAGACAATTAATAAGCGAAACTACTAAAATATTGAAAGATAGTAATATAGATCTTATTAGGCTCTTAACATCAACAGGAAAACCAAATCAGGGTACTAAGATAGCAGCATCCAGCATTACGAAGCCCAATAACCCAGTGAAAACCAACAAAACCCGTTCTGAAGTCTCAACAATCGACTCTGATCCAAACAAACTTGCAAATAATACCACAATAGCCTCTCCAAACACTAGAACACAATTAGTACCCCTACCGCAGAATACAAGCACGCGGCCTGCTAACACTCAAATCAGTCAAGGTGAATGCGTAGCCAAATCACCACCAAATGCCAGCAGCAGTAGTATAACAACTACAACTACATCCTGGGCACAAGTAGCGAGTCGTCCACCAGTTACAATTCAATTACCACAAATAAATGCAAACTCTCGTAGACCAAAAAGAAATATTTTCATAAGAACTGGCGAAACAACTGAAAATGAAAGTTTTATAGGCAGAGATGATAAAAACAAAAAAGTTTGGCTATTTATTTCCAGAATATCAGACACAATTGATGAAACCATTGTTAGGAACTACATTAAAAAGAAATCTAATATCACTAATGAAGATGACCTGATAGTAAAACATATTCCAACTAAAATAGAACAATCAAGACCTAATAGTAAGTGCTTCCAAGTAGGATTATGTTATGATTTATTAGACACCGTATATCAAAAAAATTTCTGGCCTCGTAATGTTGCATTCGAGAGATATAAATTTAGAAGACAACCCAGACAGGATGTTAGAACTTCGGAAGAGACAGAAAATGATTTTTTAGGGAATTAACCCACAGTGTGGAAAATTTATTGAGTATAACAAATAAATCCTATTATGATTTTAGAATACTGCACCTGAATATACAAAGCATTCGTAATAAAACCACTGAATTAGAAATCTTTCTAAATGATCATAAATATGACTTTTTATTAATAAATGAACATTGGTGCGCTAACGATGAACTAGGTTATGTAAGCATTAGTAATTATTGCCTTATCTCAAATTATTGTAGAACTAGGACAGTTCATGGTGGGGTAGCCGTATATGAGTCTGAGGGCCACATAAACTGTATAAATTTAGAACATATAACAAAACTTTCTGTTGAATCGCATTGTGAGATAGCTGCTGTTGAATCAGGTAATGTAAGATTGATGACTATTTACAGACCGCCAAATGGTGATTATGATTTATTTTTGGAGACACTGACTCATGCACTGGATGCCTTTTCTAGGAGTGACAGAGTAATGTTTGTATCTGGAGACTTTAATGTTTATTTTCATAAGCGTAACGAACAGCGTTCAATACTAATCTTGGACACATTCAGATCATTCGGGTTTTCTTTAACTTACACCGGACTAACTAGAAATAACCACTGTCTAGACAATATTTTTACGAACATCAATACTAATAAATTTCGTACACAGTCAGTAGATACCAAGTTATCAGATCATTTGGGTATATTTCTTGAGGCAAATATTGAGTTCATAACTCCCACTAGGAGAATATTTTATAGACCTATTCATGATCGCGGACTATCTGTATTAAGTAATTATCTTGGCACAATTAACTGGAATTTCATTTTCGACTCCAATATAAATATTAACAATCGTTTTATGAAATTTATCGGCATTATTACAGATGCCATAGACTCCATATTTCCATTAAGATCCCGTGTTGTGAATAGCTCCAACGAATTAAACATTAATTGGTTTAACAATGATCTCCGGTCTATGCGTGACCACCTTAATTTCTTACACACATTTTATAAAAGAAATCCCACCGATAATAACAAGGCCATATTAAACAATTACAGGCTCAACTACCGTCACAAAAAAATAACGCCAAAATGACATCCCACGATAACTTTATAAAAAGTCATAATAATCCACAACAAGCTATGTGGAAAATTGTTAACAGTTACAGAAAAATGTCGAGTACTCGGACAAATAACATTTCCAGTGAACAGTTCAACAATTATTTCACGAATGTAACTGATACTATCATAAATGAATTACCTCCTTGTAATGTTCACTACAGTGATTATTTAGATAACTTTAGCCAGTCCAACCAATTTCACTTTAATGAAGTAACCTATCTTGAGGTATCTGAGATAATAACTAATCTCAAAAATAAAAAAAGTAAAGATGCTTATGGTATATCTATTGTAATCATCAAAGGCATAGTGCAATCCATTTTAATTCCTCGTACTCATTTAATTAACTTATGTATTTATAATAATATATTTCCAGAATGTTTAAAAATTTCTAAAGTAGTACCTGTCTATAAGAAAAATAATACTGATGATCCCTCAAATCACAGACCAATATCTGTAATACCCTGTCTCGCCAAAATTTATGAAATGAGACTTAAAAATCAAATGACATTATATCTGGAAGAAAATAAGCTTCTCATTTCGAATCAGCACGGTTTTCGAAATAAATTATCAACAACCCTTGCCATTGATAAATTAACAGATGTAATAAATGCTGGTTTTGAAGACGGCAAATATGTCTGCCCTTTGTTCCTAGATCTCACTAAGGCATTTGATTGCGTGTCCCATGAAATACTTATTGATAAATTAAGCTGCTACGGCTTCACTGAAGAAAGCAAATCTTTCTTGAAATCATACCTTAGTGACAGACAACAATTTGTTCTTAATAATGGCGTTAAATCAAATATTTTAAAATTAAAGCATGGTGTACCACCCCGTCCGTACTGGGCCCCATACTGTTTTTAATATACATCAATGATTTTCCCCAATCAATTAAAGACAATGTTACTGCAATATTATTTGCCGATGATACCAATCTGACTTTGTCTAATGGCAATATCGATGTATTGCTAAATGAGGTACAGCACACTGAATTTTATACACAGAACTGGCTTATCTCTAATAAGTTATGTCTAAATGTGTCCAAGACTGAAACAATGATATTTAGTTTGCGCAGTTTGGAAGAAGTAAATAATCCAGAGTCTATTAAGTTCCTTGGAATTAATTTAGACTCCAAGTTATTGTGGGAAAATCATGCCATTTGTGTGAGAAACAAAATCTCCAAATACACTTACTTGTTACCAAACCTTGTTGGCAAAGTTTCACAAAATACCCTAACCACTGCATATCATAGTTTTATCCACTCCACTTTATCATATGCGATTCTAGTCTGGGGACATGCCCCATCTTGTGCTACTGTATTTTCTGCACAGCGGAAAGCAATACGAGTCATTTCTGGACTAAAATACAGAGATGATTGCAAAGAACAATTTATTGCTTTAAAAATTATGACTGTACCTTATACCTATATATACCAGTGTCTGATTCATGTAAAAAAAAAATGAGAAATCATCTGAAAGCAGAAGCCATATACACTCTTATGAAACCAGAAACAGAGATAATTTAAACATAAACTTTCATCGATTAAATAGAACTAGAGATGGCGCTAGCTACTTAAGTATACAGTTTTATAATGCTTTGCCATCAGAAATAATTTTTTATCTATGAAATGATTACATACATCATCTCTATAAGACATGAAAGTTATTACACAAAGAGCTTTACGTTGTAAACCATAGATTCGCTTGGCCGAGCGAGAATGACCCCAACATAATAATACATATGATACGTGACATTATGAGGAAATGGCAGGCTGACAGCAAAACTTCGCAGAGAATTATATTAACCAAATTAAGAACAGCAGATCTTTGCAAGTTTATAAGAGTTGTGATGGATATTAATAGTTAACGATGTGAATCTAAACTTTCTTGATATATAAACAAAATGTGTACTTACAGGTTTATTATCAGCTATCCAACATTTGCAGAAGTCACAGTATTTTCGGTCTTGGGACTTCCAATAATCGGCCCTGGGGAAACAGGAAAAATAAAAGAGGTCTTAGCTGTAATTATTTTAATGGCAACAATCCAATACCGATACAATTTTATTAGGAACTAATGGTGAAAATTGGAGTTATATGACTAGACTACTGTTTACAAGAGTAATTGGTAAATACTGGTACATAGAGGTAATGAAACAAATAACAATAATTGTACAGCGTTAATGAAATCACAAGTCAGAAAGTTAAAAGGTAATGGAAAATATATTAATAATTCCCGATGATGGATTTTTGTTATATTAAACTATATATTTTCTATCAATTACAAATAATTTTTTCTATTATTAGAATTTAACACTGTACAGAACACAATGACTTAATTAGACTACTGGAATAGATACAATTTACAAAAATATTAGATTTACTTTGTGAGCATCAAGTAAAAGGTTGGATTTCAAAGAATCACTCAGTACCCTTTTTTAATACATTCAACTAGATTCCCCCAAAGCACACATACAAAAATTTCATTATAATTATTAATAATGATATATATATATTTACTAGAGGAGCAATAGGAGGCTACGTGCACCTTACTCCCAGATCAACCCAGATATTTTTTTGTAGATGAAATATTTAGACATGCATATTAAAAAATAATTGGTAGCTATTAAGTGATACATAGCTACTTTGAAAACGCTGATCGTCTAATAACTCAAGAATCTGTTATCAATTTTCTTGGAAAATATAAGTCATACCAAAAGAATGTGGACTTCCTTACCTACAAAAAAATATCAAACACGATCAACTAGGAATATTCTAATATCCTCCATTGCAAAATAGACAATTCAATTCCATTTAAAGTATACACTTAAATTAGTGATAAAAATATAAAATAATTATTTTTTAAAAGTTGCCATAAAGAGTGCCTAATTTACATTTTCAAGAAAGTATCATCTCAGTTCACTCAACAGTTGCTACCACCCTGTATATTTTTTGTGATTTCCTTCAAAGTCATAATACTTAAGAAACTACGTGCATCATAAATCTATAAATAGGTATAGTGTTATAATAATTCGGAAAACAAATTCAGTAGGTACAACGTGAATACTGAATGTTTTCTCATAAGATCAATATTATTTCTTCTTGTTATTATTATAAATTTTTCCACATTTTACTTTTAGTTTAATAACGGGGTGGTACTTTTATAGTTACAACAAACGAGGTAGTAGATTTTTTTAAAATCTTATATATGTTGTAGAGAGTATGTAAAATCCAAGTTTTAGACCTCCAAACATTTTGCCAAAAAACTACGAAATCTTGGCCCTTTTGTCAGCCTGTAGCCTATAACTTAAAAACAATGCATCCAATCGAAAAGTCATCTATTATCAAAATTAAAGAGCATTAAATTTCGCTTCGAATGAGTACCTCAAAGTTGAAATTTCATCAAGAGTTATGGGCATAATTGGCAATCAAATAACAACAATTTTTACCAACTTATAAAAAATTCACAGTGGGTAATTTTTTTAACGTCTTCAACTCTGAAGCGGCTAATCTAAATGAAAATATGAAACCTACTTGAGAAAGCACTACTGATCCGACATCACAGTTATATTCGATGGATACCCAATTGATGCTTCATGGAGAGAAACAAAGTCATCTGAAAGGTCTCGTTGTTTGAAGACATCAGGTTCTTCAGCAGACATTATTTTCAGTGAAGAAACAAATGTCACAGTGTCACAGGAAAACTTTCTTGCAAACGAGAGGAACAAGAACCATTTGATTTTGATGCTTATACAAAAATTTAAGGAAGGAGGAACCTAAGCGCAACAGGCAGAAGAAGACGCAGATTTATTAATTGTACAAACAGCTATTTCCCAAGCAGCAAAATTCGACAGTATCACAATTGTTAGCGAGGACAATGACGTCCTTGTTCTCCTAAGGGGCCTTGGAAACAAATACAAGAATTTGTACTTCCACAAACCAGGGAGAGGGAAAAAACAGCTTTATGGTACTCAAACACTTCCTTCAACTTTGATCCCAAGAGCAAAGCTAAAGATTTTCACAATAAATGTATAATATTTAAGTAAAAACGTATGCGTACTTACTTTTACGCCAAAGTAGCATAGCTGGTTTTTATATATGTTTTACACAATATTATTAAGAACGAACATTTATTATTGCCAGACGCTTTCCGTGGGTCCTAACTTCTGCCAAACACTTTAAAGCTGGAAAAAAAATTGGGGTAACTACGTTATATATATATATATATATGTTCCGAGAAGCTTCCGCGGTCGTTGGTATGAAAGATACTAGGTTCTCGGGTTGAACCGCGTCTGAGATTGTTAATGTCTCGACGTTTCGGCTCCCGTTTTGGAGCCATTTTCAAGAGAAAAAGTGGGTCAAGTAAAAATTGTCAAAGAAAATAATGCTAGGAGTTCGTGGAACTGGTTCGATTCCGGGGTCTCAATCCGCCTACTCCCCAGATCTCACCACGATCCGTCTCTAAGGCCTCAACCTGTGGGATCGCGCTGGATGCATCCAGCGCGATCCCACCACATACTTAGAAAAGAGAACAAAAATCATCATCAACAATTCTGACCTCCATTCAGATATTCGAAAATCCCTCATTCCTCGAGAGAAATCGTCTAGAACTCCTAGAATATACGGTCTTCCTAAAATTCACAAAACCAACATCCCTTTACGACCAATAGTTAGTGCTTTTCGTTCCCCAACTCACAAATTAGCGAGACATCTAGCCCATACTCTACAACCCATTGCTGAACAAGCCCCTTCTTATGTCAAAAATTCCACCAATTTCATTGATCTTCTTCAAAATTACTCTATTTCCCAGAACGACATTCTAGTCAGTTTCGATATTGTGTCACTATTCACCAATATCCCACTCACTGAAGCCCTAAACGTTCTCAAAACTAAACACAATATTTCTCCCAGCACTCTGACCCTTCTAGAACATTGTCTGTCCAACACCTATTTTCTCTTTCAAGGCAACTATTACAAACAAGTGAGAGGAGCTCCAATGGGATCACCTCTGTCCCCTGCCATAGCCAACATCTACATGGACAACTTCGAAACCCAAGCCCTGAATTCATCCGAACTGAAGCCTACTTGCTGGCTAAGATACGTAGATGACATTTTCGTTATCTGGCCACATGGTAGAGATTCTCTAAACAACTTTCTGTCTCACATTAATCATATACACCCTCAGATCCAGTTCACTATTGAAATCGAAAACAATTGTTCTCTCCCTTTCCTAGACGTCCTCATTACAAAACAAAACAATAATCAACTCTCCTACTCTGTGTATAGAAAACCAACCCACACCAACCGTTACCTTAACTCAAAATCACACCACCATCCATCACAAATAAATTCCGTTGTCAACACTCTTGTAACCAGATCCCTCAGACTAACAGACAATCACAACAGACAATCCGAACTACAAACATTACAAGAAGCACTTCTACAAAACGGTTACGACAAAGGACATATAACGCGATCCATACACAAAGCACAAAATCCTTCCCAAACTGATCAGACAGAAACTCCTCCTCAGCAAAAAGCTTTCCTACCTTACATCAAAGGTGTCACAGACAAAATTTCAAAAATCCTGAAATCCAATAACATAAAAACCATATTCACAACACACCAAACAATTTCCAATTTAATCAGAACCCCAAAAGACCAAATACCTAATGATTCCCACGGTGTATACGAAATACCTTGCTCAAACTGTCCCCAAACCTACATTGGACAAACCAACAGACGGATTAACAATAGAATATATGAACATCGTCTTGCAGTTAGAAAATCCGATCCCACATCATCACTTGCCCAACACCGCCTTCTAACAGGCCATAATATAGACTTCGATAACACCAAAACCATAGCACCATCATTTTTCCAGAAACCACGAATCATCCGCGAAGCAATTGAGATTGAAAAACGTCCCAATTGTCTAAACAAAAGGGATGACGGTCATCGTCTTCCAGTCGCTTGGAAATCATTGATCTCCAGGCTAGCCCCACAATATTCATCCACACCTCATAATCCTGATAGCAGCCGTTCTGCTCTGATGCCTCCATCAACAGACTCTCAACCCCCCACCACTCTCCCATCCACAGACAGCTTTCGTATAAATAACACTTCGTCCGATACTGCCAGCGAGTTCGCTCTAAGGAGTAGGCAGGTTGAGGCCTTAGAGACGGATCGCGGTGAGATCTGGGGAGTAGGCAGATTGAGACCCCGGAATCGAACCAGTTCCACGAACTCCTAGCATTATTTTCTTTGACAATTTTTACTTGACTCACTTTTTCTCTTGAAAATGGCTCCAAAACGGGAGCCGAAACGTCGAGACATTAACAATCTCAGACGCGGTTCAACCCGAGAACCTAGTATTTTTCATATATATATATATTATTTGGGTGATATTTGGCGAAATAAAAGTTTTAAAAAATCGATGTTTCATTAAATTTCTGTTTTAAGTGTAAAAGTAATAACATGAATTTTTACCTACATATTACACATTTATTGTGAAAATCTTAGCTTTGGTGAAATGACGTCTAATAAAACTCTCTAATGCTCTCACTCACACTCATATGTATGCATAATGCCCTCACGCTCACGGCGGGCCTTTAATTGTATCTGGGGGGATGTTAGACCCATACTGGTCTGGCCACTTACAAAAGGTCTTAAAATGGTCACCCAAATAATATATATAATATTCAGACTTGCTACTATAACGTAGGTACCCCAATTTTTTCTCCAGATTTAAAGCGTCTGGTGGAAGTTAGAGCCCACAGAAAGCATCTGGTAATGATAAATGTTGGTTCTTAATAATATTGTGCAAAACATAGATAAAAGCACCCATGCATTTTTACCTACATATTATACATTTATAGTGAAAATCTTAGCTTTGCTGAAATGACGTAGGACTGGGGGCTCTGGGATCTTAGGTTAGGTTGAAATGTGAGGGTCTATACCAGACCCTCCACTGCGACCAATCAGTCTATTATGGCTCACTCCTAATTTATATTTCACCCAATAGGTTCAGCCTTTTAATAAAGCTGATAACCTTGTTGAGTGAGAGATTGTCCAAGTCCTCAGGCAAAAGCTGACCTTTGCCAAATAATGAGAACCGGGTTCTTTCTGCAGCGGGACAAGTGCACAGGACATGCCTTGCCGTTTCATCTTCCTCTGGACACAGACGGCATTCGGTGTTTTCCACCAGTCCAAGTCTGTGTAATGATGATTTAATCTGCAGTGCCCAGTATATAGGCCGATTAGAGTGCTTAGGTGTAACCTATTCAACTCTAGCAGTTTTTTAGCTCTTGATTTCAAAGGATTTGTAATGAATTCCTTCGAATGAGCTAATCCTGGTAGTTCCTGCCAGTGATGGAGAGTCTTTATCTCGGCCCAGTCTAGTATATTTGTTTTGGCAGTGCTTGAAGATATGCCAAGAACTGGTTCTGGTCCTATAAATTTTGATGCTGCACCCTCTCTAGCTAGGCAATCGGCAATTTCATTGCCCTCCAGTCCTGGCACCCAGACCAGAGTCAGTTTGTTATTCTTACCAAATTGGGTTAGAGCTTTTTGGCAGTTCCACACTGTTTTAGAATTACAGCGATAGAATCCAAGAGCTCTGGGATTTTACTCTATAAAGAAATATTCGTATTATGTATTTCAGTTGCTAATCGAGCCGAAATACATCTCATACAAAATGAAAAAAAAAAAAAAGAATGCAGAAGACGTGATTCGAACCCTCAACCTCGTGTGTGAGAATCAGGCAACTCAACCACTACACCACGGACGACTGTTAATGAAATTACATACTTTTTGCTATATGAATGTATGAGTAAGATTTTTATATACCTTTAGTACCTATTATCTGTAAAAGGACCCCGCTTTCAAGCTAGCAAGTATGTAATACATTTTTACCTACATATTACACGTTTACTGTGAAAACCTTAGTTTTGCTAAAATGACATGGCTCTGGAATCTTACTCTATTAGTTCTTTATAATCTTTTAACAAACACTATCAAATCAAAATACAATTTATTTCAAAATTTTATTGATTGACACTTAGTTATTGTTTTAATACGGCCTTTGCTTCTTTTATCATAATTTCTTCTTCAGGCACCAGTATGAATACACACAAAAAAATAATTAAAGCTGCCAAAAAACAGAGGGCAATTCTATGATTTCCAAGCTATCTAGTTATGAGGATTTATTCACCTATGATGCAAAGTACCATAAACATTGCCTCAATCAATATATTTCAGCAAGAAATATCAAGGCTTGTAAAGTATAAACGAACTTAATTGAAACCGTATGAAAACTAAAAGCCGGCAAAAACAGTCGGCATCTCTTTATTGTACATGGGCGGAGGTAAATAGAAATGCTTGTCATAAGAAAATGATAAGATTTTCGGGCGTTATTATATTATCCTCTGTTTCAAATGGTCTCCAGAAAGCCATGATAAATTAGTAAATAATTAAAATATTTTACCTTTTATATAGTAGTAAATATTTATAAATATGAACAATAACTAACTAAACTCCTACGCTTGATATTATAACAGGTATTTACGCACTGCACTGTCACAGACAGCACATCTCTAAGTCCGCCGTTGAAACGTTTTTTTTATGCTAGTAGGCCTGTCCGTTTTATTATCTTTAAACCAGTGCAGTCGTAGATGGTTCATTCAGGCTGATTACATTGCCAGTCTCGGACTCGCCTGCACAGTTTCAACTAACCATTCGAATCTCGATACCATTGCTAAATATATAGGACAAAATATCAAATTCAGTGCGCACGGACCTGTGCTTTAACACTGACCAGTTTCAATTATCCTCGTTTAAAGTATAATAAGTCGAAAATTAGTCAAAATTGTAAAGTAGCGTCAATCACGAAAGTAGAAGTTTTGTACTCAGACAATGAGAACTCAGACCCGTCTAGTTATGAAACAAATTCTGATGTGAACCTAAATTATGTTTTTGAAAATGAAATACAAGTTTTGCATAGAGCTGCAGGAATCTTAAAAAGACATCTGCAAGAATTTGAGTGTAGAGCAAACGATTTTCCTATTCCTTCTGGCATAAATCAAACTGAATTCAAAAAGCAAGTTCCTAAAACATTGCTTAATTTGTCTCTTGGTTAATTGATGACGCACAACAATGTAGATTGCACTAATATAAATTCAAATTCCGCCATTCCTTGCAACATAAACTATCAGATTGTCTTTCATTTTTCCTAGTAATAAAACAAAGTGTTCATATAATTGTTATGCTGTCACCTGCGCTTATATGTCTGCTTTTAAACTAAAAAAAGTTCATTAAAATATGTCACAAGGTTTCGAAGATCTTGTGTGGTGAGTAATAAAAAGTACGTTTTTTTAATTTTCGCAAATTTTACACATTTTTCGATTTATAAAAAGTCGGTACTATACCGTTAAAAAGTCGTAATTGGCCATTTTGGACGTCTAGTGATCTATATAATGATGTTATGAAGGTTCCATCTGGTTACACCTCAAAACATTTTTTAAATTATTTTTCGTCTTATTTCGCTGCACATTCTACTAAAATATGAAATTACCTATCTTTAAAAAAAATCGCAAAATTATCTAGTCATTTTTTAATTCTTAGTGGACCTAAATCTAGCAAACCCAAGAATGACTTCTAAACACATTGAGAGCGCGGCATGGTGCGATATTTGATAGCGTCTTTGACAAGCACATCGCGCGCGCGAATATTAATAATTTTAAATGACGATAAGTACAAAACTATTTGCCACAGAAGGTTGATTTATGTTTTAAAAACTTTTCCAATATTTTTTCTTTAATTTATACGCAGATACCATGGCAAAATTCCTTTAAATAAAAAAGTTTTTCGATTCATGAAAAAGTCGTTACCAGGAAAAGGAAACTATCAGATTGTCTTTTATTTTATTGTTTTTTTAAGTTTTTATATAATTTTTAGGCTGTCACCTATGCCTATGTGTCTGCTTTCAAACTAAAAAAGGTTCATTAAAATACGTCATACGGTTTCGAAGATATGGCAAAGTGACTAATAAAAAGTACGTTTTTTTTAATTTTCACAAATTTTACACGTTAAAAAAGTCATAAATGGCCTTTTCGGATGTCTAATGACCTACCTAATCATGTCATGAAGATTTCACTACCTGAAAAAAATTTTGTAACAATTTTATATTGTTTTTACTCCGCTACTTGTCTTTGCATACGTTGGTACGCCCATACATGCAGCTTTGTGTGACCTTGAGATGATTTGTTTCAGAAATTTAAAAAAATGATGATTTGAATGACAACATTCATGATTTATTTGAAATATACCTAAAAATTTATTGCTTTTATATAAATCCTTTTGAAAAATAATATACCTACTGAATCGGCTAGATTCCTTCTCTTTGTTTCTACATTAGAGCTGCTATGAACTATTCATACTTCAATTAATAAAGTACAGCCCCTAACTGATTATTAAATAAAAGTAGAACTACATGAAACGTTTACAGTGGTCCCATTATGAAAAACCAAAAAACTATTTTTCTAAACAAGAACGTCTAACAACCTCCTCAAACATTTTTATTAAAATGACGCAAAAGACTAATCACCACAGTACAGAAATATACCAAAAGTAAACACTGCTATTACCACACTTAAATAAGTTTAATGGTCAATTAAATAAAGCGAGTGAAAATCAATATTTGTATTTGCTAAAATTAAATGCACAAGTTTCGAGAAATTGGTAGCTTACATGGTTTTTAATATACAGGGTGATGGCTGTTACATTCTAAAACTAACCAATAAATTATTAATGAATATTAAATTATTAGTTAGCGTATACATACGAGATTTAAAACAAAGAATGTGGTAGTACATTGCTTGCAGAAAATAAAAATACTATGTGTAATTTTATACCATAATACTATGGTTTGATATTGTAATATGGAAAGGAGGTCATAAAATAAGGTTTTTGTACTTTTATATGTTTTAAGAAAGGTGCATGGTTTCATAATTAACTAAAAAATTAATATAATGGTTATTTTGCGGATGATTTTTAAAATAATTGACTAGTTTACAATTCCAAATTATGGCATGCTAATGCAAATATATTCAATATGTCTATTGATCAAAAAATGTCAAAGCAATATATAAGGTGGGCTTAAAGAGTTTACAAAGGACCCCCCGCATCTTTCTTATGGGAAATGGTCCCCGGTGAAACTCGATATATGTTATTCCTCTTGAGCTCCTAATCAAAAGTCCTCATGGCCACAAGGTCAGAAAACGTACAGTTTTCCAGATATGTGGGGGGGTTAGTCGATTTTACGGGATTTTTTCACTAATAGTATGAAGCCATTTTCCTCTCAATGCGGCTTCGCTAGTGTTCCACGGAGGTTTTTCGGGTCACTGATTTCAAATCCGATGTCAAAAGTATCATTTGACAGTTGTCAGTGACACTGTCAACTCGCCTTATTTTCAGAAAAAGATTTATCAGAATATACTGATCACGTGACCTAGGACAATGTGATAAATCTTTTCCGGATAATAAAGCTAACACTGCTACTGACAGCTGTCAACTGTCAAATGCCACCTTCGACATCGGATTTGAAATCAGCGACCCAGAAAAACCCCTTGTATATATTCTCATAAATCTTTTCCGGAAAATAAGGCGAGTTAACAGTGCCACTGACTGCTGTCAACTGTCAAATGCTACTTTTTGATATCGGACCCGAAAAACTCATGTAGAACACTAGCGAAGCCGCACTGAAAGGACCATGGCTTCATACTATTAGTGAAAAAAATCCCGAAAAATCGACTTTCCCCCCTCATCTGAAAACTACATTTTCTGACCTTGTAGCCATGAGGACTTTTGATCAAGAGGAATAACATTTATCATCGATTCCAGCAAGTTTCACCGGGACCATTTCCCATAAGAAATGTACGGGGTCCTTCAATTAGTTGCCATTTTAGTAAAGTTCTGCTAATTGTCATTTGACCATCAAAGTGTGCCAATGTGGGAAATTCATAATGGGGTGTTATATAAGTTAGGAATGTGTGTTTTCTCAACAACAATAATGTACCAAACCTGTAATTTTTTTATTATCGCTTGTCACAAAGAGTGTAGCTCAGTGGAACTTAGACAGAGATTTAACTATACTCGAATCTCAAGAAGAGCTGAAAATATTAAAGACGCGTAACCGAAGACCTAATCACCTCCACTAAACAAGGCTTACAGCATTTGTGTATGCAAAAACCTTTATTTATGCTCATATAAGATTCAGTAAGGAATAGAGCAATTTAATATCACAATGCATTCGGAAAAATGATAAAAATCCGGATTTGCTGCACAACAAGAAGTAGCTATTTAGCTGAGAATGTATTCTCTATATAATTTGGAACCTTAAAGAATGTTGCCACAAAATGAAAGCGTATATATTTTGTTTCATAAATATTTAGAAATAGAGCTGCAAACTTTCTTTTAGTCCACTCGTTATGGTATTACTTTAATTCAAGGTTTGGTTATAACAAAAATTATAGAATTTACCATGTGTACCTATTATGTGCACGCCTACGCCACTGTCTCATGGAATATACTAGAACGACTGGAAAGACCTCGAATGATAGACTGGAACATTCTAGAATAATCGCGGTGGATATATATAGGGAGCGGATCGGCGCACGAGTTCAGTTATGTATGAAATGAGCAAGTGATAAGATAAGATGGCGAGCAGTAACTAGTTGTGAATCATAGTAGTGAGACTATAGTAGAATAAACTTGTAATTAGTGTGTACTAATGTGTAATTGCATGGACTAGTTATTGTAATTAAGAGATTAATAAATCAGTGGTTCATAAAAGTTCTTGTTGCAATTAATTGAACCTACGTACAGGGTGTTTACTGCAGGGTGTAAACATGTAACAATTGCTGTCCGAAGCGGTATTGCAATAGGATTTCTGAAGAATAAGAGGAAGTTGTGACATTTTGCGAAAATTTCCAGAATATTCTATTTAGAAACTAGTGCAGTAGTTAGCTAAGTTCTGCCAACTGGAAAGTGATATAGACATTAAATAACACCTATTGTGACATTTTGAGGAAACTTCCAGAACAGTCTATTTGGAAACTAGTGCAGCTAGCTAAGTTCTGCCAACTGGAAATTGATATAGACATTAAATAACATCTATTGTGACATTTTGAGAAAATTTCCAGAATAGTCTATTGGAAACTAGCGCAGTTAGCTAAGTTCTGCCAACTGGAAAGTGATATAAACATTGAACAACACCTACTGTGATATTTTGAGAAAACTTCCACAAAATTCCATTGGAGATTAGTGCAGTTAGTTGAGTTCTGTCGGTTCGAAAGTGGTATAGGCATCTGATATAGACTTAAATAAGACTTGTTAGTGCCGTTTCGAGAAGTTTAATGGAAACAAGGAACATGGCTACTGAAAAACAATTACAAGACATGTTAGCCGAATTAAGAGAAATTATGTTCGATCAAGAAAAACGACATCAGAAGGAAAAAGAAGAACAAGGAAAAGTCTTCAGAAGAAGGAAGAACAAGAAAGAAGACAACAAGAAAAGATATGTCGAAAGGAAAAAGAAGATCAAGAAAAACAACATCAAAAGGAAAAAGAACAACAATAAAAACAACGTCAAAAGGAAAAGAAGAACAAGAAAGACGACGTAAGGAAAAAAGAATATAACAGGAAAGTAGACGACAAGAACAAGAAAAAAAACGTCTAGAAGGGTGTAAAGAAGACAAAGACGAATTAAAGAAAATTAAGGAGAACCTGGAAATAAGATATCACGAGGAAAAACAGGAAGAAATGACCGTGCAGTTGAGAGAGAAGTAGATCGGTTTAACTGACAGTTGAGGGACAAAGAAGGCCAGTTAGTAGTGTCATCAGGTCCTCGATTACAACCTCCCTCCTTTGATGGACAAACAACTGGAGCGATGAAGACAAGGCTATGGCATTAGTTCTAGCATTGAGAGGGCAAGCTTTAGAATTGTTGCAGAAAATCCCAGTGGAGCAGCAAAAGGATTTTAAAGTTTTAGAAGCTGCATTCAACTTAAGATATGGAGACCAACACTTTGCCCAATTATATTGGACTCAGCTGAAATCACGTATACAAAAAGCTGGGGAGGGTTTGCATGAATTTGAGGCTGCAGTAGAGAGATTAACACACTTGACTTACCCAGATGCAGCAAGGCAGTTCCAGGACCAATAGGCAGTTGAGACGAAGAGATCAGGTGGGTCCTTAGACTATCTAGGCATAAGAGTAGTAGTGAAGCATTGATCCATGCACTTGAGGTAGAGGCCGCCTATATGTATTCCTCATGGCTCATGGAGCATGAGCTGTCTCTGTGTAAGAAGCTCAATCAGAGGAAACGAAAATTAAAGGAAATACACGAGATGTTTACCCAATCAATGACCAAGACAAGTTTTCCAGGAAAATAGGAAAACCGATAAGGTGGCGTAAAGCCTAGCGGAGGTATCTGGTGTTACTAGTGCAGCAAACCAGGTCATATGATGCGAAATTGTCGAAGATGAAGCCCTGGGTAAGTAAACCCTGTAAGGAAAGAGGAAATCCGCTCCGATAAGATGAAATTGATGGCTATGCTAAAAAACATACTGAAATTGGTCACGCAAGTACTGAGTGAATTAGGTTTGTGACCCGAATCGACACAAGAACTGCAATCGCCAAAGCAGGAGCAAAAGGGATCCGCTATTATAATTACGGCAAATTAGGGCATGTCAAGAGGTACTGTCACCAGAGGCACCCTAAGGAAGTGGATGCCGAGGTTGTAAAGAAACAGCAGGATGTAGCAGAAGCGAAGGCGGTTAAGATAGAGGTTCCGAACGACTGGACAAAGGAAGTTGTAAGGAAGGAACAGGAGGAGATCCAAGAATGGGAAAAGGACCAGAAGAAGTCCTACTGGAGGAATACTCCAGGCCAAAGACAAGTGAAAAAGTTTATAACTTATTCGACAAAGAATGCCACAAGGCTTCTCGAACTTGAAAACTCCGAATTAAGGCTAATCACAGGCCTTCTAACTGGCCACTGCCCCTTGAGATATCATCTCAAGAATATGGGCAAGGCAGTAGACAACAAATGCAGATATTGCAATACTGCAACTGAAACTGCGGAACATATACTTTGTGAATGCAAGGTGTTAGTCCGCATTAGGCTAAAATTCCTAGAACAGGCGGAATTAACGCCTGAAGACATAGGGAAATTAGCCCCCAGGAAAATCACAAGTTTTGTAAAAAGTCTTGGAATCCTGGGCAACAACTAGATGTAGGGTAAATCACAAATAATATTTTAGGTTGAAGTGAAGTAAGGCTGTTCGAAGCCAAACGACCCCATAAAACAATCTACAATCTACAAGGAAGGAACAACTGAATGACAACAAGATTGGACCACTACTAGGCAATAGAAAAAGAAATCTGCCCGGAATGAAGCAAAGTTTTGGACAAGAGTATTGGACTGAAGGCTTTGTGGACGCAATTGGATTCCCTTAGACTTGAAGATACGACTATTATGGAGAGTATGAGAGAGTCCGGATGGGAAGGAAGTTACCATGCGGTTGGTGATATCCAGGTGCCTAACACCAAAAGTACTTCGGGAAGTGCATGAAGGAATATCTGAAGAGCATTTTGGTAAAAATAAGACCTTGGCTAGAGTACGGGAACGATTTTATTGGATAAATAGCCGTCAGGATGTAGATGCTTGGTGTTGCAGTTGCAAGGTTTGTGTGGATGTGGCTGCCAAGGCGTCAGGAGTGGTGACCAAATGAAGGCTTGATATAACCGTAATATCAGTGCGGAAGGATTCAAGATGGGTGACTTGGTTTGGCTGTACAACCCACAGCGGAGTCAAGAAGAATCCTCGAAGCCTCGCTCACCTTGGGAAGGACCGTATTCTGTTATTACCGGTATTAACGACGTTCTTTATCAGATTCAACGTTGAAAGAAGTCTAAGATGAAGATTGTGCACCTGGACAGGTTGGTGAAGTATGTTGGGAATCTGAATTGGTTGACCGGAACGTTCAGGCTAAGGAGGGGGCAGTGTTATATGCTGCCCCCTCACAGAGAGAGATGTAATTAGGCCCTGATACAGAGTGGAGGGAGACCTATTTAGTCGACGACCGGTGGGGTGGCGCCATCTCTGGGCCATCTGGAGAACTACAGAAGCACAGAATACACGAGAAAGGGCCAGAAACGCCGTGAACAACGCTGGATGATTCTGGAGAATTCGAGTACCTTTGTAACGGTATATAAAAGGTGAATCCGGCGCACGCGGACAGTTCAGTTCAATATAGAGTTATAGAGTACAGTTCATTTCTGAATATGGAGAGATTACATAAGATAAAGTAACAAGTTGTGAATTATTATAGTAATGAGACTATAGTAGATGAAACTTGTAGTTAAGAGTTAAAGTTAATGTGATGTAATTAATAAGGGCTATTTATACAATTTAATGGTTAATAAATCAGTGGTTTGTGAAGATTCTTGTTGCAATGTATTGAACCTACGTACAGGGTGTTTACTGGATATTGTAAACAAGTAACATTATTTATTATGCAAAAAACAAGGTGGGCTGATTAAACATGATTATAAAGTTAATGAAATAAATAAAAGGATATATATTAAAAAAACAATTAATAGTAGCTTCACCATACTTAATAATAATAGGAAGATCTCCGCTGAGTAATTTTTTAGTTTTGATGTAAACAGTAATTTGCAACAAACTAAAGCTTAAAACTTAGCAGGAGTTGCATTTCCTCTAACAATTTAGATATGCTTAAAATGCTGTAAATGTAATGTCTCAGAGCAAAAGAAGGCTTCAATTGTTTACCATTCTCACAGAAAATTTTTTTTTTTGTTGAAAAATAAGCCGACACAGTGTATTCACAGTGGAAGAAAAGTGTTTTGAGAGTTTAGTTTGATGAAGAGACTATTCATATGCACCTATCTACAACCCCAAATAGAATGTTTTGAAAATAATTTGCAAAAATTTGACTCGTGCTATATTTAAGAATTTCCAACGTTTTTTTCACAACAAATTTCTGGAGGGAGGCATTTCTTAAAAGAAAACCTTTAGAGCCTGTAGATTTGTCCCTGAATTAAATTGAAATAGCTGCCAGATATGATCATAGATCCAAAATGAAGTTAATACCATTACCATTAGATATTCTACTGTTATCCGTTCATTTGTTTTGTTGTACCTAAATGTTTGTTTGTAAATTTATTTATTTATTCAATCATAACACGGAAAACCTTCCTGATTAGTCCTGAGGATGATTTAATAATAAATTGAAACGTCGACAATCATCAAAAATTATGTATATGTTAACTAAAATTTCTTTTTTGTAACGCCATATCCTAAAATGACATGTATTTGGCAGTTTCAATGAATCAAAACAATGTCATTATTGACAAATGAAAAATAAGAAAGAAAAGAGAAAGAAATAAGAAAAAAAGTGTGAAATAGAACTTCTTTATTTCACACTTTTTGCCGTATTTTTACAAAATTATCTTGTTTTCGAATTTCGAATTTTTTTGGATATGGCGTTACAAAAATTTTTGTATATAACTCGGGACTAAAATGTGTTTTTTTACTAGTGCGGTTTATAGCACTCGCCTTCGTCTCGTACTATAAACGTCACACTTGTAAAAAAAAACCACCATTTTAGCCACTTGTTATATAAAATAGTATTATAATGTCAAAAAAAGCTACAAGTTACCCATAATTAAAAATATCGAACTTGTTGACAGTTGACAACAATTTGCTGTAATAACAATAAATGTAAATACTTTTTCCAACAAGGACTTAATAAATGAGAAATATATAGATCATAGTGTATCTATATTACTGTTATTTTTCAGAAAGCTAACTGATGGATGATTGAGAAAACTGTGTCTGATTCAAATCCAAGAAAACTGTATTTCAGGGTGACACTGTATTCTCCTGACGGTATAGTTGCCTCAATTAACATTGATGGGAAATTTTATGCACAAGTTCAATTACAAATTTCTTAGATAATGATATTCTATTTTCGTTCATCTAAATATATAAATCCTAAATAAATCCAAGGTAGTCGTGTCATTAACAGCCTAAGTGCCATTTTTTCAAAGTAGTTCTATGGCCTTGCTGCACTCGATAAACAACCATTGACAGGCTTTACATACATTAATGAATGACTTCGTATTGCTTTGACCTTTTATGATGAAAATAGAACTTAGTTGTACGGTTTGTATCAAAAGAAAAATCATCACAAAATATTAAGATAAATTTACGAAATTGGGCACCAGTTTATCTCTGAAAAAAAAAAAATATGGAAATTTGTATATTAGTTTGTTAAATAAAAAATAAAAACAAAAATATTTGCTTTTCTTATGCATTATGCAATTTTTTCAATACATTTTCAAATTAAATATATATTTGTTTAATTAGAGCGAATATGAAGTACTTTTAAAATATTGTTAGGGGATAATTTTATATACAAGGCGTTTAAATTAAGGGCGTATTGTACTCACCATGTCACTCTAATAATTAGCGACAGTCAATGCCAAGTCATTTAAGAAAAAACAATGTAGTTAGAAATACGTGTGTGTATAGCTTGTTATTATAAAACTGTATATCCGCTATCTCACCTTTCTTGCACATAATGGCTATGGTGGTGAAAAAGCAAAATATAACACAGTAGAAGCATCCATTTGCATTTAATATTATTTATTGATGTACCAAGCTTATAGAATATTATCACATCACATCATTAGTTTCTACATGAATATGTTATAACTAATTAAAGAATTTTCAGCTAATCTATATTGTTGATTATTACTTCAAAATTGTAGCAAAACTTCACTTCTTTCCCAGTTAAAGGTCATTAATTCTTGACAAAGCGTCATATTTATCTGCTTATAACTCTGAAATTACTTGAGACATTTTAACAACATTTGGCACAAAGGGGTTTTAAAGGATGGCCTATAAGGTAGTATTATTTTTTAAAACAAAATCCCGATTTGCCTGAAAATTGACCCCATTTTCACCCCCACATTCCGCACGTCTATGGAATAGATTAAATAGGTATATGCAGTGTTAATTACCTTGAAGAGGTGTACAACTTACCCGAGTTTAAAATAAATTTATTAATAAGTGAGCTACAAAGGTGTTCCCATGAAAAGTGGGACACACTGTATCTAGTACTTAAAAATATTTGTAGCTAACATCTTGAAGAAAATTATTAAAATTATGTGATTATAACTGATGGTTCAAATGGATGAGGGAACAACTTGGCCATATCCACTGGGTTTTTCTGAATTCTTTTATTCAATTTTCGTTCCCCCTCCCTCCTTTCTGGAAAATTTCAAACCGCTGTATCTCAGAAAATGCGAACCTTTTCAAAAATTTCACAGAAGTAAATTGTTATTTTTCGATAAGATATATAAAAATCTTTTTTTAATTTAATTTTAACTTGAATTTAACGAGTTAACAAATTATCAACAAAATCATCGTTTATAACAGTTTGTGATCAATAGCGGAGATTAAAAAGTTATGTCTTTTGGTTGAAACAATAAAATAAAACATTATAATACAATATATAATTTCATAAAGTAAATTACTTTTGCCTCTAAATCGATCGTACTATACAATTAGTTAATGTCGATCTTTGTCCAAAGCCTGGAGACATGCTATTCCCAACTAGAAATTTTGCCTCAAAATTTGGACGTATCTTGAGTAAATATCATGAGTTTTGTTTGCCATCGTTACTACAAATCACATACACTTTTTTAATGAATTTATGTTTATTATGCGTATTGTTTATCAAATAAGAATAATAATAATAAATACTACATGCAAATAATTGAAGAAAGTTTTAAAAATGGCAAATCTAAAAATTAAAATGTTGCTAAATATTCGTAGTATTTTTATCCCTCTCCACTCAGTTGTTCCCTAGTCTCTTATGTACAATTCATTTTTTTATTAAATTTACTTAACTCGCACAATACATTACATAGAATAAGCTACTGATCTGGCAACATTATTTTATAATCTTGGGTCTTTAACAATTAATACTAAATAAAAATGGACACCTATAAATCTATGTGTACTTTATTACAAAATGACTTGGAGGTAGTAGCATTTGCCAACTCTGTCTGAAAAGATTGTCTCTAAAATAGTTCCTAAATTCCCTTGCCCTTCAAGTTAACCTAAAATTTTCGGTTTTATTTAATCTTTCAGTAAATTAACGAATTTATGGTCATCTTGTCAAATGATTAAAGTAAAAAAGTTTCTTTCATTGTGGACGACTGAGGGGTTAGCACATCTAGCTTTCTCTCTGAGCGTGCCTAGCAAAGTGGGTTTCCAGTGCCACCCATTGCCAAGCAATTTTCAGTTATGAATTATTCCCAAGTAGTGGTAGATATCCCAGACTAAAAGGGTCATTCAGGTGATCTGGAAGGCGGTTAAGAATATTCTCAAACAGTTCATTCTAACTAATAGGCAACACTGTTTTCATGTCAATTTCTCTGCATAGTGATTCATTTTGAATTATACAAGCCCCGACACAAGTCCAATTTGAAAAAGTTGCTACATCCACAAGACCACAAATGACTTGTAGCATTAGGATATGCAGAAAACGAGCATACAATTTTTAAAAACATTCTGCAAGATTTAGTACATACAGTAGTTACATCAATACATTTATAGATGACAATAAGTCAAATAAACTAATGTTAAAGATGATCGGTCATATGGGTTGTTGGACTTTTAAGAAAACTATTTTGTTTCAGCTGATTTAAACAAAGTAACAGTACACAATTTTGCAATTATTATTTTTTTTAATAAATTTTTTGAACATTTAAAAACCGTCCAGGGTTTAAATTATACTTTTTTCTAGGCTACCTCAACTACATTAGTAATGGCATGCCTGCTTTGATGTTAGTAACACAATAGTTTTTATGTTAAAAAAATACTTCACATTTGCTTATTTCTATTCAGAAAATGCTCTGCTACATTATTATAACGTTATTCTCATAAAATCAAAATTCACAGGTATATACCGGGTGTCAATGTATCATGGTAGACCCCCCTTTTTTCTTATTTTTTATAATATCAGAAGAAAGCTTGGTAGATGTATTATATGACCAAGATATGACACTTTGTGGCATAACTGTCATTTTTCCCCCTTCAGGTTTCACAGGAAATGACCCCAACTTTTGATTTTTAAATGGAACACCCTGTGTATTATTATATTTTTGGAAACCTTGAAAAATCCTGAGTATGGTGATACTCCCGAAAGTGACATTTCGACTCCATAAAAAAAAATTGGACTCGAAACTTGTTGGTGCATCTAGAGTGCCATGACCGGAAAATTTTACAAAACCTAATTTTTTCAAATGAAATCATAATGTTAGAGTATTACCATAAAAAGCGGGTATTGTGGTCATTTCCAGTGAAATCGGAAGGGGAAAAATGCCAGTTGTGTCTTCTTGGTCATATACATCTACCAAGTTCCATTTGATATTTTAAAAAATAAGGACAAAAAGGGGGGGTCTACCATAATCCGTTGACACCCTGTAAGTCAATCCAATTAGACAAATTTAGGAGGTTGGCGTTCCAGTTTGTCTCAATAGGAAGCAACTAATATGAATAGATCAGAGCTAGTATACAATAATCGAGAAAAACTAGTCCACAATATTTATAAAAAATAAAAATTTATTAACGATTTTCCCTAAATATATCGAAAAGTAAGCATGGTAGAATAAGAAATTATATGTAATTATAATTTAATACAGATCTAATCATATGCATCTTGTTTGTGATAAAGCTACAAAAAACAATGTCTTTCTTCGTACAGTAACGACTGATTCTTTTACGACAAACAATGTTCTCGAGTAATGTGAGAATATTTCAAGATCATAAACAAAATTGACATTAAGAAATAACACAAACAAAATTGAGATTTATTTCATCAAATTTGTGGCCAAAGAATTTAAATGTTGTTTAGCCATCACGGGACTTTAATAAGCTTCAATTTTGAAAATTTACTTTTATTTGACTTTTAACAAATTTTACAGGATGAAACTTAATCCACAAGACTAACATCCGGTCTATGTCCAGAATATTGTGTATTACTTAGAAATATCTAAATGTTTGTGTATAACTTCGTATTTCACTGAAATCTAGAAATATATTTTCAGACAATTTCAACCGAAATTAAACAATAGGTGCAATTTTTTTTACTCTATGTTGCGGCATTTAAAAAAAACACAAAATTTGGGTTTGTTGTAGTTAAAATTGTTCATAACTTTTTAATTCTGATCAAAAATTCACTAGACTAATGCTTTTCAATTACTGTACACAAGACCTGACTTATTCATAGTAATTGCAGCCTTTTAGTATTAATGGCAATTATCCCATACTGATTAAACAAATATAAGTAATGTTATTTTGTGATTTTAAAAAATATAAATTAAATATTCAGAAAAATTGAATCGTGTGGGATTTTACTTTTGGGATTTGAATCTAACTCTGGCAGTGACACTGAAATGAAAAACTTTTATGAGCACTTAACAAAGGTAATTAGAAAGTAATGAAACGCTACTAAAGAAAAATCCACTTAACACTACACCACACTAAAAGCGATATGAATCATTCTATAGTCGTTGATTTATTGTACAATTACAATAATATTAATCTTCTAAATGAAGTAAACTAACTAATATTGTAAACTAATTTTTTTTTTTAAATAATGAAAAACAGTATTTTATAAACTTTAATATGGCTACATAACTGTAATCGAACAATAAATCGCAATGTTCTTGTGATCTTATAGTTTATAATTAACAAATTTTTATTTGTACTTTAAAAGTAATACTTTTATTTCGTAAATATATTTTATGTAAATGTTTTATACTAACGCATATCTTACTTTCAAAAAATCACATCGGTTGAGCTTCAAATCCCAATAAGCGGCTGATAAACAATTTTAAAAAGTAAAATTTATATTTGCCACTCTACACTTGAATGAAATTTTAATGTGTAACCATATTTACGTATAAGATAAAATGGAAAAGTTTAAAATTGCTTTAAAATTAGGTTGTCTTTTCAAGAGAAAAATATTTTATATAGAAAGAAATGTTGAAAGTAGCAAATTGTCTGATTCTTTCTTTTTAATCATTCTTCTACCAAATAACTTACTATTAGGAATAACATTTCTTAATAAAATATTCTCCAAGTTAAAAATTATAAATGTAGAGTTATAGATTATGCTTTCGATATTTGATAATATGGTTATTCAATTGACACAAAAATGGAAAGGTGTAACAATTTTAAATAAAGTATATAGTTCAAAAACTATAAATTTTAAATGATTAACCTAGTTAGCCAGTAATTTCTTTGATTAGATGCCAAGAAAATTAATAGAATCAGAAATAATTCCACACCTATCTAATTTATGATTTAGGAGCTGCCAAAATGGATTCTATTTAATTCTGCTTCACATTATCAAGCACACTTTATAATGTATTTTTAGAATAATATATATGAAACGGGCATCTTTATTGAAAGACTTTTACTGCTGAGCTAAATAAACAAGAGTTTTATGTTAAATTTAATGTAAATTGAATTTAATGCAAATAAATTCTAAGCTATGTTCGAAAAATGTAAAGCTATTTTCATTTTTATTTTTTATGTGTACCTCACAAGCAAGAGAATAATTAAAGACATACAGAGGAAATTGGTATTATTTATCACAGATAAGGTTAATATCAGACTAGATATATAAGGAATATGGTCAACTATTATAAATTGTGACGGGTATATGCAAAATTCTAAGGTCACTTATACTTTGGTCACTTCAATGAGTATCGGGTAATGTATATTATCATCATAATCACAATTATCCAACAAAGCTAATCTTTTCTCCCAAACTACACTGCTGTAGTTCAGAATCTTATTACATGTAAAGCCTTTTCCTTCAGATTGTATTATGAAATTATTCAATGTGGTTCCTCTTTGGGGGGCCATTATATAAGCAATTCCATCATTTGCAAGATAAGCCCAAAGGCACTCAATTAAATCGGCCCTTGCATCGTCAAAAAATAAGCAGTCGGCACATAAAATAACATCAAATTTCTCATTTGTATTAGTTGAATTCCACTTTAGAACTTTACATATAACTGTAGTACCAAAATCGTTACATTTCAGAGTTGCCTGGACATTATCAACTGATAACTTGTTGCCATCAGTGACTGTCACATGTTTGGGGTTACCATATTTCGCAGTAAAAAGGCCGGCTAGACAAGACATACCCCCTCCCAATTCTATAACACTTTTATTTTTAAATTTTTCTAAGTTTGAGCAAACATAATAACTTAAAGTCTCTTCTGAAGGCCAAATACATACATTGCCAGTATTGTTAAATCCCATTAGGTCTTCTGCGGAAAACGTGCGATTTCTATGACCGACGTTAATATAGTATTCAAATTCATCCACGTTTATAGAATATTTGTACCAAGTGCGATTTTTAATCTGATCTATGTAATGATTTTCTGTTGGAATCGTGGGAATAGTAGAGAGTTCTTGAGTTTTTAATAACATGAAGGAAGAAATTCGACGCACAGAAAACTCATCCGTTGGACTTGAAGGCTGACTTTCCGTTGGGCTCTGTTAGAAAAAAATTTCGTTTTTCTTTGCTTAAGAATCAAATAAACTAAATGACATTAACATCTAGTTGCATAGTTAATAAAAAATACTGATTCTAAATATTTATTATTAAGTATTGGCATTGGTAATAACAGAAACAACACCATCTAAGGTATTAACATTTTCAAAAGCATTTCCGATAATTTGGAGAGTATATTTATATAAATTCATATTACAGGCCTAAGACAAAATTATTATTATTTAACTTTATATTTATTTAGCTAAGACAAAAGCAAATATTATCTAACGCTTATTATTATAATAAATGTATATGTAAATTGAATACCTACATAATTGTTACACAAACTCACTTATATCGAATTGTGGAGTGTATATATAATTTCCATTTCTTGGACATTACAGTATATGACTATTGGTAAAATCAGTATTTTTTTTAAAATACATAACAAAAAACAATCTACAAAGCACTACATACATGCAAAACTTAGTAACGATATCTATCTAAAAACAAGTCTATGTTATGATCAAACAAGAGTATACCTTAAGTGCTTTTGCTAAAATAGCCCATCGGCGCCGTGCCACTTTTTTCTTTTCATTGCCTAATTGTATAACTTCATTTAAGTTAATACTGCATTTAGAATTTAATCCGAATATGTCTTTATTTTGGTCCATAGAATGAGCATATTATTACTTAACGTATTGGTTGCCTGAAAGGCAATTCAAATCAAATTAATTACATGTGTCAGATTTCATTCCTTCATGCTTTTATTTTTATAATAATGGGTATCACGTGTAAAATAAACAAGCTATTTAAATCGTATGCAAATAAAGTCCGAAAATAAAAGTGTTATAAAAATTATTTTGATTATACACCAGATATTGAATGAATGTTAAAACAATATGCATACATAATTACTTTCACTTACATTTTTAAAGGTGAGGAATAATGAGATCAATCTATGTTAACTTCAAAATAAATAAATTTCATTTATTTTGAACGAGAACGTTAAAAACAAGGCATAAACTACTTCCTCTACGTAATACCTAACACTGTCATCTTTTATTCCTCTTCTTCTACATATTATCACAGACTACCAGACTGGCAACTTCCCTGAGAAATTTATCCAGTCAAGGTCGAGGCAACAGAAGCCAAATTCAGATGTCGCTCTTAACGCAAATGTCGTTTGAAACGTCAAACGTCGTCCATTGTTATTATGTTATTTATATTGTGTACTGTGATTGTGTTGTGCTGGTGATATTATTTTTGTAGAAACTTGACTTTTTAACATAGAACACGTAGTTTTTAGTGCCCTTTAAAAATTTCTATTTCCAAAGAGGAGTTAGGTGAGTGTTATTGTGCAAATATACATTGGATTACAGTAATATATAATATTGCATTTTACAGATTATTTCTTAAAATGTCTTCTGCCTTCTGCATTGTTTGTGAAACTGAAGAAGTTGATGTGCAAAAATTGCACTATTTTCCCAGGAACCTTCATAAGTAAGTGTGCATTTGCTCCAGTCTTTGTTTTTAGTTTTTGCACAGTGCAATATATATTTCTAAATATCGTAAGACTACTTCAAATTATTGTTCTGCCTTACCACAGTATCTACTTCAAATAAATAAATAAATATTATCGTTTTCAGACCGAAAATGTGGCAGGACTTAATGGGAATGAAAGTGTCAGAAAATACTATACGCCATCTTAGAATTTGTAATAAGCACTTCACAGTAGAGTCACTCAAATGATACCGATTACATCCTCAATAGAAATGCAGTTCCTACCCGGTATCCATGTGGAGACACAGTAGAAACACAAAGGGATTGTACACCTGTACCCATACAGGTCGAGGAACCCAAAGAAGATATATGTCTACCATCAACATCACGTGGTCTTCGTGTTTCTTCTGCACATAATGAGGAATTGGAAAACCCGCATCCAGACACATCTAGTAGTGTGCCAAGTACTCCAGTTGATCGTTCATCAACACCTCTACCATCGTATACCAAATCTGGGGATTCAGAGGCCAAAGTTCAATTTTTAAAAAATTGTGTCAAGAAGATACAACCCCAAGGAAGAAAGTTATGTTTAAGGTAATTTCAAAAAAGGCAGATCACATACGAAAATTAAAAAAGTTGTGTAAAGAGCGAGCAAATAAAATAAAAGAAATGTGTGACCTGAGTAACTCTGATGTTGTCAGAAATATTTTTAAGGACCTAAAGTCAAGTACTGTTGACTTTTTAATATCTCAACTACACTGTGCAAAACCATATATTTCATCAGGTCCAGCGGCGGGATTCTAAGTTGCTATCGTATTAAGTCGATACGATACTACTGGTTCTAAGTACGTATCTTATAACAATTTTAACTCTTAATCGACAGAATACGCTCGATACCAAAGAAATTATTGTTTCAGTCTTACGATATTATAACAGTTTACTCTATACCAACTTAGAATTTCAAACGACACGTGTTTAAAATTCGTTGCTATCATATCGATTCGATAGGAACTTAGAATCCGGCCACTGTAGTCATGTTTGCCTTGAGTTTTTTTTATTGAGGTACTAACCTCGTCATCACTGAAAATTCGAATTTGGAGAACATTGTTATCATGTAAGAGGTTGCAAGGCGAGTATTTACTACAATTAATAAATGCACACGAAAAGAAATTAGCAAGAGAGTTATTGTAAAATATAAATATGGTTCTCTTGATATTGATAATTTAATTGAATATAATAAAACAAGTGCCTTAAACATTAATAATAGTAATAAACTGTCTTTATTTGTGGCGGAGTTCAGCAAAGCTACTTTTCCACTCGACCACATAAAAATACAAGTTTTATGATGTAATTTTTAAAGTATCTATTTAGGTTAAGGATATGTGTATTTTTAATTCTTATGCTTTCTTTTACTATATATTTTTCCTTTGTCATACTTTTTATTACATGTTTATTTATGTCTGACAAAATAAAGTTCTATGATGTATTACAAATTTGACTTTTAATTTCCTATAGTATATGTATATAATATGGCGTATTTGACATTGAAATTTGTGATCAAAGATTAAGCATGAAACGGCATTGCACTTTGATCACAAATTTTAAATGTCAAATATGTACATAAACTGTAAGTTAAAAGTAAACAAATGGTCAAATCTCCCGCGTCTGCAACTGTGGCGCCCTCTGAATTTGGCTTCTGCAAATCGGAGAGAGAGAGAGATAGATTTCTGGACAAAAATTTAACATTGAGTTGCCAGTCTGGTAGTCTGTGATATTATTAACGCAGATCAATAAATAATACGATTCTGCCAACAGTACAAAATAAATCAATGACTCCATAAGTAAAAAATAGATATAACCACAGCAGAGTTAGTGATTTATATTAGATTATTATTTACTTATTACCATTATTACTTACTTACTATTCTTTAAAGAACATGACTAACAGGAGCGTCTCCTACCACATACTATGTAATTATCTAATCTATGCCTGCCACGGTTGAACCGTGGTCTCGTGCCAAATCCGATCTTGGCTTCGAGATTGACATGGCTTTAACGCTTGGCTTTAACGAAGTGAGGTTTGAGGTTAGAATTAGAATGTGCTGTGACTGTTGTGTTCCCTATTCTCCATTTTCGGTTTTGTTATCAATCTTGTCATTTGTGTGTGCCGTGCATTTCACTTATTAACTGAAATCATGGAAGTTATTTTCCCTTGCCCTTGACTGCAACCGAGATCAAATGTAGCGTGAGACGCTCATTAAAGAACGCCTAGAGTAGATTTTGAAAAACCGGTACTCGTATCATCGTCGAAGCTTGTATCGGTCTATAACTGGAGAATTTAAGAAAAAAACCAGTAAAAATCCTAAAAACGGATTTTCTCGATATTTGAATTTGAAGAAAATATGTTAATAGAGAAAATTGTTTTATTCGAATATACAGAGGGCGTGGTATAGCTGAACCACAGTAAAAAATCATTATACTGTGGAAACACTGAAATCTACTACGTAACATAGAGTTCGCTGTAGAGTGTAGCTGAGTACTGAAGGGACTCTTGTTTTGTTTTCTTAACCGTCTCTCAAGTTACCGAAGTAACCCCTTGAAGATCTCAAGGATCTTGTGCTAGGCAAAGAGAGACGAGGCCCTACAGTTTAATGTGGACTCCGAACTACTCTTGGGGCAATTTTTTTAATGAAAAATTGTTTCGCCTTGAGGGAATCGAACCCACTTTGCTAGGCAACTCAGTTTGCTAGCCAGTCGTTTTAACACACTGAGCTACCATTCTCCTCATCTCTAGAAATCAATTTTCGAACGCAGCCTTAAATACCTCATTAATAAATCGCCGAAGTGGTTAACATATCGCCCTGTATTTCTACCATATAATTTATATTTTGCTACATACTGACATAAAATAAGCAAAGTAAATACATAAATTTTAGAACGGCGCAAGGAAAATGTTGATTTCAGAAGAAAGTTATGTTGGTAATGCTGTGTCTGCAGTCACGCAATTTTGTGGTGGTTGACGTCAACTGAATTTTTAAAGATGGTAAAAACAGAATTAGAATGGAGGACAAAATGTAGATCTTGTTTTTCAGAAGAACAACAGATGCATTATTTATTTGGAGAATTTGACCAAGGTCTAAGTTTAGCAGATATTTTTAAAAGTACGACTGCTTTCCTGGTGAGTAGTATAGGCGTACACGTAAACACCATATTTAATATTTTAATGCGCCAATTTTGAATACAGGTGGAAGAAAATGATGGACTATCACCATACCTTTGTGAAAATTGTACAACGGTTGTTGTAGATTTTTATAATTTTAAGTCCATTTATATAGAGAATGAAAAATACGTAAAACATTTGCTCAAAGAAGATACTTTTAAAAGCATTATAATTGTAAATACACAACCAGATTATAATCACATCGAGGTAAAAGAAAATAAGGAACTTGAACTAGGAACTTACGATGAAGAATCTAATAAATGTAATAATATAGAAGAAAGAAGTGCTCAAAATGGATTCAATAAAAATAAAGATGTAGATGTTAGTGAAGTTCAACAAATTGATTCATTGAAAAGTGACTCTGATGAAGACAGGGAAATAGTAATAGGGGGAGAATTCATCGAGCCTCAAGACATCTTAAAACATGAAATATCAGTAAAAGAAGATAGTTCTGAATATATAGGCGAAAATGTGGAAATCATAGATTCTGTAAAATATTCCTGTGAAAAGTGTGGGGATTCTTTTTTATTCAAGGCGGGCTTTCAACATCACATGCTTCTGAAACATAAATTATCTATTTCTGAATTTGAGAAGTATGCATCCAGAGCAACAATTAAAATACCAACAGTTACAAAGCTAGAAATCAAAGATGAGAAGATTAGTCTTCAGTGCCACATATGCAAAGAAGAATTTAAGACATGTTATGAAATTGAACACCACTATAAAACTCATAAAAAATATATATGTGAAGTGTGTGGTGCCGGTTTTACGAAGAAATCGTATTTAGATGATCATTCGGAGGTACACACAACAGAAAAACGTCATGTTTGTCCGATGTGTGGTAAGGCATTTCGACGGAGAACTGTTTTGGTAAAACATAAAAAAATACATACACATCCAAGGCAGTGTGTATGTGAAATATGTGGGCTACGTTTTAATGATAAAGGAACATTGAAGACACATATAAAGCTGAAACATACAAAAGAGAGGAATTTTCACTGTTCTCTTTGTGGGTTATGGTTCCCGTTGAAATCTACATTAGAAAAGCATATATTTCGGCATAACGAGAATAGGAGCAGAGAATTTATGTGTTCTATTTGTCATATGGCATACAAAGATAAGTCGAGTTTAAATCGGCATACTATTGTGAAACACTGTGATAATGCTAAAAAACCTTCTTGTGGTTATTGTGGAAAACAATATACTACTAATACAAATTTATTAAAACATATTAGAAAGCATCATAATCCTACACAAAGCAAAAGTGAACTTGAAAGTGATTAGTGTGGCTAATTTACTAATATTTATAATTATTGAATTAACATCTAATTTTGTGTAAATATAGTATTTTGTATAGTATGTCAATTTAAGGCCTATCCCCACCCTCGATATATTCTAAATGTAAAATATTAGCGATATGAACCCAACAATACATTCCAGCATAACAATGTTTTCATAATAACACCCCAACCATGAAGGAAATTAGGTTTACATCAGAGAAAATTTCAGAGATGTACAAGGGAATCTGGAGAAGTTCTGAGGAAGTTTCAGAAAGTCTTTGAATCAGAAACAGTATGCGAATGGTGATCATTTTATTGTCAAGTTACGTAAACGATTGTTCTTTTTTAATTGAATATTATTTTTACTTACAATATCTACCAAGTATATAAAAATCAGCATTTTCTGTGTAAGTTATTAGTTTCATCAGAAGAGTAAAGATTTGAAAAGAGCAGATACAAATTTGTAACCGAATAAAAATAAAAATAGAGGGAAAAATGAAGTTGGGGTCCATGGGATCTCTGGTTGAACACCTTTCTTGAATTGTTTTTTCTCCATACGGGATCATGAACTTATTTATGGTAATTTAAATTTAGTAAATAACAGGTTGTCCTTGACATAAACATACTATGATTATAAAAATATAAATTAATTTATGATATGGAGACAATAGATAAAAAAATCTATTTTATTAATTTTTTCCGTACAGTCTGTAGAATGGATAAGTGGGCCATTCCAGTTAACTGAACGGATATATTTCGTATACATTTTAGAATGGATATGAAATCGACCAATCACAGTTCGTGTATTAAGTACATAGGCAACTATACGTTTTAAAAAATTCAAGTTAGTGCGTAAGCTGTCAAAGTAATTGTCAGTGTGTATTCGCTCAGTTTGCGCTAGAAAATAATTTAAAATGAGTGATTCCAGTGAAGAATCGATAAACGGTGTACCACCTAAAATTTTATTGAAATTATTATATATACAGATAAAATTTTAGAGATATATTATGACAAAAAAAAAGTAGCTATATGTGGGGATTGAACCTATATCTCTTTTCGAAGTGTGCATATAACCGCTAGGCTACTAAAGCTTTTATAAAATGTTTGCACCTAGAGCATAAGATTTAGCAGAAGCTAAGTTTGTATATTAAAATTTGATTAAAACTATTATTTGTAGTTTTTTCTTAATCCGGTCATAGAAAAAGTATATTGTACAACTCAAGTGGATTATCCATATCGCACTCGGAAGATTGAGGCACTGCGCCTAGGGCGTCGTGCTCAAACTTCTTTCTCGTGCGATATGGCTATCATATCCACTCTTGTTGCACAAACTACTATTATTTACTTTGTCCAACAGGTCACTACCCAACTGTCCTGTAGTTACAGGACAGGAGGTGTAGCAAGGTGTTACAAATATAAATATTAGACAAATATAATAGTAGGTTACAAATAGAACAGTTTTAGAAAAACATACATCGGGTCTTAAGGCCCTTGCATGGAGAATAAAAAGAAAGCACAAAATAAGTTGTTAACATACGGTATGTTGAGTATATCTAAATTCTCAAAAACTCTGGAATATCTGACACATTTTACTGGGTTTTCAGTGACGATTCGGTGACAATGGTATTTATATGTACATTAATTGAAAGTTTTATCAAATACGACCCCTAAATCTTGCAGAGTTTCAGGTCTGTAAAGTATGGTATCATTTATGGTATAGTTGTAGGAGATTGTATTCAATTTGCATGTATAAGACCATACATTTTTGGGAATTGAGTTTATATTTAATACACACCAGTCATGTATTTCATCTAATTTTTTCGCAATCGAATGTAGTCATCAATGGAACTAATTTTAGAGAAAAGCTTCAAATCATCAGCATACATTAAATAGTTAACATTGTCTAAGCCATCTACAATATCATTGATGAATATAATTTTAAAAAATTTTAATTTCAATGAGCACACTAAATTTACAAAATAAACATGCTCCTAAAGTAACTCGTACTTTTAAAAAACCGTACAATCTGTGGATAACTGATAACATCAAATATTTACAGAAATTTCTTAATAACACACTTATTGAAATGCACAACATTGAACTTATTGTAGTAGCTGATCCCTTATTATACCTAATTAATTTATCGTTGGAACAAGGTGTGTTCCCTAATATATTAAAAAAGGCTTGTGTCATACCGATTCATAAAAAAGGCAGTTTAAACGATATTGACAATTACAGACAGATTTCTCTCCTAAGTTCAATATCTAAATTAATTGAAAAAATTGTATCGGTTAGAATAGTGTCTTTTGTTGAGAAGACAAATATACTGTCAACATATCAGCATGGTTTCAGGACAGGAAAATCTATTGAAACAGCATCTTGTCAATTTTTAAATTATGTTTACCAGAAGTTAGATGAAGGCAAATATGTTGTGTCTATATTTTTTGACCTAACAAAGGCCTTCGATACTGTTGACAAAGATACACTCTCAACCAAGCTATCCAATATTGGTATAAGGGGAAACCTATTGAAATGGATAAATTCATATATGGAGGGGTGGAAACTTGCAGTTAAATGTAACAATACACTGTCAGAAACATACGATATAAATTTAGGAGTCCCCCAAGGCTCAATATTAGGTCCACTGTTATTCACACTCTATATTAATGACTTGCCAGTACACTTAAGAGACAGTTTCACTATAATGTATGCCGACGATACAACAATAACTGTATCTGCTATATCAATGGATGAACTGGAAAGAAAAGTAGACTTTGTGATTGATAGTATGAAGGCATGGTGTGATCGAAATAAATTCATGTTAAATGATACCAAAACAGTGTTTATAAACTTTAATATGAGAAGACCTATAGCCTTAAAAAGTAATCCACTTTCAGAAATCACTAAATTTCTAGGGACCTACGTTGACAACAAATTAACTTGGGTATCCCAGGTTGAACATGTATGTAAACTATTAAATAAATGTTATTATGCACTGTTACAAATGAAAGGTACCCTCAATGAATCTGGTCTGTTAGATATATATTATGCTATGGCTTTCTCGCATATCTCTTTTAATATACAAGCATGGGGGAAGCATTGTAGTAGAGTTTTTATTATACAAAAAAGAATACTGCGGTTATTATTTAACATGAACTATAGAGAGAGCTGTCGAAATATTTTCATTGAAAAGGAGATTCTCACCACCCCTTGTATTTATATATATAAATGCTTGTTATTTGTTCAAAATAATCCCCAAAATTTCACTAGTCTAAATAGTGGACACTTATATAATACATGACAAGGTAACACACTGCTGATCCCTAGACATAAAACGACAACGTTTAAAGATTCCCCTTATTACAACTGCGTAATATTATTCAATAGTCTGCCACTAGCATACGGGACCTCCCACCAAACACATTTAAGAAGGAAATAAGGGCAATCTTAGTAAGAAATGGTTTCTATTCAATGAAAGAATTTTTAGACAAGCAAAACAATCCCTAGACTTGTTTTTATTAAGTGGTTTTTCTGATTTCCCCTCTTCCTTATTTAAGGATATGTATAACTGATTAGGACTCATTTCATACACATTGTATTTCATATATTTATTTCACTGACTATGTTAATTTTCTAATTACTTCTGACATTGTTCATATAATGGACATTTCATAAATATAATATTGTCGCTAAGCTGTTCTTCTTTTTTATGTAGTTATGGTGTTATTATTTATTTATACATTTATATGTGTGTGTTTGTTCTTTTTTTATATGTATATACATTGCTCCCTTGTTTGTTGTTTATATTGACATGCCAAATGTACAAAATGTATCTATTATTGGTGAATAAATCTTTATCTCTATTACAATTAACAATGGAAGAAAATAACATCAGTTGCTCACTTTTTGTCGAGACCAAAACCAAAGAAAATAGCAACACACGGTATAAAAACTGCGATGTGTTACAGTATAATGGTAACGTAAATAATAACACAAGAGAAGGAAACCTTGTGCAGATGGATCCCCTTCTAAAAACGAAGAAAGAAAATCCACCGAGGATAAATAACCCCCTTAATGAAGCCACACACTTTTCAATACCCTTTCAAGGAGACAGTACGCATATAATGTGAAATGAGGTACCGTCATCGGTTTAAGTGCTGAGACCTCGACCGGCGAAGCTAAGCAGCGTTGGTCGAGTCCGTCACTTGGACGGGTGAACGGCATCTCATTTTGCCGTCCTGGTTGAGTGGAAGAGTGGCTGTAAGTTAAACTCCGCCAGGACGTAAATATAAACAAGGCATTCAAAGTAAAATTTAAAAAAAAAAAAATTCTGGTATACGTACATCCGACGTCTAATATCGAAGAAAGCATCTTCAATAAAGCAGCCCAATACAAATATTGCTTAATAATAGAGGACTTTAATGTCAACAGAACAAAAAACAAGCAAATACAAACATTCGTAAATAATATGACGTTTAAAAAAGCAGACACTCCCCCGACGTTCTCAATGAATAATAACCCAGTCACAACACCAGATATAATGGCTCTACACCGAAAATATTCATAACAATATATGCAAAATAGAAACTCTCCCCGACATAGGATCTGATCACCTGGCAATAGAAATTAATATAGAACTTGACAAAACAACAGAAGAGCAAGCAGGGGAAAAAATTAATCTATATAAATGCAATACGGATGAAGTCAATATCATAATGGAAAACTATGTAGATGAATGGCAACACCACCCAATTTATGAACGGGCAATAAGCAGGTTTAATGAAAAGCTAATGGAGACAATTGTACACAATTCATCAACACGAAGGATGAGATATTATCCATATGAACTTCCTCCATTCTTAATTAGGTTAATAAAATATAAAAGGAAAATGTACAGAGATTACCTAATAAATAAAGATCAATATAAAAGACATTAATGATTACAATAAAATATTCAAAAGCCAATCAAAGAATACAAGGAACATAAATGGGTAACGGTATGTAATGAAATCAACCAGCAAAAAGGTAGAAATTACTGGCAACAAATAAAAAAATTATCCAGGTATGAGCAGTCAACATCCATAGCCACGCTAGAGGAAAATAATATACTCTATAATGACAATTACTTTTCGGAAGCAATACCAAGGCAAAACTATACAATAAGTCAGGAAACCTATTATGATATTCTGTACAAAAGAAAGAGCACAGCCACAGGAAAAGACAACATATCTAAGAAAATCATCCGCAACCTTGGACACAAGGTACACCTACACATAATAAATATTATATGAATACTGTCTAAACAACCTGGAACAGATTATAAAAAAGTTTGCTTCAGATGCTATTGGACATAACATACCTAATTATCAATTCGGATTCCGTTAAAAATCGTCCACGATTCATCCACTAATGATCATCACTTCAAATATCCAAACAGCAAAACTCAAAGGACAATATAGTTCGGCAATATTTATGGATATAAATAAAGCATTTGACAGGGTTTGTCATTGGGGCCTATTGTACAAGCTTGCATACCTGAACTGTCCAAGATACTTGGTGTACATGATAAGAATATATTTAAAAGAAACACACTTACAAAGTAAAATAGAAACAACTTACTCTAAAACATTTAAAATGCAACAAGGACTACCACAAGGCTCGCCACTACTGTACATCTACTGTTATGATATCTTCAACTACGGAAATGACCTAGCATACTTTAACTCAAATTTATATATACTACAGTATGCTGATGGCACTGTATTAATTAGTCATAATTATACGATAAAATAGTGTGGAAGAATTGCAAAGACTAATGAACACGACGATGACATGGTTTAACAAGAAGAGATTGTAATGAAGTATACAATACTACAGGAATACTGTATACTTTCATTCCAGTTTAATTTATTTTAATTATGCATGGATCAAGTAGTTCAGTTTTAGATTAATTCAATACCTGATTAGTTCTTTTTTAACTTTTATTTCTGACTTCACCAGGCCGCAACTTGCGTGCCGTGTGCAAACCACGTGACCGTGATTTTTGGGTATAAAATAGCTAGCCAGAAACCAGTAAATTCAGAGCTTGGCTTTCACCTTTCTCGAGTGTATTGAACCGGGATAACCGGAAGATCAACATAGAGGAAATATGTTACACTCTCTCTCTCTCTCTCCGATTATTATGATGTACTTATGTAATAACAAGATTGTCGCAACCTAAGCCATAAAAGATACGGCCACACTGTACATATAATTATTAGGAGAATAAATGTCTTATTTTGGATCTGGATTTTAATTAATATTAACATTGAACCCTGGAATAATCTCCAAACCAGCTACCCGAGCAAAACAAGCATCACAAGATTGAAACCCAACCCAACAAAATCATAGTATATAATTTTCAACCATGTTCCTAACAATGACTCTCCAAAAGTAACTATCAACAACCACTATCTAGCACCCCAAACAACAGTCAAATACTTGGGCGTAAGTTTGACCATAAGCTAAATTTCAATAGCCATACCAAAACCATAAAAAGGAGATACATTTCCAGAGGCAAACACTTACGTAGTCTGACCACATACTCCCAGCACTGAAAAATATCAGCGTAGCCGAAACATCAAAGCTCAGAACAATCACCAAATTCCGACACCCAGACAATCCACTTCATAACCCACCAAATGATCTCTTATACCATGTTACTAATATAGAACCGATCTCAAGGGGACTACCGAATTTGTCAGCCAAATTTGACACAAATGAAGACAACAGGCAAAAAATACGACTCCTATGCAAAACAAGAAACCAACAGGCACCTATATATTAATGACATAAGCACAACATGAACGACGACAATCCATGATGCATATGCACACCTATATTCTCTATATCTATATACTTGAATTTATATATGTATATATATATTTATATATATATATATATATATATATATATATATATATATATATCTCAAATGTGCTTCTAGAGGGCAGAAAAATAAAACATAACTTTTCCGTCGCAAGCTCCTCTATAAAATCTTTATTTTACTATAAGGAACGTAACCAGACTGCAACCAACAGCTACTCTCCGGGCTATATGCCCCGCCAAGCGCTGAACTACAAGCCTGGCACGTTAAGTGTAATAATCACATATTACCAACAGAACGCTAATGCTTCGATTCCAACAAATACCAGCCGAAAGAATGATCCTACTTAAAGGAGCTCTCGTGCCAGTCGCCCCCACCGCTTGCAGACTGCAGTTTCGAGCTATTGGCTCTCATCAGTGCAAGGTAGGCATGTGACGACCGGCATGAGGATCCTTTGACTATTTGGTACATCTCAAAATAGTCAGCAGACGCCATCTAGCGGTCTAGTGTCTGTTGCAATCGAAAAATAAGTAGCCTGACTGGGCTTAGCATAGTTCAAATGTGCTTCTAGATGGCAAAAAATTAAAACATAATTTTTCCGCTGCAAGCTCTATAAAATCCGTATTTTACTATAAGGAACGTAACCAGACTGCAACCAACAGCTACTCTCCGGGCTATGTACCCCGCCGAGCGCTGAATTACAAGTTACAATCCTGGCGCGTTAAGTGTAATAATCGCATATTACCAACAGAACGCTTATGCTTCGGTTCCAACAAACACCAGCCGAAAGACTGATCCTACTTAAAGGAGTTCTTTTGCATGTCGCTATTTCGAAATCTTTTTATCATGGCCTCAAGATTCAAATATGCTATTATTATCGGTGATTTCAATTTCAACGCAGCAGCAAAACACAGACAGTTAAATACTTTTCTCAGTGGCACATCATTTGAAAGAGCAAATACTCCCCCAACATTTCTTATGCCAAACAATATTGATTCAACACCTGATGCAGTTCTTTACACAAAAAATATATTGAAAAATTTCAACAAAATCGAACTTATCCCTGACGTTGGTTCTGACCAACTTTCGATAATGATTAGTTTCAGCTTCAATTTGCCAGCTGGTATTTCAGAACCAGAAACAAACAATTTATATTTATATAATAAATGTGATATGGAAAAAGTGAATGCGGAAATGTGCAGGCATATTCGTGAGAACAGAATCATTACACCGGACACAATAAATTTATTTAATGAGAAGCTAAAAAGTTCTATTCTTAAGGAAACCCTAATTTCTGCACACAGGTACTTTGCACACCAGTTACCACCATTCATAATGAGGTTAATAAAACAAAAAAGGAAAATTTACAGAGACTACAAGCAATATCAATATCCCGGATCTCAAAAGAAAATTCAACAAACTTAACAAAAATATTCACAACATGATAATGATGTTTAAATCTTCTAAATGGTTAGATGTATGCGAAGAAATAAACAAATCTAGAGGCCACAATTTTTCCCAAATCAACAAACTTACCAAGTATAAACAAAAATTTCACATTCCAACTATATGAAAATGGTGTAGAATATAGCTCTGATGCTGAAAAATCACAAATATTTGCTGAAAACCTAAAGCAACTCATGTTCATAATGTAAACCCTAACTTTGTTGATGAAACATTCAATTCGGTAACAGAATGGCATAATCAGTCGAATCATATCGAAATAAATGTTGGTATAAAAATTAATGAGGAAGAATACTTCAAAATTCTTGATAAACAGGAAAACTCGGCCCCAGGTATGGACAATAGTCCTTGGTCGATTGTAAAAATACTAGACTATGATATCCTTGTCTAATAAAAATTTATGAATTCTGTTTAAACAATCACCATTTTCCAGCTATTTGAACTAAAGGACAATTGCAATTCCCAAGCCCTACACTAATCACACAAAAACGGAAAATTACAGACCAATTACTTTATTACCTGTTCTTAGAAAACTCTTTGAAAAAATTATCAAAGGTAGAATTCTGGAGTGCATAAGTGAAAAAATTCCAATTTGGATTTAAAGAAAAATGTTCGACCCTACACCCTCTTAATCCTGGTGTCCAATGTCCAGTCGGCCAAACTAGATAACTTAAAATCAGCTGCTGTTTTCTTAGACATTAAAAAAGCATTTGAGCAAACTAGAGATCCCAGCCTACCTTATTTATATTCTGAAAAGCTTTCTAGAAATGAGGAATCTTTGTGTCAAAGTAAACAAGTCCTTTTCAGATGGTTTTGTTGCTGAGCAAGGATTACCACAAGGATCTGCATTATCACCAGTGCTATATAATATTTACTGCCACGATATTTTTTCTTCTGAAATTGATCCAAAATCTTATCTGCAATACGCAGATGATACCATATTAATTTCTCACGACAAAACTCTGACCAAGACCATCGATAATTTACAAACGATGATTAATGACACTAAAAAATGGTTAAAACATGGATAGTACAATTAAATCCCGCTAAAACTCGTTTTATAATTTTCAATCATAGACTATCCATAATTCACCCTCCATTAGTATTTTAAATTCAAGAATACAACCCTCTTTATCTACAAAGTACCTAGGAATCAAACTGGATTACAAATGCAACCTAAAACAACATACTAAGCTGCTTAAACGAAGAATTACAACACAAGCAATATTTTTTCGTTCTCTAACATATAAAAAGGGGGGAATTTCAACACAATCTGCTGCCAAAATCTACAAGTCCATATGCCGTCCACTGTTAGAGTTTGGACATACCCTGTACCTAAATTGCCGAAAGTCTATTATAAAAAATATTCAAGTTGCCAAAACTTCAGCTTTAAGAATAATTACGAAGATGCGTCATCCGAGGAATCCTCTCCACAAGCCTACTAACAATTATCTTTATGACATTACCACAGTCGGTGCAATTCAGAAGAGACTCAATATGCTTTCTAAAAAGTTTGCACAACGACCTCATAATCTCCTCATCGTGAATCCCCTACTGAGAACGAGAACAATCCAGAGGCCCAGATGTCGATTTCCCGAAAGAACCATTCAGGAAATATTAAATTACCTGCAGAACGTTAATTAATTCTTCATCCTAATTTCTAAAATGCTAATATATATTAATCAAGTTTTTTTTTAAATTTTTTTACATATACTTAAATCCGATTTATCACTTTTTTCAAGAAAACTTAATTTTTATAAAATAATTATAAAATTATGTGATAGACAGGCTGAAGGACCTCGGTCCATGGCCTTTTGGTTATATGTGTAGGACCAATAAAGATATTTTTTATTATTATTATTATTGATAATAATTTGTAACTATCGGGTATAGCTTGGTTATCCGATATGAAAATGAACATTCAGAGAATGAGGTTTTATGCTGAGGCTGCGTTGACCGCGAAATGGATTGCACTGGCACTCCCATTATTAAAAAATCAGAGAATCTTTAAAATTTGATACAATTAATACAAATTTGGCTAGAATAACGTAAACTTACTTCAATAGAATTCCAAATGTTTAGGATTTCATCGAAAAAAGTGTGAACTTTTTTACGAAACTGAGATTAGGGATCAGGTTAACAGTGAAAACAAAAATATTTACAAATTTTTATTTACATTATTTTTGGTTTAAAAACATTTTTATTAATTCCTAATTAAAACCAAGTTAATAAATAATCATAAGACAACTACATACAGTGTAAAAATATATAAATAGTAATAAAGTAAAAACAAATATAGTAGTCTGGGATTCGACGTCTCTTTTTTAAAGTGATTACTAACAGGCTGAATTTTCGTGAGTGTTTTCTTTATGACGAGTCTCTCAACTTTTCTCTCTGCGAAAATTCTCGGTAGAAATAAAAAGTTCTACACAGCTGCTAAACATGTTGATCGTGGAACTGACACTTTCATGGCATAAGACTGGAAAACCTGCTAGAAAATTTGACCATTCAATTCCAAAAATATTAATGAAACAATAGTGTAAAAATCAGCCCATTATTAATAAAATTTCAGACCTCGTTATTTTTACATATTTCTTACATATTTACATCGCTTTTGTAAGACAAGCACAAGCTCCCTGTTTTTTTACACTAATGGGCTGATTTTTACACTATTGTTTAATTAGCATTTTGGAAATTGAATAGTCATCAAATTGTCCTACAAATTTTCTGGCAGGTTTTCCAGTTCTACGCCATTAAAGTGTCAGTTCCACGATCAACATGTTTAGCGGCTGGGTAGAACTTTGCATGCCCCTACCGACAATTTTTGCAAACAGAAAAGTTGGAAGACTCGTCAAAACGAAGCCAACACGAAAATTTAGCCTGTTAGTAATCACTGTAAAAAAGGGGCGTCAGACTACAGTCTTGAGTAATTATCTTTTATTTTCTCTCAAGTACTATTTAATGTACGCTTGCTTGTTTGTTAAAACTGAAATATCATTTGAGTTATTTAAAACACTAGCGTCGATTGAATTATTAGTAATGTCGCTTTGCAACAATTTCCTATTTACTACAGATTTATTTGTATTGTGGTTTATTCTCCCTTCGTGCTTTACAATAACTGGTTCCTTAATATTAAGTTTTTTAAATGATGGTGGTAAAGTGATTTCTTTTTCTTTTGAAGTAATTTGTTTTTTAGATGGTTTATATACAATTTCAGGAAGTTGAGGATAATTCTCTTTGCTTGAAGGTTTAACAATTTTTGTAGTTACAATTTTAGGTAGTCCCCTTTGAGGAACATTTTGCTTCAATGGAACATTTGGACTATTTTTTATATATAGTGCAACAGGACTCACAATATTCTTCAAATGACTTGAAGAAGACTTTGGTGGGGTGGGATTGGCGTGCTTTGTTCGAACTGGGGTTATGGGAACTTTAAAATTAGTATTTGGTGAAGACTTTATCAAGGTGTATGTGTTATGTTGACCACTATCTGGTGTAACAGATTGCTGGAATTTTCTGACAGGTATCTTATTTTTCTTCTCTTTTCTCCTTAGAAAAGTATGATCAGATGGTTTTTGTAAAAATGAACCAGATATTATATTACAGGTTGGTTCCGTTTTGATATCTTTTGGTTCTGGACCCCTCCTCACAGGAGTGCCTTCAATTATTGAGTCCCCCTCTGACATGGTATAGTCCAATCCTACAAAAATAAAGATGCCTTAAAAAATGAACGACTTTTCTAAAATAAACATGTTATATATCTCTGGGTAGAAAATTGACATTGTGATCAAGTGGCGAAATATTTAAAATACCATAAATTAGATTAGATATAGATTCGGCAAAAGCTGTTTTATATATATCCCAAAGTAAACAGGTGCGAGAGAAAACTTAGGAAAAGAAAGTCGGATATACTACTTCCAGCACGGTACACATTTCGTGAAATCTTATTTTTATCACCTTGTTTAACGCAGGACATCGGCGTTATCGTGAGGAACAATGTAGAATGGGGTCGCGGTGAGACAAGAGGTCGAGAAACAATCACTGGTGCTCTGGTAATATAATAATCATCTGTCTTGCTTTCACGTAAGTGATTTTTTGTTTTCTTTCTCACACTCGTTTACTTCAGGATATACAAAACTACTTTTGCCAAATCTGTATATCTCGAAAACTGAGGATTACATAAAATTACTTTTGCTAATAATGATTTTTTCTCAAATAAGACCTTTTAGTCTGTTAGGGCTTAGTGCTTAGTAATCGCATAAAGTGCTCAGGAGCACTCCAAAAAGCTCCCGAGAATTTTAAAAGTCTAGTGAGAGGGGCATCATTTTTATATGAAATTTGTATGCTGGACATGAGTATATAAACTCCGTTAAATTTTAAACTTGCATCCAATTTAGGAGAAAAAAATTAGAAACTATTTTGAAAAAGTGTTATGACAATACGTGTATAGCGATGGTTTGCTCTATGGCTATCAAATTTATTTATATATCATTATCATATTACATTACAAGCACAAACATATCATTGTCACATAAAAATTATATTTTTATCATGTCTGGACAGAAGTAACAAAATAACTAAATAATTCCTCATCAGATATACAATAGCTAACGTAGTGCCCTCTATCTCAAAAAATTGTGTGATAAACTGTTTCTTTCCTTACAAAACGAAACCACCAAATTTGGTGAAAATCAGGATAGAATAGTAACTAAGAAAAAATTTCTACCTTAGTCGGTTACCGATGTTTTAGTTAACCTTTCATTTTGGTGTTCTTCGATATTTCTACATACAATGGTCGAGTAAGCACATGATACAGTACAAAATAACTTGTAACACCTGACAACATAATAATTTTAGTTAATTATTACAGCTTTTATTTATTTTATTATTTGTATAGTTGAACAGTTGAACGGAGAAGAAAGTGAATATATAGGATTGACTGAAATGTCGGTAAATAACCAACAGCCAGTTTCACAATCGTTGGTTAATTAACGTTAGGGGTTATGTATTGGTTTATTATAAAAAATCCATTAGTAGGGTATATATATGGGCAAAAAATCTCCCCCCACTCCACACAGTGACGTCACAGCCGACAAATATGGTCTGTATGACTGGGTAATTGTGGATACAAATAATGTAGATAATTACTCACAATTACCCTACTTGTAGTAGGGTATATATAGGCAGAAAATCCCTCACCATTCACGTCACTGTCTAGAGTAGGGGGAGCATGGGAGTGGTGCGGGGAGATTTTCTGCCCATATATACCCTACTCCAGACAGTGACGTCACAGCCAGACAAATATGTCTGTACGACTGTGGGTAATTGTCGATAAAAATGTGGATAATTGTGAACAAATGCCTGGTTAACTTCAAGGTCTTGGTTATCTTATGATTAAGTAAACCAGAAGATGGAGTACTGGTTAACTAAAAGTATGACAACAACTATCAGGTCAATTTTTGTTTTGTAAGAAAGTGATTCAATTTACTTCTATTAATTAATTTCGCAGATTATAATGTGAATACTTCCATTGCTTGCAGTAATGGTGATGAGGAGGTTAGGATGTTTAAAATACTTAATAGTTTTCAGGATAGTGGGAATTTGATACAGGAACAAATCTCAAATATATATGTTATTTATAAATAATATAACAATAATAATTTCAAGCCATAAAACTTTCAATTAGAAATAGTTTGTAGCCTAAATTTAATGCCCGTGATTTTGTAAATTAAGGTGGGCATATCCAAGAGAGAGAGAGAGAGAGAGAGAGATCCGATAAGGAAATATTTATTATTTTTGGTCATAACTTTTTTAAATACATATATTGGTAAAAAAAAAAAGTATAGGATTACCTAAGTAGTACTATGACAGGTGTAGTGATATGAATTTTCACTCAATAATTTCAGTTCTTTGCAAAATAGATTTAATTTTAAAATTATCTCAATTTTCGCATTTTCTAAATTTAAATCTAACTATTTTGCATAGGTATGTTTGAAATTATTCAGTGAAAATTTATAATATTACTCTTGTTATAGTTCTACTTAGGTAGTCTTATGTTTGCAATATGTGTTTTAGAATAAGAAGTTATGGTAGGATCGAGAAGGCGCTGCACCGCAAAGAACTCGCAGCCGGAGCTTTTCTGGACATTGAGGGAGCGGTTGACAACATCCCCTTCGACTCTATTTATTTATTTATCATTGTTATCACGTAGATATACATTGTATATATGTGCACATCAGTAAAAAATATAGAGCAAAAGCAACCATAATATGTAGAACATTAAAATACAATTATAAAAAATATAAATACAATACAATATTAAAATACAAATATAAAACACAAGTATAAAATACAAATATAAAAATGAAAACCATTTCCATTGCATGTCCTCCGAACTATTACATTGAATGATTCATGTATTCTTCAATAGAATACAAATTCTTACTACTAAGAAATAGTTTTAAGCGTGTATTGAATTTTTTAATACATTTTACATGTTTTAATTCAATTGGCAGTTTATTGTACAGCTGGATTCCTTTATATTGAGGGGATTTCTCATAATTTGCAGTTTTGTGGTATATTGAACTAAGGGTATCTCCGTGCCTTGTATTAGAAGTGTGACTATCCGAGTTAAGGGTAAAGAAGTCATTTATGTTTTTCTTACATATTTAATTAAATAATAATAGTTGTCACAATACACGACATGATCATCAACACTTACTTAAACAAACTAAACAAAGAAAAATACATTAACAGGGAAGAATTAATTTCTAAACTTAGAAAACGATTTGTAGCACAATACAATATCGACACAGTTACACATTTTTCAGGAAACAGAATGTACATTCTGATGTTCGATCTCGAGCAGCCCTCGACAATATCCCCAACTCAACCAATCCAAGGAATTAACAATGTCCAAGTTCACATCGATAATTAAAATTTTATACGCAAATGTCAACAGCTATATACCAAAAAAACATATTATCAACAACATTATAGAAAAAAATCACATTAACTGTACACTATTCGTAGAAACAAAAACTAAAAGTACTAGTAATACAAGATACAAAAACTGGAATATCCTACAATTTGATGGTAATATTGTCAACAACAATGTGAGAGGAGGAAATTTAGTACAAATACACCCTGGCTTAAATATGAGGAAAGACAATCCACCGAGAATAAATAATCCCCTAAGCGAAGCTACCCATTTCACCATACCATTTCTGGATGACAAGTTACACATATTTCTTGTATACATCCACCCAACAGCGAACATTGATCAAACTATATTCACGAAAACAGCATTGTACAAATATTGTGTCATTATAGGAGATTTCAACGTTAACAGGAACAAACAGAAGCAGCTGAACAATTTCTTGGAAAATTCCACTTTTACAAAGGCAAATACACCTCCTACTTTCCACATGGCAAACAATCCGGACACAACACCAGACATAATCCTCTATACAAATAACTTGGAAAATAATATAGAAAAAATCGAAACACACCCTGACATTGGCTCTGATCATTCGGCAATGGAAATATCAATAAATCTGAATAGGAAAATTGAGGACCTAGAAGAAAAAAGAATTACCTACAACAAATGTAATATGGAAGAGGTAAACAATACTATGACAAAATACATCAAAGATATACAGCATATACCAATGAACAGAGACACAATCAAGCAATTCAACGAAAAACTGATGACAACAATCAGGGAAAACACACCCAAAGAACAAGTGAAATATTATACTTATAAACTGCCATCATATATCATCCGAATGATAAAAAATAAAAGAAGGATGTATAGAGATTACCTAAATCGTCCAAGTGAGGACTACAAGAGGCAAATCAATAATTACAACAAGGACATTCAGAAACTGATAAGGCAATACAAAGAAAACAACTGGATGAAAACATGTAGCGAAATAAACAAGCAACAAGGGAAAAACTACTGGCAACAAATCAAACGAATGACACAATATAAGCCACACCAGAAACTAACTACTCTGAAAAAAAACAATAATACATATAATTCTGATCAAGAAAAGGTAGAATTATTTGCAGAACATTTCAAAGAAACCTACAGGGAGAACAACAACCCTCAATTTGATGACTTACAGTATGAAGACGTTAGCAACTGGTACCAGACATATTTTTCTGAAAACCCAGTGCCAGACACAAAAGAAATAGATGAAGAAATCTACTTCCAAATACTCTATAAGGGTAAAAATACAGCACCAGGATACGATAATATCACGAAAAACATAATAAGAAAACTTAACTACGAAATACACTTATACATTAAAAAAACATACGAATATTGCCTCAACCACTACTACTTTCCTCCAGAATGGAAACATGGAATTTTAATTACCATCCCCAAACCCAACACCGATCATACAAATGTTAACAACTATCGTCCTATTACGTTACTATCTGTTGTAGGAAAAAACTTCGAAAAAATTATCAAAACTATATTGCACAGCGAAGTAGGACATGTTATTCCAAGTTATCAGTTCGGATTCCGAGAAAAGTGTTCCACTGTTCATCCTCTAACAATCATGACTTCTAATATACAGACAGCAAAACTTAGTGGTCAATACAGTGCTGCCATCTTTCTAGACATACATAAAGCTTTTGACAGTGTTTGGCATCATGGCTTACTATATAAACTAATGGAGATCAACTGCCCCAAATATTTACTTTTCCTTCTCAAAGACTTCTTAAATGGAAGGACTGTCCAAGTTAAAATTAACAATATTTTTTCACAAAACGTTACAATTCAGCAAGGTGTCCCTCAAGGCTCTCCACTCTCACCCCTGCTCTACAATATATATTGTTATGATATATACAACTATAATTTGGATCCCGAATATTTAAACCTCGACTCATATATCCTACAATATGCCGATGATACCGCTCTCGTAAGCCACAATAAGAATATCCCTAAGACAGTGGGGGCACTACAGCAGCTGATGGACAGAACAATAACATGGTTCAACAAATGGCGAATGAAACCAAATCCTCTAAAATCACAATACATAGTGTTCAACCATAATGCATCCCCAAGCACCCCAACAATGACTATAGGCAATAACGCAATATATTGCCAAACTGAAGTAAAATATCTTGGGATCACAATAGACAATAAGCTTAATTTTAACAAACATGTTAAAATAATTAAGAAAAAATGCATTACAAGAAGTAAACATTTCCGCAGCTTAACATATAAAAATCAAGGAATCAACAAAAAAACTGCTGCCCATATTTACAGTTCAATCTGCCAACCCATATTGGAATATAACCACCCTCTATACCTCAATACGAGAAGGCAAGTCAGAAAAAACTTAGAAATAACAGAAACAACAACATTGCGATCCATTACCAAGATGAGACATCCCAGAAATCCTCTTCATAATCCCCCCAACACCCTTCTCTATGAAATCACACAAATAACCCCTATCAACCAAAGATTACAATCCCTAACCACAAAATTCGCTAAAGAAGATTATAACATAGAAATCATCCAACCACTCTGCAAAATAAGAAATCAAGGAATACCCAGCAGAAGAAAATACCCAGAGCTAACTTTATGGGAACATATCAGTTCTATGAACAATTGGCAATGAAATATTTTTATATTTTCCATTCTAGTGTACTTGTTCTTTTGTTTTTTTTTTACATAACATGAATATAATGTAGTTTATAAAATGTTTATATATAAAAAAATCTTTATATAGTTGTAACAGGCTGAAGGACTTCGGTCGATGGCCTATTGGTGTTACCAATAAAATACTTTTATTATTATTATTATTAATAATAGTTTAATACAATTGTATTAAGTATACAGGGTTACTGGTAATTCGATACATTCCTTTGGAGATGTGATGGGGCATGATCTAAGGAGTAAATCTAGCCCACATTATGCATACATTATGCAAAACTCAATAGTTTTTGGGATATTAAATTTTTTTTGTTTTCCTCAAAAAGTAGATCTTAATGTCCTAAAAGTTAATTTTCGAAAAATCTATTTGACATTTTTAAATTTTTTTTTACTGGATTACTTGTTCAATATTATAGATATCCGTTTGGAATGAAAAATATCCGGAAACATTTCGATCATGTGAACATTTAAAATAAAAACTTGTAAACATTTTTTTTTAAATCAGCTATGAAATTTACCTATTAGGTTTTTTCAAAAAAATATTAACGTAACACGAGCATAAATTATTATAAAAACTGCCTTATTTCAATAGCTATCTAACAAGGTACAAATGTTCAATGTACCCTTAATAGTTCTAAGAAAATACTAGTAAAAATAACACAAGTAGTACGAATTTTATTTTTAGATAAACAGTAAAAAACATTTTTTCTTCATTAATTTCAAAGTTGTACTTTATTTTTTATATGTCTTGCTCAAAATGGGAGCCCCTATTCCGTATACAGACACGGCAGCGTCTTCTTATTTCCGTCCTTGTTACTCTGGTTGTCAGATTATGCCTTATGTGTTGGGCAGCATCGACTATCCTTTGTCTAAGGTTTTCTATAGTATTGACTGATGTGGCATAGACCATCTACTTTATATGACCCCATACGTAAAAATCAAGGGGTGTTAAGTCAGGGCTTCACGCTGGCCAAGGTATTGGGCCCACTCTTCCAATCCAACGGTTAGGGAAACGTTGATCAAGTAACTGTCGTACTGTCAGCCGGTAATGTGCTGGACAACCGTCGTTCTGAAACATCATTCGCTGTCTGACGGCGAGAGGAACATCTTCTAAAATCACCGCCAGATCATTTCTTAAAAAAATGTTCATAGATTTCCCCATTTAAATTTTGAGGAAGAAAGTGTGGCCCTATTAAATAGTGGCCAATGACTCCCATCCACACATTAATAGAAAACTTCATTTGGAAACTAGTTTCACGTGTTAACTTGGGATTGTCCTCTGCCCAATAATGTAGGTTGTGGAAATTTGTTATACCCTCTCGATTAAATTTCGACTCGTCCGTCCATAAAATACTTGTTAAAAAATTTGCACTTTCTGCATCTGAATTTAACATAAATCGGCAGAATTCCACTCTCCTTCCAGGACCACCTTCCTCCAAGCCTTGGACAGGGGTATAGTGGTAAGGATGACATCCAACTCTACGTATCGTAGACCAAACTTTCCATTGTGATGCTCCGGTTAGTCTTGCGACTTTATTAGTTGAAATAGTTGGGTCACGGAGCCAGTTTCAGCGATATTTCGATATGCCGTACTGAATACACGTGCATTTGGTAAGCGGCGGTTAGGGTACCCAAGACCATATTCTCGGCGAGCTTCAGCAGCGTTGCCGCCACAGTATCCATAGATAAACAAGATATCAGCATATTCTGCGTTGGCATACGCGGCCATGGCACAGAAAATACAATAACAACAACTACGAGCAAAATCAAAATCTTCGATAACTAATTTAACAAGACCAACAAACTTAAGGGACACGGAGATAAGAATGTCAGTTAATGACATATATGCACAAACGTCCAACTGACTTAAATGAAAATGAACGATTAGTCGTTTAATAAATTTCGCCACCAGCATTATCTTTACTAATTTTTTATTAGAACTATCAAGGGTACATTAAACATTTCTACCTAGTTAGATAGCTATTGAAATAAGGAAGTTTTTATAATAATTTGTACGCATGCTACATTAATATTTTTTTGAAAAAACCTAATAGGTAAATTTCATAGCTGATTTAAAAAAAAATTTTTACAAGTTTTTATTTTAAATGTTCACATGATCGAAATGTTTCCGGATATTTTTCATTCCAAACGGATATCTATAATATTGGACAAGTAATCCAGTATAAAAAAAGTTAAAAATGTCAAGTAGATTTTTCGGAAATTAACTTTTAAGACATGAAGATCTACTTTTTTGAGAAAAACAAAAAAATTGAAATATCTCAAAAACTATTGAGTTTTGCATAATGTATGTTAGGGCTAGATTTACTCCTTAGCTCATGCCCCATCACATCTCCAAAGGAATGTATTGAATTACCAGTAACCCTGTATATACTTAATACAATTGTATTATATATACTTGTGACGGTAAGTATTTTATTGGCCACAAAGTATTGTCTGCAGGATTCTCTGGGTCTTACATTATATAATAATCTGATAAGTCTCTTCTGCAGGACAAACACGTGATTTATGTTGGATGCACATCCCCAAGCAACAATGTTATATGTTAAATGAGAAGTCTCATGAACTTGAGGCATAAACACTTCGGTATTGGCTTCCCTATGCCGGAGGAAATTAGGAATGCCCCGCTGGGAAGGATTTTGGCCTTTGGTTTGGGGTCCGGCCTGGATGGGGACATTCATTGACCAGCTAGCGGATGCAAAATGGGCCACAAGGCCTGAGTGCCACGATTTGTTATTGCGCCGCTATTAAGAAGTTATGGTGAAAAACAGTAAATATTTCCGTATCCGATCTCTCTCTCTATCTCTCTCTCTTGGATATGGCGACCTTGATATAAATACTTATGTATTTGATTCTTTGCGCACATGCAATGTTGTACTTTGTTCCTTGCATTTCATTTTTAGCATGTTGTATTTTGTAAAATTGTCCTGTAACTGGAGTATTTTGTTGGGCAGTAAATTATTTATTATTTTTATTAGTTATTGGCATTTCCGCTAAATAAAAAAAAATATATGCATTTAGCAAATTATATTTTTTCTACAGTATATTTCTGGGCTGTTTTTGTTGGCTTCTATCCTTTTTATAGATAACACTGAAGTCAGTTGAGTTCTAGCCTCAATATATAGATACTATTTAAATTGTTTTAAAGTGCTTAGTGCTCGTACATTTTAAGCAATTTTTAAGGAGTTTACTATTAACAGTGCTTAATGCTCGCGAGCACTTCTTGTCAGTACTCGGGCCAGCTCTGTTGGGCATACATATTTAGTGGCGTTGATTACTGAGTTAGTAACAGTGAGCTAGATGGGGTTGTGCAAAATGTAATACGGCTAGTCATTGTAGCACTCCTGAGTTCAAGTGTTAGGTGCCACAAATGGCAATATCATTGGGAATGGTTGTTGTTTGTCTGCATGTATATGTCCTGGTCGAGTGGTGAAATAGCTAATGCTAAAACTTCTTCAACGTTTAAATACAAATAAGCCGATTATACAAAAACTTGTTACAAATACATAAAAAAAAATAAAACGTTTATGGTCGATAGCTATGTGTTGCTAATGGAACTCGGTGTTTTTAATTGTAATTATTATTATTGTATGCTCTTTTTTTTGTCAAAATCAGGAAGAATGACATCTTTAGGGGAAGAAAAAATCATTGCCGGATTAGAACCCACGATCTCGCATTAACAGCATATAGTCCGTTACCAATCTGCTACTCTTGCTTATATCACTCACAACATTCTTTGTTCTTAAGTTATGCCCAAGATGGCGGTAAGTAAGGGCATGTCAGTAAAGCACTGTGTAATTATTGTAAAAGATCAGTGGTAAAAAGGATCATCAAGAATCGTGGGACAAAATATATCACAATAGTGCCCTTCTAGAATATTGTGTAGTGAGCTAAAACTTTATAATGAAATAACTCGAACAGAAAATGCCAATGATAAACTAAAGACATCAGCACGATAGCCCAGTCAGCTAGAACATGTTATATGGCAAATTTGCTTTAGTGACTCTGCTGTACTCTGTGATCCCCGGCACTGACACTGGAAACGTTGGTGGATAATGGATGTTGTCTGCGTTTTTCAAATGTGTAACCCCCTTCCGGACAGCCTTAATCCTTTTGATGTTATCTACTATATGTGGTGTGTTTTTTAATAAGATATTTAATGGTATTTACACAGGACATACAGACAAATTTTACAGACAATATTTATTTATTTATTCAATACAAAGCCTAACAGACATAGTCCATTGAGAGGGCCGAAAGTAGTATTACATATACAGATAGAGGCAGCCAAGTACATACACAGACGAATTTATGGGTATCTATACATTTCATATTCACAGGTGCTAAGTAGATTGAATGCATAACAATACAAAGGAATGTCAATGATGGGGGCTCGATCAAGGTAGCTGCGGTTTATCACATGCTATATGAAGGTATTTACATTTATTCCACTTTGATCAGAAGCGTATAAACGTTTGTTTTGTAGACAGAAATGAATAGTTATCAGGTTATCAAAAAAAATCCAGATAATTAAGTGGTATTAAGTTGGCCGTTTAATGTGTCCAGTTAAAGAAATATTTCAAACTACATATCCATAGGCCCCTGCAGTAAACATTCTATGACTGCCTGATTAATAAATACCGATAAAACTGATAAGGGTGTGCAGCGCATATAGAACTATCTCGTACGAGGCAGCGCTGGTGGTGGCGGGAATTCCCCCACTGGGTTTGTTAGCCAAAGTGCAGCTGGAAGTCTATGAGGGAGTTCCGAAGGCGGAAGCCAGAGACAGGCTGTTTGAAAGTGACAGAAGCGATGGGAGGTCGCAGACAAGGGAAGGTGAACCAAGACGCTTTATCACAAATATAAGGACGTGGCTGGGACGGAGGCATAGGGAAGTGGGGTATTATCTTACCCAAGTCCTGAGCGGACATGGGTGTTTCATGGAATACCTATATGATATTGATAAGAGTGATAGCCGAGACTGTGTATATTGTAGGGAGGCCAACAATGTGGGACACACTGTGTTCGTATCCAACAGGTGGAGGGAAGAGAGGCGACACAGTGGGGCGTCGTTACTGTCCCCGGATGACATGGTAGAGAGCATGCTGGAGACAGAGGAGAACTGGAGAAAGGTGGAATAGGCGATAATTTGTATTATCAAAAAGAAGGAAGAAGAAAGAGAGATGGGGCTAACCAACGGAGGAATACATAACAAACTCGAATGACCAGCTGGTTTGAAGATAAGCTAAAGCAGTTCCAAACTAGTCGGAAACACTGAAGAGAGGTAGGGGTTTTAGCCGGTTGAAGTCCGGCACTACCTGTAGCAACACTAAGTTCGGGTGCATATGATGAGCTTTCCCTTCCAAAAAGAAATAAAAAGCACTCAAAAAGTAAAATGTAATTTCAAGAGCTAGACACTGCAAGTATAATTTACAAACTGATATGCCATGCTATGATTGAATATGGCTATACTTTGTTTTTAAACTCCAAAAACCAAGCTTTAAAAAAACTAAAAGTAGCTGAAACATCTGCAATCAGGAAAATAACTAAGATCCGACATCCCAATAATCCACTCCATAATTAAAGATATATGTGTATAAAAAATTTACTCCACTCTACCTAACGTTAATATTGCAATTATGCACAATCTTGCACTATATTATTTTTAAGTTTTAATTATTTTTGTATTCATCTATTTGTTGTTTTTTTTTGTATATACTGCATTCATTTCCACAAAATTTACTAAATTGTAAATTATATCATTAAACAATAGACAGAAGGACCTCGGTCAATAGCCTATTAAATCGATTTTGATTCAATAACTTTCTTTTGTTCTTGTTCATCAAATATGAGCCACTCTGTAATCTAGTCAAAAACGGGATAGACTAACTTTTTGTGTAAGCATTTCAAAATTACAGTAACACCACAGAAATTAGACAACCCCCAATTCCAGATGTCAGAGGCTTGTGCGGAAGGGGGTCACACATTGAATAACGCGGACATACAACCATATCCAGTGCCGGAGTTGGGGCTCGAACCTGGTATCACGATTCCTACCTCACGCCTTAACCAACATGACTATCAGCTAGACATAAGACAAACAAAACACACTGAAATGTACCTTGTTTAAGTGTCCCGTTCATTTCTTCGATGGCATCAACAAGTTCCAGAGAACCATTTTTTGAAATTAAGTCATGACATTTAGTTGTGATTGTTTCTGGGGCGATTGTAGTCAGTGATATAGTTAAAACTTCTTGCCCTTCTATTGTAGGATATATTTGTGGAATTTTATTGTCTACTGAAGAAGACCTTGTACTGCCACAACACTGACGTTCCTCTAGAATTTCACAATCATCATTGAGTTCTACAGAATCGGTCTTTGAATTGGAGTCAAGAGGTTTGATTTCAACTATTTCTGAAATTGTACTGTCTGCTAAATTATATTGTGCATTTTTATTAGGTGTTTCCTCAGAAATTTCAATACAATCATCTAAAGTGTCATCCACCTTTGAAATAGATTTGTCAAAACGTGTCACAATTATTTTTGGAATAATAAATGGTAAGGTAGTTAACTTTTTTCTTTCTTCTATCAAGGGAACATTATCCTTATTGCCTACGACAGAAATATGGATATATTCCTCGTGATCAATTACATTGGGCAAACAAAAAAAAATCACGTCCAACAGATTAAACTACCACATCTTTATGTATTTTGAATATTTTGAATTTGAAAAACAAAAAGGCAGCAGGGAGAATAATATAAAAATGTCAAGGGAGATATTGTTTCAAAAAGTATTGCTCAAAAAAAATTAGTTTAAAAACACTAAAAAACACACTTTAGTAGCAAACCGAACTAAAAAGTAAAAAATAATGTTTAAATATTTTATTGTAAAGAAGCGTGGGGTGCTTTTTACTATATTTTTATTGCACCCCACACTTTTTTACAATAAAATATTTAAACATTATTTTTTACTTTTTAGTTCGGTTTGCTACTAAAGTGTGTTTTTTAGTGTTTTTAAACTAATTTTTTTTGAGCAATACTTTTTGAAACAATATCTCCCTTGACATTTTTATATTCTACGCTGATGAGGAGCTGCATTGTTGTTTCTCTTTCGGGTATAAGGCAATAACGTAATTCTTTATTTAATTATTTAGCCTCCTAAACCCCCATCATCTTTTCTTTAGTGTTTGCCAGGTGGAAATAGAGCAGTACACATAGAGCTCCTCGTACTGATTACTCTCATTTGAGGCCCTAAATGCGGCACATGAAGTATGAAAGTATAAATGGAGTACTGTGCATTGTACTTCCCGACCTTTGTTGGTTTTGCTCGATTATAAGATATATTCGCTAAACTACACTACGCTGATGAGGAGCAATAATTCCGAAACACATGTCCGTAGCTGCATTGTTGTTTCTCTTTGAGGTATAAGGCAATAACGTAATTCTTTATTTAATAGTTTAGCCTCATAAACCCCCATAATATTTTCAATATCTCTTGTAGTGTTTTTTCAGGGCACTTGAATTTGGAAAGTTGATTTCTTGTTCTAGTAATAAACATGTATTGCATTATTTCTAAGTTTGGATGGTGCTTGGCGAACTAAGACGATAGCTTTTTCAATCTTTCGAGAATGGGTTGAATATTTTGTCTTGTAAGGCAGTTCATTAGATGAATTATGAAGTGGGTTTGTGGGGTGACGAAATTTGGTTACAATTCTTAGAGCCGTTGTTTCTGCTGTTTTGATATTAGTGAGGGCTGGAAGTTAACAGTTAAGATATAACACATGTCCATATTCAATCATGGGACATGGGACGACATATGGATGCATATATTTTTGAGACCGTTTGAATATTTACACCTTTGTTTTTGTAAGTCAAGGCTCTGAAATATTTGGCTCTTGTTGCGATACATCTTTTCATTAATTTGGTGTGATGTTTTAAATTAAGTTTATGATCGAGTACAACTCCAAGGTATTTAGCGGTTAAGGAAGACCTTATTTGGTGATTATTGATGTATATAGAAGGGGAAGTGTATGTAGGGGCATGATTAAATATTAGGAACTGTGTTTTTATGGGGTTGGGATGCATTCTCCAATGAGGAAGTTGCATTATATTTTTTTTTATCACATATAGATAGACAACAGAAAAATATGCTTCCTCGTATTTTCTCTTTTTGTTAAAATTGAGGGTAAAAAAATGTATTTATTTTGGCTGAGAATTTAAAACCATAAAAACCCTCTATCCCAAACAAATGACGTCAATGGTTATAGATGAATACGTTAGGGATGTTATGAAATCATTATACGTCACATTAACCAATAATTAATAATAAGATTAAGATAACAATGTAAATTAGCAAATTCAGGTTGAATTAGTGACGTCAAAGCAATATCATAGCGTTTTCAATCACGTGGTTTCGTTTATGCAAAAGTTCAAATTTTAATGTGGAATATTTACGAAGCGAAATTTTTCTGAGTCTCTTTCATTATATTATTAACTTATATAGTTACATATTATGGAAAAATAATAAAATTAAGCATTTTTCAAATTCACGCATCTTCCTCATTGTTAAACCAGGTTTCAGTTTCTGCCATTAATGTTTGGAGATCGTTTACAGTTTTCCTCAGAGATTTTCCATGGGCAATTAATGCCTTATCATCTGCATACTGTAGAATGTATGAATTAGTGTCATTTTGGTTTTGTTGGGAAGTATATCACATCAGTCAATATTATAAAGTAATGGCGAAAGTGGGAGTGAATTTTTCAGAAACATTATTGTTTACTTTTACACAGAGTTCTCGACCTTCAAGATAATTCTTTACTACATGTATTATGTGGTCTGGTATATTTAAATTTTTTAATTTGTATAAAAGACCGATGTGCCATACACTGTCAAATGCCTTTTTTATGTCAAGAAAGATTGCCGCTGACTTCAAGTTTTTGTGTTTTGCAGTTTGCACATTTGATGTTAGTATTGTCAGGGGATGAATTGTTCTACACTTTTCTTTAAATCCACATTGACACTTTGGTATTTTGTCCCGCACTAATTCCTGAATTCTAGCTCTTATTATTTTATCAAAAAGTTTTCCAAGCACTGGAAAACGTGTTATAGGACGGTAATTATTTGCAATTCTGTGGTCCGAATTTGGTTTGGGGAATTATTATTTGTTTCTTTTTCCAGTCGTCTGGAAAATAGCAGTTGTTTATGCAATATTCAAAAATAGATATAATATATTTATGTATTTCATAATCGAGTTTTTTCACTATTGTCCAGGGCACATTGACATGTCCTGGCGAAGTATTTTTTTGTGTAGCTAGAATTTGAAAATACTCTTCTTCATTTAATTTATGATTGGTTGGGGCCAAATTTTGATTGTGATATTGATCATACCATTCGTTTATTTCTTCATACATTTGTTGGTTAAAATTAGAAGAGTCTTTCATGTTTATAAATTTTTTCAAAATATCTGCATCGGAATTATGTTGTTTACCATTTTCTTCTAACGGTGGAATATAATGTTTGGTTTTACATTTTGACAATCTGTTAATTTATTGATAATAATTTCTTCCCTGAAGTTTGTTAATTTTTTGACATGATTCTAACCATTTGTGTGTTCTGTATTGATCTATCATTTTGTGAATATTTTTATTAAATTCATTTATTTTGGTTTTAAATTCTGTATTGTTGCTGTTTTTATATTCTAGATGCATCTTGAGTTTTATTTTAATCAGTTTCACTATAAATGGTGGTAATTCATGTGTATAATACTGGTTGTTCATTTTAGGTGCGTTTGATAAAATTGTTTTTTGTAGTTTAATATTGAAATTTGAAATATTTTTAGGAGATAAGGGCTTGTTTTCATTATGGCTTACGTACGTTTTCGTTTATTTACTTTTTCAATGTTACAATGGCGGTAATTGTACTTTATGATAGTTTCTTCTGGATTAATGGTTTTGTTCATATCAAATGCAATTTTTATTGAGAGATGATCTGATCTGACGTCTGGTAATAGCGCTATGTCATCAAGGTTGTTCGAAATATTCTTGGTGTGTAACAGTAAGTCTGGAGGTGAGTCTGGGCTATTAGGCATGATGAAAGAGGGTGATGTCTGCAATTTTACGAAGTTGCTATTTTTGCTGTATTGAGATTGAAGTCGCAAATAAATATTCCATACTTGTACTGAATAGTTGGGTGAATATATACAAGAAATATATGTAAATTATCATCTAGAAAACAGATGGAGAAATGTACTGTTTCATTAAGAGGATTGTTTATTCGTGGAGAATTTTCTTCTCTTCTCATTTTAAGGTTAGGGTGTATTTGAACAAGACTGCCTCCTCTTAACATATTGTGAATCAAGTTTCCATTTTGTTGCAGAATATGCCAGTTTCGGTAGTTGGTGTTTGAATCAGACTTGGTCTTGAACTCAAACAAATAGTGCACAATTTATGTCATAAGATTCAATTACATGATTAATTATTTGTTTTTTTGGAATGTCACTGTTTACATTTATGTAGGGTATATTAAGTTTGGACGAGAACTTGAGTATTATTTTCTCCGTGTGTAGGTTCCGTAGGAGAAGGCTGATCTGGAGAGTCCATGTCGAACATCAAAATATAAATTCTATTTCCAGTAATAAATGAAACTGTAGTGTCAATGTTATAATCAGTAATAAACCGTTTCCTTAATTTTAGTAACAATTCTTCCCTTATTGTATTCTTGCGCTTATTTAGCTTTTGTGTGTATATATTTATGATTAAATTATGTACGGTGAGAGGTGCATGTTTTTCCATGTTTGTGATTTGACTAGACTTTTTATTTAATGATTTTACTGGAATATTTGGTATACCTTCTATGGGTTTGGTGGGTCATTTGGGACATTTAAATGACCATGCTTGATGGTCCTCTGCTCCACAAGCGTTACATTTGGGAGGAAAGTCAGTTTTACATTTGTCGGTATTATGATTTTGACCACACTTCCTGCATTTTGGAGGTACTTTACAGTTTTCAGATACATGTGTAAATTCAAGGCATTTGTTACAAGGTAATGGTGCTGTGCTGGTGGCGGTGGGGTGCTTGGATATATTAGGTAGTGCCTACATTTTAGAAGAGCCCATCGTTTAACAGTTTTTAATAAGATGAAACACATGAGGTTATAATTCCTATATATGGTTTGTTGGTAGATTTTGATACAATTCTTTTGCAGTATCTGTGCCCTATGTTTAATTTTTTAAGATGTCACTAATTTGATCGTCATTTATGTCAAGTTCTACAGCTGCAATCACACAAGAAAAAGACTGTTTATTTGTTACTGGTTTTGATGAAGATTTTGTCATGGCTCTAGTTTCAGAAAAGTTAGAAAATTTTTTTTTAGATTTAAGTTTTTGTAAGGAATTTTGTTTATTATATTTGTATTAATGTAAAATAAACTATGATACTGTTTTTGTTTTATTTTATTCATTTTAGCTTAGTTTTTTGTTGTGGAGTTTTTGTTTGGGTTTTGTATTGTGTTTATCTGGTTTGTTTTTGTGCTGTTATTTTTTTTGTGGAGTTCCAATTATTATAGTACTTATAGCTTTTCTAGAAATAGTTTTTGTTATTTTCCTTGAAATTAGAGAGGAGTTTTGAAGCCTTTTGTTTTTCTTCTCCACAGTTTTCCAAGAATCTTTTTCATTTTCACTAATTTCCATTTCACTTTCACTACTTTCATCACTCATTGTAAGTAATAACTCTGATAAATTATTTACTAAAACTGTCTGGTCAGGAGAGAGAATTTACCTTACTGCTCAACTATCACTGATAGATTGATAGCTTTAGAATAAAATACATATGTTCTACATATATTAAAAGTTGACCTTCATATTAGTATATCTTGCGAAGAAATATATAGTGATGTTATTCTGTGGCATCAAAGAATCGTCCAAGCCAAGAAACAAAAAAAAAACTGGAATTTTTTTTAGAACCTAGCATGAAAAGTCATGGTTGTGTGTAGTGTCGAGTAACGCATTTGAAGTTGAATTAAAAGGTTATATGCTAAAATTTGACATGTGGTCACACTTTTCAGAAGATTTGAAAGAAAATTTTTGGAAGCTAGAACAAAAACTACTTTGGTTATTTTGAAGTTTTTGACTGTACCTTTCTCCGGATGAGGTTTCATATCTAAGCAGTTGAAACTCACTTTCTGTTGAGACAATGGACATACAGGTTTCCTTGTGTATGCATAAAATTCGTCGGAAATACATCTCACGCCCGAAATGTTTATTTAGAAACGGCAATGAAAATTGCTTTTATCTAAATAGCGTTGACATATTATATGGCGTATCTGTACAAAGAATCTATTGTCAAAGGACATGCTGATCCTATTAAGAACAATTAAGTGTTTTTAAGGATTCTTTGCAGGAATTTGTCTACGACGTCAAAACTCTTAGGGTCCAAAACTGCGAATTTTGTAAGTATTTATGGGAGTATTTAAATAGTTTGAGTCAAGGTCACCTAAGCTCAGTCAATGGGTGATTCCGTGGGTCATTAGCACTAAGTGTAAATGTCATTAGTACGCTTTCCAGCTGGAAAATCACATGCAACATATACGCCTGGACATTGAACCTAACATGTTGTGTAGCAGGTAGTTTCAAATGCTTTAGTTCTAGTTCTGGAATAAAATTTTATAAGAATTTTTAAATCACTTCAAAAAACTTATCAAAGTTAAATTTTAACGTCAAAGAGAACAAGCACCTGCAGCCCTTCTTCTTAGGCCACATATATATTGATGTGGATATGGATTTTTCCAAAATTTCACATGAATCAAATTTTATTTCAATTTTCAAGATTGTGGCCTAAATTTTCCGTATTTTCAAGTATACACATCAATACAACAGAGCTGGTCCTAAACACTGTGCTTAGTGCTTGTCTAAGCACTCTAAGCACTTTTGTGCACGGGAGCACTGTGCTTAGGAGCACTTTTTAAAAACGGTGCTTAGTGCTTCGAGCACTTTATGAAAGGGCTTAGTGCTTAGTAATCGCATAAAGTGCTCGCGAGCACTCTGAAAGAGCTTACGAGCACTTTAGTGCTCGCGAGAACGCCAAAAAACTCCCAAGCACTTTAGAAAACCAACAAGAGAGGCATTATTTTTACATGACATTTGTATACTGGACATGGATATACAAATGTCGTGACTCACATCCAATTTAGGAGAAAAAAATTAGAAGAAAGTACTTTGAAAAAAATTTATATATACACGTTGTCCTTAGTCTAATATAAGACTAGCAGGTTGGCCATAGAACAGAGTTAGATATTGTTAACGAATATCCAACTATAAAAAAGCTTTTTTTTAAATTCAACACTGTACTACCATCAAGTGCACCAGTAGAACGAATGTTTTCATTTGCAACAATAATAAATGCACCCAAACGCCATTCTCTGAGCGATACAAATTTTGAAAATTTAGTGCTTCTAAAAGCGAATGGAAATTTTTGAGAACTGCTTTCACAATTACCAAAAAGTTGCTTATTATTTTTCTGATTGTTACATAACGAAATTTTTTAAATTTTTATTCATTTTATTTTATTTCAAATTAATTTTTAGTGCTTCTTTTTATGTACGTCGGACGTCATTATTTATTATTGTTTGTTCAGTCTGTTGTCTGTTATTATATGAATAAACATTTTTTACACATATTATAATTTTATATCACACGAATCCTAATATCCCTGCAATAAATAAAAAATTATAGAATACTATCAAATTGTCAAATAAATAGTTACAACCAATTATGTCCCCTTTGTAAAATAAATATTACAATAGTTCGGACGCTAAGCATAAAAATATATAAACAGAATTAAAAACTGACCTAAGAAACGAAGATTTTAGAGAACTGGAACATATAAATCCTGATGATACGATAGATATCTTCATAAAAAAAATACAGTGTTATATAACAAAAAATACAAAATTGTCAAACAAAATATAATCCGAAAGCGGAAAGAGTGCTGCATTCAGCAAATTATATTTTTCCTACATTATTTTTCTGGGCTGCTTTTGTTGTCTTTCATCCTTTTTTTTTATAAATAACACTGAATTCAATAGAGTTCTAGCCTTAGTATATAGCTACTACATGATTTTTTAAAAGTGCTTGGTGCTCGTGAATTTTAAGCCGTTTTTCAGAGTGCTTAGTAACTACGAGCACTTTATATTAACAGTGCTTAGTGCTCGAAAATTTAAGCACTTTTTGTCAGTGCTTAGTGCTCGCGAGCACTTTTGGTCAATGTTCGGCACAGCTCTGCAATACAATATAGAACATCTTTCAAACAAATGAATAAAATAAGCCAGTAACATCGAAATTTCCAAAAGGAATAAAAATAATTAAAACTGGACACACTAAAATGACTAAAATGGCAAAAGCTGCACAAAAAACCGTAAGTACAAGTGCTGTAATGACAGACCTGGACTCCGAAATAGTAATATAAATAGGTAATGGATAGAAATTTTTAATATAGTGTTCTCCCTACCATATATTCAATCAATATATTATATATCATTCAACAATATTGTTAACAGTCTTACAAAAATATGTGACATTTAACAAATCACAACTATGGGAATACAAGTACACATTCGCTTTTTTACCAACCACTAACTGTACATGACGTTTCTAAGATTCTCAGAAATATTAAATCCAAAAAAATTCAGGATATGTGAAACAAGCACATATATTATAAAGGCCTGCTCTGAAAATCTTATTCCACTAACTGAAGTAATAAATATATTCCTGATGGACGGCATTTTTCCGGACATTTCTAAAATGGCTAAAAGTCCTACACCATTTCATAAAAATGGAGATAATACAATTCCACAAAATTTTCGCCAAATTCATATACTTCATAGTTTTTCCAAAATACTGGTATATGCCATAGCACAACAATTCAGAAACATTCAGCCTTCTTTCGGAACAGAAATTTGGTTTTAGAGCTGGTAAGAAAACTTCTGATGCAATTATGGCACTCATGAACAGCATACAAGAGGGTTTTGAAGACAAACAACAATGTGTAACTCTTTTCACTGATCTATCTAAAGCTTTTGATTGTGTTCAATAATAAACTTCAATCAATATGGAATAAGAAGAATATCAAACAAACAAATAATCTATAACATCCTACCTGAGCAACAGGAAACAAAGTGTTCATAGTAAGGATAAATGAAGTGAAACATTAATGACACAAAGAGGAGTCCCTCTTTATAATCTGCATTAACGACTTATCTCTATATATGAAAACAACCATACTGGAAATATTCCTGATGGATCCAATTTTCAACTGTGGAAATTCAGCAGCATTAATATTCTGTTTAAAGCAGAAAAACTGCTTTCTGTTGTCAATGGGACAGATAAAGAACTTACAGATAAAACTGGCGCAGAGTGGAAATCATGGGACACAAACAATTCAAGAGCCCAGGTTATTTTGTTGTCAACCATACTCAGGATCAAATGCAATATTTAATAAACTGTGAAAATGCGGCTGAAATGTGGTCAAGGCTGATCGCAATAAATGAACAAATAACGGATATTTCTAAGGAATTACTTTGGCAAAGATTTTACGAATATAAGATACCCAAAAATTCGAAAATTGCAGAACATATCTCGTCTATTGATCTATTAGTTAGACAGCTAAAGATGTAAAGGAAACTATTAGTACCAGTGCAATTTGTTCCAAGGTAATAAACAGTATACCCTCTAGATATAATGCTTTTCGCACTGGGATTCTGTACCTAGTGATCAACAAACATTTGAAAATCTAGCAGCCAGATTACTTAAAGAAGAGACTAGAATGATGAATGACGATTCTGTCTTGCGTTAGAGGTTAAGGCCTTACAAAGCAAATTAGAAGCTGCAAATTCTAAGAAACAAAATGTAAAAGAGTTGAAGAAAAATAGCAGCTGTAATTATTGTAACTGCAAAGGCCATTGGATGCATGGTGCAGAAAAAGGATAGCAGATTCGAAAAACTAAGAAAGAAAACCGGAAGATTCCACTTCAGGTTCAGAACGAAATTCACCGTATATTTGTGACATTATGTCTCTGTTTTTATCCAGGTCTGATGTAGAGAAAAATGAGTGGATATGTGACTCAGGTGCAAGCCTACATATGACGGGCGAAAAACATTGGTTTACAAAATTAGAACCTATTAGTGAGCTTATGTTCGTTAGAATAGCGAATAAGTTAATTCCTGCAGTCGGTAGAGGCGTTGTTGAAATAAAAGCCTTTGTTGAAGGTCAGTGGTATGACCGAACTATAAATAATGTTCTCTATATACCAGAACTTAGCCAGTCTATTTTCAGTGGGAGCTATGACATAAAAATTTCACTTACCACTCTTATAAAAATAATTGTGAATTTCGTGATACCAGTGACCAGTATCGTGTTGGAGCACGTAGAGATAATTTGGTTATGAAGTTTAAAGTGAAACAAAGACCAGAATGCAACTTGGTTAATAAAAATTCATTAAAACTATGGCATGATTGCCTAGGACGTGTCAATTGCAATACAATTAAGAAAACAGCTGATTTAGTCGAAAATCTGAAAATTGACTATAAAGAAGAATTTTTCTGTGAAACATGCCAGTTTGGAAAGCAAGAAAGAAAATCACATAGAAGTTTAGCCAGAGACAGAACAGAGAAGCCAGGTGAAATGATTCACACGGATGTGTGCGAACCGATAAATATTTTGTCCCCTAGTGGAACAAAATATTTTGTTTTGTTTAAAGACGATTGTAGTGGCTATTGTACTGTTTACTTTCTAAAGCAAAAATCAGATGTTCTTATCAAGTTTAAAGAATACAAAGCACTCATAGAAAACCAATCAGGTAACAAGATAAAGGTTTTAAGAAGCGATCAGGGTAACGGTGAATACATCAAGAAAAAATTTAAAAATTTCATAATACAAAATGGTATATCATATGAATGTTCAGCACCATATACGCCTCAACAAAATGGCCGAAGTGAGAGGCAATTGAGAACAATTGTAGATAGTGCCAGAACTATGCTGATTAACAAAAATGTATCGCAAGAATTGTGGCCTGAGGCAGAATACGGCTGTATATATATTCAACAGGACAGCTTCGAGTCAAGTAGAAAACATACCACCATATGAAAAGTGGTTTGAACGAAAACCAGACATAAAACACATAAGAATTTTTGGAAGTACGTGTACATGTCAATACCACCACAATTTCACAAGAAATTTGATTCAAAATCCCGAAGATTATTATTTGTTGGATATAATTGCTACTCATCAAACTATAGACATTGGGACGCAGAAAAGAGAAAAATTTAAATAAGCTGTAATGTTAACTTCAACGAAAATGAAACTGTAGTGTTTAAAAAGGAAACTTTTTCATTAAAATTTGGAATTTTAAAAGATAACAAAGAAAATACTATTCAAGAATAAACTCGAGAAGTTAATGACAATGGAAGCTATATTATTTCAGAAACATCGCAAAACAGTACTGAACCAACAGAGGATGGTGAAGATTTTGAGTATAATGAAAACTTGAGACAAATGATGACAATATCAATGAAAGACAGCTACGCGACAGAAACACATTGTCTAAACCTGATTACTACAGTGAATGGGCAAATTATTATACAATTTTTGAACCTGCGAATTACGAAAATGCTATAGAATGTGAAAATTCTTGTAAGTTGCATCTGGCAATGCAAGAAGAAATGGATGCGCTTAAAGCCAACAATACGTGGGACTTGGTGAAATTACCCGATAATGCAAAATTGATAAGACAATAAATGGGTTTTTCGAGTTAAAACCAATCAAGACGGTGATCCGGTACGTTATAAAACACATCTTATGGCACGCGGATTTATGCAAGAGAGAGGTGTTGATTATGAGGATACTTTCGTGTCGGTCATGCGGTAAATTCAGTTCGAATTCTGTTAGCGCTGGCAGCCGAAAAAGACTTAAAAATTGCAAATTTCGATGTACAAACGCCATTTTTGTATGGTGATCTAAAAGAATGTGTGTACATGAAACAATCTGCTGGTTTTGAAAATAATGAAAAATTAGAACTAGTTTGTAAATTGAACAGACGTTTATATGGACTAAAACAGTTGCCCAAGTGCTGGAATCGTAAGTTTGTCTCATTTCTTAATAAATATGATTTTAAATAATTCAAAAATGACCGGTGCATGTTTGTTGGCAGTTTCGCGAATGCTGAAGTCTATTATTTGGCTATTTACGTGGATGATGGACTCTTGATGTCAAAATCTCAAAGTGCTATTATTGAACTTATTAAGACTTTGCAACAAATATTTAAAATAATGGTACATTTAAACGATAAAAAAATACAATTTGTCTCGAGATCGAATAAGATCTGTATGCAGGGACAATCGCTATATAAGACAGTTAAAGCTTTTTTAACGGCCAATGTGTTCCACAACTTTGAGGAATATTTTTTCTCCAATTTTAGTGATATATATTCTAGTAACATCTGCCTTCTGATTTGTGTAAATAGGTACTATTGTATTAGTGCACCAATAAATATGTATTTTGTATAATTTTACATACTGTTTATTTGTTTTACAACGTTTATTTTGTTTGTTTATAGTTTTTGTGCTTTATATTTTACATAATGTTATTATTATATTTCTCTTAATGTTATTTGATTAGGATAACCACTGTTTTTTTTTTGTTTATATTAATTATATGTCTGACTTGTTGAAACATTTTGTGTACATATGACCAATAAAGTTCTATTCTATTCTATACATCAACAAACAGGTCTACATAACAAAACTGCTCAACAAATTTAATATGACTAATGCCAAACCTTTAAAGGTACCTGCAGAACCTAGTGCCCCTTTATCTTCAGTAGGTATAATAACTCAAATTGTTATAAAGCACACAAGCACTACCATATCGTGAAGCGGTGGGCTCACTAATTTTTCTAGCTACGAGTCGTCCAGATATTACATATGCAGTAAATCAATGTCGATTCTTTAATAATTGGAATGATCAACATTGGCAAGCCGTAAAACGGATTTTTCGTTATCTTAAACATACTGTTCATTATAAAATTGTGTATTCAAAAACTACAAAGATTGAGGTTGTGGGTTGTACCAATGCAGATTACGCTGGCTGTATACATACTAGAAAATCTACCACTGGCTACGTAGTCATACTTGCAAACAGCCCCATTATGTGGAAAAGTCAGAAACAAAATGTAGTTGCTCAATCGACAACCGAAGCCGAATATTTAATTTTGGCTCTTGGCGTTAAAGAGGCTTTGTGGTTAAAACATTTTCTTAAAGAACTTGGTATCAACATTTCAACTGTAAATATTAGCTTCAATAATCAGTCAGCTATTAAACTAACTCAGGCACAGCAACTCCACAACAGGACGAAGCACATCGATATAAAAGTGCATTTTGTGCGCGATGAGTGTAAAAAAGGCAATATTTGCGTAAGTTATGTGAATACAAGTGACCAGTTAGCGGATTTATTTACTAAAGCACTTTCAAAAACAGTTTAGCAATTTACTTGACAAGTTTTTTTTTTTTACATTTATTTAACGTTGGTCTATTTCCGCTACTGAGGCCTATCACCGATGCCTGTAAACGAGCTACACCAATCAGGAATTTTGCCCAACCTAGGGATCATTTACTTGCCTAACATTTAATAAACACCGACGGCTTTACATACCCGAAGGATGGTATATCACCTACACAACCCTCACCTAAGGTTGCATAGCTTCTGCGCATACACTGATATACAAGCCGCTGGAAGATATGTGAGGCGATGACACGGTCTTCCTTGAAATGGTTGCCCATCCAAGTACTAACCGCGCCTAACGTTGCTTTACATCGCATATCGAAGTATGTACATAGTAAAGACGCATCTACGCTCGCCCCCCTTGTATGACACGTTGGGTGCCAAAAATATAAGACGAGCCTATTTAGTCTCTAAACAAAAAGTAATATTGATATGACAAAAAGAAATGAAGTGAAAATAAACAATAGCGTTCGAGTTGCAGAGGCTCGTAACAGGTGTGCCGAGGGCTAGCTCAGCTCTAGTCGGTGGGGGGGGGGGGGTAGGTTAAGGTTCATACACCAAAAAAAAATAAAAAATAATAAAGCATATACACATTAGTTACTCATGTATATGTATAAAGGGGCGTCACTAGCTAATAAAATGACTGCAACCTAGCTAGAAGGCTCCCAAAATTTACAAGGGTACCCAAACGCTACACTATATTTCTTCGAGGTATGAATTTAAACTGGTTGTATGTAAAGATAGAATTTGGATATCAAATTTATTCAATAAAAGGGTATTCACCTGGAGTAGATATATATATTCATAAACAATAAATACATTTGAACCGGTCCTTGGTTATATAATTTAATCTTACCGTGCGTGATATCACGAAGGGTTCACATTAGGTTCACACGAGATAATAAAAGTCGTGCATATGAACTTATTTATACTTATATATCATAACTTATATAATATACCTTCCCAAATAATAAAAGGTTTGAATTGAATTACCCCACATTACTTATTTACATTTAACATAAAAAAAAAGGAATCATCCAAATACTTAAAATTTTGAATAGCCAAAAAAAAATTAATTATTTACCAAAATACAGGCATAATATATTTACAAATCATACACTACATATAAAAGAAAACTGTGCTCGAATACTTAAAATTTTCAAATAGTGAAATCACAAATTATGTATACCAAAATCATACACTAAGTATAAAAACCTGTATGGCGAGCTGAGTAGCTGCCTCCTAAGAAGTACTACGAATCATTGTCCAAATTGGTCGCATAAGTTGTCGTTGTTAATTCCCATCCATCAAAATGATCCAGACCACGAATCGTTGTCCTATGTCGAAGCCTGCAGTTGTCAATTCAGTTCCATACCTGTTTTCCAAAACCCCGAATCATTGTCCAAAGTGAAAGCAAAGGGTTGTCTATGAAGTTCCAATTAGGGGTCCACAAGTGGAGAACAAGAGTAGGTGACTGAAACCCAGGCCTCTTGCTCAGGAGATGGGTAACGCCTGACTCAATAATTATGTGGGGGGAATTCGTAAAATTCGGGATTGAACATTACGAAAACAACAAAAAGTAACAAAAAGTTGAATAAAACAGAAAAGAAGAAGAAAAAGGATAAGAATAAGAAGCCCTAAAAAAAAATAATTTCATAAGTATACTAAAAAAAATTAAAGAGATCTTTATTCCTTACTCAAAGGTGTAGGGCGGCTTAAAATCGGCGATCCAAGAGATCAAACTTGGAAGTAATTCCTCGTGGGATGGGTTTCTACAATTACCACAGAAAATGCGTGAAAATGTGCTTGCTTCACAAAAAAAAAAATATAATCTACTTACAATTCAAAATCCGAACTAGTCGAGTAAGGTGTGTCGTTCTAAACAACCAAAACGTACACAACCAACCATGAATTTCCAATATTCCATGAAAACATCAAATGGAAAGCCCCATTAACGGCAATTAAAAGCAAAAATTCACGAAGAATGCCAGGCGCACTGTACCTAATGGCTACCGTCTCCAAACTCCACTTCTCACCTTCATCTCGTGACCTTACAAGCCGACAAAAGACGCAACCTCTAATACACCTGCGAGATGCCTACTGTATAGCTAAAGGATTCTAATCTCAGCTACAAGATTTACTAGCGCGGCAACCCTGGATACACCTCTCTATAACTACCTACTGTCTACCTAAAAGGCATAAATCCGCACGTAACACTTGATAAGTTAAATCTGTTAATGGTTTAAATTGTCTATTTGTATTTCGATTTGATGTGTAAAATTTTGAATAAGTGGGAGTGTTAACCTGGTAGGCCACATAATATATGTTGTACTGTTGGTTGCCTAACTGTATATTCCAATATTTTTACTCACAAGTTGTTAGTCAGTCATATGTTAGACGTTCACATGTTCGGTTCAGAGTCTGTATTATTTTCATTAATTTTGTACTTTTATTCAATATAGAGGATATATATCAACCGTCGTGGGGTTTTGATTTAAACACAAAATATGTGCTTATACAGTACTAGTGACTATTTTAATAAAAACAGACACTAACTGTTTATTACATATTATCTTAAGTCAGTGTTTCTCTGTGACCTTGTTTTGTGTAATATTTTATACATTTATATATTATATTATTATACATTTATCTATATGTTATGCCAAATTTTAATTTCTTAGCTATTGTATTATACATATTTTCTATGTTATATATTTGTTATTGGCAATAAGTACACTATTTTAGTATAATGTAATATACAGACTTGTAATCTGTGACGACTGTACACACAATGTGTATATCTGAGAAATGTATCTTTTAGTCTTGGTATAGGCCTAACAAGCTGAAATATGTGCAGAGTTTTAGTAAAACTCTATAAAACAATAAAAAGTCCATTTTTCTACTTATTTAAAATACCGACTAATTTTTTACAAGGAGCTAATTGCAGAATCAGTTCAGTGTATTAAATATTTTCACAAAGAACTAGGATCTGTAGCCCCTTTTTGATAAGATTACGCAAATATCTCGATCATAACTTTTTCTCCATGAAACTTCATTCATTCAATAGTCAACTTTTAAATTATGATTTAGGTTCCATGCTCCAGATGATATTACAATTGAACCTTTAATAGTAAAACGATGTTAATTAATACAAGAATATACCTTGGTTTAGTAGCCTGTTCATTTCCTCTAAGGTGTCATCGAATTGAGGGGAATCAATTTGTGAAACAGAGTCATCAAATTGCGTCAAATCGATTTCCGGAATTGTAATTGATGAAGCATTTAAGAATGATTTTTCTTCCGATTGGGACTGACTTCCTGCACCACTTTTGCCTTTAAAAACAGTATTTGTATTGTATTTTAAGTGCTTCTTAAAAATTGATAATTACAAAATACTACAAAACAGAAAGAAATAATTGATTGATACCCACCAGAATCACATGTACTTTTATCTTCGTGTTGGTTTTTTTCATAGGAAACTCCACAATTTCCTCTTCTATAGTCAACATTTCCCTCTTCCACTTTCATCACATCACATTTTTTGTCATACATATCATTTTGGTAGCTAGTTTCTTTTTTAATTAAGAATGTTTTACAATTCTCCTCATCAGACACGACGCTAGTGTTTGATAAACTTTCTTCATCATCGCTTATTACAAATATTTCTTCAGCTTCCGGACTCAACATTTTCTTTTGTACTAATGTATGCCTACTTTCATATTTTAGTTCTTCGTGTAAACTCTCTTCACTATCCAAATAATCCAATTCACCTGCAATTACTCTTTCATCGTCTGATAAAGAAACTGTGTTTTCAACCAACGATTGATGGAAATTTGCTATATCACAAATTGTAGTATGTCCTGCAGCAACTTTGAGAAAGTTTAAACAAGAGTCTTCAGCATTATTTCTGTTATTTACTAATGATAAATGGGAGCTATTTGAATATTCCTGACTCAGTGCAGACTTGAAAGATTCATTTTTTGTCTGTGCCTCTGTTATCACTGATACCTTTGTATTTTCCAATGCAGATGTATATTCAGACAATTCTGTTTGGGGATCATTTATAACTCTTGAAAGTTTTTCAAGAAATCCCGAATTTTGTTCAGTTCTTAAACTTTCATTAGGACTGTAGTACTCTGTAGGTGTTTCAGAGACATTTAATTTGTTGGCTATATCTTGGCTCAAAGCAGCTGAATCCTCTGAATGTGACTCAGGCATATCGCTATCTGTAAATGATGAATCCATTTGGAAACTGCCCCTAAAACAGGGAACATACTGTGAAATTGATCTAGAACACACACGAGCGAACATATTATTTATTAAAAATCATGTCAATACACACAAATGGCTTACATTCGTCAGCAGTATACGTAATATAAAACGTTAAAATACAAGATACAAATATATAATATAGAATACAAATACATATATAAAATACAAAAAATTACAAAAAAAAATATACAGAATACAATATAAAATAAAATGTTTATTATTAAACGAAAAGGAAATTATCATCAAAAACTTCGTTTAATGAATAGAATGCCCTTTCAGTAAGATACGTTTTTATTTGCTCTTTATATTGATTTGCAGGTAGGTATTTGATATGGCTTGGGAGTTTATTGTATAATTTAGATGCATAATAATTTGTAGAGAACTTGCTCTTGTTTACTCGATGAAACTCTATTTCAATTTTTGAGTTATTTCTTGTATCATAATGGTGAATGTCATTATGTTGTTTGAAAAGATGAGTATTGTCCCTCATCCATAGTAAACATTTCATAACAAACACAGAAGTAAAAGTAAGAATTTTTAAATCGATAAATTTCTGTTTTATATCACTGTAATAACTTGATCCTGTGATAATTCTAATTACACGACGTTGGAGTGAACAAATTTGCTTAGCATGGGCAGAATGTCCCCAAGCTAATATTGCATAAGACATATTAGAGTGAAATAGACTATAGTAGGCTGTTAGTATAACAAAATCGTTTACAACTGGGTATAAATTTCTCAAAACATAAGTATTTTTAGAAAGTTTTTTTGACAGTTGGTCTATATGAGTTTCCCAAGAAAGCCTGGAGTAAAAGTATACTCCAAGAAATTTAGCTGATGGTAGGATGTCCAAATTGCAATGTTTTAGTGTGAATATGCATTTCATAGTTTTACTCACATTGAGGTGAAGTTGATTTGCTGTAAACCATAAGGAGGCTTCCGATTGTGTTTTATTCATTAAATCTAAAAGCTCTTCTAGGTTGTTATGTTGATCCAAGGTAGTCGTGTCATCTGCATATAAAACCAGCTCACTATTCGGAAGGCAATCATTTATGTCGTTTATGTAAATCAGGAACAGCAATGGTGCCAATATTGATCCTTGCGGTACTCCATATTGGATTGAACTTAAGTTGGAGTTCTTGTCATTGTAGTGAACAAATTGCTGTCTGTTGGTTAGATATGATGCAATCAGTTTCATGCTTATGGGATTAAAGCCATAAAAATTTAGTTTTAAAATTAACGTGTTATGTGCTACACAATCAAAGGCCTTACTCAGGTCACAGAAAGTCCCACCTATATATATATCATCATCGAAGCCATTGGATATCTTGGAAATAAGCGTTAAAATTGCCTTTTCGGTATTACGTTTTTGTCTGAAGCCAAATTGTTCATTAATGAATAAATTGTTGTTTTCGAAATATTCTGCTATTTGTGCGGCTAAAAGCCATTCCACAATCTTGGCAATGATAGGAACTAAAGATATTGGCCTATAATTACCTGGGTCATCCGGGTTTCCTTTTTTAAAGATTGGTATTACTTTAGCAAATTTTAGAGAGTTCGGAAATTCACCTGCCTTTATAGATAAATTTATCAAGTGAGTTAAGGGGAATATTATAATATTTTTTATTTGTTTTATGATTTTTACATTTATACCATAAATATCCATCGAATTTTTGTTCTTTAGTTTATTAATTGCCTCGCGTACATCATTAAATGTTACTTCACGAAATTTGAAAGTGGTTTTTATATTTTTATTTAAGAAATCTTCAGGTACCCGCCTTATTTTTTGGAGTTGGGATACTAATACTTCTGCTTGATTAACAAAGTAATTATTAAAATCATCGGGATTTATTGTGGCATCTAAAGATGTATGGGCTTTTGGTCTGCAATTGTTGATTACATCCCACATCGATTTAGGAGAGTTGTTTTTGGATTTTATATAATCACTGTTTATTCTTTTTTTTGCAATTTGAATTTCACGTTTGTATTGCCTTTTTTGCTCTGTATACAAGATTTTGTTTCCAATAGTGGGAGACTGTTTGTAAACATCATGATAAAAACCAAGAACATCTCTCATATTTTTTAAATGTTCACTAAACCAAGTTACTGTATGATTTTTTAGTGTGTTTGTAGTAATTATTTTTACTGGAAAAGCAAGTAATGTATTTTGGACAATCTTGTTGATAAATATGTCCCATTTTTCATTAGTTGTAAGATTATCGAGTTGAACATAGGAAAAGTCAACGGTTTGCATTATGTTGTGGAATTTGAATAAACCGTATTTAGTTATTGGTCTAATAGTTTTATTGATATTTACATTTTTTGGCTCCTGAAGATTTATATAAATTGCAACTGATTTATGATCAGAAATTTGTAAATCTCTTACTACAGTCCTATACTCACTTGAAAAGTTTATTAATACGTTGTCTAAGCAATTCTGTTCCCTAGTTGCCTCCGCAATGCAAGTTATAAAATTAAAAGATGTCAATAGATACTTGAATTCATTGTCAAATTTATCTTGAGAATGAAAATGTATATTAAAGTCACCAGTTATTACGATCTTATGTGTATGTACCTTTAATTTGTTTAAAATGATAGAGATGGTATCAATAAAATGTTTGAATTTAGTTGGATCTTTATCAGGTGTTCTATAAAGTGAGATAATAATATATTTACCTTTAATAACCTCTACTGCTGAAAATTCATAAAGTGAATCACGTGATAACAATACAATATCATTACGAGGTTTAAAATCAATACCGTTCTTTACAAAAATTATGCTGCCGCCATGTGCTGAAGTTGTTCTGGCATAATGTGAAGCCATTGTGTAGTTTGTATGTTTACCGTACTTATCTCATCTGGTTTTAACCAATGTTCACTAAAAGTTAAGACGTCTGGCATTTCATTGATTCGAGCAAAATACCCCTCCATCTCATTTATTTTAGATCTCAAAGATTGAACATTAAGGTGAAATACTGAAAGAACATTCTTATTCTTGCTACTGCATTTTAATGGTTTTTGCCCGTATTGGGAGGCCGAAAACCCTCAATCTTGGAATTGAAAACTTCTTCCATTACTGCATTATTTAGTGGCATTTCACTCTCAGCTTGCCCCAAATTACTTTGGTGTTTTGGAGTATCTAGGAATCTCTGTCCTTTTTTAAAGTCGAATCTATCATACACTATACCAGATGGCCAAAATTTGCTGTCATATACCAGATCATGGAGTTCTGGGTCAAGTCCTACCATGAAACTATTATTATCTTCTACCTTTTTGTATAGATCAAGGGATTTAACATAAATATTATTAACGTCAGTAGCAGATTTTCTTGCTATGTATTTTTTGACCACTTCTTGCGTAACTTTGCTTTTTGCTTTTGAGATAAATAGCCAGATTTTTTTATTATTTTTTTTTTGGTACACTGCCTTCAAATCCATTCGCTTCCTCTGCGTTTATTTCTGCACTCCCTATTTGCCCTGTCTTTTTACGTTTCTTTATTTTTGTTGTCCATTGATTGTTGTAAAGGTCCGTATTTACAGGTTTTCTATTTTCACTTAATTCCATCTCAACTATGTTATTTAAATTTGTTTCCAAGGTTTTTAAAGATCTGGGCTCTAAGTTAATTACTTCATTCATAATTTTCATTTGTGTGTTTTGCAGGTCCTGTATATTTGTTTGTTTGGTTGCCTCTTTTGAAGTTCCAAGTCCATTTTTTATTCTTGTGCTTATAAAATAATAAAATAGGCATTTGTATGCAATACAAGGGAACAAAATATTGTTGGAGAAAATAGGTAAAAAAACGGTTTTTCGTAAAAACAACTCTGAAAGTATCAATTTTATTGTAAAATATGTACACATGAAAATTATAGGTAATAAAAATTCGCACAGTTCCGTTTATTTCACAAACGTCTATAGTCCAATGCAACGATTTGCGGCACTCAAAAAACGATATAAATACTTTACGACTTCATTAAAATACCATTAATAAAAGTAAAGATAATTGTGAAATATTTAAATCGAATATTAATTTTAATTTAGAGTACCAAAATTATATTATCAATGCTTCACCAATATATATATAATATATTCCTATTTTGACACAAGCAAAACAGGTTAAGATTGTTGAATTTACCAGAAACGGTATCAAATATCTATTTACCAAAGACCATATTTTTAAATCTCTCATATACATTCTAATGCATACGAATATTTGAATTATGGTTCTACTGTACTAGTGCGAGTACTGCGGCCTTCAAATTGAGTCATAAATAAATTCATAGGTTTTTGCATATGTCGGCTTGTCTGATGACACCACAGTCACCAAGTGATTCAACGAGCTTGTAGTTTTTATATCATTTTTTGAGTCCGTACCTTTATTGCATTCGACTAACGTAATCTACATTTCTATTTGGCACCTATAATGAATAAACACATGACACCTGTGTGCGAAGCCTCAAGCAACATTCTCTATACTTTATGGCCACACTCTAGATTTTAACTTCATTCTTATCACAACATTTAAAATAGAAACATTAATATTTTAAGAGACATTCATTACCATATTATTTGTTTAGTGTTTTAACGAACTGTTTTCCAAATTTAAGCCACTAAATAATGCCGTCTCAAAGAGGCAAACTTTTTGAAAAATTGTTTGAGGCTGTGGTAAAGAGGCACAGTGGCCGAAAAAAAAAATATTGTGCAAGCAGAGGTAGTTGTGATGTGGCATACGCTGAAATAAAAGTTCAAAGATCGAAGTGAGTTTGATCGAAAAATCCTATAGAAAATTTCTGAGTTTTGACTGGCCGAATTACAGCAAAAGGCCAAATATCACACGTTGTTCTTTGCACAGGTAATTTTGAATACTTTAATATTACATGATTTAATATGTAAGTATGCCTCAAGCACAGTTAATTTTGGTGGTGCATTTTATGAACATGTTTGCACGAACGGGCACCACACGAAAAAATATGTAAAAGTAAATCATTTATATGTTTGATCATATTTTTTTTGTTAATTTCAACGATTTTAAATGTTTGACATAATATATTTACTGTTAAATAAATCTGTATAGACTGTTCTTTGACTTTCACATCGACCAAGAGAATAAACGCATTTTTATTTTCTTTAACTTGAGGCAATAAATACTGTTTTTATTTCCCGTTCATACAATAACATTTGAACTTGCTTAATTTGAAACAGAACAAGGTTTTCTTTGAAAAAAAAATAAGTTTTCTGGTATTAACCAGGGTCATAACTTAGGTCCCGACTATGGGGGCTGTAGTTATCTCTGGGAGCTTGACAACCCCGAGCCAGGGGCACTTAAAAATTTTTCAAACCATTAATTTATGCCGTATTGTTTATTCCATAATTTGAAAAATATTGCTTATGCCGTTTTTTCTTTCATCGCATGCCAAATGAAGTATTATAATCGTGAAAAAATCACCTTCCGAGATCTCAACGGATTTTCAAGTTTCAGATTATGTAGATTACGCATATTAAATTTAATTCCGTCAGTTTGTCTGTCTGTTGGCATTTTAGCTACAAAACTAGTTGACGTAGGAAAGTAATATTTGGTAGGAAGTTTACACTAGCGTGCCAAGGAAGAAATATTGAGAAAAATTTACAGGCTAGACACCCTAAACAGAATATTTAATGGCAAAAAAAGTGACAAAGTACAATATTATGTGGGATGTAATTAACACAAAACCTTTCGAAAAAAAAAAAAAAAAAAATTAAACCAAAGTTAGAACATTCTGGTCATTTTGTGACCAGAAACACATTCTGCACACAATAAATACAACTGTAAGAGGCTAATAAGTGCTTAAATTAAATCTGATATGCCAAAGTATCTATAACAAAAAAAACGAGTCCGCTTATCATTTAGAGGTTTTAGTAAAAAAGATTACTGAAGTTCAAATTTACAAGATTTTTCGTATTTTTCTACATAAATAAATATTCCAAACTCTAGCAGACAATGCGAGTGTGTCTAAAGTAAAGATTCGAAGGTATTTTCTCTACTTATTCATGAAAAAGCTGTTAAACAGCCTTTAAAACTTACAGTGTTGTGTGCCTTCTGTTTGGTAATCGAAGTACAGGTCTTTTAAAGTCACTTTTAATTTCTCTTAATGTTAGAGGCCCCCAGGCAATTTCCTCATCACTGTCGTAGTAAGACTCCATATATAAGAAATATGATTAATTTTTGTCACAAATGTATTTCTGTCACCATAAAATCACTGTAAAATACAAAATAAACAAGAAAACAAGTTGAAAAACATTAACGGTTTTCTCATTAGTTTGAAAGACCGAGTACTGCAGTGTTGCCAATGCACGTTTGCTAAATTACACCAGGACCAAAAATGGTTGCGTTCATCACGCGGTAGCGCTAACTGAGCGATCACTTATCATTGGTCGCATTCATCACGCGGTAGTGCTAACTAAGCGATCACGTATCATTACGTCATTTGATCATGAGAAACCAATAAGGACAGTGCAAGAAGCGTAGTTTAAGCATGTGATCAGTGAGCGCTACCTGATCGCTCACCGTGATGAACGCAACTATTACGTCATTTGATCACAAGATGATTTGAGAACAGTGCAAGAAGCGTAGTTTAAGCACGTAATCACTGAGCGCTACCTGATCGCTCACAGTGATGAACGTAACCATTGCTATCTCAGGCACAGTAGAGAATAGACCAGTAATTTCACTCCTCGGCGGTCCCTTTGATGTTTGTTATACTCGATTTTATTTTTTTATTCCACTGCGCATCCACTATTTCCATTCCACGCGCATTTGCATGTAGACTACTAGAGTAAACAATAAACATCAACCCAATAACATCACTGCTGTCCACTGCGCATCAGATAATTTAAGCCCAGGAGCATGCTTGCGCACTGAAAATCTTATCCCACTGTTCCGGCCGAGTGGGAGTACTGGTCTATTCTCTACTGTGTCTCAGGGTCGATTTGAAAGCAAGAGCAGTGGTGAGTTGAGTATATGCATACGGTCAGATACGGTGTAGTATATTAGCTGATGCGACAAAACCCGCACGAATGGCTTCGTAAGTGTTTAGTTGTGTGTAATGCAATAGATGGTAGGACAAATAAAGTCTCGTCGTTACTTACGCATAGATATATTAGAAATACAGTTTACATACATACAATTGTTAATGCTCTGTATATTTGTTTTATTTATATTTGAAGAGCCTTTTTAGTTCGTTCTTCTTGTCTTAGTTTGACCGTTTAGTTGTGTATATATGCAACACTACATGCATCAAAGGAAATCCGTCTATCTATGCCCAGTGAACTCTAGTAATAGAGTTCACTGTCTATGCCATAATCTATGCCTAGGTAATTGCAAGGGTATATTCCGGGTGCCATCTACTGAATTAAATAGAAACCAAGCACTTATGAAGCCGTCGATTAACATGGCAAGTGCCGTGTGTCTGACCACCTAATAGTTACACCGTGGTTGGGTATTACAGTAAGGCCTAGGCGGCACTTTTGAGTTTTCATGGCTCGATTTCCGTAACCTTACGTACCAGTTGCGTCTGCACTGAGAGAAATGTGTTGTTAATTTCTTTCTTTAAATTATGAAATATACGAATTTACATTACAAAATTCAAATACCAAAGCAAGCTTAAGAAACTTTACAACCCACCTTTGAAGAATTCTCTGATATATTTAGTGAAAGGCCAAATATTTGGCGGGAAGGCTTGCCTTCGTCTCTAGAGTCCTATCTATAAAGTAAGGGATCTTGTGGGACTCTATTCGTCTCTGTGTAGTTACTGTACTCTCTATGATGAGAAGAAAACTACCTACTAAAGTTTTTCTGCACGGATAAGATTTTTTTGGAATTGTGGCAGATATTTAGGGGGTACCCTAAGCAGAAGAAAATAAAGTTTAAAAAATATACACTGCGTCTAATTTTTGAGGCGTTCTCGGGGAATTATCCTGAAAGAGCTGTATTAATTCAGCCGGGAGACTGGAGAGCTAGCGCACAGTGTATGTGGCTAGCGGTTGGCGGTTTGTTATTTGCGGCGAGGATTGGTGGAGGGCTGAGTGTGAAATTGCAAAAACAGCAGAAAGCGAGTTTTGCAATCACATAAATGCAGTACAAACAAGCTGACCACAATAATATTTTTTGTACAACCTTGTTTTTTAGGACAAATAAATAATTTTGTCTTCAAACGTCAAAAAACATGACTTTTATGACAAAAATTTTGTGAACTTACAATGTCATGACAGCCATCACTATGACACTTCATCCTAAGAGGTTTACTTTTGGTCTTTTATTTGTTTTATTGCAACTCACAAGCTCTATCGAGTGGCAGGAAAAGTCTTTTACTGCCGCGCACGAACGGCAGTAAATGTATTCGAAGAGAACATAACAGAGTATTGTTTAATGCATATTCATCAACGTTTGAAGAAGAAAAAAATAGCATCTTATATGTGCAGTAAACTGTTGTTTTGTGTCTTGGCTGTTCTTGCTGGACTCATTTATCACTCCGACTGTTATAAGTACACTTTTACTCCATATAAAACAATACTATTATTATAGCTTTACATGACCAATTTATAGACAAATAAACAAAATTATTTGCTTTTAATTTAATTTTGAATATTGTGCCGTTTGCCGTTTATAACGGAACGGAAATAAGTTGCAGTAATAGTTAAGACTTGATTCCTAAAGAAATTACAGATATAGTGAAAAATGCTATGTATAGTTCGAATCATGAATGGGGCATCTGCATGTTTTTCAAGGTCGTTATTTGAAGGAAAAACAATCAAGGTTGCTAACTTCAAAACGTTTTGGTGTGGTTTGATATTTGAATTAATAAAATAGGGTTATGTGTTATTTGTTTTCCCTCCAAGCAACGACTATTATATGACGTCACGTGCAGATGCCTTATGTTATTTATGTCACTAATTTGTGTACTTATCATCAATTACACGAGATCTTTCTATCGCGTATAGGATGTAAATAACAGAAAGTCACATCTGCTGAGGCTAAGATAGAAGTTCCAAGCATAACGAAGCGTTTTACAAATGAATAATAAAACTGCTAGTTGTAGCTGCAACCAACGTTCAGCATTCTGTCAGTGCAGACGCATATATCAAATTTATATTGTTTATTTCCGTTCGTTTTTGACGTTTAGATTTTCTTACTGTGCCATTTTAAGTTTTCCATAATTAGGTAAATAGTTTGTGACTGCTGTAGTTTACTCTTTGTAAAGAAACTAACCTTAAAATGTCCGGCAAAAGTATGAATGCAGTAGCTAGAAACATGGTGGTGAAATTAGATGAGTATTTCAATCAGGAAAAATGTAAAGGAGGCCCCCTTTTACCTTTGCAAGAAGTCTATAAGGCGAGAATTAAATGCGGCAACAGATGTTAAAATTCATTGAATTGCACGCTATTATTATCCATGTATTTTCATTACAAAAATAATTGTCTCTTGCACATTTTGAAATGCCCTTGTGTGCTATTTTGCGTGGCCTTGAATTGATTTGATTAGGAAATTAAAGAATGATAAGTGAACGATAACATTCGTGATTTGAACTGTATTGTCAGTATAAAATTTTGTTTTCCTTTTTCTATATTAACTTCAATAAAAGTAAGTAAACAAGCACATCGTTCTTTTTGATAATTTTAAAAAGCCCATAATGAAATTTAAATTTTTCTAAAAGTAAAATCATTCAAATGAAGTAACAATTATCAGTCAAATTTTGACATATAGATACTGACAAGATTCACTTTACTGTACACGTGCGTTACCACACAATTGTAGAAAACGTAATATTTTCAGATGAAGAGCAATCAGCCATTTTACTTGTGATTTCCTTACCACCTCTTAATATTGTCTATGAATGAAACGAAAATCTGGCAGCGGGCGTTTGAAGCGAGTTAAAATATCATTCAGTGTATAATTCGCTGCCTACATGTGCTCAAGTTTAAAAGTTTATGAAAGGCCCATACAAACTTATAAATAAATGGTACACATTTTGGCATAAAAAACTAAATAGACTGACTTCTCTATCTAAGAAGATGGCAAAGTATAATTTTCTCAATACAATTTTAACTCTATAACTAGAGAACATGACAGGGGTTGAACAATTATAGATCATATTTTCGTTAAAACTTCCGATGATGTACCTGAAATTTGTGCGTCGTGTGTACTTAAATTGAAAATAACGGATCATTTTACAACGGCACTTGGGTATTAAAGGTAGAAGATATGAACGCAATAATACAAACACTAATAAATGTATAAGAAAATTATTACCTAATTATAGAAAAATTAAAAAAATCATCAAAAATTTTAATTGGCAGGCATTTTATCATATAACAGATATAAATGAAGCTACTTCTTTTCTTACTACCACTATAAAAAGTATAGAACTCAAACACAAAATCTATAAAACTATCTCCTAAAGAAATGAAAAGAAAAAAATGGATAACTGACAGCCTTGTAAAATCTATAAATAAGAGAGATAATTTCACTTTTGTGCATTTAAAAAGGAACAAGTCTAATTCGAATTTCCCACTGACTTTAATTTCCCATTTACAAAATCTTGAGAAGTTGTATGAACGGGACACGTATGGAATAGGCCGAATCGCTTAAAAAATACTTAGACTGACATAAACTTGCTATTATTATTTTTTTCCATTTTCTTGTTTTGTTTTAAATATTTACTAGTCAAAAAAAATATTTGAATATTTTTTTCAAAAACAATATTCATATAAATCTTGAAATGCTCAATTTAAAATAATGAGTAATTTGAACAGAAAAATATATTTTGCCAATAATTTATTGTTCGCTTCTCATTCTTTCTTTTTTATATTTTTGAATTTTTTCTGTATAACATTAATGCACCATTTGATACAAATACTTTCTCATTTTTTAAATTCATTTTTTTTTTGCTATATTATGGTCTTGCTCTTTTTATCCATTTATCCCGTTTCCTTCTCCTTTTTTTGTGTCCCTACTGAAACTGGAGAAAGAGAAGAGTCTATTAGCAGCTAGTGACGAGTCCAGACATATTGTTTCTAGAAGCCACAATTTTTTACCTACTCTACTGCTTTTTATATTTACTGCTTGGTGCATAAAACCTCTTTTTTTTCATTAAATACCCCAGCCGGTGGTTAGTTTTTGTGCCACTGGAGTTCACACACTTTACAAAAAAGATTGTGACCCGTCTGAATATTTCCCGATTTTTCACTACAATTTTGGTAAGTGCAAGACCATTATTCACACGTTTTTTAACGTTAAATTATCTAATTTGTGAATGTGTAAACAGGCAATTCACTAGAAACCCGGTATAAAAGAACTAACGACCAAAAAATTAGATACAATCTACTTATAAAAATTTCGAAATATTACATGGTTCTTCTTCGCCAAGGATACTTTGGTTTCTGGGGAGTTCCTGTATTGCATATTAGCATTTGCTTTCAACACGGTAAAATTTATTACTATTCAATATTTATATGGTACATTGGTGTTTTATATTGATACATTTGCTAGGTAAAAATTGTAATCTCTATAATTCAAATATTCGATTTATTTCAGTAGTTCAAATTGTTTACTATCACAGAATATATTTTTTGTGCTAATTTCTTTATCAGGTTTTATAGCCTTATTTGCGTTGCTCTGAATAAACATACATTCTTGCATTTTTTACAGTTTGGGTTTTTGCTGCATTGGAAATTCTATTATAAAGTTTCAATACTGTTACGTGCTTACAGTTTTCAGTAAACACTTTGTGGATTCGAATAACTTGCAACAAGAATTTTCACAAACCACTGATTTATTTAATCACTAAAATTACACTAGTAAATTAAAAATCACACTACTAATAATAACTTAATCTAACATGAATTCACTACTTTTAAAACACTATGTACTTTTCTTCCTAAACTTGACAACTCTTGTCTAACCTAAAAACTCTCTGTCTGTTTACTTCACTGAACTGAACTGTATTGCCTTACTTCACTCAACTGAACTCTTCTTCTACAAACTGTCTCTGTAACCAGAACTGTACTGGATACTAAACTGAACTGTTCCTTATACTTCACTAAACTGTACTGTTCTGTTGGACTCACCTCTTTATATACCCACTTGGAATGTCCAGAATATCATTGTAGAACTTTCCAGAATATACTGGAATTCTCTATAATTTTCTTAGGCACTACTAAATGGTGGTTCGCCAGTTGGCCCACAGTTGGCGCCACCCTTCTGGCCAGGGAGTAATTACAACTCTCCTCTCTGTTAGAGGGCAGCACATAACACTGCCCCCTCCTCAAGCCTGAACGTCCCGGTCAGGCAATTCAGATACCCCAGCATACTTTGCCAACCTGTCCAGGTGCACGATCTTCATCTTGGACTTCTTTCTACGTTGAACCCTATAAACAACGTCGTTGATCCTAGTGATGACAGAATACGGTCCTTCCCAAGGTGAGCGAGGCTTCGAGAATCCTTCTTCACTCCGCTGTGGGTTATACAGCCAAACTGAGTCCCCCACCTTGAATCCCGCCGAACTGGCATTGCGGTCATATCTAGCCTTCAATCGGTCACCACTCCCTGTAGGTGACCTCTTGGCAGCCACATTCGCACAAACCTTGCAACTGCGACACGAAGCCTCTACATCCTGAGAGCTATTTATCCAGTAAAATCGTTCCCGTACTCTAGCCAAGGTCTTATTTCTGCTAAAGTGCTCTCTGGATATTCCCTCGTGCACTTCCCGAAGTACTTTTGGTACTCGGCACCTGGGTATCAGCAACCGCATGGTAACTTCTTTCCCATCCGGGCTCTCCCATGTTCTTCGTAGTAGTCCATCTATAACCCTAAGGGAATCCCATTGCGCCCATAAAGCCTTCAGTCCAGCACTTTTACTGGAAACGTCCTTCCATTCAGGGCGGATTCCTTTTTCTTTCGCCTTCAACATTGGTCCAATTTCATCGTCATTCAGTTGTTCCTCTCTTAGAACTTCCTTTGTCCAGTCTTTCGGAACCTCTATCTTAACTGCCTTCACTTCTGCTACATCCTGCTGCTTCTTTATATCCTTGGCATTAACTTCCTTAGGGCTCCTCTGGCGACAGTACCTCTTGATATGCCCCAATTTGCCGCAATTATAACAGCAGATTCCTTTTGTCAGACCTCCAGCACTTCGCTGCTGCTTCGGCGGTTGCGGTTCCTGTTTCAGCTCCGGTCGCGAACTTAATTCGTTTAGTAATTGTGCGACCATTTTCTGTATGTCTGTTAACATAACAATCAATCTCATCTTATCAGAGCGAATTTCCTCTTTCTTTGCAGTGTTTACTTCCCCAGGATTCCGTTCTCGACACTGCCGCATCATATGTCCTGGTTTGCTGCACTGATAACACTGAATCACCTTCCTTGGCTGTCCTTCGCTCTGTTCTCTTTCCTGCTTCCTTGGAGCATCTGGTTTGGTCATCAACTGGCTTATCATTTTGTGCATGTCAGCCATCAAAGATTCCATATTTGATTTTTCTAAATGGTTCCCTTCTTCTACTTTCATGGCTCGTACTCTCGGACGTGCAGTCTCTTTGTAAGCGGCTTCAACCTCGAGGGCATGGATCAAGGCTTCGCTACCAGTCTTATCTCGAGATAATCTAAGGACTCGCCTGATCTCATCTCTTATGCCATCGATGAAAGTACCAACTGTTAATTGTTCCTGGAATTCTTTGGGTGCATCCGGGTAAGCCAGGTACGTCAGTCGGTCAACAGCTGCCTCAAAATCTTGTAAACTTTCCCCAGCCTTTTGTGTGCGTGATTTGAGCTGAGTCCGGTATACCTGGGTGAGGTGTTGATCGCCATATCTTAGATCTAGTGCAGCCTCCAAAACTTTAAAATCCCGTTGCTGCGTTACTGGGATATAGTCTGAAGCAACTCTGAGGCTTGACCTCTTAATGCTAGCACCAACGCCATAGCTTTGTCTTCGTTACTCCAATTGTTTGCGTATGCCGCTGCCTCAAATTGTCTTTTATAGGTTGACCAAGAAGTTTACAATCAAAGGAAGGCGGTCGTAATCGAGGACCTGATGATGATAATACCAGCTGGCCTCCTTGTTTTCTTAACAGTCGCTTAAGTCGCTCTACCTCTCCTTCAACTGCACGAAATTTTCCTTTGACTTCAGTTACTTCCTCTTCAACCTTATTTACTTTTCCTTTGACATCGCTTACTCCTTCTTCAAATGTAGTCGCTTTTCCTTCGACGCCAGTCACTTTTTGTTCAACTTTATCTACTTTTTCCTTGACTTCATTGGTGGCTGACAGGATAGCATCTTGTTGCACCTGTATAATATTTCTCAATTCTTCTTGCCCTTCTTTTTCTTCTTGACGTCGTTTTTATCTTGTTCTTCTAGTTTTTCTTTCTGACGCCGTCTTTCTTGTTCTTCTTGACGTCTTTCTTGTTCTTCTAGCATCATTTTGCTAAATGCAGCTAACATGTCTTGCATTTGTTTTTCAGCGGCCATGCTTCTTGTTTCCATCCAAAAACTAACAAACAACACTACAAGTCTTTGCCAGGTACAAGTCAAATTTTATTTAAAGTCTATATCACTTCTCAGTTGAATGCACTTAAATAAAACTACACTAATTTCTAAACAGAATGTTGCAGAAATTTCTTCACAGTAGCACAAATAAGTCTGGTCTAATGTCTATATCACTTTCCAGTTCGACTCACTTCACTATCTCCAGTGGTTTCCAAATAGAACACTATGGAACTTCGTCGAATTCTTCAGAAATTCTGTTGCAATTCCGCTTCTGACACCAATTGTTACGTGCTTACAGTTTTCAGTAAACACTTTGTGGATTCGAATAACTTGCAACAAGAATTTTCACAAACCATTGATTTATTTAATCACTAAAATTACACTAGTAAATTAAAAATCACACTACTAATAATAACTTAATCTAACATGAATTCACTACTTTTAAAACACTATGTACTTTTCTTCCTAAACTTGACAACTCTTGTCTAACCTAAAAACTCTGTCTGTTTACTTCACTGAACTGAACTGTATTGCCTTACTTCACTCAACTGAACTCTTCTTCTACAAACTGTCTCTGTAACCAGAACTGTACTGGATACTAAACTGAACTGTTCCTTATACTTCACTAAACTGTACTGTTCTGTTGGACTCACTTCTTTATATACCCACTTGGAATGTCCAGAATATCATTGTAGAACTTTCCAGAATATACTGGAATTCTCTATAATTTTCTTAGGCACTACTAAATGGTGGTTCGCCAGTTGGCCCACAGATGGCGCCACCCTTCTGGCCAGGGAGTAATTACAACTCTCCTCTCTGTTAGAGGGCAGCACATAACAATACCATATATCAGTTTTGGATATTTTTTGTTGTTGTAACATATGCTTAATTGTCATTAACACAATTAATATAAATACTTAAAACTTTTAATCATGGCCACTGCTCAAGACAAGGTGAAACGTTGTAAGGCATTACGCCAATTATATATCACGCACATCACGCAACTAGAAGAAATTGCACAAGAGGCTCGTAAAGATCCAAATATACACTCTAATTTTAAAGTTAGATGTCGAGGTTTGCAAAGTCTACGAGCAGATTTTGAAAAACAACATCTAGGCATTGTTAATGCTATTGCGGTAATGGAAAAGCCTGACTTGGAGGTGGAGGAACAAATTTCTACTGATTTCATGACAAAAGTATCATAATGTAGGAACAGCTCATTATGATTTGTTTGAAAATAAAAAATGAAAACTCAAATTGTAGATGACAATCACGTGAATAATATTTCCTTGGCACAAATAAGTTTAGTTAAATTTACAGGGGATGTAAAAAATTTCCCAACGTATATAGATATGTATAAGTACATAATAATACTAGTCTTTCTGACATTGCTAAATTTAATTACTTAATTTCAACTTCTGAGGGGCCTCCTCTTTCACTTGTCAAATGTACGCCTATGATAGGTACAAATTACATGACTGCTTAGAATTGTTTAACCAACAGATACTCTGACAAAACAAGGTTGGTTACAGCCTATTGGAAAGAAATTGCCAATAGTCCTCCTTTGTTAAATGAAAATGCAAAATCCTTACGTAATCTGTTAGATACTTTTCATGAAAATTTGGCAGCATTAGATACTTTGGAGTTTGAACCGGAAAATTGGGACTTCATCTTAATGAATATGCCTTTAGATTGTTTAGATCAAAATAGCTTAACTGCATTTGAAATGCATCATTCTTCTACATCAATACCTACGTATACAGAGTTAAGGGAATTTTTATTAAAACACTGTGTAGGTCTTGAAACTATTGCTTCCTCTTCTACTAAGAGATCTAAAAAACCAGAAAATTTAAAATTTCCAGATTTTCACTCCCCCTCGAGATCAAAATTTTACAGCAAACCAGAGTTTCTGAAATAAGTTAGTTTTCTTTACTTACGTTAGGAGTTATGCGGCTCTAAAACTACTAAATCATATGTGTGTCTTTTTGTCTGTTGCGTTACAAAAGCTTTACATTTAGAGCTTGCCTCAAACCAATCTACCGAGTGTTTTTTAGCAGCCTTGCGGCAGTTCATGGCCAGACGCGGCCGTTGTATTGATGTTTACTCCGATTGCGGAAAATTTTGTAGCGCTGATAAATATCTGAAGCAGATTTTCATTGGCATTGCTAGCACAGAAGCCATCCAATGGCATTTTAATCCGCCCTCTGCGTCTCATTTTGGTGGACTCTGGGAGGCAGGCATTAAATCTGTGAAAACGCATCTTGTACGAGTGGTAGGAGACCAAATTCTTACGTATGAAGAATTTAGTACTGTTCTAGTACAAATCGAGGATGTTTTAAATTCACAACCTTTATCTCCAATCAGCACAGATCCAAATGATTTATTACCATTAACTCCCGGGCATTTTTTAATTCTAGATCCTCTAACTGCTATACCTGAACCTGATGTTACTCAGATTAACATAAATAGGCTTATGCGGTGGCAGCTTTTACAAAAACTTCACAGGGATTTTTGGAACCGGTGGCACCAGGAATACTTACATACTCTTGATCAGAGATGTAAATGGCATACTACAAAATTTTCTGTTGCTGAAGGTACCATGGTTCTTCTCAAAAATGAACTTTCTCCACCCTTAGACTGGCCTTTAGGCCGTATAATTGGATTATATACTGGTTCAGATGGTATTGTAAGGGTTGGTTGCCATTGTCAGAACAGCCAAAGGAATTTTTAAAGGCCCTTTGGTTAAATTGTGCCCTCTTCCTACAAATACTTAATCTAAAAATGTCTTATTGTCATTTTTAGGTGCGTACCATACTTTCTCATTTCTTAAATTTATTATTTTTTGTTTGCTATATTATGGTCTTGCTCTTTTTATCCCCTCTCCTTCTCCTTTTTTTGTGTCCCTACAGAAACTGGAGAGAGAGAAGAGTCTATTAGCGGCTAGTGACGAGTGCAGACATATTGTTTCTAGAAGCTACAATTTTTTACCTACTCTACTGCTTTTTATATTTACTGCTTGGTGCAAATCTATTTTTTGCATTAAATACCCCGGCTGGTGGTTAGTTTTGTGCCATTGAAGTTCACACACCTTACAAAAAAGATTGCGACCGTCTGGATATTTCCCGATTTTTCACTACAATTTTGGTAAGTGCAAGACCATTATTTACACTTTTTTTACTGTTAAATTATCTAATTTGTGAATGTGTAAACAGGAAATTCACTAGAAACCCGGTATAAAAAAACTAACAACCGAAAAATTAGATACAGTCCACTTATAAAAATTTCGAAATATTACAATATTTCTTAGCCATAATTATTTTTTTCTGTGTTAAATTAGTTGAAAACGAAACTAAAAAAGATCCCGATATTTTGATCCCACAAATCCGTCTCCGAAATATTTTTCTGACTAAGGCCTTGCGTTTGCATCTTAATAATATGCGTGCAGTTAATTTTAATAGGTGATTAGAAAATATTACTAAGACAATATGGTACAGTAAACAGCAATAGGTGCAGTATTGTCCTCACATACTACAGCAAAATTATCTTAAGGTGAGCATATCCAAGAGAGATCCGATAAGGAAATATTTATTATTTTTGGCCATAACTTTTTTTTAATACATACTTATTGTAAAAAAAGTATAGGACTACCTAAGTAGTACTATGATAGGTGTAGTGATATAAATTTTCACTCAATAATTTCAGTTGTTTGCAAAATAGTTAGATTTAATTTTAAAAATTGTCAATTTTCGTATTACCTAAATTTAAATCTAACTATTTCACATATTATGTTCGAAATTATTCAATGACAATTTATACTCTATACTACTCTTGTTATAATTCTACTTAGGTAGTCTTATATAATTTGTTGGCAATATGTATTTTAGAATAAGAAGTGGTTAAAAACAGTAAATATTTCCCTATCGGTTCTCTCTCTCTCTCTCTTGGATATGGCGACCTTAAACAAGAGAACTGTCTTTACCTAGCTAAAAGTAAAAAGCAGCCAGTTTCAGTCACAAACTTTAAAAATCAAAGCCACCAAGGTCACCAAGTAGAGACTAGAGAGTGAACGCATCAACCATTCGATCACATCAAAGATCGGAGAGATAATAAACTTGTGGCATTCACTCATTTCATTTTAAAATCTTTATACTTTTTAAATTTAAAAAGAACATAAATATAAATAAGGCATTTACTAATTTTACAATAATTATATAAAATATTTGACCTGAGTACCTTTTTAAGTGGGTCAGGACAGAATGAGGAAGATGCATGGATTTTAAAAATGCTTAATTTTATTATTTTTCCATAATATGTACTATATAAGTTGATAATATAATAAAAGAAACTCAAAGAAAAATTTCACTTCGTAAATATGCCACATTAAAATTTGAACTTTTGTGTAAACAAAACCACGTGACTGAAAACGCTATAATATTGCTTTGACGTCATTTTGACGTCACTAATTTGACCTGAATTTGCTAATTTACGTTGTTATTCTTAATCTTGTTATTAATTATTGATTAATATGATGGATAATCATTTCATAACATCCCTAACGTGTTAATCTATAACCACATCATTCCTTTTAGACGTTTCAACAATAACAACGTGACGCTGCAGGTTACGAATGACACCGTTCGTTAGGGATAGAGCGTTTTAATGGTTTTAAATTCTCGGCCGAAATAAATATTTTTTTTCACCCTCAATTTTAACAAAAAAGAAAAAGAAAAAATACGAGGAAGCCTATTTTTCTGTCGTCTATCTATCTGTGATATAAAAAAGAATCATGCAACTTCCTCATTACAATTTATGACGGGTTGACTTTCTCTTTTCTATGAAGTGTCAAACATCGAGTGGCAATAAATTTAACTTGAGGAAGCAGGCTGCAAAGCACAAACCAAAATAAAGCGTACGCTAATCTGTGGATAAGCCACTCTAACTCTCGCATGAATTTTTATGTTCTGGTCCTTTCTCTACCCTCCCCCCTTACCTACGCCCTTGTTCGTAAATCATCTGGTCCCTAGAATGGTAGAAGGATCAATTGCATATTTTTGTACAATCACATGAAAAATGGCTATTAGCAAAAAAAAATCAAGATTAATAAAAAAGTAACATTTTATATTTGTATCAAAATATCGTACATATTTATATTTCTTAACCTAGGGCAGCTGCTTGTATTATGTACAAGAGAATTTTTATGAGAACAAGAAAACTATTTATTCCATTCTAACATTTTATCTAATATAGTATTTGATTCTTCAGATCCATATATTGGAATTTTCTTATCAAATGCCAAGAGATTCTCTGGGTTATGCAAAACAGAATCTAAGAATGCTAAGAACATATAAGTTTCTGTAAACATTTTTAAAAACCTTCGAATTCCTTTTGTTTTGCCATGTTTTATGAATTCTTCTTTCTAAAAACAAAATACATAATTAGTTACTTTCAGTTCACATTTATATTTTCTAATACAAGTCTATCAAAATTTGGTTCAACTCATGTTTTTTATTTCACCAAGTTAATAACATCCTGTTGAATGTATCAACAGTACGAGCATGTTTCAATATGCATTATAAACTTGATCTAACTAGGCTAATGATGATATATAGACCTCCTGTGGGAAATTTTGATGTATCTTTAGAATAACTTTCCCTCGCATGCACTTGAGGTTTTCTGCAAGACAGGGAATAAAGTTTGTCTTAGGTGATTTTAATGTACACTTCCATAACGAATTTGATCAATGTACACCATCGTTAATAAATCTTTCTAAATCATACGGGCTTTCACCCAGTTTTAGTGATGTTACTAGGAAAAAATCATTGTCTTGACAATAAATTTACAAATATCAGCTTGCATCAACTAAATACCTTTTCAATTGATACCAAGGTGATACCAAGAGAGATCAATACTGAAATCAATATCAAAACACTCCAAAAATGTAACGTATAGAGCTATTCATGACAAGGGTCTCATCGAAATAAATGATTAACTAAAAAATCTTAACAGGGGCTTTATTCTGAATCCAAACATAGATGTCAACATTTTGCTTTCTCATAATAAATGCAATAGGTCTTCCCAGTAAAATCCCGGATAGTGAAAGGGTCATGTGCAACCCCTGAAGCTTGGTTATGACCATCTACATTTTCTGCATGAACACCTACATTTTCTGCATGAATTACACAAAAGAAATTCCACCCATGACAACAAGGCAAATATTGATCAATTTTAGATCCAATTATTAATGTGCAAAAAAGATAATCTTATAAACAATCATAACAATCCCCAACAGGTAACGTGAAAAATTATTAACGATGTTGTTTATTAACGATCACAAAAGAACTCTTCATCAGACAACATCTCCCGCAATGAATTTAATAATTATCTTGCAAAATATCATGGAAAAGCTTATCGACAAATTACCCTCATGTAATGTCCATCATGCACACTATAAGAAAGACGCAGAAGTCATCGTTAATCTCAAAAACAAGAAAAGTAAAGATGCTCATACTATGTTACTATCAGTATCATAAAAGATATAGCGGATTCTATCTTAATTTATCTTACAAACCTATAATTAACATATGTCTGAAAACATCTGAAAACATTTTCCCTGAGTATTTGAAAGTAGTATTGATCTATAAAAAAACGACATAAATGATCCTTTCAATTATAGACCTATTTCAGTGATTCCTTTGAAAAAATCTATGAAATACTCCTAACAGTTAACAGTGCATATGGAAATAAATAATTTTTCAATACCAACCAATACGGGTTCAGAAACAAACTATCCACAATCCTTGCTATGGTTAAATTAACTTCCATAATAAATACCGGGTTTGACGAAGAAAATTATGTTTGTCCTATTTTTTTTTATCTCACCCAAGTTTCTGATTGCGTATCACATGGCATATTAATCGACAAACTTCAGTCCTAAGGCTGTATAGATGAAAGTATATCAGTTTTGGAATCTACCTACTACTGAACAATTTGTAGTCAAAATGAGAGTAAGTCGGAGACTCTAAAAATAAACTTTGGTATAACTCAAGGATCGATCTTGGGGATCTATATAAATGATTTGCCTAATTCCGTCGAAATTGATGCCGTTCCTATCTTATTTGCTGATGACACGAAACTAACTTTATCAAATTGTGGTATCGATGATCTCTTAAATGAGACTTCAAATATTATTAAAAGCACTGATGACTGGTTCACCTGAAATAGCCTCTGTCTAAATGAAGCAAAAACCGACGAAACCTGAATGATGTAACCAACCTGACGGCTATTAGACTCCTTGGAGTGTACCTCGATCCAAAATTATCCTGGAATCCTACTTTTTATGTCTGCAGCAAAATTTCAAAATACACATACTTACTACGAAATCTTGTAAGGGAAGTATTCCAATATACATTAAAAACAGCTTATCACACTCTGATTCACTCGTGTATATCATATGCCATTTTGGTTTGAGGGCTCTCAACACCTTCTGCCAACGCGTTTTCAACTCAAAGAAAAGCCATCCGTGTAATCACAGGCTTAAATTATTGAGCAGACTGTAGACAACAGTTCACAAGGCTTCGAAGTTTGACTGCACCAAGTATATATATATTCGAACATAATATTTCAGTCGCAAGCTCCTCTATAAAATCCTTATTTTACTATAAGGAATGTAACCAGACTGCAATGTCGCTCGTCACATACCTACCTTGCACTGACGAGAGCCAACAGCTCGAAACTGCAGTCTGCAACTGGTAAGGCACGACTGGCACGAGAGCTCCTTTAAGTAGGATCAGTCTTTCGGCTGGTGTTTGTTGCAATCGAAGTATTAGCATTTTGTTGGTAATATGCGATTATTACACTTAACGCGCCAGGCTTGTAACTTGTAATTCAGCGCTCGGCGGGGCACATAGCCCGGAGAGTAGCTGTTGGTTGCAGTCTGGTTACGTTCCTTATAGAAAAATAAGGATTTTATAGAGGAGTTTGCGGCTAAAAATATTATGTTTTAATATTTCTGCCCTCTAGAAGCATACTTGAAATATATATATCAGTGTTTATTATATGTAAAAAATAACGACCATTCATATAGTACTAGGAGTCAGATTCATTCCTACAGTACCAGGAATAATAACAACTTGAACAATCATGATCATCGTTTAATGAGCACGAGATGGTTCGAATTACCACAGAATACGTTTCCATGATGGTATTCCTTTCGCAGTTAGGTGTCTTAACTAGAATTAATTCAAAAACATAATAAAAAACTACCTACACAATAACGCTTTTTACAGCACTAGCGACTTTTTAAACAGCGATCTAAATCAAATTTGAAAACTTAAATCTTAATATTGATTCAACCTTATCTCAGTTTTCATCTTATTGTCCCAATTTTTTTACTTATTTTATATGTTTGTCCACTGTATTACAAATTTACTGTATTTTAATTGCATTTTATAATATGCATGTTTTCTTTGTATATCTTAATGCTGTTGTATCTTATTGTTTTGTACCACTTTTTACATTTCATATTTTGATCTTGTACATAATTTGTATAATTTTTTTTTTTTTGACTCCTGTAAATACTCTTGTGTAAGTTGTGGATGTAACACCAATAAAATATCTATCTATCTATCATCCCAAAACTGAAGTTTCTGGAAAAAGTGTACGATTGTAAATATCTACAGAAATGGTAAAAAGGCTTTTTAAAAAAAGTATTTTTGACTAGATGATTTTCGCGAAACTATTGCGTTGTAACCGAAAAATGCACAGCTTCATAAATGGAAGCAAACAGCATTTTTGTAGATTTCCAAAATTGGGGTGCTAACTTCACACACCTAATAATAACTTTACTTAGGTTATTATTCACAATTGTGATGGCATGCGGATGAGCATTATAACACATTAAAAGATAAATCATTGCTAATAAAACGCACATTCATATGTAAAATTTCTCTCACATATCAATCAACAATCATTGACGTCTGCCTCTAAAATGTTATTTATATTGTTACGTGCTTACAATTTTCAGTAAACACTCCGTGGATTCGAATAACTTGCAACAAGAATTTTCACTAACCACTGATTTTATTAATCACTAAAATTACACTAGCAAATACTTAAAAATCACACAACTAATAATAACTTAATCTAATATAATTTCACTACTTTTAAAACACTAAGCACTTTACTTTTCTTCTTAAACTTGTCAACTCTTGTCTAACCTAAAAACTCTCTTGTCTGTTTACTTCACTAAACTGCATACTTCACTCAACTGAACTCTTCTTCTACAAACTGTCTCTGTAACCAGAACCACAGATTACCCAGAACTGTACTGGATACTAAACTGAACTGTTTATCCTTCACTAAACTGTACTGTACTGTTTTTCCATCTGCTGGCTTCACCTCTTTATATACCCACGTGGAATGTCCAGAATATCATTGTAGAACTTTCCAGAAATATACTGGAATTCTCTATAATTTTCTTAGGCACTACTAAATGGTGGTTCGCCAGTTGGCCCACAGATGGCGCCGCCCTTCTGGCCAGGGAGTAATTACAACTTTCCTCTCTGTTAGAGGGCAGCGCATAACACTGCCCCCTCCTTAAGCCTGAACGTCCCGGTCAGGCATTTCAGATACCCCAGTATACTTTGCCAACCTGTCCAGGTGCACGATCTTCATCTTGGACTTCTTTCTACGTTGAATCCTATAAACAACGTCGTTGATCCGAGTGATGACAGAATACGGTCCTTCCCAAGGTGAGCGAGGCTTCGAGAATCCTTCTTCACTCCGCTGTGGGTTATACAGCCAAACCGAGTCCCCCACCTTGAATCCTGCTGAACTGGCATTGTGGTCATATCTAGCCTTCATTCGATCACCACTCCCTGTAGGTGACCTCTTGGCAGCCACATTCGCACAAACCTTGCAACTGCGACACCAAGCCTCCACATCCTGACAGCTATTTACCCAGTAAAATCGCTCCCGTACTCTAGCCAAAGTCTTATTTCTGCTAAAGTGCTCTCTGGATATTCCCTCGTGCACTTCCCGAAGTACTTTTGGTACTCGGCACCTGGGTATCAGCAACCGCATGGTAACTTCTTTCCCATCCGGGCTCTCCCATGCTCTCCGTAATAGTCCATCTATAACCCTAAGTGAATCCCATTGCGCCCATAAAGCCTTCAGTCCAACACTTTTACTGGAAACGTCCTTCCATTCCGGGCGGATTCCTTTTTCTTTCGCCTTCAACATTGGTCCAATTTCATCGTCGTTCAGTTGTTCCTCTCTTAGAACTTTCTTTGACCAGTCCTTCGGAACCTCTATCTTAACTGCCTTCACTTCTGCTATATCCTGCTGCTTCTTTACATTCTCGGCATTCACTTCCTTAGGGCTCCTCTGGCGACAGTACCTCTTGACATGCCCCAATTTGCCGCAATTATAACAGCGGATTACTTTTGTCGGACCTCCAGCACTTCGCTGCTGCTTCGGCTCCTGTTTCGGCGGTTGCGGTTCCTGTTTCAGCTCCGGTCGCGAACTTAATTCGTTTAGTAATTGTGCGACCATTTTCTGTATGTCTGTTAACATAACAATCAATCTCATCTTATCAGAGCGAACTTCCTCTTTCTTTGCAGTGTTTACTTCCCCAGGATTCCGTTCTCGACACTGCCGCATCATATGTCCTGGTTTGCTGCACTGATAACACTGAATCACCTTCCTTGGCTGTCCTTCGCTCTGTTCTCTTTCCTGCTTCCTTGGAGCATCTGGTTTGGTCATCAACTGGCTTATCATTTTGTGCATGTCGGCCATCAAAGATTCCATATTTGATTTTTCTAAATGGCCCTCTTCTTCTACTTTCATGGCTCGTACTCTCAGATGTAGAGTCTCTTCATAAGCGGCTTCAACTTCGAGGGCATGGATCAAGGCTTCGCTACCAGTCTTAGCTCGAGATAATCTAAGGACTCGCCTGATCTCCTCGTCTCTTATGCCATCAATGAAAGTATCAACTGTTAACTGTTCCTGGAATTCTTTGGGTGCATCCGGGTAAGCCAGGTATGTCAGTCGCTCAACAGCTGCTTCAAAATCTTGTAAACTTTCCCCAGCCTTTTGTGTGCGTGATTTGAGCTGAGTCCTGTATACTTGGGCGAGGTGTTGGTCGCCATATCTTAGATCTAGTGCAGCCTCCAAAACTTTAAAATCCCGTTGCTGCGTCACTGGGATACTCTGAAGCAACTCTGAGGCTTGGCCCCTTAATGCTAGCACCAATGCCATAGCTTTGTCTTCATTACTCCAATTGTTTGCGCATGCCGCTGCCTCAAATTGTCTTTTATAGGTTGACCAAGAAGTTTGACCATCAAAGGAAGGCGGTTGTAATCGAGGACCTGATGATGATAATACCAGCTGGCCTCCTTGTTCTCTTAACAGTCGCTTAAGTCGCTCTACCTCTCCTTCAACTGCACGAAATTTTCCTTCTATATCGGTAACTTTCCCTTCGACGCCAGTAACTTTTCCTTTGACTTCAGTTACTTCCTCTTCAACCTTATTTACTTTTCCTTTGACATCACTCACTTCTTCTTCGACAGCAGTCACTTTTCCTTCGACGCCAGTCACTTTTTGTTCAACTTTATCTACTTTTTCCTTGACCTCATTAGTGGCTGACAGGATAGCATCTTGTTGCCCTTGTATAATTTTCCTTAATTCTTCTTTCTCTTCTAGACGTTGTTTTTCTTGTTCTTCTTTTTCTTCCCGACGTTGTCTTTCTTGTTCTTCTTTTTCTTCCAGACGTCATCTTTCTTGTTCTTCTTTTTCCTCCTGACGGCGTCTTTCTTGTTCTTCTTTTTCTTCTAGTTTTTCTTTCTGACGTCGTCTTTCTTGTTCTTCTTGACGCCTTTCTTGTTCTTCTTTCTCCTCTTGGCGTCGTTTCTCTTGCTCTTCCTTTTCTTCTTGACGTCGTTTCTCTTGTTCCTCTTTTTCCTCTAGCATCATTTTTCTAAATGCGGCGAACATGTCTTGCATTTGTTTTTCAGCAGCCATGCTTCTTGTTTCCATTCAAAAACTAACAAACAACACTAACAAGCCTTATTTAAAGTCTATGCCAGGTACAAGTCAAATATTTTCTCACACTAACACAAATTAGTCTTGTCTAATTACTTCCCAGTTCAACTCACTTCACTATCTCCAGTGGTTTCCAAATAGAACACTATGGAACTTTGTCGAATTCTTCAGAAATTCTGTTGCAATTCCGCTTCTGACACCAATTGTTACGTGCTTACAATTTTCAGTAAACACTCCGTGGATTCGAATAACTTGCAACAAGAATTTTCACTAACCACTGATTTTATTAATCACTAAAATTACACTAGCAAATACTTAAAAATCACACAACTAATAATAACTTAATCTAATATAATTTCACTACTTTTAAAACACTAAGCACTTTACTTTTCTTCTTAAACTTGTCAACTCTTGTCTAACCTAAAAACTCTCTTGTCTGTTTACTTCACTAAACTGCATACTTCACTCAACTGAACTCTTCTTCTACAAACTGTCTCTGTAACCAGAACCACAGATTACCCAGAACTGTACTGGATACTAAACTGAACTGTTTATCCTTCACTAAACTGTACTGTACTGTTTTTCCATCTGCTGGCTTCACCTCTTTATATACCCACTTGGAATGTCCAGAATATCATTGTAGAACTTTCCAGAAATATACTGGAATTCTCTATAATTTTCTTAGGCACTACTAAATGGTGGTTCGCCAGTTGGCCCACAGATGGCGCCGCCCTTCTGGCCAGGGAGTAATTACAACTCTCCTCTCTGTTAGAGGGCAGCACATAACAATATTGTGCATATGTGACCAAATGGTCTTCCTTGTTAAGCGTTTAAAAAGTGGTCTAGTGTAGGGCCTAGTTTCATTGAAAAAATTATCACTTCTAAAAATCCAAGAATATTGGACAAATAAACGAAGATAAGGCTTACATATAATGTATATTGAAATACGCCCCTATTGCCGATACACACTTCACAAAATGTTTTGGCGTTAGTGGAAAAAACATGAGAAAAAAATCATTTAAATACGTTGCCAATTATCAAACATCAAATTTTATAGAAATATCATGCAAGTATTACATCTGATCTGAGTTATAAAATTTATTACCTGAAATGTACCATCCACAATAAACTTCTTGTAGTCCTTAAAACACATAACAAAAACTTGTAAATAGGCATCACTTAAGTAAACAGAATGGACATAATCCATGGACTTTCCTGCTGTACTTGCTAGTTCCAATCTTTTTTTCCATACCTTCTGCATACTACCACTCAAGATCTTGTTTTCATCACCCTCTTCTATTAATACTGTACATTTATCCAAATCTACCACGATTCCCTAAAATAACCATAGAATGTTAAATTGCCATGTAGGGGAAAAATCATATTTTTATCATTAATTTTAACCTTCATTGTACCAAAAGAGAGATACAAATATAACATATCCTATATCTTTATGATTTTAATTATTGTTGAGTACTTCGATAACCGATATTTGATGTAAAAAAGTTTTTTAAAAGCACCAGTTTGGGTTTGCGATATTTCACACAATGCTTCCAAGTTCCTACTAGTTTCAAATCTCATTTTACGTTATGTAGAACCTGCAGGTATATGCTGAGACGATTTTAGGGCCCAGGAAAATAATTTAGAAAGGGTCCCCTGCTCAGGCCCGTTCCTACCAGGCGTGCAGTACGTACGCGGCCGATTTTAGGGGGCGGCCAACTGCGGTCACTTGCCAGTGTCAGGAAATATAGAATGATGAATAGTTTGTTAAAAAATATCTCATATTGATTTGAAAAAAACTACAATTATGCTCAATTAGCCCAGGCGGTATTTGTTTTGGGTTGGGTGAATCGGGTAGTATGGCAGATTTTTGGCTTAATCGCTCCTAAAAATCATAAGAAATAATAATTTCACTATGCGCTAGTTTGAAAATGTGGGCTTAATTTTTTATTAAACAAAATGTGAAAAAATTTCTACAAATTCCGTTTTTTTCTTCCCATTTTTTCATATATCTCAGTAACTATCGTTTTTAGAGAAAAGTTATAAAAGTGGAAAGTTTTGTAATTAAATTTTAAATAAGATGCAGTTGGTTGCGAATCAAAATCATTTTTACCATTACAAAAGTAGTAAAAATCGCAAAAAAAAAATTGAAATAGCAAGTTATTTATGGATTTTTTTTCAAATACTTATACTATACGTAGGACCTTCATACTTGGCTAAAGAAAACTTTTTAATATAATAAATCTTCCCACCAAATGTCATCAACATCTGACTTTTAGTTTTTGCATAATAAACTAAAGCATTTAGAAAGTTGAAAATTTTTGGGACATATAAAAGAGCAGTCAAATTTTCAAATCCATTTTGAGATATTAAAATCCGTTAATTAGGAGAGCCTAGGGAATTGTTTAAAAATGTGGCAAATTTTTTTGCTTATAAACGCAATAATTTTGAAAATTTTCAACGGATTCTTATTTTTAAAATATATTTTGAAAGTATTCGGAAATACGCTTCTTTAAAAAAAAGCCTGGCGATTCGTTTCTTAGAACCAGTGTTATGATAGACCAAAGTTGAACTCAATTTAATTCGTCCTATATTGTTTTGTACTGCTTTAGGTCTCTAATATATTTTTTTATTTTTTCTATGTGTTTTGGCAAAAAATGTTTTAGACAAAAGTTGTTTATAAAATGCGTTAATACAACAAATTCATTTTATTCTGAATTTCTCATTATAAATTTGAATAAACCACTTATGTATGCTGGTTTAAATATTTTTTCCCATTGCCAAGGTGAGGGTGGGGGGCGGCGAAAAATTGCTCAGCACGCAGGCGGCTGTATATCTAGGAACGGCCCTGCCCCTGCTGTATTTTTATTGAAGCCAGGTTACATAGACAAAGTACTTGATACTTCCAAAATGTCAGGTACAGTCGTGGACGAAAAATAAAAGGACAACTCTTTTTTTTAGCTTAGTGTAAAGTCTAGTAATATGTTATAAGACTCGCCCTATTATTGTCCATGACTGTATGTGCAAGGTGCATAGTGGCAAGATATTTTTTTTACTTTCGTAATTTAAAATTTTTAAATTCACCCAGGTTTTGTAGGGCCCTTTTGGATTACCTCAAGGTGCACCAGGAAGCAGTTATTTGGTGTGTCTGCATGTGTCTAAGAACATTGCTGATGGAGTCAACGTTATTATTATTGAAACTTAGTGCTGCAGGAAACATCCGTTACGTTTTTCCTGATTAAAGCACTCCTTTAATTTCACCAACATGTCTCTGGCTACTGCATTCAGTCTTTTATCCACCGCACGCTACTGAGTTGACGGAGAACTGATAGAATGCTCAACGCTGGTTGCGGGTACGACTTATTCAATTGTAAAACGGATTGTTACGCTCGGAACTTCTGTCGTGGCCTCAGCAGATGTGAGTTTCTGTTATTCACATCCTACGCGCTTTGTATTTGAAAAATATAGAAAAATCGCATGTAGTTGATAAGCACACAAATTGATGATGTGAACAACAACATTTGTGATTTCAACTAGATGTATAATATTCAGTTTTAAATTGTTTACCTAGCTGCCTAGACTTAGATATTAGTTTAGTTTTATATTTGTATGACCTATTTATACTTACATTGTATTTTTGTATTTGTATTGTATTTTCATCTTATATTTATATAGTGTTGCCCTGTAAATGGTTTCTCTGTTGGGTAATGTAATAAAATTTAATTTAATTTAACAGCAGCTAGGTACCTTTTTTATTCACAAGAAAAAAAAAAATGACGTTTTGTCATTTTTAATTTCGCATACTTTGACGTTTGTTGTCTAAATGAATTTCTTGCTTTCATTTTATTATTTCACGAAAGTAGTTAAAACTTTAGACAATCCTCATATTACAATCCCCGATGTGTTATTAAACTCTACATTTAGCCTCATTTTGTAATTTTCCTGTCTCGTACATAACTAATATATAACTATAAAAATCAAGGCTTGTGTGAGCTTGCTACTGTTCTCTTCTGAATTTCGAAAACCTAAATAGATTTACTTACGTTTTCAATTTTGTGATGAATAATGACCTCAGTTGAGAGGACTCCACATATAACAGGAGTAGGGCTTTCTACAATATCCCACAGAGCTTTAGGTAATATTGGTATACACGTATGATGCCATGTGAATGGATATAAAATACTTTGGAGAGAATCGACACATGACGATAATTTACTGAAAAAGATGAAAATAATTAATTAGAACATTAACATACACACATATTAAACATCTTTTCAGAATAGAGCTAACAACTAACTAATTTTTAGCTGAGAGCTATATTGAAATAATGGTGACAAAAGGAAGCAATACAAAATATTTATACTCAAGTCATTTTTCAAACAATTTTGCAAATTACCATTCCATGTGCTGATAGTTTTAGTAAATTTTTAAATGACCTATCAACACGTCTAATACTGATTACTAAAAAATAATTTTTTTGAGCAATTTTTTCCAGTTTAATTGAAATTTTTATATTTTGTTATTCACTGATATCATTTTATTTAATGCTGCAGTACCTTCATTAGTTTTCTTATTAAGTATGGGTGTTGTGTTAATCCCAAAACTTTTTCTTAAATAACACAATTAAAATTGTTTTCCCAATTAATATAATATAACTTACGGCATCTGCAATAAAGCCAGAAAACTTTTTATGTGGTAGAATTTTTTGTGTGTGATATCCTGACAAACCTTCACAGGAGCACAAACGATATTAACTATTTTTAGTATATTTTATGAGCACTTCTCCTGGTGTTTCAAAACTGTATTCCCCAAAATTACAAAAATAGTGTCAGAAAAGCAGGAAACAAAATCAAATTTGGTCCCGAAACATTAAAAAAAAGTGCAAGATCTAAACTACTTAAAAAAACAAATAAACTGCGAATACTTAAATGTAAAGCATAAACAGTCAAAAGGGGCCAAGGAGTTAGCCACAAGCCACTAACTCCAGGGGAACAGCTGATAGGAACTAGGCCATCCTCAAGTAAGCTCTTCCCAAGACCGTCTGTGCACGACCTTAGGTTGTATCCTGCTCGAGGTGACCCTGCATACAGCTAAACACGGCGGATCTAGACAAGGCAGGTCGATAACTTCCCCCTAATCCTAGATGTTGCGTGACCCGTGCAAGAGGATGAATGGCACTGGGGTGATTGGTGTCATGAACGGGGCTCCGGAAAACAGGGCAACCTTCCGGAGTACTTTGCCTTACCACGGCAATGCAGGGCTCTACCGTGGTGGACTTTATTCCCTAGCTACTCGTGGGAACTGTATGTTACTAGTAACTCAAACAAACCCAACGAGGGGGTCCAACCCTCGATCTTCATATTGAAGAAAAAATGGAGGTAGGAAACAATCCAACTCCACAACCATGCCTGATCAGGAGGCAGGACCGTCAAAGGGACCAACTCCTGTGCCTGAGGAAGAAGTCAATTCAGGAGAAGAGGCATTATAGCCGGGGGCTGTGAAACCAACCAACCGCCAGAGGAAGGACAACAAACCACCTCTGCGCGTGCTAAAACAAGGAAACGCCCTGGATCAGATGGCAGCTCGCCCCCCAGCTGGCAAAAAAGCCACGGGAAGGCGAAACTGTAAAACCTTCTTTCAAGGCCGTCATCAGAGCGGGCATTATCCACTCTGATTACCCTGAGGCGGCCTTGGATAACACCCAGCTGGGCGCTCTGCAGCAATCAATCTTGAAAGCTGTAGAACAAATCCCAGAAGGCGGTCTTCAGGTGAGATTCCAGAACTGCTCACAACGGCCTGGATATCTCCTAATAACCTGTGCAGACCAGGCGAGCGTCTCATGGTTGGAGGCGAGGACAAAGTCCCTTCGACCATGGGATGGAGCTCGCTTGAAGTTCCTGCAGGGGCAGGACCTTCCCAAGCCACACATCCGTATGGCTTATATCCCGGATGATGCTGGAAGTCAGCTGTCATCCGAGATAGTACTAACTAGGCTGAGGAAAATGAACCATGGCCTAAATACCCGGGAGTGGGTAATACTACACCGGGAACCAACAGGTTCTGGGCAGACGTGGACATTCTCAGTAGATGAGATGTCTATGTCTGCACTGAAGGGGATGGGGTACAGACCCTACTTTGGCTTTGGTCAGGTACAATTCCGACCAAAAGTCAGGGTGTGAAAAACATCCACCCCTCAAACATCGGCGGCGCAAGCATCAGCTGAGGAGAGCGGACCTAAACCACTCCCCAAAGAGGGCGCTAAGCCCCGATCAATCGGGAAGGAAAGGATCTTCCCGAATAAACTTTCCCTGAAGAAGAGCGGATCAAAACCACCTTCTAAAGGAAAAAAAAACAATTCGCCCAGACCCCCTCACAAACCTCCTAACCCAACCAACCAACCAACCAACCCTTTCCTTTACTCCTTAATTTTACCAGCTCCTTTCCCACTTTACCTAAATCCCCATTCCCGCCTGATGATCACCAACATCAGGTGCCTGCAAGCGAACTTACAACATGCCAAGGGCGCTACATACGTCCTTGGCAAAAGATTCAAGGAAGAGCAAATCGATATTGCTCTTATTCAGGAACCTTGGACAACCACCTCAGGCCGAGTAAACGGACTAGGCAATACTTCTGGCAAGGTAATATCTATTGGCTCTGAAGAAAGACCTAGAGCCTGTATCCTGGTCAGAAATAACATTGAGTATTTTATGCTTTCAGGTTACTGCACCCAGGATGTTGTAGCCATCCATATATCAGTACCAGTGAAGGGGGGCAGATTGGCCATAATAATCTGCTCAGCTTATTTCCCGGGTGATAGAGGTGCAGATCAACCTCCTCCAGCAGCAGTTAGGTCATTAGTCACCTACAGCAAGAGGAACAATATTCACCTTGTAATTGGATGTGATGCAAACTCCCACCATACAGCGTGGGGAAGCACAGATATCAACCATAGAGGTGAGCCCATTTTTGATTATATTTTAGGTGAGGAACTAATTGTGAATAACATTGGAGCCGAACCAACCTTTATTACTAGAAATAGGAAAGAGGTACTAGATTTAACAATCAGCTCAACTTTTGTGAGCAATAAGATAACTGACTGGCAGGTATCCTCTGAACCTTCATGTTCAGATCACAGACATATTCTATTTAATATAGAAGTCGGTCCAAGACCTGTGGTGACGTACCGAGATCCTAGATGTACAGACTGGGAAGGGTATAAACAATCTCTCCGGTCGCATCTGGAGTCCGCTCTCACCACAATCAGGAATCATGATGAAATAGAAATCACAACGGACAGATCTGCAGCGCAATCATTTCAGCATATCATGAAAATTCTCCACTAAAGTCTAAAAAAGACAACAGAGGGGCATCTTGGTGGAACAAAGCATTAGATAAAATGAGAAAAGAAGTTCAACGCCTCTTCAATCGAGCCAAAGCTTCGGGCAACCGGGAACACTATAGATCTGCTTTAACAGACTATAATAAAGAAATTAGGAAAGCAAAAAGAGAATCTTGGAGGAGGTTTTGCGAGAACATCACTGATGCACCTTGCAGTACTAGAATCCACAAGATCATTTCCAGAGAACCGGTATGGTAGTTTGGAACGGTAAAACAAACAGATGGCTCGTTCACCGAATCTGGAAAGGAAACCCTAGAGCTTCTAGCACAGAACCACTTCCCAGGAAGTTCGATTCTGCCGGATAACCAACAGCTGCCACTATTGAGGAGCCAGTATAAACGACCCTGTAAAAATGATTGGTTGGTAGCTAAAAAAGCAACAGCGATTGAGTGGGCTATTAAATCTTTCCAACCACTCAAATCACCTGGTGAGGACGGTATTTTTCCAGCGCTGTTGCAAAACGGACTGGAGATACTACTATCATTCCTCATCAGACTTTACAGAGCTAGTCTGGTGTGGAATCATATACCGTCCAGTTGGGCGGCGGTTAAAGTGGTTATATACCAAAAATGGGGCGGACAGAACCGGACCCTAAATCACTAAGACCCATTAGCCTGACATCATTTCTATTGAAAGGCCTGGAAAAAGTGCTGGATGGACACAGTAGGGGGAACATCCTGAGCATTCATCCCCTTAATGCCCACTAGTATGCTTACCAGCCAGGCAAATCAATAGAACTAGCACTTAATAACCTAGTCGGGAAAATCACTCAATCCCTTCAGGAAAAAGAGATTGCAATGGCTGCTTTTCTCGACATTGAAGGAGCATTCAATAATGGACTGCCTGATTCCTTATACACAGCGGCAGCTACTAGAGGAATCGAGCTAACCATAACTGACTGGATCCGAGCTATGCTGGAAAACAGAATCATAACGACAACCTTACATGGGGAAACGGTCAGCTTCAGGGCCGCGAGAGGGTGCCCACAAGCTGGGGTTCTTTCCCCCCTTCTGTGGTCACTACTTGTGGATGACCTGCTGGCCATTTTATCTCTGTGGGAAGCCGAGATTCTGGCATATGCGGACGACCATGGTTAAAGGTAAATCTGAAGAGGTACTCTCTCATACCCCTCAAGAGGTACTAGATATGGTGCACATCTGGTGTGAGAGGGAACAGATGTCTGTCAATCCCCGCAAAACTGTAATAGTACCCTTCACCAGGAAAAGGAAGCTGGATAACTTAGAACCGTCTTCCTTACTAGGTGAAACCATTCCATTTTCGGATGAGGTGAAATATCTAGGCATTACGCTGGATAGATCACTCAACTGGAATTCCCACCTGGAAAAGGTAATCCACAAAGCAAGGCTGTCCCTGTGGACATGCCGTAGAATTTGTGGAAAATCCTGGGGTATGGGTTCCCAACAAATATACTGGATATACGTTACGGTCATTAGACCAATGATAACGTATGGCTCCATAGTTTGGTGGTCGAAAGGGCTACAACAGTCGGCCAAAGCCAAACTCTCTGGTTTACAGAGACTAGCATGCCTGGCAATAACTGGTGCTATAAGCACCACTCCGTCAGCTGTTTTGGAAATCCTCCTAGACTTACCACCTCTCCATATTTACTTGGAGAGAGAAGCTAGGTGGGCAACATATAGACTCCAACAATCGGCAATCAATATGCCGCAGGCTATCATCATGGAACGCAATGGATTGATTGATGACCTAAACAGTCACAGCATCCTAGGTATGCCTTCTGATGTGATGCCTACCAGAACCACCCATGAGCTGCCTTTCAACATCCTATTTCCTGAAAGAGATGAGTGAGATCGGAATAAAACCAACCTACAGAAGGCAGACAGCTGTTGGTATACAGATGGTTCCAAAACTCTTGAAGGAACAGGAGTTGGAGTTTACAGTCGCTGCCCAAAAGTAAGAATAACTTCGAGCCTGGGTGATATTGCGACAATTTTTCAGGCTGAAATATATGCTATTGAACTGTGTGTATGGAGGCTGGAATCGACCCACCCTAGACACAGATCAATAAAAATCTTCTTAGATAGTCAAGCAGCCCTTAAAGCTCTTGGATCCTATCGCTGTAATTCTAAAACAGTGTGGAACTGCCAAAAAGCTCTAACCCAATTGGGTAAGAACAACAAACTGACTCTGGTCTGGGTGCCTGGCCACTCTGGGCTGGAGGGCAATGAAACTGCCGATTGCCTAGCTAGAGAGGGTGCGGCATCAAAATTTATAGGACCAGAACAGTTCTTGGCATATCTTCAAGCACTGCCAAAACAAATTCCTAGACTGGGCCGAGAGCAAGACTCTCTACCACTGGCAGGAACTACCAGGATTAGCTCATTCGAAGGAGTTCATTACAAATCCTTTGAAATCAAGAGCTAAAAAACTGCTAGAGTTGAATAGGTTACACCTAAGCACTCTAATCGGCCTATATACTGGGCACTGCAGATTAAATCATCACTTACACAGACTTGGACTGGTGGAAAACACCGAATGCCGTCTGTGTCTAGAGGAAGATGAAACGGCAAAGCATGTCCTGTGCACTTGTCCCGCTGCAGAAAGAACCCAGTTCCCATTATTTGGCAAAGATCAGCTTTTGCCTGAGGACTTGGACAATCTCTCACCCAACAAAGTTATCAGCTTTATTAAAAGGCTGAACCTATTGGGTGAAATATAAATTAGGAGTGAGCCACAATAGACCGATTGGTCGCGGTGGAGGGTCTGGTATAGACCCACTCATATTTCAACCTAACCTAACCTAAACGGTCAAAAAGTTAGAAAACTGTATTAGAACTGAAAAACAAAGATACTATAAAGACAAAATAAAAAACTCCAACAACCAAACCCGTTCGCTCTGGAAAATAATAAAAAAGAACTCAAATCATGGCTTAAAAGTTAATAGGGACATGTCGCTGTTAACTAATAATGAAACTGTTACAGACACCTCCAAATTAGTTGATCAATTTGGCGATTACTTCTCCAATATCATAGAAGACAAATTAAGCAATTCTTTGATGGCAAACTATCTAAAAATTGTGCCAATATAAAACGTACAGAACCTAGCTTCTTTTGTACACCTATCACGGAAAACGATGTCTGGAAAGTTACTGCTGCCCTACCCAACAAAAAGTCCACTGGATTTGATGAGGTCTCTGTCGATCTAGTGAAAAAATGTAGTCATATGCTGTCAGGGCCAATCGCGTATGTCATAAACAAATCCATCCAATTAGGTCAATTTCCCGAATTGTTAAAACTTGCATTTCTAATACCTATACCACTAACCTTCACCAGGTTGTTCAAAATATTACTTTAACCCCGGTAAGTTCTTATAAATTTCTAGGTATTATAGTTGATAGTCAAATGAATTGGAACCTACATATCGACTTTGCAGCCAAAAAACTTAATAAAGAACCTGAAAAATAAACTAGACACAGATTCCATAATGTCAATATATTACGCAAACTTTCACTCAGTAATTTCATACAACTATTGTGTGGGGCCGGTCCCCGAATATAAATAGAATCCTCATTCTAAAAAACGTGTCATAAGAATGATCTTCAATTTTGAGATGCATACCTCATGCAGAACGAACAACCTTCCGCGAAAAAAAGATTGTAACAGTCACCAGCATATATTTACTGAAAATTCTACTACACGTTCATGGAAATAAAACGGAACTAAATAAACATTCCAATATACACACAATCAACACCTGAGGGAAAAATTACATATACCAAAATAAACATATTCACTCTAAATATGAAAAGTCACCTTTATACTCAGGCACCCATCTGTATAACCTGTTACCACTAGACCTGAAATGTCTACCTTTCCCTAAATTTAAAAGAAAATTAAAAGGGTATCTTTCCTTAAACTGTTTTTACACCATTGATGAGTTTGTTCAGGCCATGAAAGGAACCTCTACACTGTCTCACTAATTAATGAACCCAACTATTTTTATCTCCTTATTGATGTTATTTTATTATTTACTATTGGATTTTATTATTGTATCTTTTCATACCCTTTTGTATTGTATCTTATTTGTACTCGATGTAGCTTAAAAGATGAATAAAATTGTATTATTGTATTATTCTATTATAACGTAATCAGAAAAACTATTCTCTGAAATAAAAATTATGGTAACCAACATGTTAGATAAGGTAGAGACATTCATAACATATAACAAATCTGATTATTTAAACAGTGAGTACAAGTTTAAGTACAAGTATCTATATAAACAACATAATAAAATTGCTGGGAAGTAATAAAGCTAATTTTTATGGCAACTGTAATGTTGCAATTAGCATTTCTAAATAGAGCCATTTACTTATAATGCCATTTAAAATAAGTAAGTACACTTACTGTTATATATTAACATATCTCCTAAGAATAATGCTGACCAAAGTTCATTTCTGGTTAAACACAAAAATGTTCCACAACATACATAATATTCGCAAATATGCAAACAAGTTAGCTTCCAAGAAACTTATTTAAAATTTAGTAGTTGTTCAGCACGATTCCTAACCAAAAGTTATTATTTCATAATGTACAATTACTGAAACTTCAAATTATTATAGCTTTAAGTAGGGAAATTAGCATATAGTCGAGGTCAGGACTCGGGATTTTTTGGGGTTTTTGCCTTTTTTTGCTAGAGCGCCAATCTAGAGACCCCTCCGTTTTCGAGGTTGCTGAAAAGGATGGTGGGGGTCCCGCAATTCTTTTTTCTCGGCAACCCCTTCAAATTGGCCAAAAACCACTCCCAAATCGCTCTCCTGCTTACAAATGATTTTCGAATCGCTTTTTTGGCCTGGCTAAGACTTCCTCGAGTACAGAGGTTCGGTCCTCCGGGCAGATGAGCCAACCACCCCCACCCCCCGATTTCCACCCCCTCCGAAGGGGTGGAGAATGTATTTTTTCATGAAAAAAACCTTTTAACCTTTTCACTAGTAATTATTAAGTAAACCGGCCTCATGTTTGTACATATATACACCATATATATTATATATATATATATATATATATATATATATATATATATATATATATATAAATATAAAACGTACAAACACAGTTTCACTTAAATTAGTCCATTAAAGAGTCGAGATTCATGATGAAATTGACAAATGTTTGCGATTCGGACTAAACAATGTCCCTCCCCCGTTTTCGAGGGTGCTGAATCGATTCCCGGGGTCAAACCAATTTTTCCACCTCGGCAACCCCCTCAAATTGGCTAAAAACCACCCCCAAAGTGCCCTTTTCCATGAACCCGTTTATTTTCCCCTGTTTTTCGACTAACTGTTATTCCCTCGAGTAAAACGGAAAGTCCCTCGAGAGATTTGACTTCAGCCACCCCTACACCAGGCTTCTACTCCCTCCAGGGGGTTGGAAAATTGAAATTTTTTTTTGTAGAAAAAAAATTGATTTTTTACAGGTGTTTCTGTGAGGAAGGTGGCAGGTGACCATGGTCGTGTAACCATCCTCGGGAGTGTTGTCTCCCTTAAAGGGGTGGAATTTTTTTTTTTTTAATAATATTTTGTAGGAGGCGTTTCTTCGAGGAAGGTAATGGGTGACCAGGATTGTGTAATCAACACCAGGGTTCAAAGGGGTGGATGTTTGATTTTTTTTTTTTTGGAAAAGAAATTATTATTTTGTAGGAGGTGTTTCTTTAAGGAAGGTGACAGGTGACCAGGGTTGTATAACCAACCCCGGGGGTTGTTTTCATCCTTCGAAGGGATAGGAAAAAAATAATATTTTGTAGTAGGCGTACCACCTTCCTCAATGAAATGCCTCCTACAAAATTTTTTTTTCCCACCCCTTTGAAGGATAAAAACAACCCCCGGGGATGGTTACACAACACAGTTCACCCGCCACCTTCCTCACAGAAACACCTCCTGTAAAATATCTCTTTCCACAAAAAAAATATCAATTTTCCAAACCCCTAGAGGGGTGGAAGCCTGGTATAGGGGTGGCTGAGGTCAAATCCCTCGAGGGACCTTCCGTTCTACTCGAGAGAATAACAGTTAGTCGAAAAACTGGAGAAAATAAACTGTGGGACCCCCACAATCGTGTTCAACGACTTCTAGATTGGCGCTTTGGCAAAAAAAAAGGTACCCTTTTCGGACTCCTGACTTCGATTAATATAAATTACTTTCTAAAACTTTCTTTTATGGATAAAATTCTATATTGATTTTTTCCGTTACATACATTTTTAGGTAGATTTATAATCTACCTATTGCAGAGTGCAGCATGTCACGACTTCGTGAAAATTTCACAGTTTCTTCGATTATGGTCCCCAGACCCCAAAAGTACCCTCTGTTCAAAAGTTTATATGATATATAACGAAATTTGTAAACACTCTAGAGGGCGCATTTCTCAACGGATCAAAACGAAATTTGGGAGGAATATACTTTGGGCCCATATTTCGATTAAGTTTAAAGATGGACCAAACCGCATTCTTCGTTTCAAAATTGCGGTGGTTCAAAATTTTCAAAAAAAATCTACATGTACATACCCTAATATATTAGGGTGGGCCGAAAAAAATCAAATTTTTTTTTTCAAGTGGTAATACCGCGGAAAAGTTGCTAATTGGAGAGACTAAAAAGGGGTAAAAAAATAAATAAAATCGGTTCATATCTTCCGTCCGCGCATGTGCTCTAAAGTTTGCCAAAATTCGGAAAAATTCACATTCATAGGATAATTTTTAACATTTTCAAATTAGCCTCTTCCCGAATGTAATAGCTCAAATTCTTAGGTATTGTAACCACAGAAAATTGTTTAAATATTATTTAAATCCATTAACATCTTCCGGTCGTGTATTGCCTTAAAGTTAATGAAAGTTCAAGGAACAATTTACATATTTTCTTTTTTTTTTGTTTTCTTTATTGAATATAAGGTTAAATGTTTAAAAATAAATTATTTTAAACCATTAGTAATATTTATAATCAGATTTTTTTAATCAAAAAACTAACTTTTTTGTGAAGAGTCTTAAGTCCAAGAAATTTATATTGAATAGTTGAACAATTGAACATCTCCGTTTTTACTCATTCTTAGCTGAAGGTACTTTGAAATCTGATTTATGGGGGAAGTTAGGCATGGTTGACCTTGACAGCAGAGTTGTTCTGATAAAACCATCCCTAGACTCAGCTTCGCAAACTTTTCATGAACAGGGTTCAGACTTCTTGTAGCCGAAAAAATTCCCTGAGTTTTCCATGACCAAACAATTTTTTTTGACACATATTAAACATAATTTTAAATATAATAACTACTACTTAATTCTACTTCGAAACTTCAGTACAAAATTAAGAAGGGGGTGTCTTCTGCAATATTATGAGTTTATTTTTTCGTAGACGTGAAGAAAATTTTCGCATTTTTAAAAATTCTTTGTGGGGGGTGTAAAGGTGATTTTTGACCAAGATTTTCTGTAAATTTTGTATTTACAGTTACCTTTCAAAAGATATATTTTGTGAACTTTGAACTGTATAAGATTCCGATTCCCAGTATCCGATTATTATTAATTATTCCCATTCTTGAGAGCATCCGATTCCAAAAGTTCCGATTCTGCCCATCACTAGAATCTATCTTTCTTTGTTGTTGACACATTAATAAACAGATATCTTCATTCATCATTAGACGGAGGCGCGCGGTCATGTCCGCACAATACAATAACCGATCGAATGCAGTGGCATAGCCGACTTTTTTTAATTTAAAAAAATAAATAATTTTTTGTTTAATTAAATCTATAACCGTAGTTTTGAAAACAATTTAAAGTAACAATGGGAAGTCCTAGGAAATAGATTGTTTCCCATATCAAGACTTAATATTCCAGTTTTCCATATGAATCCGAACCCTGATGAAGCTTCTGTCACGAGATTCACACATCTTCAACTGCCTGTGTGTGAACTGAGAATGTGAATATCTTGAATGTTATATGCCAGTTAGGGACTGAATCACACTGAATATGTGATTTAATCTCATCTTCACTGATATCTTTTAATAATGGGGAGAAGAGGAATCACAGTCCATCCAGTTAATGATTTCCGAGTAGTAGTAATACTACTCGGAAGTTATAATATTTTATATTATATACTTGTGCATAAATTTTTACAATTTTCAAACATTTTGGAAAAGCCATTAATGAAACATTTGAATTAAAAAAACGCTCCATTGGCAGGGGCCAGTCGGAAAGGCAGATTTCGTCCTATACTGTTTTGCACTGCTTTAGGTCTCTATTATTTTAGTAAATAAGTGATTAAGTAAGTAATTAAGTATATCTTTATTAGAACTGCCCAACTTCAATTTATTGTCATCGATACGATAGCTTCTCAATAACCAAAGTTATAAAAAAATTTTTGTAATAGAAAATGGTCTTGATGAAACTATCTTCTATCTATCTATGGTCACAATAAATGGCTGTGACTGCTTAGCCAATCACACAACATCAATGAAACTGTCTTTAAACTTTGATTGTATACAGTTTTGTTACAGCTTACGAATTTAGTGAAATTGACACTTATCATGTACTCGTAGATGGAGAGCTCGTGAACCTTTTATATAACGATCATCCTGTAAGGTTAGAAATTTGTGTAGTGATGAATTAAAATATACTAAGCATGAAAATTATGACCTGGCAGGCATCAGCCCTGCACATCATCAGCCCTTATATTTTTGTGTCAAAAAAATTAAAAAAATATACTTGTCGCTGTAAGTTTTTAAATCAATCTAACATACCCTAAAGAAATATTCGTATTATATACTATACTTGTTAACCGAGCCGAAATACATCTCATACAAAATGTGGTAAAAAAAACAAAAAATTGAAAGAAGTTTATCCAAACATCACCCTCACGTGCGAGAAGCTGATAATCTAACCACTATACCACGGACGGCTGTTAAGAAACTGACATATTTTAGGCTATATCAATACAATTTAGTGAATATGTTAATCAACGCGCACTTTTTTGCTCACCTGTAAGGTGCTTCTGCTCATCAAAATCGCCTGTAAATTTTTCTCTATACTTCTCTATAGATAAACTAAATCATATTAAAATTTTAAACTTACAGCGACCAGTTCATTCTTTTTACTTTTTTGACACCCAAAACTATAAAGGATGATGATGTGCAGAGCTGATGCCTGCCAGGTCATGGTTTTCACATTTAGTGTATTTTAATTCATCACTATACAAATTTCTAGCCTCACAGGAAGACCATTATATAGAGGCTTCACGAGCTTTTGGACTATCAGAAGTGGTATTAATGTTGTAACCTCTAGAGGAGGTCATATAGACATTACCTCATTATTATTAAGAATAATTTAATAACACAAATAAGCAGATGTATCTTACCTTATCATAGAACTGATAAGTATAACTTTCCTTTCCAAAAGTAAAGATGAGAATATCTTCAGTAAAATATCTGATGGTTGTTCGTGTAGTCTTTTTAAATCCGAATCTTCATACCGAGGGTCAGGATGTAGTGTTAAAACCAATTCTGTCTTATCATTATCTTCGACTATATAACTAGGTGTTGTACAAGAGTATTTAATGTCATGTTCGTTAACGTATATTTGATCTATTATTTCGCTATTATTTTTAACTATTTTATTAATACTACCATATTCTCCACACTTATTAATATGTACATAACTAGTTAACTCAACGGAATCCTCGAAATTCTCCTTGTTTTCAGTCTTAAATTTTGGTTCGATGTTCGTCAAATTTATTTTGATCGAATCGCCAGGCTTAGGAAATTTCTGATTATAGAACTGACTGATCAGTTCATCGCGTAGTTTATTTTTGATACCATGTCTCGATTCCAGTTCAACTAAGATCTTCTTGTAGAATCTCTGAGCTCGATATTTGCTTAAAATACAGTAGGCCAAAGGGAGGCATTGCGTCGAACCCTCTGGTACAACTCGACGACAGTAACCAAACATACGTTCGCCCTTGTCATTCGTTATAAGAAGAGAATAGTACGCCTGGGCTGTGTTGGTGCTGTCTAATGGTATGTTGTCACTCTCTGGGAAACATAGGTTTTCGATATTATGAGGGATTTCGACCTAAAAATAGCAACATCAGTTACAATCGAAAAATATGAAATACAAGTTAACAACATAGAGTCTAAGCATAGTCAGAGAGCTACCAGCCATTTTATATATTAGTCCATTTAACGAGGTCCCGAACATCAAAAGTCTGTAGGATCTTTTGCAATGCATTTCCCCCTCTGCTTTTGAGGGTAAGAAAAATGATGGTGATGGTTTCGAGTTCTGAAATCCTTGCGTACTACCCCTATCAAGGAAAAACTACCCCAATTTTCGGCTTCTCGGTCTTGGGCTTGCGAGGGATCGTCAGATTGGGTTTTTTTGGGGAATAATAATAAATTCAGTTAATTACATTAGAGTACCCCGGACCGATCTCCGGAGGTTGAAGCTACACCCTCCCGTAATAGCAATATCTCCAAAAAATTATATAAAAAAATATTTAAAAAAAAGCTTTTATTTAAATGCTCTAAAAAGTAGAAAATAAACTTTGAAGTAAATCAAATCCATCATTTTGTTACATTATATAATTATTTTTTATAATACAAAAGCTTGTCGCGAGATTTTCTTGTGTAAAGGGCATTGCTCGCGATAAGCTTTTATATCATAAAAAAAATTATATAATGTAACAAAAGAGTGATTTGATTTCCTTCAAAGTTTATTTTCTACTTTTTAGAGCATTTAAATAAAAGCTTTTTTTTAAACATATTTTTTTATATAATTTTATTTTTTAGTTTTTAGTCTTTTAATATACTGTAATCCCCAGATATCGATTTTGATACGAATCGGATCATAAACGGTAAAGTCGTCCGCTATCTTGACTAGAAATTCGTAATCCGCGACCTCGAAAACCGCCACATAACGATTTTGATCGATTTGGACCATAAATGACAAAAGTCGTCCGCCATATTGGCGTCGCCATTTTGAATTTCTAAATTTTGACCAAGAATTCATAATTGGCGATCTCGAAAACCTCCAGATATCAATTTTGAGTCGAATCGGATCATAAACCATAATGTCGTCCGTCATCTTGAAGTCGCCATCCTGAATTAAATTTTTGACTAGAAATTCGTAATCGGCGAACCCGAAAACCCCCAGATATCGATTTTGATCGATTTGGACTATAAATGGCAAAAGCAGTCCGCCATATTGCCGCTGCCATTTTGAATTTCTAAATTTTGACCAAGAATTCATAATTGGCGACCTCGAAAACCCCCAGATATCGATTTTGAGTCGAATCGGATCATAAACGATAAAGTCGTCCGCCATCTTGTTTTTTTCTTATATGAAAATGATAAAGTGTATTGTCACCGGACTTGTGCACATGTGCAAAATTTCAAAGCTCTAGCTGAATTAGAACTAATCGAAATTTCGATTGCAAGATTTGACCTAAACTAATTGACTAACAAACAAACATTGCAAGTTTAATAAGAACCTTTAATAAAAATAAGAAAGTACGGACTCGACAAGGTTTTTATGGGTTTTCGACGGCAGGGATTATGATGAAGATGCTATTTTTCACCCTACTCTCCCGCAACTACCCCCAACGTATAAAACCATCCCCTCTTCCATACTGTCGGTCCTAGGCATGCGGAGATTCGTGGATTGGGGTTTTATGGTAATATCAAGGAAACTAACCATTACTAAACTATAGTTGACCTAAGCAGCTCCCGGGGGTGGAAACTACCCTGCTCGCAAAACCGAAATCCCTCAAAAAACGGGAAAACGGGCTTCTCACGGATTTTCCAGGGCGGTAATCACGATGATGGTATCTTTTATCACTCTACCCTCGCGAAACTACCCCCTACGTATAAAAACCACCCCCTCTTCCATGCTGTCGGTCCTAGGCATGTGTGGATTCATCGGACCGGAGTTTTTATGGAGGCTACACATACAGTTTATAGAAAAAGGGGTATTTTTATACACTGGGGGTAATTGGAGCGGGAGGATGAAAAATCACACCAATATCATGATTCCCGCCCTCGAGAACTCGTGAGTGATTTCAGTGTTGCGAGCAGGGTGGTTTCAATCCCCAAGGGTTGTTTAAGTCAACATGGCATCATACACTTTGAATAAAAAAAACTAAAGTTATGTGGCCAAATACGTGAAAATGTATTTATTTAATTTATAAATGATTTTAATGTTGCCATAGGTCACACCATATTTTCAGTAAAATTAACTTCGTATTATCATAGCATGGTATCAATAAACAAAAACGAAAGGGGTTGGTTATTTAATTCTTATGAATAATTCGTAAAAGTTGAATGAGTAAATTTTAAGCAATTGCTTTGAAAAAAATATATATCAGAAGCTTTGAAGCATTTGATTAAATAAAAATTCATATATCCGGTTCTAATGATTCTAATTCATTTCATTTTTAAATCTGCATATCAAAAATTGCTATCCAGTGATTTTTATAACGATACTCTGTTGTCAATATTTACCAAGATTTTTTGAATTTTTTTAAAACAAGATCTTAAAAATTAAAAAAAAATAGTTTTTGACGTCAAAAATTATAACTTTTTGCAAACATGACATATTTAATAAGACTTATTGACTAATGAAGAAAAAACCGAATCCGATTCAAAAATGATTTATTGCGATTCTAAAATCTACCACATATTAACAATAACTAACTCTAAAAGTTTAAATAAGATAAGACGAGTTGGTGGTTAAACAATGCGGAAAACATGCACAAAATACAACATGCAGAAAATTCCAAAGACTAAAATTTCTTGTAATGGACAAAACGAACTAAGTCTGATTTCGATGTAGTAAAACGTGAAGTTTTTATTCCCCAAAATTTTTTTTTCAATTGTTTAAACAATAATAAAAGTGACAAAATAAAAAAGGCGCGACTAAAAATTTTCAATTTTGTTTTCCCCTCGTTTAGTGGATTAGTGACTGGACTATGTCAACTGATAGCAAACTATAACACAAAAAGATCATGACTAGATAACAAACAAAATATGAAAAAAATTCAAAAAATAGTGTACCTATTGTTTTATTAGGAGTAAAAGTGATACTTTTGTGACAAGTCTGTAGGTTACAAACAAGTCACAAAAGTGGTTTTTATTCCAAGTAAAACGTTATTTTTTCTTCAACGTCGAGTATCCATAAAAAATAAAGATAAAAAATTTAGCTGTACTTTGCCATTAATAACAGAAGTAAAAGTCTGCTGGAGCAGAAGAAAAAGTACTTTTACTTCTGTTGCTAATGGCAACGCACAGCCGTCTGAAATGTCAAACTTTAATTCATGAAATGAGTAAGAAGTGCCATGTTTTTCTGACGTTTGAAGAAAAAGAAAATTATGTACGATATATCACTTACACAAGAGGGGTATTTAAATTTGATCTGTGCTATATCTCTTGCCTTTTCGACAATCAAACAGCAATAAAACAAATTATCCTTATGGATTTTGGGTTTACAATACTTTGGTATACTCTTATTGTACGTTTGAAATTTTCGAATGATATCGGCCACTTTATTCTCATGGTCATTTTTTTCGGAATCTGAATCTAGTATGGCACTGTCTCCTGTAATAAAATTTCTATCTAGTGTCCGATGGCTCCGTTGAATGGAGTTCTTTGAATTTTCTACTCGATTTGTACTGTCAATATGGCCATATAGGGTTTCTGGTGGATTACATCGTTCCGATTTCGATTCAAAGCATTCTATTATGCTCCTTATTTTTGGGGCTTCTTCCATAGGAGATGGGGTAGAGTCTAGGTCCGAGGTGAATGATGAAAGGGAGGAATTTTCAGCAGATATCTGCAAAAAAGTAATATATATTAAATAATGTGGAAAATTCTAGTAGACTTATCTATACAAGGTGTTTTTCAAATAAAGTTGTATATTCAAATGTACGCCTTCCTAAGAAACGCTAATATACTTATTTGTGAAAATGACCAAAAATAACGCAAATAAATTTTGAAAATGATCCAGTACGATAATGAGTACTGTTTATATTTCTGATCGACGTCCTAATACTCTGAACTTGTTTGTCTGCGCATGAGCTGTACTGCAGGCTGCTAAAACAACTAACTAATGGATTGTTAGTGTATTTTTACAGCCCTCGCCGTGATAATAGTGAATTATTGTTTTTACTTCGTAGTTTGTTATTTATGGTGAGACCGAAAATACACGTCAGGCTTCTGTATTTTACCAGTTACGATTAATATGTGTGTCCCTGATGAAATCGGTGGCGGATTGACGTTATGGCAATTTGTGAAGGCTGTAGTTCTGTGGAGATTTGTGTAGAGGGTTTATATCCACAAAGGCCTCCAAATTGGTGAGGGAGGTAAAGAAGGCCTTGAGAGCACTATTTGGGACCTTTGTGATGATCGCCACCACGCCAAAAAAATAATAAAAAAAGTAATGAAAAATTTGAGGCGTTTCGTTTTAAAAAAATTGTAGGGGTAGCTCTGGGGTGAAGTGTAGAGCTAATTCTAGGTCTATCATAAGACGGTGTCTTCTTTTGACGAGTTCTTGCGTTTTTTGCAAAAATCAATAGGTATATCTAAATTTATTTGCGGTTGATAGTTTTGCATTGAAACGCACTGTATAAGCTTGAACATTACGGAATTCACTATAATAATACACTACGGCAATGTAAAATAATGTATTACGCATATTACCTAGTGCCGACACTGAAATTTAACTTGATCATTTCGTGAATATAGATAATAGGCTACTAACTTTGACTTAATAAGGTCTTAAGGTGATCAGATCCCAAGAAGCAAAATGCGGGATACTTCGAAATAATAAGATATACAAATGTAACAAAATATATATTAGAATATATCGGCTGACACAGGTGGCATATAATACTCTGTAGCTTACTTATTTAAGAAGTTAAACTTTTAAATTTTGGGAGAGTTGTATATTACATAATTGTTCTTGTTTTGAGGCTATCAAACATTTTCCTCAATTTTCGGTTTAAGCGGGTGAACCAAATTTAAAAAAAAAAATAAATAAATTTGTTGAGAGGGTGACAAAAATTTCAATACTCAGGTTTTACTATCTATTTGTGTCCTATACAAATTTCATATCAAGTTTGAGATATTTCATATACAGGGTGAACTATCGTATACGAAGCAATCCAACATATTTTTTTGGAGCCGTCCCTGGATTTTTAAATTTTGGATATGTATGATGGTTGTTATGCAACAGTGTACATTGTTCTAAAAATTAGGCAAATCGGATTAACCGTTAAAATGTTATGACCAAAACAATTTTTGGACAAAATTCATAAATCACTCTGTATAATAGTAAAGAAAGGGAACAAACACTTTTTAATGCTAACTTGGTATTCGTCTTAGGTGCCTCTACTTACGGTAGAAGTATGTACAGTTCCTCATCACTCACCCAGTATAAATATTTAAGGAGTAAGAAGTAATAGATTATTTTATTATAATTACTAATTGTAATGTAAAGTAATATATTTATTTCCAAATATACCAAATTCACACCAGTTTAATAGAAAATTCTCTTACTAAAATTAAATAAATTGCTTGTCTAAATAAATTTACAAATAAATTTGTAAACTCTAAATTATTTACTTATTAAACCAATAAACATATTGCTGTAAATATTTAAAATTAATCCAAATATATTAGTTGTAGATTTGAAAAAAATTAAGCGTATGAGCGTATTCCTTTTGATACCAGCAAAAATGGTTTGTGCGTTTGGGCAATTAAATTACATAACCATAAAATAAACTAAACATATTTTTCAACTAAATAAATTTTGAGATAAACAAAATCTACAAATGTATTTATTATTGATCCCTTATATGCTAGCTATTCAAGATTTAAACCTTAGTCCTTGTTCAAGACAGAGGAATAGGAAAATAAAAAACATGACGCAGATTGTAGAATTACGGCACCTTGTTTTTTGTCCTATTTGATTCAGAAGACGAAGTTTTTGAGGGGACGTTTGTGGGGCGCTTGACACATACTATACAAATGATGGATATCCCACATAATGCAGGACGAATACCTTAAATAATTGTATTACCGAGCTCAATTCATATGATTTTTAAGTTTACGCAAAAATTTCAATTAATGTTAATGCATAAAATTGCTCATAGTCCAGGAACGGCGTCATCGAAAGGGAGTGATAGTTACATTAAACGAGGTACCTAGTAGATTTTTTTAATCATCTTGTATATATTGTAGGGAGTATGCAGAATCCAAGTTTTAGACCTCCAAAACCCTTGGCTAATTTTTCTGTGGCCGAGAAACCACGAATGTTTATCAGTTTTTTCAGTTTGTGGCCTATAACTTAAAAACAACGCATCCAATCGAAAAGTCATCTATTATCAAAAGTAAAGAGCAATAAATTTCGCTTCGAATGAGTACCTCAAAATTGAAATTTCATCAAGAGGCATGGGCGAGAAAAATATGGATTTTTCGGACTATCCGAACTCGATATCTCGACACAGGAACAAGATAGAGAGATGCGGCTTGCGCCATTCTAATTTTCTCGCCCAGTTACATATCCATGAATTATTTCAGATTCCTACGAGATATGTTGATTTTTGGCAAATTTTTGGAATTAAAAATTACATCGGATTTTAGCATCTCTTTACTTAAACCACTGAACTTTTGAATGAGAAAATTGACACCCTTTTTTGCGCCAGATCGATTTAAAATTAAATTTCCAATCGAATGATGGGGGGCACGAAATATTTTGGCGGTCCTGATATTAATTATCATCGTTTAAAGTTGGAAGTACGAGGATTTCGCTTCTCGCCCGACATGCTCTCACTTGAACGGCCGTAAGTTCCAGAAAAGAGACTTAAAAGACAGCGACTCGCGGTTACTAATGGAAAATTGAACGAGACATCGAATGGCACAAACTGGAACTCTCTATCTTTTTCCTACCTCGAGGTATGGCCGTTTAAAGTTACCGAACGAAAAAAATGTTATTATTCGACTGCCAATTAAGCCCATACCTCTTGATGAAATTTCAACTTTGAGGTACTCAATCAAAGCGAAATTTATTGCTCTTTACTTTTAATAACAAATGACTTTTCGATTGGATGCATTGTCTTTAAGTTATAGGCCACAAACTGAAAAAAGTGACAAAAATTCGTGGTTTTTCGGCCACACAAAACTTAACCAAGGGTTTTGGAGGTCTAAAACTTGGATTCTACATATTCTCTACAAAATATACAAGATGATAAAAAAAATCCACTAATTCATTTATTGTAACTATAAAGTACCCCGTTATTAAACTGTCAACTAATTACTCCAAAATTATATTATTTATTTGCACAAATTGTTCCTGTCTGTCACCATTTTAAGACCAATTTGCAGTATAATTTTCCATAATTATTGTGTTAAAAGTATTTCACAAATTTGGTATTTAATAGAAAAATTAGCCACATTTATATTCAGCACGAATTAGACAAATAATAAGCTTTTAGATAAAATACTTGCTCCACCTTGTGTTTAATGAATATTGTTTGCGGTGAGGCGTGCTATTAGCAAACTATAAAGACACTGTTTTTTATTATAGATATTTTACTTCTACAAGTTCTACAGTTCTACATATCTTCGACGTACCATACATTCCCCAACTATGAATCCACTATTTATTGTCATCTGCATGATATGATTTTATTGAGGTACAATCAACCAATGCACCAGTGGCGTCCAAGTAATTATCTTTTAAATGGGTTTGAAAGGGTTATTTTTTTATTTCTCATTGTGCTTTCGTATTTTCATGGATCCGTTCTATATCTCCTTTAAATGTTAAAGATAAGTTCTAAACCGTCTTGTATTTATAAAAACGAGCGTTAAAAAATTATCTGTAAAACAAATTGAATAGTGAAACATGAACATATATCGTGATCAATTATTGTAAAGGGGAATAATTTCATCATTCAGGTGATTCAAGTTATCGTGTATGATCGAAATTTTCTACAAAAGACACAAGTCGATAAAGCCATAGTTTAGATTTTATGTTTTATTTAACTCTCTGATTGATCTTCATAATATTTAATTTTTAGACAGAAATCTGCAGGAAGAAAGAGGAAACTTGAAGAAAGCTATTAAATAGTTTTTAAAAAATCTTCGTTATTTGAAATATTTCAAATAACCAAACTCATAACATATTGAAAAAATTCATAGACCAAGTTGTGCTATGTATATTTATGTTTTTGTTAAATTAGTAACGATGATATTATGTCTGAATTTTAATGAGTGATAACTTTTCATCTCATTAGTCCTGAGGAAGACAATAAAGATTGTCGAAACGTCGACTTTAAAGAGGAAATAAGGTTTGCTATTTTGTTATCCAATTACCAACGAAAGACCTGCTGAACATTCATTTTGCAGATACGAAACTTATGTACTAAAACCTCTTTTAATTTTCTCCTTGTCGATGTTTTTCGATATCTTCAACGTGAAGCAAAATATTGGAAATTCATCGGTTACCTCGAAATGTGTGTCTTATATAGAACTACAATAATTGTGCCAAAGTTCAAATCCGGATTTCAACAAATGACGAAACTATCCGGATGTCTTCATTTTAAATTAGACACACTATAGGGTGTCTCACCGGGAACTGAATCGATCGATATAGAGAAAAGTGCGCATCAGAAAATTTTGAAAATTTAGATAATTACTAATGTCGGTGTGGCCGATCCAACTTAAATAATTACAAGCAGCTGGCACTTCAGCTTATACCAGAAGTCGATAACAACTTGCTTATTTCAAATGGAACATCCTATATATTTTAGGGTTTTCGAAAAGAGCATAAAATTCTGAGTCGAAAATATGTAGCATATCCTATACCTAAACCTAGCCGTTTCAGAGATATTTGATATTTTATAGGAAATTTGATAGGTGCAACGGTTTGCAAGAACCGTTATAACTTTCTTCGTGTAAAAGATCCTCATTTGCTTCTTGTCCCGTAAAAAGAACACAGGAAGAACTACGTTCTACAACTGAAATAAATTCAATAATATCATACCAAGTGTTCCGTTTTTCGCGTTACATTTTGTCAACTTCAAACCGCGAAAACTTGTTTAGGTCAAATGAAACACCCTGTATTTTTTTCGTCAAGTTGTGTAAAATTGAATTCCCTTTTTTCTGATATTAGCATTGTGGGGGTTAAAGTTACAACTTTTTGAAATATTTGCGATTTTATTAGAAATTCATGAATTGTTGTAATCATTTCATCAAAATAGCCATGATTAGAGACAATCAGTCATTATCTTATGTCAAAAACTGCCAGCACGTTTAAATTATACCAACGAAAACTTTTTAAATTTGTTTATTATTTATGGAGAATGTGATAAAGTAATATCAAGAACTTGCAGCACATTTGCTACTCGATATCCACAAAAACGCAAAATAACACTAACACTGTAACATGTGTATTAATCGAATTGAAGATATGGCATGAACTAAAATAGCAGAGATAAGATCAATTTAAAATATGATTTCATTTTAATTTAATAATTGCTCAAAATTCCGCCCTCGAACCTCGACACATTTTTCGCACCTTCGGATTAGTTCCTCAGGGGTAGCTCTTCTAATTGAATCCTGTGATATGTTTTGAAATGCATTTCTTACTCTTTGCATACAATCTTCAATGGTTGTTAATGGGCACTCATAAACTTTATTTTTAATAGTTCCCCAAATGAAATAATCCAGAACTGATAAATCGGGCGAGTGAGGAGGCCATAAGAAAGGTCCATTATTGGCAATTCATTGATCATAAAAAGTTTCTTGTAAATAATTATTAATTAAATATACGTTATGTGGGGGAGCCCCGTCGTGCTGATAAAAAATGTTTCTATGTTTTTTTGACATAAGATAATGACTGATTGTTACTAATCATGGCTATTTTGATGAAATGATTACAACAATTCATGAATTTCTAATAAAATCGCAAATATTTCAAAAAGTTGTAACTTTAACCCCCACAATGCTAATATCAGATAAAAGAGAATTCAATTTTACACAACTTGACGTAAAAGAATACAGGGTGTTCCATTTGACCTAAACAAGTTTTCGCGGTTTGAAGTTGACAAGATGTAACGCGAAAAACGGAACACTTGGTATGATATTATTGAATTTATTTCAGTTGTAGAACGTAGTTCTCCTTGTGTTCTTTTTACGTGACAAGAAGCAAATGAGGATCTTTTATACACGAAGAAAATTATAACGGTTCTTGCAAACCGTTGCACCTGTCAAATTTTCTATAAAATGTCAAATATCTCTGAAACAGCTAGGTTTAGGTATAGGATATGCTACATATTTTCGACTCAGAATTTTATGCTCTTTTCGAAAACCCTAAAATATATAGGGTGTTCAATTTGAAATAAGCAAGTTGGTATCGACTTCCGGTATAAGCGGAAGTGCCAGCTGCTTGTAATTATTTTAGTTGGATTGGCCACACCGACATTAGTAATTATCTAAATTTTCAAAATTTTCTGATGCGTACTTTTCTCTATATCGATCGATTCAGTTCCTGGTGAGACACCCTGTATATTGTCACGCTTAGCACGAGCCTCACACCGGCTTTCTCGGGTCATTTGTCCGGGCCCGGGCCTACAAAAAATTAAAAATCCTATTCCAATCAAATATTTTTTTCCACAAAACATCTTCGTTTGGTCTTGATAGTCATCCCTTAAAGTTTGGTGTGGGTCTCATGCTGCATTAGCAAGTTGTAGCTTATCAAAATTTCACGAGTCGCCACTGGATATTTATTATTTACATTTAATAAATTCATTTCCACCGGCAAGACAATTTTTTAAAATTTAGATAACTCAGTTTTATTTAACAATAGGTTATGCAGTAATGTAAAATTAAATAGATGAAATAAATATCGGTCCTCTTTAACTGAAATTGTTAATGTGAAAAAGAATATTTTGGAGCAGTAATCATCAATGGAACAGTCAGAAGTTACAGTAGATGTGCGCTATTTGTTTAACAAATGTTTTTCTACGACGGTTATTAAAGAAAATCGAGAAATTTTTTTGGCTATATCTATTTCATTGAATCAAAATACTACTCTTTACTTTACTAAAAATAGAACAAGTCATATTGAAGATGTGTTTGTTAATCGCAAAATTCATACACTTTCGAAGCTTTTACTTCAAATTAAGACATTGACCAAATCTGTTAAGCCAATGGAATTTTAAGTATGTTGCATTTAAATTACTATTAAGTATTCTTAATCCAGCTTTTTACTTATTGAAAATAAATGCAACATTATTGTTCATACAAAAATTTCACATTGAATTGGGATTCACGTTGAAAAATTTCACATTGATTAGGGTTAGGTAATTAATTTAGGGTGTGTTTGGAGAACTTGATTGTATAAATATATTCTCCAGGCCTGTGTGGCAGAATTGGTATTACACCTAACATTTGGCCTTTTGTTTGCCCTATACATTTTTTTGGGTAAGCAATAAATATATTATTATTATTAAAATTGGTGTTCTGTTAAGGTATTTTTATTAACCCAGATATTTAAATTGCGTAGGTACGTTATTTATGCATAACTATTTAATATCAACTAGCAAAACAAGAGAGAAAAAAATATAATATTTAATGGATAAGAAAAATGTAACTTACTTAAAGTTGTTGCAATAATCAATATTGACAAGAAAATAAACTGTTGGCCCTGGTATTTGCAAAAGAAGGCGGAGTGCACATTTTAACTTTAAAATTAAAATTAGATTAACAGTTGTACTAAGCACGTTTATTAGTTCGGTCTGATTAGAACAATCACCTGATTAAAACCACGGGAAATACTAAATAATCCAGGAATGTTGGACATCACTAACGTTGGAAAACCGGTGAACTAAATTGAGCTGAAATATAAAGTAAACACTGCTTCTAGTTATATAAACAAACACTCATGGATTCACCGGATGGTATTTTCGTGACTAACCATTGAGTTATTTTTTCATGTTTCCACAGAGGAATCACGGTCTATTCTAGGTTAGTAATTATTCAAATTAGTACGTTTGAATGACATCAATTTTAATAATCAATACTGAAGTATTTTGCATAGTGAAAACTATGTAAAACAGTGTTAATGTGGTTACTTTCAATTTCGTCATATTTATTTAATCACAATACATTCTTATTTAGATATAACAGGGTTCTCTGATGTAGGTAATTGTAACTGAGAATATCTACTAACAAAAATGGAACTTATATATTATTATATAATAAACGTTACAGAAAGAAGCCAGATGCTTGTGAAGGGGGCTACACACTGAAAAAACGCGGACATACAACCATTTCCTCCGACAGTGCTAGTATCGGAACCGGGATTCGAACCCGGTGGCGCGATACACGTGTGATTAATCGCGATTGTCACCTCGCGCTTTAACCAACGCGGCTATCGGCTATAAATGTATGCATCAAATATTACATAAAACTAAGGAAGTATGCATATTTATACATAATATTTTGAATGTCCAACGTTTGACTAACTCTCTCTCTCATTAGTCTGTTAGTATTAGCCGTGGGCCATATTTCTTCAAATAAATATATTTTTCCACGACCGGGAGTAGAAATCGATTTCTATGGCATCAAAATTGTGACAGAAGTAAAGCATTTACTCCCTAGGGACGAAATAAGACAATAATTTCCCTAGGGGAGTTTTTATTTCATACCCAATAGTTAAACAAAATGTAATTCTTATTTATTAATTAATAAGACATTGCATATTTACTTATATAAGTTAATAGTTAAACAAAATGTAATTTTTATTTATTAACATTGATAGTAAATGTTACAATCTCACAACTATTGAAATTAATATTCGAAGGAACTTCACTAAATGAGCAGAGCTCCGAGTAGTCTGCTGCTGGATGGCTATGTAAACCAGAGAAAATGTGTCTTCACGCTGACAGTTCAGACAATCAAGATTCCTGCCCGTTCAGAACAAATAATCGAGGCCGTTCGGGAAGGCAACTCTGGTGGATACCGTGTTGGCCTCGTTGAAAAAGATAATTCGATTAAGACAGCAACCTAATCTTAGCAAGAACTCTAAACCGGACAAAATACAAAATTCCAATTAGAGTGGCTAATTTAAATTCCCACTCAGTGCTTTTTAAGGAAGGCGAAGCAATATGATCCTACGAACCAGTCCAGTGGATAGCAAAGTGCGAGGAACAAGGTGACAAATGTTCGCCAACCAGTGTAGACAGGGAAGTTGTGACTTTGCTGAGTTCCCAGTTGAACACCTATCTCAGGATGAACGTAGAGAGGCAATCAAGTTTTTGGAGAAAGAAAGTGCGGTATTTGCCAAAAACACAGAAGTCCTCCCGAAAACTGATATAGTACAGCATCGGATAGACACTGGTGATTCAGCGGTAATCCGCCAACAACCTAGGAGGCTGCCACTAGCTAAACAGGATGAAACTTCTGCAATGGTTCAAAAGATGTTACAAGATGGAGTGATTGAGGAATCAACCAGTCCCTGGTCATCGCCGGTAGTTTTGGTTGCTAATAAGGATGGGACTTTAAGATTTTGTGTGGAGAAGTTGAATGATGTTACGAAGAAAGACAGCTATCCACTACCACGAATTGGCGACACATTAAGTACGCTGGTGGGGTATCGATGGTTTTCAACTTTAAACCTTCAAAGTGGATACTGGCAGGTGGGGTTTCCCCTTGAAGACAAAGAAAAGACTGCCTTCTCAACAGGTAGTCGTCTATATCAATTCACCGTGATGCCTTATGGACTTTGCAATGCACCAGCTACTTTTGAAAGATTGATGAAATTTGTACTCCGAGGACTAAATTGGAAGACATGTTTAGTTTATCTTGATGATGTGATGGTTATGGGACGAAACTTTAGGGAACATTTCAGAAGTTGAATCCAAAGTGTCTACTGTTCCCGAAAGAAGTGGAATTCCTTGGACATGTCGTATTTTCGGAAGGAATACAGACAGACCCAGACAAGATTTCTGCCTTACGCGATTGGCCAAGACCTTCAAATGTTCATGAATTAAGCAGCTTACTTGGCGTCTGCACTTACTATAGACGTTCTGTGGAAGGATTGGCAGATATAGCGAAGCCATTACACCAGCTAACGGAGGAAAAGTTAAATATCAGTGGACACCGGAGTGTGGAACATCATGGAAGAAGCTGAAAGCAGCGTTATGCAGTAGTCCTGTGCTAGCATATCTCCAACAAAAGGGCTTCTATATTCTTGACACGGATGTTAGCAAGTCCGCAGTTGGATGTGTACTAGCTCAAGTCCAAAATTGAGAGGAAAAAGTAATCGAGTATTTCAGTAAGCTGCTGTCCAAACCGGAGATGAATTATTGTGTAATAAGGAAGGAACTATTGGTCATTGTTAAGTCCGTGGACCATTTTCACAACTATCTCTACGGCCAACATTTCAAAATCAGGACCGACCATGATGCATTAAAATGGCTATTGCGGTTAAAAACCCCAGAAGCTCAACTGGCTCGCTGGATAGAAAGACTGCAGCAATATGACTTCAGAATTGAACACCGTCTTGGGAAACCTAATAAAAATGCAGATTCACTATCAAGAAGGCCGTGTAAAGATAACTGCAAGCACTGCTATCGAGTTGAAAAAGCACAGGGTATAGTAACAGTGAACATGCTTCAGATAGATGTCCCAGACGATTGGACGAAAGAAATTCTAAGGCAACAACAACTGAACCACAGTGTAATTGGGCCTATAGTAAGGGCAAAAGAAAAAGGAACGCGATCAAAATGGAAGGATGTTTTGGACACAAGTGTGGAGCTGAAGGCATTGTGGGCACAATGGGACTCCCTTAAGGTTGTACATGGACTATTAAAGAGAGTATGGGAAAGCCCAGACGGGAAGAAAGTTACCATGCGTCTGGTGATACCCAGCTGTCGGGTCCCGAAAATACTTCAAGAAATACATCATGGAGTGTCCGGAGGACATTTTGGTATGAATAAGGCATTGGCTAAAGTACGGGAACGATTTGGAATAGCTGTCAAGATGTGGAAGCTTGGTGCCGCAAATGCAAGGTTGTGCAGCCAGCAAAGGGCCACAACCAAGAAGTAGGGGACAAATGAAGCAATATAACGTCGGAGCCACCTTTGAGAGGATTGCTATCGATATAGCGGGCCCATTCCCCTATCCAAATCAGGGAGCAGTTACTGTTGTTCGAGTTCTGGTGGATAACCTTATATGCCGATTTGGTGTACCTCTGGACCTACACTCCGATCAAGGGAGAAACTTATGAAATGTTGGGCATTCACAAGACTCGAACAACCGCTCTTCATCCCCAGTCAGACGGAATGGTGGAACGACATAATAAAACCATGAAGGAACACCTTTCTAAGGTAGTTCACAAGAACCAGCGAGATTGGGATCGACACATACCATTTTTCTTAATGGCATACAGAGCTGCTATTCATGGGACTACTAAACAGACGCCGGCTCGTGTAATATTTGGGCACGACATCAGACTGCCATGTGATTTGAGGTTTGGTACACCAGACAAGGAGCCACTGTCCGTGGATGACTATGCAGACAAAGTCAGTCAACGGCGGAGGAATGTCCACGAGTTGGTTCGAAACCAAGTTAGCATAGCTAGTGACAGAATGGAGGCTTGCTATGACCGGAAGGACACGACAGCAGGATTCAAGGAGGGAGATCTGGTTTGGCTATATAACCCACAGCGAAAGAAGAAGCTTCACATGCCTTGGGAAGGGCCGTATTCTGTCACCACTCGGGTCAACGACGTTGTTTACCGAATTCAATGTAGTAAGAAGTCCAAGATGAAGATCGTGCACCTGGATAGGTTGGTGAATTATGAAGTATGTTGGGGAATCTGAATTGTCTGACCGGGACGTTAAGACTTAAGGAAGGGGCAGTGTTATGTACTGCCCTCTAACGGAGAGAGATGTAATTAGTCGCTGGTCAAAGTGAAGGGATACCTGTTGTTCTGTTGACGGCCGGTAGGCAGGGTGGCGCCATCTCTGAGCCAATTGACGAACTGCCATCTAGCACGTAGTACAAAACTATAGAAATTTTCACTATATTCCAGAAAGGTTCTATTACGAAATTCTAGCACATTCCATTTGAATATATAAGAAGTGATGTTGTGCAGGCAAAGGAGAGTTAGATTTGAGATGACAAGAGATCAGATGAAGTAAAGAACAGTAATAAGTTGTGAATTTATGTTAGATTAAAGTTACTATTAGTTGTGTTATTTTTAAGGATTAATTATTGTAATTTAAGTGGTTAAAGTGATTTGTGAGAATTGTTGTTGCAATTCATCGAACCTACAATGTGTTTACCAGGAACGTGTAAACATGTAACGCTATATTTATAATGAGCTATTACTTTATCACCGTTTTATGTTTTAATGTTCGTTGTCATTTATGTTTTATACTTTTACTTTTTTATTTAAGAGAAAATTGAAAATAATTTTTAGATAATGTTTCTTTACAGTATTTTGAATATCAACTACTGATATACTTACTTCGTACTTTTTATTTAACAGTTTATATTGAGCTTTTTTGCTGTATTACATTTATTATGGGTTATTACTTTGCCACTATTGAATATTTTAATATTACTTGTTCGTTTGTCATTTATGATTTATAGGTTCGCTATATTGTAGAATGTTACAAGCTGTCAACTTATTAGTATAAGTTACAATGACTTGCTCGAATGCTACGAGGAAGATGCCAGGCCTCCTTCATATCGCAGGATGTCACTAGCTGCAGACCCAAAACTAGGTCGAAACCGGTCTGCAGTTAGTGACATCCTGCGATATGAAGGAGGCCTCGCATCTTCCTCGTAGTATTCGAGCATTCCAAGTCATTCTATTTTAGTGCTAACTGTGTTTAGACAAAATACGCAAATTTTATCATATAATTCAGCGCTCGTAAGGGGAAATGGCTGTTTTGGTTTAATTTATTGAGTCCTTATTTATATAAGGCACTTGCAGATATGTTGGAATATTATAATTCCTATATTTTATATTTTTATAGAATATCCCTCTGCTATAAAATTGCTTATTCACTGATGATTATCAATTTTATTTTCGATTTGGATTGTTTCGAGACTACTGAGAGATGGCGCTAGTTACGCTCTACTGCGGTGGAACTTAACAGTATCTATGAGATGCGATCTCCTGGTATTGATGGTATATCACTTGCATTGCACTGCGAGAACCAAAATTAGGTCGAAACTGGCCTACAGTGACATCCTGCGATATGAAGGAGGCCTCGCATCTTCCTCGTAGCATTCGAGCATTCCAAGTCATTGTGTTTTAGTGCTAACTGTGTTTAGACAAAATATGCAAATTTTACCATATAATTCAGCGCTTGTAAGGGGGGGAATAGCCTTATTTATATAAGGCACTTGCAGATAGGTTGGAATATTATAATTCCTATATTTTTATATCATTTTATTTCTGTTTCAACATTTAAAAGGCAGCACATATTTTTATATAGGTACTTCATCTCCGATGAAATAGAATAATATTTCGACACTGTAATTGTTCCAATTTTTATTTTTAATTGAATATTTATCAATTTTGTTTTAGTTTATATACCTCGATGGATATGAAATATGTTCTAGGATTCAAAAACCAATTTCTTACCCTACAATCCCTTTGGCGCAGAAATTATTTTTGTCTTTCTAAAATATTTTTTTGCAGCAATTGTGACAATCATAATACCCAACAAATATTAAGAAACATAAATATGCCATAATATTTCTCGCTTTAACTTACATATAAGTCATATATCGATTCCGAAAGAAATTTATTTGTAAAAGAGGATGGAAACATTAGCAGCATTTAAGTTTAATATTTACCTTTATTCGATATTGCCTATATTTTGTATACAGTATACAAATTCCTTGATACATTTTGCAATGCACTTGTGTAGTACTAGAGTGAAAATAATACACACATGAAACGAGGAATTCTTCTTTTTGTAAATCACGGTTCAGTTTATAATATTATTGAGGTATGCATTTCACAACGGTGCACTTATACACTAAATTTATTTCATTATGGTAAGTAAATTCGGCATTGAACCTAATATCATTGTACGGATTAAATTTAAGAAAATGTGTCGTATCAAAGTAATTAATTGTAAATAATGTCGCGAATTACTGCGTGAAATAAAATTTATATTCCGAAACATTGTTCCAGCTGTACAATACGCGATAACCCGGTGACATAGAGATTTCTGCCAAAATCATCCTAGTGGGACATTAGTAAAGGTGGTTATTTTTAACAGTGTCTGGTTTTATTTATTTTTGTTTAACTTTTTTTGCTCTAGAAGTGTTTATAATATACTTTATTCACCTTTAAATATTCTATTGAATGGTGCATTATAGGCCAAGAATAAAATTATTTAAAAATGTGTCCATTGTGACTGACGATCAAGATATAATCAAATCAATAGGTCAATAAAAGTGGGTATGAATGCAAAAATTGCTTAATGCAGTTTTTATCTTTTGAAGTATATGGAGATGTCTCTTGAGTATTTTTCCAATCTTGGCGCAAAGGTCAAATATAAATATCTCGTGAACCTTTGATGCTACAAGCTACAACAAAAAATTAATGTCAGGTAGATGTACCTCGACAGAGCTTTCTCATCATCCTATTGGAGGAGCGCTAATGTATCCCCTCCCCCGTGGGAATTTCCGACTCACATATTTTTTATTGGTATTACCAGGTAGCTTAAGGTTTTAGTTGTTTGCACCTTGTCAATTGCAGTATATCCCGGAAAAACATGGAAAACCACGGAAATACAGAGAAAATGGCTCTGTATTCTTTGCTCCTAATATTCCCATTTAACTATTGTTAATAATTGATTTCAACTGCAAGTATACTATACCAAGAGAACTATGCTCTTCACTAGAGGAAGCGGATACTAGAATTATATTACACTGCTTCCATGCTTCTCAATCCTGTCAAGACAATTTGCCTATCAGAATTGGGTTACCAATCACAGATGTTTTTATGTTGTTGTTAAGGTACGTCAACGAAATTAAAAATTACTGTTTGATACAGAAACTGGAAACGAACGAAGGGGCACTAATGTCACCATCATTTTTTTGGAATTTAGGTGTAGCAATGAGCCATGCTACGTTGAATATGCATGCATTATCCGGATACGACACTACCAGTTTTTTGTTCGTTGTGGAAAGTTGTCAGTGAAATCTAAATTGGAAAAGTATTCAAAATTCGTGCTTCTTAGATCGTTAGGATCATCACTTGCAATTACAGACATGTTACTAACAGGCCTAGAGGAATTCGTATGTTGCTTGTACAGTAATTAAGGATACATAGATATAAAGAAGCTACGGCACGATTTGTTGACACAAAAATATTCTCCCACAATTACATTTGCACTGTCAAATGCAGGTGTCGAATTGAGTCTACCACCTCCTTGCAAAGATTTACTTGAAAATCACATCAGACGTGTAAACTACCAGTGCTACATATGGAGCAATGCAATGGGTGTTCATATTGGTAGCTCATGTTCTATATATACTGAATACATTTTTAACTTCTTAGTATAACATGACATTAAACTTGACGGTATCTTTCTTGCCAATCTGACTAGAAATAAATAAAGTAATAAATAAATATTCGATATAATTCGCAGCACTAAACAATGATTATTGATTTGCCGCCGAACATTTGTTCTGGGATCACCCTAATGCTCTTCTTAAGCCCTTCCTGGAACTACCCTCGATGCTCTGACGAGAAATTTGAAAAATACCTTCTTTTGATACAATATTTCATTCCGGACAATTTTTAACCGTAATAATTTTTGATTCCACGAAAGAAATTCTTTGGGCCCTACCTGGAGCCTTCCCTGAGAAATTTATAAAGATCTATTCGATGTAATTTTCTATAATGACAATTTTCTCGATGCCAATACCTTCTCTATCCATATATAAGAAAGTAACATGGTAAGAACCTCCCTTGTTCACTACTAAATTCACTAGGTGTAACCGCTTTTGAGAACTATTTCTACCATGTTGATCTTGATCGCATATTAAAATGTCTGATCCTATAGAACACTAAATTCTCTACAATTTCTACTTCAAACTTTTTTTGTAGCGACAATAGCTAACGAGCTACAGCCTCTCAAACGTAGGACAGATTGAACATAGCTTGTATTACTCTTTTCTGGTATACAGTACGGGTATCGCTACTAGGCGTATAGGCAAATCCTATATACTTCTGTACATTTGTAATACGGGTGAAAATATCATCTAATGGAATGTGATTGGGTTCGGGTGATCCAATGGGCTGTACTGACACTGCTGTGATTATTGATGTTATATATTTATTTGTTATTTACTAGAATCCGTTGGACTTATCACAGGTAAACTTACATAACTGAAGTATTATTGCACTCAAAATAATATCAACCTGTTAAAATGGATAATTATTTAACCGAAGAAAAGTGTAAATTCACTGCGTGATACAATAAATATATTTATTATATATTGACCCACTCCCACTTACTTTAAGAAAGATACTTTTGTTTATTTTGGTTATTTGTTGACGACCATAATTAATTTCAACAACTTAATATTTTGGGATGACATGTGGTAATTTGCAAATTCCTTATTTGACGACCGGTCACCTACACCTTCCGCTTCAAATACATTGGCATTACTAACTGCAACGGATCGACTAGCTGTCATGCCTATGCTTCACCATCCATTTCATATCAGCTCTTGATCCTAACCCATATTGCACATATACATGAGTGTATACGTCTTGTAGCGATCCCCGTACTGTATAAAGATTTTTCAGTCGACATGGGGTGGTACTAATAGATTATACTGTACTGTATCCTGTATCACTGATTGTACATGCGCAAAGTAAAATATATTCAAACTCTCTAAATGTTAATGAAGTAGATTCTTCCGGGTCTTGCCGTGGTCGTCGAACTTGACTTGACGTTTCGCTGATCATCCTGTCAGCTTCTTCAGAAGGATTCTAAAGACTGAATCTGTTGTGTTACACTCCTCGTTATATACCTAGGCGCCGTTTCGCTTCGCTGGTCATCGGTCACGCTTGGTTCGCTTCGCTGCTCATTCGTCGTGTTTGGTTGACCGTGACTTACTACGGTGCTGGTACTTGGCAATACCAGTCTCCACGTGTTACTAAGTCGATACCCATCCTCTCTGTTAAAGTTGTTCACGTTTTTCATAATTTCCAGTGATTCCCTAATGATTCGCGGATAATAGCGCGTATTCCTGTCTAATATAATGATGTCCTCGTAGTCGATTTTATGGTTCTCGTTATTATGGACATGTTCTGCTATCGCCGACCTATCCGTGTATCCAAATCTGGTATTTCTCTGGTGTTCTTTGATTCTGCACTGGATACTCCGTCCTGTTTGTCCGATGTAGCTCTTACCACATGTGCACTTCAACTGGTAAACACCTTTTGATAACAGTTTGGGGACAGGGTCTTTGACTGAGGGAAGCATCTGCTGTATTTTCTTCACTGTTCGAAACCGTACACCTACTTTCTTTTTGAATAAAATCTTCTTCAGCCTATCTGTGACTCCCGCGACGTAGGGTAGGCATGCATATGTTGTTGGTTGTTGCTGTTCTTCTTCTGTAGTTCTCCTCTGGTTATTTACTACTCGTTGTATATTGCTTTGACTGTATCCGTTCATCTCTAAAGCTTGTTGGACATTGTGTAGTTCCTCGGGTTTGTTCTCGTCGTCGCATATTGTGTTGGCTCTGTGGACCAAGGTTCTAATTAACGCTCTCTTTTGTTGTGGATGGTGGTGAGATGTCGCATGTAGATAACGATCGGTGTGCGTTTTCTTTCTGTAGACACCATGGGCCAGCTTGCCATTGTGTGATCTTTTCACTAATACATCTAAGAAAGGTAAAGCTCCATCTTGCTCGGTCTCCATTGTAAATTTGATACTTGGATGCTGTTTATTCAAGTGGTCGAAGAAAACAGATAAAGATGATTCTCCATGTGGCCATATGATGAACGTATCGTCTACGTAGCGTAGCCAGCATTTTGGTTTATTCTCACTGCAGCGTATGGCTTCCTCTTCGAAAGCTTCCATGAATAGGTTGGCTATCACAGGTGAAAGTGGTGATCCCATGGCTGCTCCTTGTTTCTGCTCGTAGAAGTCTCCATTCCATAGAAAGTATGTTGTAGACAGGCACAATCGGGCCAGATCAGGTATGTCTTCTCTTAATCCTTTAGGCACAAGTTGTTGACGAATCAGGTTAACTGTTTCCTCAATTGGTACATTGGTGAACAAAGATTCGACGTCAAAACTAACCATGATATCATTACTCGTTATTTCCAAGTTTTCCAAAATTTCTACGAAGTGTCCGGAGTTCTTTACGTGGCTACTAGTCTTACCTATATAGGGTTGCAGTGTGTCTGCGACGTATCTGGCCAACTCATAAGTTGGTGATCCACATGTGCTGACGATTGGTCTTAAAGGATTACCTGGTTTATGAATTTTAGGGAGGCCGTAGAGTCGTGGTGGTAAGGCAAGACCCGGAAGAATCTACTTCATTAGACAACGGCCGTGAAAACCTGCATTCTACTATTGGACGCCTCTACGGGGAGGATATCTACTTAAAGACCAGGAGATTGGACACACTAAGGAGTAAGAAGAATAAGTTACTTTCATCGTTAGCATTCCTACGACGCTGTAGAGATAAGAAGGTCACACCAACATTCGTCAAGATTAAACACCACCTAGAAACACCTGCTGCCCGGAGGATCATCAACAGAACGGAAGAAGCATTAACCAGGGAGAGGGTAAGATACACTTATCATCAACTACATATAGTCTCTTTGCAGTTATACAATTTACACTTGGAGTTGGCCACCACATTAAGTGAAGATCTTTGGAGTACAGTCGATCGCATTACTTATGATCATGCAGAGGTTCAACAAGATAGGGCCACTAAGAAGCAGATTAAGAAATTTGAGAAACTTCAAGCCAAATATACATCAAATACACCCAAACTGGACGTCGGGAAGACCGTAATTAATTTAACGGACCAACCACTACCAGAAGAATGGACAACTGTATTAGCCAAAGGAATGAACTTCGCTGTTGCGCCGAATAAAGTACCTAAGGAAGACATTATCACTGAAGTTGAGAACGCCATTAGAGGGTTGCCAGTTGAAGAAGCTGAGGAAGTGAGACACGAAACATGCCGAATACTGCGCAAATCAAAACCACCTAGGAGGAACATTACTAGAGAGGAAAGTGAAGCTCTCAGAGATATTCGCAATAATAAAGACATCATCGTTTTAAGAGCAGATAAAGGCAATGCCACAGTCGTAATGAAGAAAGAAGAATATGAGGAAAAATTACAATCATTATTAGCTCCAGAGCAGTACACAAAATTAAAAAAGGATCCGACATCAAGAGTTGAAAGACAAACGAGGACAGCTATCAAGAATTCATTAATTCCAGTAGAAGAACAACGCCGCCTGCTGCCAAGTGAAACCTTACCACCACGACTCTACGGCCTCCCTAAAATTCATAAACCAGGTAATCCTTTAAGACCAATCGTCAGCACATGTGGATCACCAACTTATGAGTTGGCCAGATACGTCGCAGACACACTGCAACCCTATATAGGTAAGACTAGTAGCCACGTAAAGAACTCCGGACACTTCGTAGAAATTTTGGAAAACTTGGAAATAACGAGTAATGATATCATGGTTAGTTTTGACGTCGAATCTTTGTTCACCAATGTACCAATTGAGGAAACAGTTAACCTGATTCGTCAACAACTTGTGCCTAAAGGATTAAGAGAAGACATACCTGATCTGGCCCGATTGTGCCTGTCTACAACATACTTTCTATGGAATGGAGACTTCTACGAGCAGAAACAAGGAGCAGCCATGGGATCACCACTTTCACCTGTGATAGCCAACCTATTCATGGAAGCTTTCGAAGAGGAAGCCATACGCTGCAGTGAGAATAAACCAAAATGCTGGCTACGCTACGTAGACGATACGTTCATCATATGGCCACATGGAGAATCATCTTTATCTGTTTTCTTCGACCACTTGAATAAACAGCATCCAAGTATCAAATTTACAATGGAGACCGAGCAAGATGGAGCTTTACCTTTCTTAGATGTATTAGTGAAAAGATCACACAATGGCAAGCTGGCCCATGGTGTCTACAGAAAGAAAACGCACACCGATCGTTATCTACATGCGACATCTCACCACCATCCACAACAAAAGAGAGCGTTAATTAGAACCTTGGTCCACAGAGCCAACACAATATGCGACGACGAGAACAAACCCGAGGAACTACACAATGTCCAACAAGCTTTAGAGATGAACGGATACAGTCAAAGCAATATACAACGAGTAGTAAATAACCAGAGGAGAACTACAGAAGAAGAACAGCAACAACCAACAACATATGCATGCCTACCCTACGTCGCGGGAGTCACAGATAGGCTGAAGAAGATTTTATTCAAAAAGAAAGTAGGTGTACGGTTTCGAACAGTGAAGAAAATACAGCAGATGCTTCCCTCAGTCAAAGACCCTGTCCCCAAACTGTTATCAAAAGGTGTTTACCAGTTGAAGTGCACATGTGGTAAGAGCTACATCGGACAAACAGGACGGAGTATCCAGTGCAGAATCAAAGAACACCAGAGAAATACCAGATTTGGATACACGGATAGGTCGGCGATAGCAGAACATGTCCATAATAACGAGAACCATAAAATCGACTACGAGGACATCATTATATTAGACAGGAATACGCGCTATTATCCGCGAATCATTAGGGAATCACTGGAAATTATGAAAAACGTGAACAACTTTAACAGAGAGGATGGGTATCGACTTAGTAACACGTGGAGACTGGTATTGCCAAGTACCAGCACCGTAGTAAGTCACGGTCAACCAAACACGACGAATGAGCAGCGAAGCGAACCAAGCGTGACCGATGACCAGCGAAGCGAAACGGCGCCTAGGTATATAACGAGGAGTGTAACACAACAGATTCAGTCTTTAGAATCCTTCTGAAGAAGCTGACAGGATGATCAGCGAAACGTCAAGTCAAGTTCGACGACCACGGCAAGACCCGGAAGAATCTACTTCATTAGACAACGGCCGTGAAAACCTGCATTCTACTCTCTAAATGTTAGTTGGTCTCTCAAATATCTTATGGCCTGCTTTGCTAAATTTTTGTAACACAGTTCCTATATGCTCAGTCCAACGCAAATCCTTGTCAAAATTTACTCCATGTATGTATGTATTTATTAGCAATTACGTTATTCTCAATGAAATATGTAAGAAGCCTATCATAGGTAATCGTTTCTATTACTTTTGCAAATGCAGATAAAAGACCAATTAGTCTGCAATTATTTATTATTATTACTTTTTATTGTCTTTTTTGAATATGGGAATTAATTTAGCAATTCTTAGTTCTAATGTGCTTTTAGAGGGCGGAATATTAAAACATAATATCTCTAGTCGCAAACTCCTCTATAAAATCCCTATTTTACTATTTGGAACGTAACCAGACTGCAACCAACAGCTACCCTCTGGGCTATGTGCCCCGCCGAGCGCTGAATTACAAGTTACAAGCCTGGCGCGTTAAGTGTAATAATTGCATATTACCATCAAAACGCTAATGCTTCGATTGCAACAAACACCAGCCGAAAGACCGATCCTACTTAAAGGAGCTCTCGTGCCAGTCGTCACACACCACTTGCAGACTGCAGTTTCGAGCTGTTGGCTCTCGTCAGTGCAAGGTAGGCATGTGACGACCGACACGAGGATCACTTTACTATTTAGTACATTTCGGTATCTTTGGGATAGAGACATGTAAAATAGTCAGCAGGCGCCATCTAGCGGTCCAGTGTCTGTTGCAATCGAAAAATAAATAGCCTGACTGGGCTTAGCATAGTTCAAATGTGCTTTTAGAGGGCGGAATGTTAAAACATAATATTTTTAGTCGCAAACTCCTCTATAAAATCCTTTTACTTTACACTCGAGGGCACCACATTCAAATTGTTGTAGCTCTCTTAGGAAACATATGCGGACACATGGTCTATAGGAAATTTTCTTCATGTTTGTAAATATTATCTTCAAGTTAGTGACACCAGTCACCTCCTACAGTTACTCCAAAATACAATTTCACTATATAGTGACTGCATCATAATAATGACAGTATATTCATCAATTACCTCCACTGCTCAAACTATGATGATGCTTTGGGCTAAACTACAATAGACTGATCTTTTAGTCATTAAGTAAATTATTAGAATACATGCTATCAACTATTTAGTCCTTGCTATAAACATTTTAAATCTTTGATATTAAACATTAAAGAAATGATGAACATTATTTGCTAACTGGCACTATAGAGAAAAAACAATTGTTCTGGTACGGCCATATGAGAAGGATGGAAGAAAATAAATGACCACAAAGAGCATGGGACTGGATAGCAAATAGAAGAAGAAGAAGAAAGGGAAGACCTAGAATGAGATGGAAAGATGGTATCCAAAAAGCCATGAATAGCAGGGAAATGGACGAAGAATCATGGCTGGATAAAAAAATTTGGCGCACGAATTGCGATAAACGGCTATTAGTGCTGCAAACAGAAATCGCTATATGAAAACATAAATACAAAATCTTTGACGGTTTGTAGCTCAAACAATTATTGGTCCCACAAAAAAAAATTATTGAGAATTTAATTCTTATAGTCGCGTACAATTTTACTGTGCAAATAAAAAATGCAACAAAAACTTTACGAGACCATTGTTAATGCCGGCCCACGAGCCGGCGAACCAGTCGGTATGGTGTCATCAAACAAGCCGACGCATTAAAAACCTATAAAGGTAAGAAATTCAATTTGGGGTCGAGATAACACAGAGACTAATGGTATTTTAGAGGTCATAAATTTTTTTATTTGCACGGTAAAATTGTACTCGACTATAACAAAACAGATAATAACATTTTTTTTTTCTTTACATTTCATTGCTTGATAGATTAGTACTAGAGAAATATATTATTTAGGAATTACTCAAGCAAAATTTCCACACTGACAAGAAACTATCTAGTTTTCATCTTTATATCGACGTTCTGTCATCTGAACATGCCATATAAGAGCACCAAGTTTAAAAAATCATTATCAACAAATACAAACCAATAAAATACCCAGCTTTTCATTAGATACTTTAAAAGGCAAATCATTGTAAATCAAAACAACTATCTTATCTTAGTTAATACTCGAAGCAATTTGATTAAATGTATATCAGAATTCATCGCATTTCATCGCGAATCAAAAAAATAAAAATGGGAATTCAAAGAACTTACTGCAAGACCTTGGCAGTGAAGTTAAAAGTTAAATCGTCAACAACGATGATGATTTAACTTTTAACTGTGTTAAGCAAAGCAGCTTCATGACATTGAAGCAGTTCAGGATGCTCTAGTTGTACCAGGATTGTGTCAGTTTGCTCCTAGTTAGCAGATTAGTTGAAAAGTGGCACACAGCCAAATACACTTCTTAATCGACCAGTTGAACAAACAGATCTAATAAGAAACGGTGACAATGTGGTTCTATGGCGAAGATGAGGACATTTGAGCAAACGAAATCTGTCAATATTTAATGAGGGCATCGCCGAAGGCATAAGTTTCAAGAACAACAGTCTCGGAACGTGTACAGCATGTGCAATCGGCAAATATTAGGGATTACCGTTTAAATCTAAAAAATAACAAAACTGAACAATTATTTGAACTCGCCCACACAAACCCTTGTAGTGCAACGTAAATAAAATCAATCATATGATTCTGTTGTTTCCTAATTTTTATCGACGTCATGTCCGTCATTCAAGAAATTTGCAGAGAAGCAGAATAACCATCAGATCAAAGTTCTTCGCAGCGATAACGGCGCAGAGTACGTCAATGGCAAGTTTCTTGCATAAATGAATCATCAAACGACTGTACTATACCATCCAGAGAAGGACGACATGACAGAAAGAATGAACAGAGCGTTTAACGCTACGAGACAGAGCTGGTAGATGATTATGGATGCAAACCTGATGAAGATTTCTTAGACTGAAGCTGTATCTACTGCGCTTTAAATCACTAACCAGAGGATTAAACCACAAGCCATTTGGAGAAATGTGGAATAGATCCAGGCCTGACCTCTGCCAACTACGTGTTTTTGACCTAAAAGCAATGATGTAGACACCCAAAGAGAATAAATCTAAAACGTGAAGTTCTACCGAATACATTTTCGTTGAATATTGCAGCTTTACTACGGGTTATCTTAATTCATCCAGAAACTAAGAAACATAATATTTCCGTCACAAACTCCTCTATAAAGTCCTTATTTTAATATAAGGAGCGTAACCAGACTGCAACCAACAGCTACTCTCCGGACTATGTGCCCCGCCGAGTGCTGACTCAATCGATTGCAGCAGACACTGCACCGCTAGATGGCGCCTACTGACTATTTTGCATGTCGCTATCCTAAGAATCCGAGATGTACCAAATAGTCGAAGGATCCTCATGTCGTCGTCACATGCCTACCTTGCACTGACGAGAGCCAACAGCTCGAAACTGCAATCTGCAAGTGGTGTGGGACGACTGGCACGAGAGCTCCTTTAAGTAGGAATGAGTCTTTCGGCTGGTGTCTGTTGCAATCGAAAGCATTAGCGTTCTATTGGTAATATGCAATTATTACATTTAACGCGCCCGGCTTGTAACTTGTAATTCAGCGCTCGGCGGGCACATAGCCCCTTAGAGTAAAATAAGGATTTTATAGAGGAGTTGCGACTGAAATTTTAATATTCTGCCCTCTAGAAGCACATTTGAATTAGAAACTAAGAAAGTATCATGTTCACGAGATGTCATCTTCACTGAAAATAACATTTCTGAGAAGATACTTAATTTGGAAGTGAGCAGATTTGTCATTGCTGTCGTTAAAAACACTGTCAAAAATGTGGAATTAGAGGGGGAACGACAAGAAGATGTTGAAGACCAAGAGAAGAAATAGGCTGAGGGGACTGATGTATATGAAGATTTTGGGTCTAAAAACGATGATTCCGTTGAACTCAGATAGCCAACTATTGAGTATGATTCTTTAATAGAAACTTTTGACAATGTTGATGCCGAGCCTAAAAATTGCTCCTATGACGGCACTTAAACTTCTCTTGGACTTGGTCACCATTATACATATTCATTCATACAAGGTGAAGCTCGGTCAGTGGTGCACAGGTTAATGCAAGGCCAAACGCCAATTCGCCACCAACACGGGATGGAGTACCAGAAGTTATACTCAGAGATCAAGGCAGATCCCTTTCTAGGTATGCCCAAGGTATAACTTCAATAAGAATTTTCAGGCTGTAGTACCAGACAGGGAGGACTGAAAAAAACGGCCCCCCCATAACAGCACAAACAGTCTGGTATACCGACGGCTCCAAGACATAATAGGGTTCGGAGCCGGGATATACGGGATAAGATCAAAAGCGAGCATCTCGATAAGTCTAGGCAATACGCAACGGTATTCAGGCTGAAGTGATAGTCATACACTGATGCGTAAGGGACATAATAGGACAAGGCACTGTCAACCAGTCGATAGATATTTCCTACGACAGCCAAGCGGCAATAAAAGCAATCAGTTCCATGCAAATAAATTCAATATTAGTGTGGGACTGCTTGGCACCCTTATCGAGCTGGGGACTTCTGACTAGAATAGAGTGAAGTGAGAATGGGTACCAGGACACGATGGACACAGGGGAAATGAAAAGGCAGATGAATTGGCCAAAGAAGACGCACTCAAGGCTCCAATAGGACCTGAGCCCTTCTGTAGCGTGGCAAAATAAATCTCTGGAATGATGGAGGAACCTCCAAAGACAGAGACATGGCAAAGAGTTCATTAAAGAACGATCGGCCAAATTCAAGGAAGACCTACTAAGCCAGAATAGGAAGGCCACCAGAATAATAGTAGACCTTCTAAAACTGGACACTGCCGGCTTAATAGACACATAAGTCTAATGGGCTTAGCAGAGGACGCAACATACAGGTTCTGTCAAGAGGAAGAGGAAACCCCCTGTTCACGTATTGTGCCACTGTGAAATCCTAGCGAGACTGAGATTCCAAGTAATTGGAGAAGAAAAACCAAAGGCAGACAGCTACATAAAAGAGCCGTTATTAAAGCTTTGGAGCCTAGTACAAAGAACAAAGCTGAATGAGGTATTCTAGGAGCACCACAATAGACCTGAAAAGGTTGCAGTGGCAAAGACCAAATAACCAGCTCTTCTATTTATCTATCTATCTACGTCGCTCAAGTTGACTTCCTAAGGTAAATTACGTTATTTAATTACTTGACAACTCCCCTATTATTGTTATATTAACAACAACTACTTGTACTAAGTTTCGTTGATACTTAAAATATTTCGAACACTTGCTATTTTACCTGTACTTACTATTTTTGTCCGCGAGATGATTAAAGCAAAACGTATCATCCCTGTCACACGTAAGGTCGAATGAATGCGATAGTGACTGATAACCCTATAAAAGACGGCGCAAACGAAAAATTGGATGTATGTAACAAGAGAATCGGACGCAACATCAAACCTGCAGTTTCCAGCTCCTCCTGGTGAAGGTGCTCGTAAAGTAGTAGCAACTAGCGCCACCGGCGTTATATTTACTTAAGATGAATTTCATCCTTCATCTATTATCATGTATTTGATATTTCTATGATTTTATGACAGCTGAATAAAGTAAATGGGTCTTTTGTATATTTTACTAATATTACTACAAAAAGAAACCAAAATGACTAATGTTTAATATTTGTCAGATACCATGGCTATTTATTCATTATTATTGTTCCGTTTACGTTTACCCAAATACTCATAAGCCTTAAAATTTATAGAAAACTGTAAGTACGAACTTTGCTTGGACAGCAAACTCAATCACTCAATAATCCCTGAACAAAAAATGTTTACTGCAGCTGTTCGAAACTCCTGGAATTATTAGTAAGTGGTAATAGCAGGCAAAGTCTACTATATGTAAAATATAACTTGACGGTTACATTTACGTTTCAAATCGAGAAAATAATAGTAAAAATAATGTAGATAAGTTTCTTACACAATCTTATGTACATGGTTATTCTGTATATTTAGGCCACCCTTTATTATCGTTATTATTGGAGATTGAAAAAAAGTTTCGAATAACAGTTATAGGGCTGTAAGTAACTGAACCCCGTTAATAAGTTAATGAAGCACAGTGGCGTGCAGGAATTGAGGGGTACAAGATGTAATATTTTTTTAAATGGAATGTTCTGTGTATTGTTGAATTTTTGAATTTTTTTTTCTGATTTCAAAAATATGACATATGGCAGTCCTATTTTTAACCGTTTTCGAGGTATTCAACATTGAAAATCGTATTTAAGCCATCTATTATACGAATGGAAGTTACATTTATTAAAGTAGTCTATGAAAATGACACAAATTCTGTTATCATATAATATTTATTTAACCAAATCAAAATGGGATACAGTGACGCAGAAAAAGTGCAAATATTCACTTAGTTCAAAGGTGTTTTTAGAGGGCGGAATATTAAAACATAATATTTTAGTCGCAAACTCCTCTATAAAATCCTTATTTTACTATAAGGAACGTAACCAAACTGCAACCAAGAGCTACTCTCCGGGCTATGTGCCCCGCCGAGCACTGAATTACAAGTTACAAGCCTGGCGCGTTAAGTGTAATAATTGTATATTACCATCAAAACGCTAATGCTTCTCGTCAGTGCAAGGTAGGCATGTGACGACCGACACGAGGATCGCTTGACTATTTAGTACATTTCGGTATTTCTGCACGGCACTGTGCTTCCATTAACTTATTAACGAGGCTCAGTTACAGCCCTACAACTTTTATTCGAAACTTTTTTTTTAACTTCAATAATAACGATGATAAATGGTGGCCTAAATATAACGAATAACCCTGTAATTAATAAATGTACCTAATCATTTAGAAATAAAAACATACATTTTGACTTAACTGAAGTAATATTTAGCGGGAAGAAAGGAAACTTAACGTTAAAGTTAGTAGCGGGTTACAGTTAGTAAAAAGAAGAAAAAACTATCGCCTACAACAGCAAACATGCTTTATTAATTATTTTAAATAAAAAAAAACAGCACATAGCTAACAAATATTACAGGAAGTACTAGAACTACTAAGCTCTAACATATAACTTAGATTAACTAGGTATGACAGTCTTATATTTTGCGAAAATGCTCCAAGAAGAATTTCAAAAAGATACAATGGGCATCTTTAAACTAAAAAATAGAGAAGGCAAAGTTGATCTAAGACGATTATATCGGGACAACCAGCTAAGAAAAAATTAAAATAATTTGTCACCTTTAAAAACTCCAGTATTCTTATTCTACTATTTCCCGGGTCTACTAGCTTTCCCGATATATAAGCCACAGAACAAAATAAATAAGCGACTGTTAAACAAAATTTCTGCCCTCTGGCCTGAAAACGCCCACGAGTAAAAAGAATTATAAATAATTTCTTGTGAATGAGATCTTTAGAATAAATAATAGCATAAGTGATCTGTAAGAATGTAAAACTGGTTATTTTGAGTTAATGGCTAAAATCGTTCTAATTCTTTTGAATAAAAAATACAACGCCACGAATTTGAAATTGTCACAAAAGTTTTCTTTCCTTGTAAATAAGAAGCCAATATAATTTGAAAAAATTGAAAAAAAAAACGTTTTCTGGTGTTCTATGTATTTTTTACTTTAACTTAAAGATTATTTTAGCACCTTTCTATTGAAAATGGAGAAAACATTAGTTTAATGCCATCTTGTGTCTCTTAAACGTCTTTAGAAATGCTAAGGTATCAGGGCCGCATTTACCTATTACTGAGCAAAATTTTGGTAAGAGTCCACTTATGGGCACCAGTTAAAAGAACTGGCAATTAATTATTTAAAAAATGCTTCTTTCTGTGTTCAATCGTTAAAATTTTTTCGAAATATATGATCAAACATACATATTTTTATGTATAATTTTCCGTAAAATAAATATTGAAGCATAATGATCAATAATTAAGATTTATAAAAATTTCAGTATAAATAAATACATGCGTTACGATGATGTCGATAGGGGCCCCTAGGCCGTGCCTATATGGTAAATGAGACCCTGAATGGTATTAAGATGTTAATTTGAAGAAGATCGATGTGAGCTACAGAATGGTTCCAGATGCCATAGAACATCCACGGATCGAAAAAGAGATTTGAGCATATGAGAGTGTTCACGTCGAGTTCTATCAGTAGATAGAAGTTTTAGCTTGAAGGGTATCAATGACGTTTTTATGCCTACCTCTTACGCAATGTCATCGCGCTCTCAGGTTGGCATAGTGTAATGAATGAGAGAGTGAATTGGCGAAAGGAATGGGATCAAAGTTTGATAACGAGTTTCGATTTTATTTGTAGATTTATGATAGATAGACGTGGGAAGAATGCTGTCATGAATAACGCCAAAATTCGCCATTGAATTGGCAGCACTTAGCGGAAGTCCGATGGTTTCGGATATGATGTATAGTTCAAGTAATAAATTCCCGAGACAGAAAAACCTAACAAAAACTTTACGACATAATTATACTCGTAATTATATCATCGCGGGTCATGGCGCCACGCCTGACATGAAACATTCCCGACGCGAGTTAAAAACCTATAAAAGTAAGCGAGTCAATTTGCGAACAGCACAAAAAAGATTACCGGTATTTTAATGAGGTCGTAAAGTTTTTGTTATGTTTTTTATGTCTCAGTTTCTTCCTACTTGAACTATACTATGTTAGCAGATTATCGATAGTCTCCATTCGAAAGGGTTACAGCATTTTTAAAGAATGTAACACATTCTATGAGATATACACGAATCTCAAATAGAAATTTTAAAACAGCGGCTTATGATTCGTTTAAAAACAATATGCTTGAAAAAGAAAACGCTTATAAAATAGCTCCAAAATGTTTTACTAATAAATTAAAAACATGTTCAATGTCCAACATTATGTATAATTAAAATATTTCTCAAAATATTCTAAACAAATTTGCAAAATACTTGAAGAGAGCATTTGTTTTCGTACTAAAGACTGTTTTAGTATTGGCCCATTCCTTGTAATATATATTTCGTAGACTGCGAACCAGAAGCTTCCAAGACTTTGAAAATAGTTGTTGTGTAAATTTACAAAGAATTCTACTAGCTCTTATCACAATAAGGTTATAATGGGAAACAACTGCGGAGAAAATTTCAATAAACCGTTCAATGAAATTATGGTACCTCATTTTTTATCACACCAGTATAATCTTAAACGATAAGAGATACACTTTAAAGGTAGTTCTTATGACGGCCTGTCAACCATTTTACACTTTTAGGACTTTAACTTAAAATAACCAATTTCATATCATGATCAATCATACTGTCATTTGGAGCAAATTTAATTTATTTTAAAACTATATTGTTTCTTATTCCAAAATCTTTTCGCTTATTAAAATTAAAATAACTTACATGTACTACGCACTGGGCTAAAAGTACCTAAACAAATCACCAATACTCCTAAAGCTAAGCTGACATTGTCGACTTCTAATACAGAAATGTAATAGAAATATACCACCTATTACATACGAGTATCTTCATGTTCTCTGTATCAGAAATTTCTCAGAATAGTTAATAGAGTTGCCAATTATGTTTCCACGTCGCCCGGGTTAACTTCAATTAACGCAATCGATTTTGCATCTTCTAAGAAATATTCAATAACTTTTCTAGAATTTTTTCCAACTAAATAATGGTGGATGCAGAAAATATTTACCTCCCTCAATCAATCACGGATAATTTGGAAATATTTATAAAGAAATCATGATTACGGTTCTTGCTTGAAAATGCGTCAATTTTGTCTAAAGCAATAGATTGGAGAAATATCTCAATTTCATAGACCCATGGAGATCTCGCATGTTTGGATGTAGATTTGGCTTCTTGGCTTACTAATATTTACCTAGTATCGTTCATAATGAGCAGTTTTACAATGCAGTATAGTTTCAGTAGTAAAGTATAATTACACACACTTTCAAAATATATTTTAATAGGAAATCTTGCAGAAAATTCGCCAAAAATTTACGAAATCAGATGTTTTTCAAATGGCGTTGCCGCGTTGTATAGTCGAACCTATATGAAGGATCTATTTGCCGATGAACGTGCTGGTCCCATTTCCAAATATTAATTTTTTTAAAGAATTTTTTTTATGAAAAACTTTTTTGGATCAAGGTTAGCGGGAGATTCACGAGTCATTAAGCCTAAGACCGATGACACACACAGCGGTTTTGGTCGAGTCGGCTGCCGACTCTTCAGCAACTAATAGTAAAACACACTCTGCTGCAAAGAAAGTGGCAGAACAAAACGACAAATTGAACTGCTGGCCTGTGTCCATTTCGCCCCTTGAATTAAAGTTTTGAAAAACAGTGTTCGAGTATGGATTTAGACCATGAGTATGTTATTCTTTTGTCAATGGTTTATCTTCGTTGAAAAAAAAACAATCCCAATACTCCTTTCTTTTCAATCTATCACTATAACCAGACTGTGTCATGTACCACACTGCCGTCAATGCTGGTCGAGCTTCAATAGCACTTGTCAATACTTTCACATCAATTTTTTCATCCATTTTTATAAAAATTACCAAATAATTAAAATATTTCTTCGTCAAAATCACTGTGAACACAGCTCTGTCGGACCAGTCCCATATAACTTTAATGTAAAGTAAAGCCGCCTAAAGCAATAAAACAGCTATCGGCGCATGCATCAGACGATGTGTCGAGTCGGTTTCAAAACACCGTGACATCGCCCACCGCTCTGTGATGGCACACATAGCGGTTTGTGCCTAGAGACCTTGTGGATACACACCAAGATTACGGATACACACAGCAGTTTTTGTTGATTCGGCAGAGAAGCGGCCTTAAAGTACACAGCGTTGCGGCATAACGAGTGTCTGGAAAAGTGACAAAATGGACGACGATTTACAATATGTAGTGCTTTTGGGTTTGTTATATTTGCGTTGGAAAAGAAGAACAAGAAGAGTCGACGAATGTGGATGTATCTAATCGTAAATGACCGCCTAATCAAAGGACATTTTTATACTTTGCTGCAGTACGAGAAAATGGAGAAATATTGTTCAATATCACTCGTATGCCAATGGCTTCTCTTGACGAACTACTTGGTTGTATAAGAGAAAAAATAACCAAGAAAAACACTCGCATGAGAACTTGTATTCTATCACTGTAATCTGTTTGGATCATGTCCCTTAATGCTCGATGATCCTGTACTTCGCATATTATTTTTTCTATATCAAGATTTGTCTCTATGAACTGTAACTTCTCAGTCATTTTGATGAATTGAAAGTCTAGTTGCGTAGCTGCGTTTGCGAAAAAACGCGTGATAAACCCATGTGTGTGTCTACGCTCATAACAAAACAATATAAACAAGCGCCGTTCCAGTAAGAAACCGCACGCATTTCTTAGAGTAATCGACGTGTCGAGACGGCTCTTCAGCCTTCAGGTTGCGATGGCAGCGGTGTGTGTTTTGCGTCATTTTAAAATACATACATATGCACCGACTCGGCACAAACCGCTGTGTGCCATCGCTCTTACGAAAAAATTTTCGCATCTAGAAACTTAACCCCAAAACCAAATTTTACGTTCAAAGATAACAAGTAGGTGCACGAGCCTAGATGTAAACTGCAACAAACTCCATTCCACTGAACTGAAACTTCATATTATTGTACCGTCGAGTGCTCACTGCCAACTTATCCTGTTGGTAGTTGGAAATTAAGTTTCACGAGTTCCCAATACTCACTCTGTGTGGTATGGGCTCAAAATATTTATATATTTTTTTGAACTTATTAAATACATTCAAATCTTCAAAGCACTTTAATATAGAATTTTACGGCATCAGCATTACCATCTTTGCTTATTTTTAAGTAACCATCACTCGCTCAATTTTGTGATTAATGTAAGCGTAATAGGTTTACCCAAAATATTTATTTATTTATTTAAATTACAATATCCAACGGGACTAAAGTCTAATTACAGGATAAGGACAAAAGTAGATATACATAATATATAAAGAATTCAAAAAATTAAAATACAAACAAAAATTATTAAAGATAGAAATATATAAACCACCAACCACAAAAAAATTGAACCGTTAAAACTTATAATGGTATATAACATTAAATAAGTTAAGAAATCAGATAAACAGTGGTTTACCTGAGCGAATAGAGCAAGCAAATATTATCACAAGTCTTTCTTCGCACATATGGTAATTTTGAATCATTTGATAAAAAGGTGAAGCAGTGAGTAAATTAGTACGGGCTGTAGGTAAGTAAAATGCCGAATTGGATCTTAAATTTCCTCTAGGCGCGCGATATAAAATTCTTGACGTAATTGACTGTGAACTTACCGCATTGTTTATGATTTTTTGAAGAAAAATAATCGAATGCATAATACGCCTGTGATATAAGCTGCTTAGTTCAAACCTGGCCAATAGCATATCCTGAGGTATTCCACGTGGAGGATAAATTCCATCAACAACAAAGATATCTATGCTCAACTTTCTCTAATTGGGTCGTATACGTTATATACAGGATGTCTCACCGGGAACTGAATCGATCGATATAAAGAAAAGTACGCATCAGAAAATTTTGAAAATTTAGATAATTACTAATGTCGGTGTGGCCAATCCAACTAAAATAATCACAAGCAGCTGGCACTTCCACTTATACCGGAAGTCGATACCAACTTGCTTATTTCAAATGGAACACCCTATATATTTTAGGGTTTTCGAAAAGAGTATAAAATTCTGAGTCGAAAATATGTAGCATATCCTATACCTAAACCTAGCCGTTTCAGAGAAATTTGACATTTTATAGAAAATTTGACAGGTGCAACGGTTTGCAAGAACCGTTATAACTTTCTTCGTGTAAAAGATCCCCATTTGCTTCTTGTCACGTAAAAAGAACACAAGGAGAACTACGTTCTCCAACTGAAATAAATTCAATAATATCATACCAAGTGTGGGGGCGAGCGTAGGTGGGTCTTTACTATGTACTTACTTCGATATGCGATGTAAAGTAACGTAAGGTGCGGTTAGTAGTTGGATGGGTGACCATTCCAACGAAGATCGCATCCTCGCCCCACACATCTTCCAGCGGCTTGTATATCAGTGTATGCGCGGAAGCTATACAACCTTAGGCGAGGGTTGTATAGGGGATATACCATCCTTCGGAGGGGATGTAAAGCCGTCGGTCCCTTGTCTATTAAATGTTAGGCAAGCAAAAGATCCCTACACTTTTAAGGGAGGAGGTTCGGCAAAATTCCTGGTTGGGGGTAGCTCGTCTATAGGCGTCGGTGTTAGGCCTCAGTAGCGGAAATAGGCCGACGTTAAATAAATGTATTAAAAAAAAAAACCAAGTGTTCCGTTTTTCGCGTTACATTTTGTCAACTTCAAACCGCGAAAACTTGTTTAGGTCAAATGGAACACCCTATATTTTTTTACGTCAAGTTGTGTAAAATTGAATTGTGGGGGTTAAAGTTACAACTTTTTGAAATATTTGCGCTTTTATTAGAAATTCATGAATTGTAATCATTTCATCAAAATAGCCATGATTAGAAATAATCAGTCATTATCTTATGTCAAAAAATGCCAGCACGTTTAAATTATACCAACGAAAACTTTTTAAATTTGTTTATTATTTATGGAGAATGTGATAAAGTAATATCAAGACCTTGCAGCACATTTGCTACTCGATATCCAGAAAAACGCAAAATAACACTAACATGTACCCATGCGTATTAATCGAATTGAAGATGTGGCATGAACTAAAATAGCAGAGATAAGATCAGTTTAAAATATGATTTCATTTTAATTTAATAATTGCTCAAAATTCCGCCCCCGAACCTCGACACATTTTTCGCACCTTCGGATTAGTTCCTCATGGGTAGCTCTTCTAATTGAATCCTGTGATATGTTTTGAAATGCATTTCTTACTCTTTGCATACAATCTTCAATGGTTGTTAATGGGCTCTCATAAACTTTATTTTTAATAGTTCCCCAAAAGAAATAATCCAGAACTGATAAATCGGGCGAGCGAGGAGGCCATAAGAAAGGTCCATTATTGGCAATCCATTGATCATAAAAAGTTTCTTGTAAATAATTATTAATTAAATATGTGTTATGTGGGGGAGCACCGTAGTGCTGATAAAAAATGTTTCTATGTTCGGCGAGAGGTAAATTTTCTAAATAGTTATTATTCAAATTTTGTAAGATATTCAGATATCTTTCACCTAAAAAAAAAAAAACAAAAATTGACCTATACATATTAGCAGAAGAGAAAATTTAATTTACCGTTTAAATATTCCTGATAAAATTGTAATGCCACCACTCTATCGTTTCTTATGGCACAGTAAACATTGAACTGCCAACTTTCCTGAAAGTTTCGCTCTCTGAACATGTGAGGATTTGAGTCACTCCAATAATGCGAATTGTGTCTATTAAAAAGTCCATTTTTAGTAAATTTTGCTTCATCTGTCCATATAATATTTCCCAAATAAGAATCGTGACCCTCAGACCTTATTAGAATAAACTCACAAAAATTCTGTCTTCTTAGGAAATCTGTTTCTTTTAACCATTGAACCATATAGAATGAAAACGGGTGAAACTTATGTTTTAATAAGATTCTGTGAATTGAATCCTTACATAGTCTCGATTCCAGAGCAGCTTGTCTTAACGATATCCTTGGAAATGCATGAAAATCTCCCAGAATGAATATTTCAATGTTTTCGTCATCAACAATAGGCTTTCTTCTTTGCATTTTTGCCTTGACAGAGCCATAATTTTTTAAAGTTTTCCAGTATGCGTTTTACAGTGTTTGGTAACGGTTTCCGTTTTTCTGGATATCAAGTAGCAAATGTGCTGCAAGTTCTTGATATTACTTTATCACATTCTCCATAAATAATAAACAAATTTAAAAAGTCTTCGTGGGTGTAATGACATAAGATAATGACTGATTGTTTCTAATCATGGCTATTTTGATGAAATGATTACAACAATTCATGAATTTCTAATAAAATCGCAAATATTACAAAAAGTTGTAGCTTTAACTCCCACAATGCTAATATCAGAGAAAAGGGAATTCAATTTTACACTACTTGACGTAAAAAAATACAGGGTGTTCCATTTGACCTAAACAAGTTTTCGCGGTTTGAAGTTGACAAAATGTAACGCGAAAAACGGAACACTTGGTATGATATTATTGAATTTATTTCAGTTGTAGAACGTAGTTCTCCTTGTGTTCTTCTTATGTGACAAGAAGCAAATGAGGATCTTTTACATGAAGAAAGTTATAACAGTTCTTGCAAACCGTTGCACCTGTCAAATTTTCTATAAAATGTCAAATATCTCTGAAACGGCTAGGTTTAGGTATAGGATATGCTACATATTTTCGACTCAGAATGTTATGCTATTTTCGAAAACCTTAAAATACATAGGGTGTTCCATTTGAAATAAGCAAGTTGGTATCGACTTCCGGTACAAGCGGAAGTGCCAGCTGCTTGTAATTATTTTAGCTAGATTGGCTACATCGACATTAGTAATTATCTAAATTTTCAAAATTATTTTCTGATGCGTACTTTTCTCTATATCGATCGATTCAGTTCCCGGTGAGACACCCTGTATAGAGGACTCCAAACCACTGAAACGCCTTCCAGTTTGTAACTGACAAAAGTAGTGTAAAGAGTATTTAAAGTTTTTACGTTGTTAAATTCTGTACCGTTATGCAAAACAAATCCCAAACTTGTATATGTCGACTCAGTGGTTAAGCGAATGTGTTCATCGAATGACAGCTTGCTGTCAAAAGTGACACCAAAGTCTTTACATTGAGTTGCTCTATTCAGAACGACGTTGTCAAGCTGATAGTCAAATAACTCAATGGTGTTATGCCGATAATAGAACATAATGTTGTAATATCAGTAAATATTTAAAGGTAGATGATTTTTTACACACCAATCATTTAATTTGATAAAATTATCCTGTAACTTCGAACAATCTGAAATAGATTTAATTTCAATGTAAATTTTTAGATCATCCGCATATAGTAAATAATTGATATTAAACAGCTGTGTTATGTCATTGATAAATATACGAAAAGTAACGGCCCCAGAATCGACCCTTGTGGAACTCCTAATGATTGCCAAAACTTTCCAGGTTTGTAACCACAATATTGGACAAACCTTGACCTGTCATTAAGATACGATCTAAAAAGATTAAGCAAATTAACAGAAACACCGAATGCGTCCAGTTTTGATATCAACAGCTCATGGTCGAGACGGTCAAAAGCTTTAGAGAAATCAGTACAGATATGACATCTACCTGACTTCCTTCATCAAATACCTAAGAAATATGTGAGTTATCTCAACAAGATTCGATGTAGTAGAGCATCCAGGCATAAATCCATGCTGATGTGGGGATATCAAATTTCTTGTGTGGAAAAAATATACATGACAATGTATGATATTTCAATAATTTTGCAAAAATTACATATAATAGAAATTAGTCGGTAGTTGTTAATTGCATTTCTAGAGTTTTTCTTATATACAGGGTATATTCTGCTTTCTTTCCACAATTGAGGAAACTCGCAGGATGTTATTATAAAATAAAATATAATGTGGAGCGGTTTGGCGAAAATCATTGCATAATCTCTTATTGAAAATGTAGGTACTAAATTTGGGCCCATAGTAAAATTTCCTTTAAATGTCTTGATGGCATTAAGTATTTCATTCTCACTAACTTCAGGTAAATATACAGTATTGCTGTTTTGATTGTTTAGAAGTCGACTATCTGGAGCGTTGTTTTTGTTTTTTTGGGTTTAAGAAGACATCAAAAAAATAACTAGCGAAAGCGTTGATAATTTTAGCTGGTTCGTTTAATTGAGTTTCATTATAATTGATACTGAATGGCACTGTCGTAGAGTTAGATTTCGAGTTTATGTGAGACCAAATTTTTTTAGGATTAGTGCATAGTTCGTCTTCCAACGGATTTCAAATAATCTTTATAAGCTGCTTTTATAAGAGATTTTCTGACATTTAAAAATATGGGGAATTACTTCCTAGTTCCCCCTACGTTTGTGGGAGACGTCCGTCTAAAACTTAAGGGTCAAGTGAGTGACTAGTTAAGAAGTGAATAGAACAAGAGAATCGCATAGAGCGATGGTTAAAATTTAAATAAAGTGCGACGTGTTCTGGATAGCAATACAGAGGAGATTAGCAGGTAGCAATTAATCGACAGCAAGTGCAAATACTGCATTTCGTGTATCTAACGTCTCTAGAACTGAAAGAAACTTATTGTGTGAGTGGAAACCCCACATCTCCGTATCTGAAGGTGCGATTAATACCTTACACAAATAAGAAAATGTCAAATCCACCAGACATGATGCGGAAGGATGAAAATCATAAGTAGCGGTATTAGTCTAATAAGTATATCATCATATACAGCGAGGTTCATAAGTAACGGATAAATTCATTATGTACGTAATTAACAATTTATGAGTAGAATCCTAAAACACTTCAATTTTTAATTCTAAAAAATTATAGTTTAAAAAAACTAAAAAAACACGGTTTAATAGTAAACCGAACTAAAAAGTAATTTTTAATAAGTTTAACATAAGAATGAAGTGATTAACAAAAAAAATCATTTTATTGTAAAAAGCGTGGGGAGCTTGATATCAATTATTGTTATAAATATTTTATTGCTAGCTATTGATAAAAGTAGAATTACAAAAATATAATAAAAAGCACGCCACGCTTTTTACAATAAAACGATTTTTTTTTGTCAATCACTTCATTCTTATTTTAAACTTTCCATGAGGTTGACGCTAGTGGCATGACATTTCTAGTCACCCTCTTGCCATTCATCCCTCGTACGTTTCTCACCAATATATTGGATTGGGTGAATTTTAGAATTAGCATCATGAACACCGATACATATAGAAACCAGCTGATACCCGCCTGCTTTTCGAAACCGCTGAGTATCCGCTAGTAGTACATAATTAATATTACATCACAATGTATGTATTAAAGTTGAAACTAGCGTTTAACAAGGACCTATACAACGGCAAATACGTTACAGACAATTCCGAAGTTATATATATATATATATATATATATAAATGGTGTAGTGGTGAGAGGTAAGTGAATCCTCTCATGTGGTCTAATGCTACTATACACCAGACATCATGGATGTCTACATGGTGCATAGCGACTTGCCATTTTGCAAGTACCGAGAGCGGTGACCTTCAGCCCTTGGTGGACTTAACCCATATACTGTTATTATACATGATTTGCAGGAAACAACTACTCAGCGGGCAAATACCCCGACCTGCATTGAATTATACCTTACAAATCATGAAAAATTGGTAGCCAATGTCATTTGTCAACTCCCTGACCAGACATAGACCGGTTTCGAACTTATTAGTTCTCATCAGTATGCCATAGGTCATGGAGCAGACAAATGACAGTGGCCAACCTGCTAGTCTTATACAGACTAATGTAAATGGTGTAGTGGTGAGAGGTAAGTGAATCCTCTCATGTGGTCTAATGCTACTATACACCAGACATCATGGATGTCTACATGGTGCATAGCGACTTGCCATTTTGCAAGTACCGAGAGCGGTGACCTTCAGCCCTTGGTGGACTTAACCCATATACTGTTATTATACATGATTTGCAGGAAACAACTACTCAGCGGGCAAATACCCCGACCTGCATTGAATTATACCTTACAAATCATGAAAAATGATGTCTGGTGTATAGTAGCATTAGACCACATGAGAGGATTCACTTACCTCTCACCACTACACCATTTACATTAGTCTGTATAAGACTAGCAGGTTGGCCACTGTCATTTGTCTGCTCCATGACCTATGGCATACTGATGAGAACTAATAAGTTCGAAACCGGTCTATGTCTGGTCAGGGAGTTGACAAATGACATTGGCTACCAATTTTTCATGATTTGTAAGGTATAATTCAATGCAGGTCGGGGTATTTGCCCGCTGAGTAGTTGTTTCCTGCAAATCATGTATAATAACAGTATATGGGTTAAGTCCACAAAGGGCTGAAGGTCACCGCTCTCGGTACTTGCAAAATGGCAAGTCGCTATGCACCATGTAGACATCCATGATGTCTGGTGTATAGTAGCATTAGACCACATGAGAGGATTCACTTACCTCTCACCACTACACCATTTACATTAGTCTGTATAAGACTAGCAGGTTGGCCACTGTCATTTGTCTGCTCCATGACCTATGGCATACTGATGAGAACTAATAAGTTCGAAACCGGTCTATGTCTGGTCAGGGAGTTGACAAATGACATTGGCTACCAATTTTTCATGATTTGTAAGGTATAATTCAATGCAGGTCGGGGTATTTGCCCGCTGAGTAGTTGTTTCCTGCAAATCATGTATAATAACAGTATATGGGTTAAGTCCACCAAGGGCTGAAGGTCACCGCTCTCGGTACTTGCAAAATGGCAAGTCGCTATGCACCATGTAGACATCCATGATGTCTGGTGTATAGTAGCATTAGACCACATGAGAGGATTCACTTACCTCTCACCACTACACCATTTACATTAGTCTGTATAAGACTAGCAGGTTGGCCACTGTCATTTGTCTGCTCCATGACCTATGGCATACTGATGAGAACTAATAAGTTCGAAACCGGTCTATGTCTGGTCAGGGAGTTGACAAATGACATTGGCTACCAATTTTTCATGATTTGTAAGGTATAATTCAATGCAGGTCGGGGTATTTGCCCGCTGAGTAGTTGTTTCCTGCAAATCATGTATAATAACAGTATATGGGTTAAGTCCACCAAGGGCTGAAGGTCACCGCTCTCGGTACTTGCAAAATGGCAAGTCGCTATGCACCATGTAGACATCCATGATGTCTGGTGTATAGTAGCATTAGACCACATGAGAGGATTCACTTACCTCTCACCACTACACCATTTACATTAGTCTGTATAAGACTAGCAGGTTGGCCACTGTCATTTGTCTGCTCCATGACCTATGGCATACTGATGAGAACTAATAAGTTCGAAACCGGTCTATGTCTGGTCAGGGAGTTGACAAATGACATTGGCTACCAATTTTTCATGATTTGTAAGGTATAATTCAATGCAGGTCGGGGTATTTGCCCGCTGAGTAGTTGTTTCCTGCAAATCATGTATAATAACAGTATATGGGTTAAGTCCACCAAGGGCTGAAGGTCACCGCTCTCGGTACTTGCAAAATGGCAAGTCGCTATGCACCATGTAGACATCCATGATGTCTGGTGTATAGTAGCATTAGACCACATGAGAGGATTCACTTACCTCTCACCACTACACCATTTACATTAGTCTGTATAAGACTAGCAGGTTGGCCACTGTCATTTGTCTGCTCCATGACCTATGGCATACTGATGAGAACTAATAAGTTCGAAACCGGTCTATGTCTGGTCAGGGAGTTGACAAATGACATTGGCTACCAATTTTTCATGATTTGTAAGGTATAATTCAATGCAGGTCGGGGTATTTGCCCGCTGAGTAGTTGTTTCCTGCAAATCATGTATAATAACAGTATATGGGTTAAGTCCACCAAGGGCTGAAGGTCACCGCTCTCGGTACTTGCAAAATGGCAAGTCGCTATGCACCATGTAGACATCCATGATGTCTGGTGTATAGTAGCATTAGACCACATGAGAGGATTCACTTACCTCTCACCACTACACCATTTACATTAGTCTGTATAAGACTAGCAGGTTGGCCACTGTCATTTGTCTGCTCCATGACCTATGGCATACTGATGAGAACTAATAAGTTCGAAACCGGTCTATGTCTGGTCAGGGAGTTGACAAATGACATTGGCTACCAATTTTTCATGATTTGTAAGGTATAATTCAATGCAGGTCGGGGTATTTGCCCGCTGAGTAGTTGTTTCCTGCAAATCATGTATAATAACAGTATATGGGTTAAGTCCACCAAGGGCTGAAGGTCACCGCTCTCGGTACTTGCAAAATGGCAAGTCGCTATGCACCATGTAGACATCCATGATGTCTGGTGTATAGTAGCATTAGACCACATGAGAGGATTCACTTACCTCTCACCACTACACCATTTACATTAGTCTGTATAAGACTAGCAGGTTGGCCACTGTCATTTGTCTGCTCCATGACCTATGGCATACTGATGAGAACTAATAAGTTCGAAACCGGTCTATGTCTGGTCAGGGAGTTGACAAATGACATTGGCTACCAATTTTTCATGATTTGTAAGGTATAATTCAATGCAGGTCGGGGTATTTGCCCGCTGAGTAGTTGTTTCCTGCAAATCATGTATAATAACAGTATATGGGTTAAGTCCACCAAGGGCTGAAGGTCACCGCTCTCGGTACTTGCAAAATGGCAAGTCGCTATGCACCATGTAGACATCCATGATGTCTGGTGTATAGTAGCATTAGACCACATGAGAGGATTCACTTACCTCTCACCACTACACCATTTACATTAGTCTGTATAAGACTAGCAGGTTGGCCACTGTCATTTGTCTGCTCCATGACCTATGGCATACTGATGAGAACTAATAAGTTCGAAACCGGTCTATGTCTGGTCAGGGAGTTGACAAATGACATTGGCTACCAATTTTTCATGATTTGTAAGGTATAATTCATACCTTACAAATCATGAATGGTAGCCAATGTCATTTGTCAATTCCCCGACCAGACATAGACCGGTTTCGAACTTATTAGTTCTCATCAGTATGCCATAGGTCGTGGAACAGACAAATGACAGTGGCCAATCTGCTAGTTTTATACAAACTGATGTAAATGGTGTACCGGTGAGAGGTAAGTGAATCCTCTCCTGTGGTCAAATGCTACTATACACCAGACATCATAGATGTCTCCATGGTGTATAGCGACTTGCTATTTTGCAAGTACCGAGAGCGGCGACCTTCAGCCCTTGGTGGACTTAACCTATACTGATATTACATATGATTTGCAGGAAACAACTAGTTGAGTAGCGACTTGCTATTTTGCAAGTACCGAGAGCGGCGACCTTCAGCCCTTGGTGGACTTAACCTATACTGATATTACATATGATTTGCAGGAAACAACTAGTTGAGTAGTTGTTTCCTGCAAATCATATGTAATATCAGTATAGGTTAAGTCCACCAAGGGCTGAAGGTCGCCGCTCTCGGTACTTGCAAAATAGCAAGTCGCTATACACCATGGAGACATCTATGATGTCTGGTGTATAGTAGCATTTGACCACAGGAGAGGATTCACTTACCTCTCACCGGTACTATATATATATATGTACTCTGGTATGCAATGAACACAAACTGTACCGCGGTTGCTTAACTCTCGTCGAGCGCTGGGTGTTGATGCCTATATAATAAAATAATACGAGAAACGTCCAAAACTCATACCGTTTCTGCGTTCTGCGATATTAGCTTAAGCGAGGGCGGATAGTTGCGTAGCTGTCTGCAGTGAATTACCGCTGCTCACTTAGACGCACAACGCATATGCACAGTAGGTTGCGCAAAAGTGTACACCTATGTGCGCGTCGCTCTTGTGCTAACCGCTGAGCCAGTTTGGATGAGAATCACGCTCAAAAATTCTGTTACAAACAAACATACAGGTGAAGCTAATAAAATAAAAAATAATAAGAGCGGCGCCTCCGGCAAAATCTCGACAATAAATTAGTCATTTTTTGGTGAGGACATTAGGACAAAGTTATCAAATTATTGTATTATCATCGATCCTTGATAAGTGTGCAAAATTTCAGTTTAATCTGACGTTTTGAAATGGGTAAGAATCACGTTCAAAAATTCCGTTACAAACAAACATACAGGTGAAGCTAATAAAGTAAAAAATAATAAGAGCGGCGCCTGCGGCAAAATCTCGACAATAAATTAGTAATTTTTGGTGAGGACATTAGGACAAAGTTATCAAATTATTGTATTATCATCGGTCCTTGATAAGTGTGCAAAATTTCAGTTTAATCTGACGTTTTGAAATGGTGAAACTAATAAAAGCGTGTTAAAAAGTGACATTTTTTTGAACATAATTTTATACCTTCTCCTTTAACCCCTTGGACTGACAGCTACCCCTTTAAAATTTTTAAACGGAACGAGGATGCGTGTGACAGCTCATTTGAAAGGTTTTTAATTCTCTATCCACCAATATAAGGTTTATTGAATTTTGTATATTCTTCATCAAGTATCTTAAACTAAACTGGCGCAGTTATTTGGAATTCTTGCAAAATTTCTTAGTTCCAGAGTTAAGAATACTTTTCTCAGATGATGACAACCCTAATGAAATTGATAGAAATATTTGGTATCAGCAGGACGGAGTTACACCACATTTTGCATTGGAAGTAAGAGCCTATCTCAATCAAGTTTTTCCCAATAGGTGGATCGGTAGACGCGGTGAAATTAAGTGGCTTGCCCGTTCTCCCGATTTGACCCCGCTCGACTATTTGTTATGAGGTTATTTAAAATCGAGTCTACTTCAACAGACCAAATAACGTCGATGATTTAAAAGACAGAATAAGGCAAGAAATTCATCAAATCACCCCGGAAACGATATAAAATGTTTTAGAATTTCAGCAACGTCTCCATTACTCTTAATAAGCTACGGGCGCCCAGTTTGAACATTTGATTTAAACTGTTTCATGTTCTTTTGTTTGCTTAGTAACATTAAAAATGTAATACTTATTTTTTAAATAAAAAAATTAGAGAAATTAAAAAATCTTGTATTATTGGATAGAGAATTAAAAACGCTTTGAAATGAGCTATCACACGCACCCTCGTTCCATTTAAAATTTTTAAAGGGGTAGCTATCACTTCAAGGGGATTGAAGGGGGAGGCATGCTCAAAAAAACGTTGTTTTGTAATTAAAAATTTACGTGTTTTAGGATTTTATTCATAAATTGTTAATTACGCAGATCATGAATTTATCCCTTACTTATGGACCTCACCGTAACTTTACTTAACTCTGCCCAATGAGAAAACCTGGAACTACCTACTATGACTCTCTTATGGAAGAACTAAAGGATAACAACCTTTTATCGTTTCCCGTATAAAATTCCTTATAAGGTCAATGATACGACAATATTTCAGAAAACTTTTTTGTCGAGAATAAAAATACCAGAAATGATAACAAAAACGGTATTTGACCGCAAAATACTCTACACACATGAATTATAAAATATTCCCTTACCGGCTTTATTCCCCACTTCACACCAACATTTCCCATGTCTCCTGTGGCTTATCAATCTAATGTGCTTGAGGAAAGTCACTACGGTTTAAAATCTACACTGGTAACACAAGTTAGCAATAGGAAAAACATTCCAACGAATTTGAAAATAGCGACATACACAGACTACTGGAAAATTAATATGTATACTCTAAATTTTCACACATTAACATTCGATAACAATTGTTTTTTTATCACTTACATTCGACGCACAAAAAAAAGATTATATCACACACATCTAGTCTTTTGTGTCGGACAGGTATTAGATTAGATTTAACGTTTTTAGCAAAGTACTTTTAACTTAAGTTTCTTATCTTTTATTATTATACATACATAGAATACATACTATGCATTAAATATGATAAACAAGATAAATATTATAAAAACTAAATATTAATAGGGCCATATAAAATGTATTGTAGGTAACACTAATTTCTATTTTAATATGAGTAAAAACTCCAAATAAAAAAAATATATTTACATCCAAGGAAAAAAATATATGTAAAACGTTTTAATATACATATACCAAAAGAAAATTATCCTTACACGATATTGTCTGTAAGTTATTTGTGGCATTCTACGAATATTCTTTCCTTTTTAACAAGATTTTATTAGCTTCACCTGTATGTTTGTTAGTTAGTTTGTTTGCTTGTAATGGAATCTTTGAACGTGATTTCCACCCACTTCCAAACGTCAGATTAAACTGAAACTTTGCACACTTATCAAGGACCGATGACAATACAATAATTTGACAACTTTGTCCTAATGTCCTCACCAGGAACATCTGGATTAAATAAAATAAATGACCAATCAATTGTCGAGATTTTGGCGGAGGAGCCGTTGTTATTAATATATATTTTATTATTGGTGAGAAACGTGCCTAGGGATGAATGGCAAGAGGGTGACTAAAAAAAAATTACTAGTTTAAAAAACTAAAAAACACGCTTTAATAGCAAACCGAACTAAAAAGTAAAAAAATAATGTTTAAATATTATACTTATACTGTTGATTCTTTAATTTTTCAGATAACAAAAAAAGAAAAATGAAAGAATCAGGGATAATCTTATTCAATGAAGATAAATGCGTATCGAATTGCTCTGCAGATATTTGTACAACCTGGTTACTAATGTTAAAGGAAGAACTTAAACTCAACATTATCTAAAAAAAAAATATTTGTTCTGTGTAAGTATCTATGGAAATAACATAAACAGAATTTCATTGCTTTTTTTTGCTAAAACACAGAATTTTTTTTAAAAAAAGCATGACTTATTTATATTTTGAAGACTACCTACATGCTAAAGTTCATAAATCGATGACAATAAATTGAAGTTGGGGAGTTCTAATAAAGATATACTTCATTACTTAATCACTTATTTACCAAAATAATAGAGACCTAAAGCAGTGCAAAACAATATAGGACGAAATATACATTTCCGACTGGCCCCTGCCATCGGTTTTCTTTTTGTTCAAATAGGCTTAAAATGTCATGAAACGTCGAGATTTTAAATTTCAGCGAAAAAAAATTTCTGTCGGTTGACTTGAAATTTGGTACACATATGTATTATAACGAAATCTGGAACGAGATTGTATTTTGATCTAATTCCGTTAAGGGGTTCGGGGGTAAATGGGGTAAATAAGGGTAATTAGGCAAAGCAAGCAAGATATTCTTTCCTATTATTTGGGTTTTCTACCACATATATTATTATCCTCTTCAAAGCAAATCACCGAATCTACAAAATAATAGAATTATTGGAAAAAACCTCTGCGCCCGTGACGTTTACGCCAAAGGAAAAGTCAGAGGTTATGTTTTGCAAATAATATAAATCGGAATTAACGCAGAAATAATGTATTTTGCTGACGTTTCGGAAAGTAATCTCTTTCCGTTTTCAAAGCTATTTTTTGGAAGAACTCTTATTTTGCTGTGTATGTCAAATACACAGATTTAAGATGTGGTCAGAGTCCACAAAATTGCAATTTAGGGCATGTACGAAAGTAAAGGTCTCAAAATTTTTTTTGAAATCAGCCACCCCCCCCCCCACTATCACTCCCACACTATTATGAAAGGAAGTAAAAAAAAAATAAAATGTGATTTAGTGTGTATACAAGAACGAAGCGTCTCAAAAATTTTTTTGGCGTTTCTATAAATCTTTTGGCCCCTCTACCTCCCTCATTACCACCCCCACCCTATTTTAAAGGGAGTAAAAAATTAAATTGGGATTTAGTGTATGTACGAGAACCAAGGACCTCTAATAAAATTTATTTTGGTATTAACTACTCCCATCTTATTATTAAAGAGAGTAAAATTGTATATTGGGGTTTAGTGTGTATAAGACTTGGATACAAAATCTGGATGTGGTGATTTCTTGGGCAGCGATTTTTGGTAAGCAATAGAATTTATTTATTATTTATCTAACAAAGACTGGATACCTGTAGGCATAAAAAAATCTTGTATGTATTTGAAAGAACCTTACAACTTGCATACGAATGGAGTAATTTAAAACGATATTACAGAAAATATACAATCCATTTATAAAAAAGTGTTAAAACATTCCAAGCAAATAATGAATAATAATAACACCACCACAGAAATTAGACAACCCCCAATTCTATAAGCCAGAGGCTTGTGCGGAAGGGGGTTACACATTGAAAAACGCGGACATACAACCACATCCTCCGACACTGCTAGTGCCGGAGCGCGAACCCGGTAACGCGATTGCCACCTCGCGCCTTAACCAACGCGGCTATCGGTTAGACAAATGCATTTTAAAACTCTGCAAATAAATCCAGCACGGTTTGGAAAATCATAAATAATCGAGTAACAATAAAAGTAGGTAATTTAAGATAATGTTTATCAATGATAATATATCAGATAAAACAGAAATTTCAAATGCGTTTAATTCATATATCGTTAACCTTCCTAGGTCGTTGTTACAAGACATAATATATAACCAGTAATGCACTCTCTTCATCTTGCACTATTCAACCCCATAAATGATCCAAATTGTAATTTGATGTTTAATCCTGTGACAAAACTCTTGATGTGATAAATAGTTTAAGAAATTCAAATTCAGTTGGCCACGATCTATTTTCAACAAAAGTTATAAAAAAAATTGTTCACCTATAGCTGTACCGTTAATAAATGAATGCTTTCATCAAGAATGTTTTCATAACATTTTTTTTTCTGATATACTTTTAAAGTCTCTAAGGTTATTCCACATTAAAAAAAAGAAATGTTATGCAGCTCTGTAATTATAGACCTATTTCATTTTTGAAAAAATTTTGAAAAATTGATAGCAAGTAGAATAATTTATTTTCCTAGAGAATTACAACATTCTACTCAAAGATCAATATGGTTTTCATAAAAATCTTCGATGATTTCTGCTTTTGCAAGTGTTTTAAATTATATTTACAAAAATCTAGATCAAGGAATTAAGGTGATTGATTTATCGAAGGTCTTTGACTGCGTTGACCATGAGATTTTATTAAAAAGATAGAATGTTATGGTCAGCGTGGGCAATGTCATAAAATTCTTAGATTTCATCAAAATAACAGAATACAGATTGTTGAATTCTACAAGGTTAAATTAACTGAGCTACTGGTTGTTATAGGGGTTCCCCAGGGAAGTGTATTAGGGCTTTCATTATTTTTATTGTCCGTAAATGATATAGACAATGTATTCTCTACTTTCCCAGTGCATTTGCAGATGGCATATTTATTACTGTTAGTGCCAAAACTGAAATTAGTCTTAAAACAAATTTTATCAAGAAACTACTATTATCGTTACCCAGGAACCAAGGATTGTTAACTATAAAGGATAGCTTATCTACACCGATTATTTCCCCAAGGTCATATGCGATTAGCCAGTTGTGCCGTCGACAACGGTCCCGGTCTACTAGTGGCTTGCACCAGCGGTCCTGTTTAAAATAGATACATTTTATGGGATGTTTTTTTTTAACTAAATAGATCTCTCTCTAGATAAGCTATGGACACTATTTCAGAATAGAGTATTTAACTGTACAAGAGAAAATTGAAATGGTTCTGGTTTATGGAGAAGCTGGCAGGAGTCTTGATGATGCTATCGATCTCTAAGCTCAGCGTTTTCCGGATAGAATTCGGTCACGTGCTTCATTTTATCGTATTTTCAAATAATTTACTACTGAAGGAAATATTCAACCGAAAAAAGAAGCCGCCGAGCAACAGTCACTGGAGAAAATAATATAATTGCCGGGTTAACTGCAGTGGCTGTTAATCCTCATGTTAGAACACGAGAAATAGCTCGCGATTCTAGATTGTCCCAGAGTAGTGTTTAGAAAATTGGCTAGCTAGATCACCATCCTACTTCGCCAAATTTCTTCTTCTGGGGCATCTCTAAGAAAAAATTTACAACAAGTACCAACAACACGTGGGAATATAACTGAACGATTCAGAAATGCTTGTGCTGAAATTCAAGCAGACACACTTTTCAATTGTGTGCAGACATTTCAAATGTAGATTAATAAGTGCATTGAAGTGGAGGACCACCATTTGAAGCACTTATTTTAATTGAAAGACGATGAGGCGAAGGGATTCATGTTAATCAAGCACTCTCATAAGTGAGAGGCAAAGGGACTCATATAAATCAAGCACCCTGATAGGTGAGAGGCGAGGGAACTTACGTTAATCAAGCATCCCCGAAGGGTCATTTACAAAGAAAACGTGGTATTTTTTTATTGCAAACGTATATTGCAGAATCGAATGCTGAACACGAATTAGCTCTTCGTGTTTGCAAAATAAAATAAATTTGCGTCGGAGAGCTTTGAGAGAGACTCTTGAGAAGATTCGTGCACTTAATTTCGATTGGAGTGTTGGTTTAATTTTGAAAAATTTTCTGATTTTTTGCACAAGGGTCAAACGCTTCACCCTGTATATGCAATTGGAGCACTTATATTCAGTTAAGGGTTCGAAAAAATACTTTTTGTTATTTGTGGCAGGGTATTTTTGCACCACCCTGTATATTACTACTCGAAATAACACCCTAGTATAAAACAAAATTAGAATATTTATTTAAATAACACTGCACACAGCTTAATACACTTAAAATTAACTTAAAGTAGATTGCAAAAACTACAACTTTTCAACAGCGAAAGTTTTGTCTCGAAAAAGTAAAAATTAACTCGATTTTTGATTTAAATGGAAGATTTGTAAAATTCACTTTTTTGGCAAAAGTGCCGATTATAATAGATTTATAAGTTCACTTAAAATTAGATGCGCGAGGGCAGAGAGAGATTTGTCGTTTTTTACTTGGAGCTACCAAGAAAGAACTCGAGATCGGTTGTAGAACGCGGATCGGAATTGACTTCCTCGAGAATCGCCGCGTGCGGTCTTTTATATTGTTGCGTCTGTCGTACACCACGAGTCTAGCACAAACGTTTGTTTGTAAGCTGGATAGCTACCGCCCATTCCGTGCGGGTGCGGTCTAAAGCTGGATAGGTCTACGGCCAGTCAGTGCGGGCATTAACTGCGCAATAACTGAAATTGATTGAAATTTAAACGAAAACGTGATTGTTTTGATATTTAAATGAAATACGAGTCAGATTTGTTAGTTATTTGATAATTTGTCTTAATTTATTGTACTAATTTTCGATTCACCCTCGTAATACTGTTCCGCAGGCAACCGCTTAGCATGAGGCTGCGGTCATATTAAGTGCCGGGGTTGGCGCGATCTGAACGAACGGAAATATTTTGATAATATAAATTATTTGTGTTGCGGGATGTAGATTTTATATAAAATATGCGTGCAGATACATGAATCTTGAGGAAGCGGAAATAAATATTAATGAACAGCTGTAGAATGTCGTGTAGAAAAATAAATGATGATTTATTACTTAAGTTATTTAAGACGCAATACCGAATAGACATTTGGATTGAACGAAGAATGGTTTGTAAAAATCTTATTTAAATGAAGTAAGTTTTGATACCGGGGGTATGTAAAGAGACTTATGAGTGGTTTGATAATATAGGGGGGCTATAATTTTAAAGTCATCATTTTAAGAAGTTTGAGCTGTAAAATGGGCAAATTGAATGTTTTGAACGTTTCGACGTTACTTTTGGCATCTTTAGGAATTATCGGGTCATACTGAATTTTTTCGGAAATTATTTTGGAAAATTGTAATTTTTTGTTAATTTAAAATATACGGACACTTTTTTTCTAGTTTGACAAGGTGAGCTGAAAGGCGGATTTATTTGGCGAATTTTGACATTCTGTCGAGTTAAATTTTTTTTATACCAAGTATATACTATAACAATATATATCGATTACAGCGCCATCTATCATGAATTGAAAAAAAATGTTTCGGGCAAATTCTACGTATTCTTAACCGTAGAATCCGAATCTGCAATAAAAAATTAGCACTAATTTTTCTCGTAGAGTGCCTATTATTCGAGAGATTTGAAAGTTTCAGGTTAAAAAATTCACCCAGTGTATTATTGGGAAACATCCAGAAGCGTTGCCTAGTTGAAATAATAATAATAATTATTATTATTATTTTCAAGATGCTTCACAAGGAACCAACCACAAATTCACTGCAGTATGTCTATATACAGAATCAGAGGCTTATCTAGCGTTTTAGAGTCATCAACAAAAGGACCAGATTTCCAATTGTTTTTCTAATGGAAGCATTTGTTCTGTTTCTAAGGCTTCCTAACACTACCGTCAACCTTCAACAATCTGGTTCAGTTTCAGAACTAATTTTATTGACAAACCACTGACTGTTTTGTGTTGCTGTGCGCATTCGATGGCCGGCTTGTGAGTTCGCAAACTGACCCAAAACTAGTGCCAGAATATTCTCTTTCCACAGGCACCGGCACCGTAGGATGGATTTTTCAAACCGAACGTATTGTTCGGTCCAAACTACAAATTAGTGATGAAATGTTTATACACAATTACGTTTTGTTTACATTTCAACTGATACATAGCGTTAATCTTATACTGCATTGTATAGCACTAGAAGGAACGATACTTCCTGGCACCACAAGCAAAGTGGTTAAAATATTAAGTCTTTCTGGTTATAAGAATATATAGCAAAAATAGAATAGTATTACACTAAAAAAACTAGTGTAATACTGAATCTGTTAACTAATGACTGAAAAAGCGGTAATTAATATAGGTAATCGCAGAGTTTAAAAATATTTAAAATATCAAAAGTAAGGAAAGCTAGTGTAAATATGCAATATGACACTATTATCTGCATAATTCATAACTTGAGATTGTGTTCAAATTAATAGAGTATAAGAACGGGCCTGGTGAGAGGGGCATTTTTGAGTAACACGTAGGGCCTGAAGAGGCTCGCAAGGCCACCAATAAAACATTTTTGATAGATTCGTTCCCAGGAGAAGCCTGCAAATTATCATTTTCCCCGGGGCTCCGATTGATTCTTTGAACAGGTAGATTCACAATCTGATGAGCAGTCAGTTGACACATTGCAAATAATTTAAGCAATGTTTGACTAAGTGAGGACGCGTATTGAATTTTTGATGTTAACTATGGTAAAATTAAGGCCAGTTAATCTATTTAACTGAATTCAAATAGAACTAACTACAGACCGGTTTCGTTTTTGAGTCTCTTTAGTGCAGTGCATGTGAGCATACCTTCGATAAATCTGGGTTGCATCTCATAGACACTGTTAAGTTCCACAGCCGAGAGATGGCGCTAGTTACGTTCTACTGCTGTGGAACTTAACAGTTTCTATGAAGGTATGCTCACTTCTACTGCACTGACGAGATCCAAAAATAGGTCGAAACCGGTCTGTAGTTAGTGACATCCTGAGATGAAAGGAGGCTTCGCATCTCCCTCGTAGCATTCGAGCAAGTTATTGTATTTTAGTGCCAACTGTGTTAGACAACATACGGCAAATTTCACTATTTAATTCAGCGCTCGTCGTTGGCATGTAGCTGGGAGAATAGCTGTTTTGGTTTAGTTTATAGTCCTTATTATATATACGGCACTTGCAGATAGAGTCTAGTATACTTTAACTTTGCGTGTGTATGTATGAGTTAATATTTCCGTACGATTTCATTGTCTCCCATTTTGTACACAAAGTTAAAGCAATAGTCCAGAAACATTGTCTACGTGGACAATATTTCTGGATCTTTGTGTACAAGAGAAAATGAAATACGGAAATATTAACTCATACATACACACGCCAAGTTAAAGTATACTAGACTATAGGTTGGAATATTATAATTCCTATTTTTATATTTTTATTTTCAATTATGTAGCTTTGTGTCTTATTTCGCAGATCCCTGTTTCTCACAATAATACTGACGATGCAAATGTTATTCCTGTTTTTTCTGTGGACGGCGGATTACTTTGGTTTTCTAGTCCTGTCACCCTTAAAAACGTTTCTCAGTAAGTAGTGTCGAAAGCAGTCAAAATCACCAAGTAACCCATTCCAGAAAGACAAATAATTTTTGATTGTCCTTAGGGGCTTGTTGGACTTTTGTTGACTCTTACTTCACAAGGGGAAAAAAAGATGGTGGAATGGTATTTCAAGAATTCGCATTTTTAAACGTTTAACTCTCGCTAAAAAATTAAGTTTTTGCGATATTGATCTGGTTTTCTATATACAGGGTGTCCATTTTATCAGAGCCCTCGAGAATAACTTACTTAATATCGGTCGTACAAAAAAAATATTTTTACGAAAATTGTGCCGATTTATATAACCTACAAAATGGTTTAAAGGTGAAATCCATGGCCTACTTTAGGCCAAATATCTCTGTTATTTGAAGAGATACGAGAAAAATTCTAAGGCGAAAATTTTTTGCAAAACAGAGTGTTTCAACGAGATTTTATCTAATTTTTTTCAAAACCACTATATTTTGAGATTTACTCTTCAGGCTGTTAAAAAAATTATTTTGAAACGGGCGGGAAATGGCACCACTAAGTAGAGTATTTTCCTCCGATATGTCACATGCCATATTTATTAATTGGTACTACGTTAGTAATGATAAAAACATTTTTTTAAAACCAATAAATTTTGTTTTAACAAACATTATACTTGCCATGGAGAAGTATGATTAAATAAAACGATAAAATAATTCAATAAGTTGTTCAAATCTTTGTTATAATAAAACATTAACACAATTAAAAAGAATAAAGTAAATTCAGGTAACAAAAACAAATTAATAATAAAAAGAATATAGCACACAACATTAATATTTATCTAATCCTCAACATAATTTTTAAGATATCATATCAAGTGCTCAAAGTGTCCACCGTGATTTCTTATGCACATTCTAGCGCGGCGAGGCACTGCATTTAAAACATACTCAGCATTTCGGGGGTAACTGTAATACATGCCTGTTGAATTCGAGCTCTTAGGTCCTCTACATTTTGCGGTGTCGTCGAAAACACCGTATCTTTATACCCCCATAGAAAAAAATCCATTCGGGTTATATCTAGAGAACGAGGGGGCCATCGAATAAATCCATTGGTATCTATCCAATGTTGAGCCAAAATTTCATCTAAATAATCTAGGCAAATCTGGAAATTTTTGGGAGGAGCTCCATCTTGTTGAAAATATTGAAAGTTGTGTCGATCCTCTAAAGGTAGGTAATCTAAGAATTCGTTAAATTCATATCTCAAAAACTTTAGGTACCTTTGATCACTGAGGTGACCGTCATAAAAATAAGGACCTATTAAATTGGTGCGTAAAATACCTATCCACACATTTATTGAAAAATGATTTTGAAACCCAGTCGGTCTATGCCAGCGTGTATTTTCAGAAGTCCATTTGTAATGAATATTGCGATAAAAAATCCATTAAGTATTGGAAAAATTTGCCTCGTCGGACCAAAGTATTTTGCTACATATTAATGGATCAGCACGCTTCTTTTCCAACAGCCACCTCCTTGGTTTGTCCCCCGCTTGTAAATTGTGAACTTTTTTGGCTTTATAACACCGGTAACCATTTTTCTTTAAAATTTTTTCTAGCACTTGTTTTATTTATATGACAAGCAATTTGAATTTCTCTTAATGATGTTTCCAAATTTTCTGTATTTTTATTTCTTACATAATTAATAACTCGGTTTACCTTATTTACATTATCAGTAACACTGTTCAACTTTGTCTTCTTTAAAAATGAACCATTATATTTCGGTTTCGTAACTAATTTTCTGAACAGAGTTTTATTCGGCTGTAGTGCTTGTGGAAATCTGTTTCTATATTCTACTTGAGCTAATCCAGAGTTAAAATTGCATTGGCAATATGTAACGAATATATTATAACGATCAATGTGAGTGAAAATCATTTTTGAAAATTCTACATTCTTAAACTAGTGTGATTGAGTGAGAGTTTAAGTATTAATCGAGATGATGTCAAAAAATTAAATTGTCAAGTTTGTGCATAGCCAACTATTTTAAAATAATTGAAATGATAGTGAAATCATGAAATACAAACAAATGGATATCATACTTAAATTAATTGGTAAAGCCATTTTAACTTTCTGAGTGACGCTTTTATGGAGGACCTTTATACATTGGCATAACTGCGAATACTCTTTCCATAATTGCTCCATGTTGCTTTCTTGATTATTATTTTGTTTTTGTTACCTGAATTTACTTTATTCTTCTCAATTATGTTAATGTTTTATTATAGCAAAGATTTGAACAACTTATTGAATTATTTTATCGTTTTATTTAATCATACTTCTCCACGGCAAGTATAACGCTTGTTAAAAAAATTTTTTATTGGTTTTAAAAAAATGTTTTTGTAATTACCAACGTAGTACCAATGAATAAATATGGCATGTGATATATCGTTGAAAAGGGGGGAAAATACTCTATTTAATGGCGCCATTTCCCGCCCGTTTCAAAATAATTTTTTCAACAGCCTGAAGAGTAAATCTCAAAATACAGCGGTTTTGAAAAAAATTAGATAAAATCTCGTTAAAACACTCTGTTTTGCAAAAAATTTTCGCCTTAGAATTTTTCTCGTATATCTTCAAATAACGGATATTTGGCCTAGACGTTTTCCGCATTTTCGATATTTTCCGCCATAACTCTTAAAGTAGGCCATGGACTTCAAATGCCTTTAAACCATTTTGTAGGTTATATAAATCTGTAAAATTTTCATAAAAATAACTTTTTTTTGTACGACCGATATTAAGTGAGATATTCTCGAGGGCCTTGATAAAATGGACAGCCTGGATATGACCACCCGATCCGCCAGTGATTAAGTATATTCACTCTCTATTAGAGAAAAATACTTTTAAAAAAATAGGTAGTTCAAAAAAAAATATATATTAGGTGGTGGAACGTCATGCTGAACGGTCGAAGTGCTGAACTCTCTGTGCAACAATTTAAATGGCCGACATCAACAACGCAAGCTTATAACACGTAAAAATATTCTGCCATTATTTTTTGATGAATGCCAAAAAAGTGTTGTATGTTATCAACTTCTGTATAATATGTTGATTTATTACTGGATATGGAATGAACATATGCACGAAAGAGAAAAAAATAATCTCATAAATTAAATTTATTGCCACTAAAAATTACTAATTAACTATTTAAATTGAAGTTAATTTTCGTTGTCTTTAAACGCTGGTAATAAATGTTGTCTCCGTCACATCTATAAAAGTTATAATAATTCTTGCGTTTTACGACAAATAATGTATACGCATACAAATTATGCAAATAACAACGTCAAAATAGTACATGTATGTATTACAAGTTGCATAAGGTTACACTAACTAATGCAACTAATCCGCAATCTCATTTATTTTTAAACTCCACGAATCCACTTTTCTAAAACTGAACAATTTTTTTGTTCCAGATTAAATGAATTATTACTATACCTGTCTATTCAAACTGCTAGTTAACTTTAAATCTGTAACTCTGCTTTCGCCCTGAAACAAAGAAAAGATATATAAACATCGATATATTTACATAGGCTCCACGCTCCATAATGTTTACATTTTAGGTCCATCAAGAAAGTGCATAAATAATTCAGAAATTCCATTAACTTGCCAAGATACATGAAGACCTCTTAATATGTCTAATATCTTTGTATCCTTCATACAAGGTGTTCCGTGTTGTTATCTTCAACTCTAGAAGTGTAAATTACGTCAAATTCTGAGATGAAGAACACTACGGCGCGGCGGTGATCATATATTTGTTTTGAAGTTAAATGGCTATCAACATTTTGAAGATTTAAAAGCGCAATTAATTTTTTAAAACTAAGTAAAAACGTATCTTATTCAACAAAAAATGTTCAATGTTTAATCTACAAAAAAATTATAGTTTTATAGGTTTAGGATTACTTAATAAAAAAAGGGATACGCGTAAGTACATTTACATCTTAAACACTGCGCCCCCTAGGATCTACATAAAAAATGGGAGCAGATTTAAATTTCTCATCACACAAAACCGCTATTCACATTATTTGAAAAACTTAGTTATTTGAGAAAATTAAAAATATAATATTGACTTTAACACCCTGCATCTGTTAATATCAACTTTTGTACTAGGGTAAGTTCAGCTAAATCGCAATATTTTAACATGTTTTAATCGCCTTGTGAATCGGCATTTGGTTCTTAACTCAAAGAGTCGTCCAGGCCCCGTGACACGACATATGGGCTTCACTACTTGTTTCCACCACTTTCCACTTTATACACCGCGAACCTCCGTATGGACCACGTGCTACATTGTGACTTATTTAATACTGAAATGTGGGGCCTAGGGGTCCCAAACAACTCTTGAGTCTGAAACTTTTTGTTCTATTCCAAGAAAACTAAAAAAAAAAAACAATTCAAAAATAACTTTATCTTATCTCGGGTACATACACAGTTGACAAAAAAAAATAAGTTAAAATGATATTTTTGGCATTTATGAACTTCAAAGAACCATGGGAAACAATATTTTTTTTACATTGCTGGCAATGAAACCTAGACTTCGGTATCTGCAACTATGCCTTCTTCAGACCTTCTTTGTTGATTTTTTCGTAGCAAATAACACATCTGCGGCGATCTTTAGAGGGTACTTCATCTAAAACGTGTCAAGCACAAGAAAAACCAGTCTAAACGCGATAACCGACATGGCTGCGAATATGTTACAATTATTTTTGTTCCAATGTAATTCATATAAAAAATACGAAAACGTCAATATGTCCAATAATATCTATATAATAATATATACAGGGTGCTGTAAACTCAGTAAAATCACATTTTTCAAAAAACTCATTTTTTTAATATTACGATATGATCCACCCGGATATTCAGAAAGCTCTATTTAGTAGGGGTTAAACGGTACCAAAAGTTCGGTAATGTGCAATCGTTACTGGCAGGAATGACAAGTTTGATCGATCCTGTATATTTGTGTTAATATTTTGTGATGTGCAGCAAGAATGAACCAGAGGCCCATTCTGTCTCCTCACTTCCTCGAATTATTCTATTTATTTTGTAAATAGAATGAATATGAATTTCCTCCGATGTTTTTGCATTAAATTTTCAGTAATGAATTCCGAGTTAGAGGAACTCGCATGATGTAAGTAGTTTTTTTCTTTAATTCATACGCAGATACCACGGCAAAATTTCTTTAAATAAAAAAGTTTTTCAATTCATGGAAAAGTCATTACCAGGTAAACGAAACTTTTATTTTTTGTAATAAAAAAAAAGTTTTTATATAATTTTTAGGCGCTTATGTGTCTGCTTTCAAATTAAAAAAAGTTCATTAAAAAATGCCATACGGTTTCGGAGATATGCGAAGTGAGTAATAAAAAGTACGTTTTTCTAATTTTCACATATTCTACACCTTTTTAGATTTAAAAAAAAATCGGTACCGTTAAAAATGGCCTTTTCGGATGTCTAATGACCTATCTGATCATGTCATGAAGGTTTCATCCGGTTATACCTAAAAAATTTTTCGACACAATTTTATATCGTTTTCGCTCCACCAATAATATATATTTCAATATGTCTTACTCCGCTTTCTAGCGAACTAAGCAACATACTTTTAAAAGATATTCTATACCCCTTACTCATAAGGACTTTTAATACTTATGGGAAGGCATCAGTGGCGTAACTACCGCCGGTCCAGTGGTCTGGGCCCCCGGACACAAGGGACCCCAAATGACCTGTTTTTTGTAGAAATAGTTTTAAAAAAACTTTTATTTGGAAAAAATATTTTTTTAATAATCTTTTCGATTTTTTACTACAATTTTTGTTGTAAATTTTTACAATGGAGGACACTATTGTATAATGCTTAAAATTTTAAATATTGAATTAAAATAACAAATTAATTATCCTACAATTAAGAATTTGACGGTAACGGTAACTCAACAACATCTCTCCTTTAATCAATTAAAATTTAAAATTAAATCACTTGCTCAGGGCAAATAATGGGAACGTGTTAAGGTATTAGTGATAAGCAATAAAAGGATGGCGTCAAACCGGAAATATTGCAAATTATAAATTATAACAAATAAAAATTACCTAACTTCTTTTGCTTGCCATAAATTTTAAGGGGAAGGCCCCCTAACATGAACTTGGCCTGGGGCCCCTCAGGCTATAGTTACACCACTGGGACTACTGGGAGGGGGAGGCATATTTTGCCCTCGCATACTAAATCTTTTTTTAACTCCGTTGCAGATACTCAAAGGTTTTTTATAAAGAAAAACTAATTTCATACCCTTTTAGACGATTGAAATGCAAAAAAGACGAACACCACCACTCATTCATTTATTTAACACTATGCATCACAAACTGTACTGAGAGCATTCATAATCAATTATTATTTATAATATTTTCCAGTGGGATTTCCTATATAGCGTGATCGTCTTATGCATAGAATGACAATGATTATTTCCGCCGCTTTATAGCGCAAGCAAATTAATATATCCCACTCGATGTCGTTGGGTTTTCATGCTATATATGTGTAGTCCAAAATTAAATGACTCAGAATGAACATAATATTCTAAAAAATTCTATTAAACGTCGCCGTCGAATATAATTTGCAAATGGGCACATGCTCATTTCTTTAACATTTAGTCGGATAAGCCATAATTATTTATAGAGAGTGCTTTTGAGATTATGTTCACTCAGCTTGTATCCTAGTATCTATTTTATTTTTAAATTGGTCGAAGGTGCTAGCTGTTCCGTAATTCGAATTAAAAATGATCGGTAAATACAGGTCACAAATTACGAATATTGAATTCTAATTACCGAACGAATGAAAACTTGAATCGAATCAGTCGAATTGAATGATGAAATATGATTAGGTCATAGCGCGGTCCGCCAAACCGTATTAAAATAATTTGAATTCATAAATCATAATTTATATGATCATTATATTTCGCAGTCTTGTTTCGGATTATACCACCATGCAATTGTAGCTTGCTGCACAAATCGTACGACGTTCAAAGAATAAACTTTTTCAATCCTATCCAGTTCGCTTCTGCATTCTTGTATTCACTCTCACCAACAAGCTGTCATTCATCACATAAATAACTGTAGTTTGTCGTACGCATCGAGAACGACGCGTTAAAGTAGCTAATGATTTAAAAATGGGAAAAGCATGACAAAATGGAAAGTGAAAGACAATATGAAGCAAATAATTAAAAACCAAATTTAGGTAAAGACCATGTGGAGAAAAATCAAACGAGGCCATGGCCGACATATGACTTACCACGAGTATGGCCTAAACAATTTTGATTCCAAAATATAGACGTATCCCTCGTCAAATCGCTGACATATGTCACGCAACATCTAATAAATAATAGTTATTACTTATCTAAGGGATTAACAAGACTTTAATCTACGAGAAAAAATGTGCTCTCGCGGCGCAGCCGAGAGTCACATTCTTTCGAGTGGATTGAAGGCCTGTTAATCCCTGAATGTAATTCAACATTTTATCCACGACCACGGCCAAATTAGGAGCGTGAAAGTCTTATGAGAGCAGGTGAAAAATTCTGATTTTGAAAAACGTCAGATTTGACAAGTTTAGTTTAACTAACAATCTTTTGATTTTGCGCAAGGAAATTGAAGGTTTTTGAATCGTTTCTATGACAAGAGTGGTATTATGAATTCTAATCCACTAGTGTACTAAAGGGGCTTTAATCCACGGAAAACAGACGTATTAAACCTTCCCAATATAGTGGTCGTGGACGTGGATAAAAACTTTTAGTTCATTTCGATATAATTAAGCTAAAAGGAGAGCTACGCATTATACTCCTGAATATGGCAAAAAAACGTTATTATGATTTCTTACTGTTAATGTAATCGATAAAATATCGAATAAATGTAAGTAATTATCTATTTTAGGTAAAGACTATATGGATGAAAACCAGGCGACGTATGTCATCGTCCATGAGTGTGGTCTGTGGTCTACAAAATGTCGGCTCACATGAATCCAAAACAATAAATGTATCTCTCGTTAAATTTAATCGCTGGTATATGCCATGAATTACATAATATATAGTAATACTTGGTTAATTACTGTATGGTGATTGAAATATTTTGATGTAATGGAACTAAAAGGAGGGCGGGTTATGCATTATAAGCCTGAGTACAATTAAAGAAATGCTTTTCCGTTTCAATGAAATTAATAAAATATCGAATAAATCATGTAATCAATTTTAGGTAAAGGTTACTTGGAGAAAAACCAAGTATAAGAGGTAAGGGTCGACATATGTTGTGCCATGAGTGTAGTCTAAAAAATGTTGCTTCAGTTCTAAATATAGACATACCCCTCGTCAAATTGGTGGTATTTGCCGTGCAATACTGAATAAATAATAACACTTAGTTAATTATAGTATAGTGAATTGGAATAATTTAATATAATTCAAATTAAAAGAAGGGCTATGCATTATATGCCTGAATATGGTAAAAAACCGTTGATAAGATTTTTTTACTTTCAATGAAATTAATAAAATATCAAACGGAAGTAGTTAACAGTTTTAAGTAAAATCTACTTGGAGGAAAACTAAGCATACGAGGCGTACGGCGTAATTACGTGACTAAATATGATAAGGGGGAGGGAAGGGGTATGATGACTCAGTGTGTTTGATGAGCCGAAGCACCTTACAGGTGGGCAAAAAGGTGTGCGTTGACGAATTCATTAGATCGCATTGATATCGCCTAAGGTATGTCGGTTATTTAACAGCTTTCCGTGGTGTAACGGTTAGATTATCTGCTTCTCACGCGTGAGGTCGAGAGTTCGAATAAACTTCTTTCATTTTTTTTTAATGCGTTTTGAACCAGATGTATTTTGGCTCGATTAGCAAGTAAAATATGTAATACGAATATTTTAGGGTACGTTAGATTGATCTGAAAACTTACAAGTTTGTTTTTTTATTTTTTTGACACTTTCAAAAATATAAGGGGTAATAATGTGCAGGGCTGATGTCTGCCAGGTCATGATTTTCATGCTTAGTGTATTTTAATTCATCACTACACAAATTTCTAACCTTACAGGATGACCGTTATATAAAAAGTTCACGAGCTCTCCGTCTATTAGCGCTTGTTCTGCCAATGAGTACAGGACAAGAAAACATATTGAGGTCGTTTTTAAAAGGACTTTTTAGCGTAATACCTTAAAGTATTCTACAACATGGGACTCAAATCCGGTGTTAGTTTCTTTTGTCAAAAGTATATCCGGTCAAAAATTTGACCATGGAAAAATTAACATTAAAAGTAGCAACCTTATTATTTCAGTGCACAGAACAACAACTATGTAATTAAAAATAAATAATATGTTACAGTTGGAAAATCGTATACAGGACATGATTAATACTGGCAAAAGTAGACAGCAACCAGTACTTGCTTTAACTTATTTTAGGGATATTTCCAATCTTTGCCCGGCATCAACTTTATTTTTAGTTATTTATCAAAAACCGCAAAATATAGATTTCAAAAGTAACTTTATTTAAACAATAAAAAAGCCAGTACGCCATACATCTAGTCAAATATTAAGTGAGTGGATTAAGAACGTGTCAAAGGCGTGTGAAATTTATACAAAGCTTTATACAGGATATAGGGCAAGGCATGTAGCTACATGCGCAACCGAAAGAGCTGGTATTGACAGACGTAATTACGTAATACGAAAACGGCTAGTTGATTTGAGTAATCTAATATGTTTTGATAATTTTATAATTAATCTTTGACAATTCTTTCAGATACATTCGCCAAAGGGGTTTTAATAGTTATAGCTATTAGTTCCTGGACGGTAGCTCAGTGGGTTAGTGTGCCTAGCTTTCTCTTTGAACATACCTAGCGATATGGATTCGAGCCCTACCTAATGCGAAGTGATTTTCTATTATAAATTATCCCAAAGAAGTGGTTCGGATCTCACTATAAACTCTAGGGCCCCGTCTCCTTTACTCAGACAAATCTAGATCTTCTAGACTTAAGAGGGACATTCAGGTGACTTTACCAATTTGACGCATGGCGTTGGAAAACTTACAGTAGTATTAGTAGCTATAAGCTATAAAATATAATATAAATTATGTGCAGGGCTATTAATTGTAGATTCTAATACTGTTTGGCTTTCATTAGAAATTGTTGTTTTGAAATAGTTGTGAGCAGGTATTGTTTATAGGTTAATAAAAGGTAAGTAATACATAAATACAAAGATAAGTTTAGATTACGTAGTCGTTTGAACATCTACATGGTGTTATAAATCCGAGATGAAACTGCGAAATATAATGAACAGATCAGTCGACTTACCTGTAAGGAAGGATGAATTTAATTATATGAGTAGTCTCGTCGAAGTATTATTATTACAACCCTCCCAAAACGTCGAATTTGTCGTGCTTTTATCTCCTAAACGGTTAATTGTAGGTAAAAGTGCCAAGCAACTTTTCGGTATGGAATTTAATATTGAATAATATTGATAATAACTCCCTTGCTCAGAAACTTAAGTTTCAGGAACTTCAAGCGAAAAACTGAATTTTGCCACCATTTTGGCAAAATTATTGTTCAACTCACAAGGTTGTGACTGGAGTAAAATTGTTCTATTTCCACTGTGTCAAACACACAAATAATAATTCTTGATAATAAATTACTTTTAAGTGTTATGTGGACCAATAAATTTTAGTGTTGGTTTTTCCCAAAAAAAACCATTTTTTTTAAATAGAACATGTATGGACCATCCTCAACATTAGATTTTTAGATCGAATATGACAATATGTGAATGCCTAGTTTATTTCCATTTAATATTAAGAGTTGTTCGGAGTGTATTAGTCATTCATGCTTCCAATTTTAATTGTAAATGACTTCACGTCAATAAAATGACGCAGCCGAATGTACGGCGTGCTTAGAAAGCGAGAGATAGAGATGTAATAGAATATGACATTGGACAAATGTATTATACCTAGTCTTTAAATTTCTCGGTGCATTTGAGGACATTAGGGCTAATTTTATTTTAGTTCTACAAAAGGGAAAATGTTTATTTTAATAATACCTATGTGGGATGATAAGAATTATTTTTGCAAATCGAAAATTGAGGAAAAAAATATTTTTTTTATATATACTTTCTTTTCTCTCATCGTCCCACATTGTAACATGTTTTTAATGTCTTTTAGTGAAAGCCGTTTTTTAAAATAATAATGTATATGAGAGTAAATTGCACCGTCTTTCCGGCTTATATCCGGAGTGCTCTTAAGTAATTATAAAATATCTCATTGTATATCCGAATTTTATATCGTCCTGCTTATTTGAATTAGAAAGACAAGGCCTGTAAAAAGTAAAAATGGAGGAGAATAATCTTTCTTCATATTTATGTATATTTTATCATCATACACACATTTGTCCTTCAAGTCTTCGTTTACAAGATACAGGGTGTTAAAATTTTCAAATAAAAAAGAATTTGAACAAATGGAGAAATAGAATCAGAATTTAGCAGATGGTGGAAAGTATAATTATGATTTTCTGCAGCATAATATCTTAATGTATGTTATTAATTTTTTCATCAAGATGCGATGTAGTAAATCTGTCTAATTTCTGTGGTGTTTATTTATTATTAAAGCTTGTGAATCGGCTGAGATAAAAAACACATAAAGTAGGTAGAGTTATCTTAATTATAAAAAAATTTGAAATGAACGTTACTTCCTTGTTTCTTGTCTTGTATAGTTTATATGAATAGGTTTCTTTTTTACAGTTCAAATCACGAATGTTGTCGTTCATGTCATCATTTCTTAATTTCTGAATAAAATCAACTCAATGTCACACAGAATGACAGGCATGGGCATGGGCGTAACAACGTTTGCAAAAGGGTATTTTGTAATGAAAATGTATGAACAATAATAATAGCATGCAATACAATTTCATTTCAACATCCGCTGTCACATTTAATTTTACAATTCACCTTATGGACTTCTTGCAAAAGTAAAAGGGAACTAGTTTCTTAAACTCTATCAGACTGATCTTGTATGATTCCCAATCGGATTCCTGTCTTGCCAGTGTTGCTTTGTTGAACAAAGTCCTAGCCTTCAGACCTCAAGAAGGCAAAAGTGGACCTCCGTTACGTTTATCCTGATATAAATATAATAAAAATAAATAAATACTACAGAAACTAGACAACCCCCAATTTCAGAAGCCAGAGGCTTGTGAGGAAAGGGGTTACACATTGAAAAACGCGGACATATAACCATATCCTTCCACAGTGTCAGTGCCGGAGCTCCAACCCGGTAGCGCGATACCCGTTTGATTAATCTCGCCTTAACTAACGCGGCCATCGTCTAATTTCACCACCAAGTCTCTGGTTACTGGTTTCAGTCTTTTGTCCACTGCAAACAGCGTTGCCAACTCTTTTAGACGAAGAATCTGTAGATAAGCCATGAAAAAAAAACAGTAGAAAACTGGGAATTTATTTTAGTGAAACTGTTAATCCTGTATACTACATTTTCTATCACAATCACAAGCAGAACAATGAAAGTAGTTTGTACCTTTACTACTTTTTTTTAACCATCCACTAAATCTTTCGTCATTTAGCCAATAATCTATAAACTTCTGTTCATATTTCATATATCTTGTCTTTTTAGGTGTACTGTGATTAGTAGACGCTATATTATCGGAATCAGAATCACTGCTCATAATGAAAAATATTTTATAAGAACTAAACAATAACAAATATTCGAATTATAGGCCAGTGAATAAAGACGTGAAAACTAAAAAATTTAACATTAATTCTTACATTTTTGAAACTATGTCATGTGATGAAGTAGCAACCCAAACGAAACTTAAAAATTTTTCAAAATCTTCTAATAAGGGCGATATTGGACTTTGACCCACTATTGGAACGCCCTGTATATGTGAATGGTCAAGTAGCCTCAGCCATCTTCTCTAATAGTAGATAGCTTAACCGTTTCTCAAGTGTGTTCGAAAATATATGATTTAAAAATTTCAATCTTACTTAATTTTTGTATTCGTCAATCATCAGTGTAAGAATGGATAGAAGTTATAATTGTTAATTTACAACGAAATAAAGTATATTTACCTCGTTTAAATATCACTCAGTTTAATATAAAATAAATGACGCAAATTCAAACTACACTGAACATATTACGGCAACTCATGTACTTTATGTAAATTAATTCCGTAAACTAAATAGTTGTTATTTTAGAGAAATATAACTATAATCAAAATTTAAAAATAAAACTCCCAAAGATTACGCAATTCATACTACATTAAAAATAAGTTAGTTTTGTTTCAGAATTAACATCGGATGTTTATTTATTCATTTATATTTTGGTGGACTTTGGAAGCCTCTTACAGACTTTTCCAAAAACGTATTGCTAACATAATTATTGGTGACGAACTAATGCTGAAACTGGCGTTAAACATCATAATTTGAGTTATCAGCCCGTGTAAAAACAATATCCCTGGCACAATCACCGGTTCCATCATCAGTGACCATGTTAAAATATGTCACTTAATTGACGCGAAAAGTGTGTAAAGCTAAACAGTGCAATGAAATATACCGTAGTTGCTTCCCGTAGTCTTAGACATTAACCACATTCTCATAATTTTTTTTAAGGAATACCTCATTCTGAACCAAGTAACGGTTTCACCTCTGTAAATATCACATTGTTATTGAAGAAAATATCTTTTATTTTTCGCACAGTTAAAAAAAACAATTGATAACTTTTACGCTTAATTTTTTTGTACCTTGACATATTTGATAGCTCCAATAATATTTAAGATATTTGAGAAAAAATCTATTTTGCAGAATATTTTTTAAAATGGCGCCTAAAGTCGGTGAATTACCGACCTTTTGACACAGTAAACTTCACTATATAATAAATGCACTATTTAAAGAGCACTCCCTGTAGACAGTGCATAATGAATAACAATTTAAATTGAAAGTCATGGACATTTTATTGATGTAATGCCAACAACTTTGTGCTCAAATCAACAGCAACAATCTAAATTATGTATTAAAACTATGAATATATGCTTGAAATGAAAGACAAAAGATGCTATAAATACAACTTTAGTAAACTTAATTTCTAGGAATTGAAGATAAACAAATATAAGCCTACTTTCTTGTTTATTCCGGGTATTTATCGACGTTTTGCCACATCCACATACAGGGTGATGTATATAAAACTCATCAGGTCGGTTACTGGGAAAATAAACACCAGTGGATAGATATCCAATAAAGCATATTTTGATGTTCAAATGCCGTCGTTGGCGATTCGATGTGAACGCCACGAACACCGAGAAACATTTTTCATACAGTGTCCGTCAAAAAGTCATATGGCAAACTTTTTTATTCAAGTTTTTTAAAACGGGTTTCAGCATTAGTTTCAGGATGATTAATAACCCCAAAATTGCCAAAAATATTTGTTATGTCACAACTATGATACAATTTCAAAATGGCCTGAAATGCCCTTATTCATCGAAATATGGAAAAGTACCATCAGGAAAAGTTGTTTGTAATTATATTAAAAATCTAAATGTGAAGAGTGGTTTGGAAACTTAAATGTTTTAGTTTTTCATTTCTTTCCAAAAATAAGTAATAAAGTATAATATATGTAGGACAACTGTAAATTTTAAGACCGTTTGGCTTGCATTAGAAAATGTTTTAATCAAATATTTGTGGACAGGTATTGTTTAGATGTTAATAACAGGAAAACAATATACAAATATGAGGTTAAGTTTAGATTACATAGTCCTTTAAACATCTACATGGTGTTATAATTGGAGACGAGACTGCGAAATATAATTAATAGATCAGTCGACTTACCTGTAAGGAAGAATGATCTTAATTATATGAGCAGTCTCGTCGAAGAATTATAACAACCCTCCCAAAAAGTAAAATCCCAACCCGTGATAAAAGCAATCTAAACTTAAAATACTTTAAACCAGTGATGTACGTAATGAATAACGGCTGTGTGGTGGGAGTGTATACAGAGGCGAACTGGGTAGCCACGCACCCAGGATAGGATTCAAAACTTTTAATCATTGAACGTCGTACGATTCGTGCAGCATGCTACAACTACATGGTGCTATAATCCTTCGACGAGACTGCTCATATAATTAAGATAATTCTTCCTTACAGGTAAGTCGACTGACCTATTAATTTTTTTGCGTCAATTTCTTCTGACATAAGTTTCTAAAGTTAATAACTTTTTTTCGAGACTACGTTATTATTTAAAATTGAATTTACATCTTGGTTTCGGGTGGCAAATGGGTCATTTGCGTACTTGTGGTACTAAAGGAAACGTTAAATTTTTACGAAATATTTTAATTTCATTTTAATTAGCAAGATAAATTCACATTTCAATTTTTTCAGTTTCAAGTAATATATTTTAACTCAGTAAATTTCACTCGCTAAATATTTTATTAAGGAATTTTACGTTTGCTGCACTACGATTTACTATCACTAAATTAATATATTTAGAGTTATGCAAAGACAAGGTACTTTATAAGTGACCAGTCAACATTAATGTCAATCCTTATTCTGCAGTTTAATCACGCTAATGGGCGGTTCCTGTGGTTCTTGTTATTTGCATAACCAACTCCGAAACATATACAGTATGGTCATTATTGTAGCAGCGTAGACTTTCCTACATGATATTTAGACAATTGTCTTAAATGTTTGGATTGTTGCAAATAACCAAACATGAAGTTAATGTTTGGTTATTTGCTACAACAATTGTTATAAAATAAAAATGGTATTTGTGACTATTGTCCTAACGATAATATATGTATTAAAACAATTTTTGCTGTCTTTCACTTTAATTTTATCGTAATACAAGTAATAAACTAAATAAATGATTATTTAATTTCAATTAAATAACAGTGTGTTCAAACTTACAAGGCGTTTAAATAATTAAAAGAGTGATAATTTTCTAAGGTAAATAGTTTCAGATAGGAAACCGTGATGTCAAACTTTGCATCAAGAACCTGGGTAAATATAAAAGGTTACTACTACACAAACACAACGGGTCCTAACTTTGTAAAACTAGATGATCGCATAAACGGCCCATTTGTTTATTTATCCTGTCATAAAATTGAGATAAATAATTACTGGGTAGGATTAAATATATTCTTGATTGATTCACGATCAAGGATTTTTGTTTTTAATTAACAGACGGGGGATTGGGATGTTTCATTATTTTCCTTATTTTGCAACTACCCCGCCGTATTTAAGCTCTTCTTTATAACTGAGAAAACTTGGTTAAATAAAACTTTCATTAAAAATATAAAAGAAGGTAGTTTACTTAAAGCCGATTTCTTATTTTCTAATTTATAGAATACCCTGTATAATTTATCTTTAGTTATTTATGACCTCGACAGGCAAAACTTTTTATAAAGAATGACTATTTCTCGGCAAATAAAAAATAAAAGATTACACACTATATATCGTGCGAATCAAGGGGAGTGTACTACTAGATTTCCTTGCCATTTATACTTCATTTCATGTAAAATGTCCGCTAAAAGCATTTGCATTTATTTTTTAAGTTTTAATTCACTTTTATAATACTCTTCAGATACTCTACAAGTAAAGATCTGGACAATTTATTAAGATTTTAGGTTGTCCCCTGTACTTTTATAACGATTTAAAATAGGTTTTATATATAGAGGGTCCTTCCAGACTGTTTACATTTAAAAGTAGTCTTAGAAATATAAGCGTTGATGTCTTATAGAGCATTTTAAAACAATACACGGGCCATCAGTTCCTCCGCGCATCATATTGGTAGTTAGAACTGTTCTGCAAGTAGACATTATTATTTATCGGTTATTTATAAAGTTATGTGACAACTAGCTTTAATTTACTGCAAAATTAAAAATGTAATGTCAAAGTTGTAAAATCGCTTTTATAGATTGTGAAAAATAGACCTATTTTTCAACAAAATAAAAAGGATATGGATCAAATTTTGCACTGTTAATTACAGAGTTAAATTAATTAATAATCATGCGGAAAAAAAAATACGAAATGAATTTCATTGAGATTTCGAGGAACTGAATAATTAGACACCGGAAAACTATTACTTGATATGAATCACATTCTTGTCCAAGGTGAAATTAAAAATATCAAATAATAACTTTTTTTTTATTTAAAGACGTTCTAAGCTGGAATTGGTTAAGATTGAGATTTAATCTAATCTCCCAATAGAAGAGCAATTAATTTAATTACAACAAATTTTTGATACTAACAAAAAATGTAGGTTTTCAGTAAAAATAATCCCTATTTAAAATTGCTATTAGGTTTTAGAAACACTTCGTACTATATTAGTTATGAAAAAATAGAGAAAACCATTTTGTAAGTTTTTATAAAAGCATTTTTTTAAATTGTAAATCTCAGTTTAAGTGTGAGTTGGTTTGCAAACTAAAAAAAATGTATATTTCCACAGTATAGTCGAGTTCATCAGTTCGCGGCACTCAAAAAACGCAACAAAACTTTACGACATAATTATTGTCGCCGTTGGGCCAAGCGGCATACTATCATCAAACAAGCCGGTACACATTAAAAACCTATAAACGTAAGAGAGTCAATTTACGAACAGCAGTACAGAGAGTACCGGTATTTTAAAGAGGTCGTAAAGTTTTTGTTACGTTTTTTGAGTACCGGGAACTGATGAACTCGACTATACCTACAACTTATCATTATATACGAAACTACATAACGTTGGTGGCTCTCATGCAAGTTTTTGTATATTTTATTATATCTAGGTCAAATTAGCTCTATTCGAGTACCTATATGTGCAAGCAATTTCAAAGTATATACAGGGTGTCTCAGCGGGAACTGAATCGATCGATATAGAGAAAAGTATTTTGAGCAATTATTAAATTAAAATGAAATCATATTTTAAATTGATCTTATCTCTGCTATTTTAGTTCATGCCATATCTTCAATTCCATTAATACGCACGTTACAGTATTAGTGTTATTTTGCGTTTTTGTAGATATCGAGTAGAAAATGTGCTGCAAATTCTTGATATTACTTATCACATTCTCCATAAATAATAAACAAATTTAAAAAGTTATAACGGTTCTTGCAAACCGTTGCCCCGGGGAAATTTTCTATAAAATGTCAAATATCTCTGAAACGGCTAGGTTTAGGTATAGGATATGCTACATATTTTCGACTCAGAATTTTTTGCTCTTTTCGAAAACTGTAAAATATATAGGGTGTTCCATTTGAAATAAGCAAGTATCGACTTCCGGTATAAGCAGAAGTACCAGCTGCTTGTAATTATTTTAGTTGGATTGGCCACACCGACATTAGTCATTATCTAAATTTTCAAAATTTTCTGATGCGTACTTTTCTCTATATCGATCGATTTAGTTCTCGGTGAGACACCCTGTATAAATGAATTTACCTATATTAATAATATATACTTTTACAGCACTTAAAATAGCAGGAAAAGAAAAAATTGAAATCCTTCAAATAATCAATTTTTGTTTTTTTAATTATCAGCAATAATATTAACTAATTAAAAATAATAAAGGCATATTTTCGGTATTAATAGAAAAATAGTTATTTAAGCTGACTTTAGACTGATTCTTGGTCTCTGCAAGATGAAACAGGAAAATAAGGGGAAGGAGTAGAGAGGCGAGCACAGGGATAGTTTTGGGCATTCATTTTTTAACACTACTCCGTCAGTTATGTTTCTGCTTATTTTGGAGGTACTTCCAGTAGCCTATTAGTTTTTTGGCATTTTTGTTCATGTATAGTCGTTTGCAATTTTACCGTGCAGATAAAAAACGCAATAAAAACTTTACGCTTTCATTAAAATACTGTTACTGTCTGTACTATTTCGCCCCCAAATGGAATCATCATTTTCACCGGCGTTAATAATAAGCTCGTAAAATTTTTATAGTCTTTTATCTGCACTGTAATTCTGGAGGTTACTATAATGAGCTTGACAATGTTGTCAAATATATTTTTATAAGTGCACAAACACAGATTATTCAAACAAAATGAATACACACAATTTTGGCTGCTTCACTTGTACTCTTCAAGCTAATGAGGCATTTGTAACCTTTTTAGTTATATTATGCATTTGTAATGAAAAATAAATGTATTACTACTATTACAAACACTTTTTGCTAAACAAATATTATACATGAATTAATAAATAATTAAAAAGTTGTAGTGAAAGCAAACTTGATTTAATTTTTGCAGCTACATTGGCATTTACTCGAAAGCCACGCACCTTCAAAACTGGTCGTTCTATTATTAATTAATAACAGTATTATTTTTAATTTCTATATTCGTATTTACGAAACCTAGATCTGTGGCATTCGATAGTTGATTTATAAATGACAATTAAAATGTGTTAATATTTGTCTCGCTGGTCGTTCAACTTTACACTGAAGTTTTATAAACTGACCAAATGAATATAATAATAAAAAAATGTTATTGGTATGGCTCATTGGAGGAGGAAATTGCTTAATCCTGGGAATCATTTTTTAATACATGAAGTACTAGAGAACACTTATACTAGGTATTTGAATATTTTCATCATCACTCCCGTTGGACTTCTCTTGCTTTGCGTAATGGGTCGGCTGTCAGATAATTCAATAAGGTTAAAGTTATTTGTATAAGCTTAGGAATCCTTTTGATATAAAAATAACACACACGAATAGGTAATATGTGAATATTCACTTCTTAACAGCTGATTAAAAATTATTCCATTATATATGATACGGATTAAGACACAACATCGAATATAGAACTATCTAACGGACTGTCTTTATTCATTGAATTCATTCTAGTTTCATTGCTGATCGGCGATATTCCCGTCAAAAACATAGGGACTGTCTGCCTGTGCGGTAAACTTATAGTCCGGGCGTTTACATTTGTACAGCATTGTTTATAAAGATTTAGTTTTGGGAATAAATCAAAGACTGAACTAGAGAGCATTCAGAAGTTCTTTAACAGTCATTAGCTATAACATTACAATCTTTGGAATTAGGTTAAAAGTACTACAATCTGCGGATTTACCGTGCAAATAAAAAATATAATAAAAACTTTAAGAGGGTTGACTTGCAAAAAGTCAGACAGAAATGAAATTTGGTAGGATGGTAGACATAGGCCTGCTAATGGTACACCTAAGTTTGCGATCTCGGGCGGGTGCCGCTTGAGGGGTGGGTGGTGGAAGACTGTGCATCGCCGCACTTTTTAATGAATAGCGTAGCTATTTGGAGTAATATTGAAAAAATGTTCAAATAAAAAATGTATATTATAAAATTCTGCATATTTTTGATGTATTCATTTTTTGTCTACGACCAATAGTGTGTGCGGACTGAACACGAGGTAACGACAGACGACAGTAACGTTGAAATCGTTGGACAGTCTGCCTCACGCAGGTGTGTTCATTCGCCTCCGGCATGGGCATTTCGCAAGCAAGGTGCATGAGGATGAGGATACCATTAGAGCTGTAGTACGGCAGGCTCAAGATACTTTCGTAGATGTCGGTCAATAACAAGCTTATACGTCCATCCATTTCAAAAAACTTAGAGGCGCGACTCATCATTTAAATGCCGTTATTTAGCCCAGAGAAAACGAGCCAATTGAGAGGGGTAACAGGATGCTTCTTAACTCTTTGGTAACGATGAGAGCTGATCTGAATTATGACCGATGGGATGTTAAGAAAAATGTATAAAGCCATGAACAAAGTTGTCAGTTGTTTTTTCTCCAAGCGAAGTGTTTCGTTTATGGGATGACGAGTTGGTGTTGATTCTGTATTGAAGCCAAATCAAATGGATCCTGTTGGTAAAGTGGATGGTATGGTCCTATTAAAAAAAATAACTGGAGGGTCCCTTTAGAGCACGGAAGATATGAGATCAGGGATATAAACGAAATGAAAAGGTCGCAAGATCCATTCTGTGGTGTGATAGGAATTGAAAATATAAAGAGGAGACGTATGTAGCTAAGTCTGGTTTGTCTAGCATTATACTTTGGTCTGGCTTTTCCGGCAAGGTAGGTAAGTTGGATATGATGCCTTGGTCTAATTTGTCCTGCAAGGTGGGGCATATTTTTGTCCTGATCAGTCACACATAGTTGTCCGTAGTTGTAAGAGGGCTCGGCGTTTTGATCAGCTCAGTCAGAGTCACGGGACCGGAACATGAGTTGGTGTTCTTGTGGAACTGTATCTCCACAAAAATTGTGTTGGCGCGTAGGTGCCATGAGTCAGTTATGTTCGTAGACAAGTAGCAATTCACATTTTGATTCATGTTGAAAGTTGTTTTATTCCTTTTTTTTTACAATCAGTAAAAAAAACTTGGCCAAATTCATTGTTTTAATTTCAGGCTAGACAGACTGTGGGTTATCGCTCTAGACAACAAAGCTGAAAGATATAGATAGTATGTGTTCTCTCATACATTTATGTTTCTTTTTGCAGAAAGGACTGTCTCATTCCAATCATCATGGTCACGCGAGGACGCTGGGCGTCAGGAAAGGCCGTGTTAGAAATTGTTAAAAAGAAGAAAAATACGGTGATATAAACATAGCTGAGGAGATCACGTTGGAAGCGGGGACATTTGGTTATACGCTGTCAAGTAGGATGCATGTTATCATTAATACTGGTTGCACCTGTAGACTTTTACTGTTTCTACGAATAAAGTTTTAAAAAGGAAAACGCAGTCATACAGGAGATTCATTAAGCTCTAAAACAATGTGTCCCAATACCCTCCTTTGACATTTTTTTCATGGAGGAGATCACCCCTGCTTGGGGTGTTAAGCGGCACGAAAGAAGTTATGTATTTAATGTGTGGCTCCGGAAATAAAATTGGCGGGTCCAAGCATTCTTTCTTTTTTCGTTTTAAAGGCACAAAATCGAATTTTTAGTGGGCCACCCTGTATTACAGTGTTCAGCTGTTTTTTAAAAAAATTCAAACATGGATTTGTACTTTTCAGAACTAACAAACACTTACCATCATAACTATTCAACTGTTTATTCGTCTACTTGACCTTCTGACATACAAAATGTTGATTAATAGTTTTTTTTTGTAAACTGAATCGTCGTCTTTCAAAATGTTATAATTTTATCACATTATAAGCTATTATTATCAATATAGCCTGTAATATTCCATATTCAGATAGTCATAATAAGTTTATTTTCATTGTCAATTTCTATGCGGGAACCCGCGCGGTTAAGTACATTAAACTTCACATGTTCCTCACGCAAAGTGTAACAAAAAACTGCTATTATAAAAATTACTGTTAGAAAAGACGTCGTGTTATTCTGTAATACTAGGTAATTAAATACTGCTGTACGGAATTAGACCGACGGTATAATTTATGAGAGCAGGAATTCATTTTAGTGCGGCTCGCCCACATAATTATTAGCTAATAAGGAGATTACCAAATCGGCAAATTTTTTAAAAAGGACCGACCAGTTAGGATTTGATTCAATCAACATTATTTTTATCATACGCCAGTTATCAAATTTCGTACGACTTTGAAGCATTGCAATTTCTGAATGACAATCAATTGCATTATGTTTTCCAGATCTCGAAGACTTATTTCATTGTTATTATTCATTAAATTTGTTGTTAAAAAACAATAAAATATTAAGATGTGAAACTGCAAAAAAAATCAATCACGGAAAGAAATACGGTTGCCATCCATTGCTGATCATCTCATAAATATGATTAAACCATATAATTAATTTGGAGTCACCGACGAAGAAAAAAAAAATAGAAAAAGAAATAAATTTAAAGGAAAGTATTCGACTGGATAGCGGGAAAAAAATTACAAGAATTAACCGGCAAAGACAAAAGTTTTATAGTATATACTCAATGCAGCAATAAGAGTAGTGGTACAGTCAGCGAAGACATTGAAAGACGAAAACCTACCAATAATTATAAAAGTTTTTAAATTTTGGGAAATGATTGTATAATTGAGTAAGTTATAGTCCGGGCGAAATCAGTCATCGACCGGGAAAATTTATTCGGATGGAATATTTTTATGCCATCTTGTTCAAAATGTGCTCCTTTATATGAAAGTACAGTTTGCCAGATGGAAATGTGACCAGGAATTGTTTAAATACAATTTTTTTAAACAAATGAGAAAAATTGTCTTTTTTCGTTTGGAAAAAATATTCTCGTATTTTTCACACCGAAACAAATAAAAGATGTTCTTAGACATTTTTCTCTAAAGTTAATAGATTTCGAGAAAAATTCCCAAAAAACGCGAAATTTGTGATTCTCAGGACTTAAAAGCTTTGTGAAAATTAATGTTTTTTAATGTAAGAAAAATTAATACATATTTTTTGAAGCTTATACCACAATATACTTTGTTATTCTTTAGTTTAAGTGCTTGTTTTTTAATTGTTAAGATGCGCGCGCGCGTTTAGCGGTGCGCCCCACTATGATACATATATGGGTGTTTTTATAGGACATACGCTTGCATCAGCTCGTGCATCCACTGAAGTATAAAACAACTTGTATAAAATATGAAATGTTACATATATTTAATATAAGTCGAATAATGTGTTAGATCTAATTCAATGTAAGAGAAAATATTGCATTTTTCCAAATATATGTTTGAGCAGATGCTCTCAAGATATGCAAGTATAAGACATCTGACTTGCATGGCTTATTATTCAATTTAAGTTTTATTCCAGCCGAACGCGAAATAATATTTATTCTAGCATCATCAGCTGTTTCACCTTTCTTCTCCAACAATTACTGTAAACAAGTTTTTCTATTGCACTAAATTGTTCACTATTTAACTGTAAGCCACTATCTAATGGCTTGAGAGCATCAAATGGATCCCGTTGGTAAAGTGGATGGTATGGTCCTATTAAAAAAAATAATTGGAGGGTGCCTTTAGAACACGAAAGATATGAGATCAGGGATATAAACGAAATGAAAAGGTCGCAAGATCCATTCTGTGGTGTGATAGGAATTGAAAATATAAAGAGGAGACGTATGTAACTAAGTCTGATTTGTCTAGCATTATACCTTGGTCTGGTTTGTCCGGCAAGGTAGGTAAGTTGGATATGATGTCTTGGTCTGGTTTGTCCTGCATATTTTTGTCATGATCAGTCACACATAGTTGTCCGTAGTTGTAAGAGGGCTCGGCCAAGGAGCATATACATATTGTATATGTTCCTTGGCTCGGCGTTCTGATCAGATCAGTCAGAGTCACGGGACCGGAACATGAGTTGGTGTTCTTGTGGAACTGTATCTCCACAAAAATCGTGTTGGCGCGTGGGTGCCAACGGTTTTTTGTAACTTCACTAGATCTAATGCTTTTTCGAGCCTATCTTGCTCGTACTGACGTTACTGACGCGCACGTGCGCGGATCTTAACAATAAAAGAACAAACATTTAAGCTAAAGAATAACCAAATATATCCAGAGTACATTGTGATATAAGCTTCAAAGAATAGATACAAATTTTTCTTACATTAAAAAACATTACTTTTCATACAATTTTTGAGCCCTGAAAATCGCAAAATTTTTTGAGATTTCAAGAATTTTTTCCTCGAAATCTATCAACTTTAGAGAAAAATGTCTAAGAACATTATTTGTTCGTTTTGGTCTGAAAAAAATACGAACATATTTTTTCCGAATCGAAAAAAATCACTTTTTCTAATTTGTTTAAACAATTCCTGACCACATTTCCATTTAGCAAACTATACTTTCTTATAAAGGAGCACATTTTGAACAAAATGACATAAAATATTCCATCCGAATAAATTTTCCCGGTCGATGACTGATTTCGCCGGACTATTATAAAAACATTAAAACTCATTTTTGCTGCTATTTGCAAAGTTCGAAACATTGTTGAAATTTGCAAAAAACGTAATTTTGCAATAATTCGCAGAAAAAAATTCCAAGAGCTAAAAGAGCAGCAAAGTTGTAAAACTGTTTTTTTTGTGGTATCTCCCACAGTTATTGAAATTTGCTGAAAATTTGGAAATGCGCAAAATATATATTTTTCAAAAATTAATGTCGTTAATAATTCGAAGACAAAAATCTCGAAAATGCAGCGTACTGCTAGGAAAGTCTAAATTATTCCTCCGCACCTTTTTAAGTTTGCTATATTTTCTGTTACATACATACATACATACATTGTCTCAAAAATTACAAAAGTTTAAAAATTGGTTAGCAAATGTTACATATAAAAATAAATTAATACATCTGATACTACGTCTGTTAACAACGTTAATGGCATGTACTGTAAAATTCGCCAAATCGCCAATCATATTAGTTACGAAAAAATGTTCATGTTCATTTCAATAATCGTGAAATTACAAATTCGATTAAACGAACACTTCAATACACATTACTTCATTGTTTCGCAGACAAATTATGTCGTGATACTCCAGGAAATCAGTAATTATCAAGCCTGTAGCTATAAAGTACAAAAAGTCTTAAAACAATTAGTATGACTCGACGTTGGGTGAATGATCGCTTTTTCATCCGGCAACGGAAGTAACAATAAACATATCTATAAAAGCACTATTAGTTAAGTTCTAGTAGCCTGTGACGTGACAGCAAAATTTTGAGGTGTCATGTGTTTTTTGTAAATCGCTTAAATCTTTTCATATAATAAAACAGTATAGTTAGCGGAAATCGCTAATGAAAACATTTTTTTACGAGTGTGATTTTTGTTACAATATATAATAATTATTCCAAATATTAGTAATAACAAAAATATATAATCATAACTTGTATACAGTATGTCTAACGAGGGCCACACCAAATATCTCGCTTAATATCTATTGCAGAAGAATAAAGTTTAGAAAGTTATCCCATTTTTGTGCGCTATATTTCAGTAAAAATACATTTGAAATCCACAGCCTACTTTGTAAGATATATTACATAAACCTGGAAAATAGGATAACCACAAACGGTTATAGCTTCCTTATTTGGGGAGATACGAAAACAGTTAAAGGGATGAAAGTTGACGGCAAAGACAATTAGAATAATAATGTGTATAAAAAAATTCGAAAAACGCAGTTGGCTTTGACAAACGCTCTTGTGCAAAAATGAAAAGAACAAATCTCAAATTAAGCCATGCCACCATTAATTCCGTTTATTTTTTCTCTTCCCAACGATATAAAGTATGCCACAAAAATTTTAACTGATAATGTCAATATTTAATATTTTACGAAAACCACAATTCATATCATTGAATCGTAAAAATCAGCTATGCCATGATTAGTGAAAAAAATGTATACAGTTATTATCAAATTTGACAAATTGTCACTGTTGTATGTTGCGTTGTCGAGTTCTGACAAGTTTTATATCAGTATTTATGGTGTACACCGATATGATTAACATTTATTGTCAGTGCAATTTTAACGCTGAGATGGCAGTCACAGTTTACGGAGATAGATTTCCATGCTCCGTAGCCAAATCGAACTATGTTTAGGAAATTAGTTCAAAATCTAAAAACGCACGGTTCATTTTAAAAAAAGTAGTAAGGCGAAGGCATGTTGCAGATAATGTAAGAAAAGTGATTGAATTATGTTAGCCAAAATGAAGAAACCTCTTTGAGGCAAATTCAGAGAAATGTCGCATAAAAGACAGTGCAAGAAAAATATTTAAAAAAAAAAACGGATTTCGATGCTACAAAATGAGGAAAGTTAAATGAGGGAGATAAGCCGAGGAGAGTAAGATTTTGTAGACGGTTGTTAAAGAAAAAAGGAATGACCCGCTGATATGTAGCAAAATTCTTTGATCGGACGAATCAAATTTTTCTATAATGGATTTTTCAATAGAAATATGCATTATAAGTGGACACGGGAAAATACACATTGGTGCAGAGAGGCTACTTTCCAAAACAGATTTTCTACGAATGTTTGGGTGGATCTTTTTGGGACTAAAGTAATAATAATAGTAATATATCTTTATTTATTCAAGAGATCACACATAAACGTATATAGGATATGTCAACAAGAAAAGCATGTGACTTTAAAATATCAATAAATAAAATACAAAGCACAACATAAATAGAAATATATAAAAAAGTAAATAGGACAAAAAACACTAACATTATTAGAAAAATGCATGTGATAAATACTCATCTACAGAATAGAAAGCATTCTCTACTAAAATGTTATATATAAGTATAAAAGAACCTTGTTGCACTTGAATGTTTAATATCTTCGGGTAATTTGTTGTATAGGGTTACACCTTTATAATAAGGATTTGATTTGTATAATTCCAATCTATGTAAATTATATTGCAAATCATTTCCATGTCTAGTCGAATAATTGTGAAATTCATTTTGAAAATTAAAATTAGCAATATTTTGCTGAACAAATTTTAGCACATCTAGTATATAGATACATGGGAGCGTTAATAGTTTTCTCGAATAAATGTTGTTTTACATGTTTCTCGAAATTTTAGTGCAAACATACATCTAATTGCTCTCTTTTGCAAAATGAATATTCTATTTGCTGCTGTCGAATTTCCCCAAAGAATTATTCCGTACCTAATAATAGACTCAAAATTTGAATAATAAAATATTTTAGATATTTCTCTTCCAGATATGTCGTGTAATCTTTTCAGTGCAAAACAATTTTTTGCGCATTTTTTAGATACATGGTCTACGTGACACTTCCAGTTTAGAGATAAATCAATATACACCCCTAGCAATTTAAATGTAGTTACTTGTACTATAGAATTATTATTCAGTTTAATTAAGGGACTATGTATATAATTTGCTGAATGTGGATGAATTTGTAGAGTATGTGTTTTAGTCGGATTCATTACTAAATGATTTAGCTCGAAATATTCATTAATATATTTAACATTATTATTCATTAAAGATACCATTTCTAGATGATCTTTGTGGTACGATAATACGGTGGTGTCATTGGCAAACGAAGTGTGGAAAATTGATATATAGTTGTTTATGTCATTGCAGTATAATAAAAATAATAGGGGACCTAAAACACTTCCTTGTGGGACACCTAAACTTACATGTATTTTGTTTGAATTTTCACCAAAATAATGTACAAATTGTTTTCTATTTCTGAGATAATCACTAAGCTTTTACAATATCCTCGTAAGCCATAACGTTCAATTTTCTCTAGAAGGATTTCATGATTCACGCAATCGAACGCCTTAGATTGATCTACGAAAAGGGCAAGTACCTTGTTATTGCTATCTAATTCTTTGTATACTGTGTCCAAAATTTCTATTAGAGCCGATATTGTAGACTTTTTTCCTCTAAAACCATGTTGATTCGATGATAGACTATTGTTTTTCTCTAAAAATGTGATCTTTCGTTTGTATAATATTTTTTCATATATTTTTGAGAACACAGATAAAAGGGAGATGGGACGATAGTTTGAGATATTTTTAGGATCACCATTTTTGAAAATAGGAATTACTTTTGAAATTTTTAAAGCATTTGGAAATTTACCCTGGGTTATACATAAATTAGCAATGTAACATAGTGGTTTGGCAAGGTATTGTATACATTTTTTTATAATGGAAGTAGAGGGAGGGAGGGAGGGAGGGAGGGAGGGAGAGAGAGAGAGAGAGAGAGAGACATATTTCTTTCAGGAGAGATCCAGTTCAACACACTCGAATCAATCTGACAGGAGGTCCAGTTCAACGCATTCGGATCCTCCCTAACAGATACTTGGCCAGCGGCTGCCACGACGCCGGAGAAACTTGAGCTTCCGGTTATCTCAGTTCAACACACTCGAGAAAGGTGAAAGTCAAGCTCTGAATTTACTGGTTTCTGGCTAGCTATTTTATACCCAAAAATCACGGTCACGTGGTTTTGCACCCGGCACGAAATGCACACGGCACGCAAGTTGCGGCCTGGTGAAGCTAGAATTAAAAGTTAACAAAAGAACTAATCAGGTATTGAACTAATCTAAAACTGAACTACTTGATCCATGCATGATTAAAATAAGTTAAACTGGAATGAAAGTATACAGTATTCCTGTAGTATTGTATACTTCATTACAAGTTACATTAAAAACAAGATATTTCAAACTGCCCCTGAAAATTTTAAGGGCATCAAAACCAGAATTAGAAAGGCATGTGAAAAATGTAATGCGTGAGGTGAGGTGTCTCGTAGAGCACGTTTGTGTATTAGAATGCATGGTGCGCAATTTGAGCATTTTGTAGTTAGAAAAATAAATACACACATTTTCTCTTCAGTATGGTATTGGGTAGTACTGTTATACATAGTTTTTCGTTTTTTGAATGTTCATTTTGTACTTGTATTTTTATTTATGAGATATTTGTTTGTTTGTATTAAATTGTAATAAATAATTACTGAATTATTATAAAGTGAATTTTTACTATTATGGCATAGCTGATTTTTACGATTCAATGATATGAATTGTGGTTTTCGTAAAATATTAAATATTGACACTATCAGTTAAAATTTTTATATCGTTGGAAAGAGAAAAAATAAACGGAATTAATTTGGTCATGGTCTACGTCAAGATTTGTTCCTTTCATTTTTGCACAAGAGCGTATGTCAAAGCCAACTGCGTTTTTCGAATTTTTTTATATACATTATTATTCTCATTGTCTTTGCCGTCAACTTTCACCCCTCTAACTTTTTTTGTATCTCCTCAAATAAGGAAGCTATAACCGTTTGTGGTTTTCCTATTTTTCAGGATTTTGTAATATATCTCACAAAGTAGGCTATGGATTTCAAATTTCTTTTTACTGAAATATAGCTCACAAAAAATGGGATAACTTTACTTCTACAATAGATATTAAGCGAGATATTTGGTGTGGACCTCGTAAAACAGACAGACGGTATGTTTATAAAAGCATAAAGTATCAACGCCCTGCTTTGAGATTTATGTGGTTAAACCACAAACATTTTACTTTTTGGTGAGGTTCACTGTTACTATTTTAATTTTAATTCAAAGTAGACTCTTCTTCTGTAAGTTTGTATGTAGTTTTCAATAAACACCTGAAGATATTCTCAGTATCAATTTATTTTTCACCACAAATCCCAACTTTGCTAATACCAAAATCATATTGAATAATTATAAATATTCAAAAGAATAGTTACAATACGCACTTGGTTTATTGTTTCATTAATTTTGTTCAGATTTTCCTGACCTATGTTTCGGCCTTGCGACCATTATCAAAGAGTCTTAAAAACTGACCCGAAAGTGGTGGTTCACAGTATATATCTTACAAATCCTCTACCCACCTAGATGGGGGATAAAACTTGATTTGCTATTTCTTAAAGTTTAACAATACAGGCCGGAACTACGAACTTATTTTTAATATTATTACTGTGTCTAGTACAGGATTGTTCATAAATTCTGTTTGTGTATTTGTAACGTTCTTATGGTTTCTTAGGGCCTTCTTAATTTCTAAAATTTCAAGCATGTCTAGGATTTTTTCTTTGTTTGCATTATGCAAAAGTTTAACACTGCTACCGTTAAAAACGTGATTTTGCTCAATGCAATGTTCGGCGAAACCAGTTGATTTTTTATTATATAAAATAGACTGTTTGTGTTCTTTTAACCTCACATCTATGCTACGGCCACTCTGACCTATATATATGGCATCACAGTCGTTACACTTTATTTCATATACCCCCGATTTTTTAATGTCTTCTGTCTTTTCTTCATTATTAACCAACAAGCGACCTAAATTATTTCTATTCGTTGATATTGTATTAATACCTAATTTATTTAATCTATTACATACTGAGTTGCTAACCTTATTTACATAATTTATACTATGCCACTTTTTGTTTTCTATATTTGGCACGTTATAAAAATGTTTTTGTAATAACTTTCTCTGTTTATTTTTTATTAATTTGTCAATAAGTAACTCATCATAGCCATTGTTTTTTGCTAGCGTTTTAAGAATTCTAACTTCTTTTTCAAAGTTAACCCTATTTAAATTTAGAGATAATAGTCTGTGTACATAGCTATGAATCGGTGACATTTTTATCTTTCAAGATTGATTACAATTTGCATGTGTAAGAGTGTCAGTAAAAGTTGGCTTTCTGTAAATATCAAGTTCTAGCCCATGTTCTTTACGTGTCAGCGTAATATCTAAAGAGTTTATTGACCGTTCTTTTTCCATTTCAACTGTAAACTGAATTTTTTTGTTAGGGAGTTAATAAAATGGATGAAATGTGACAACTGTCTCTCAGTACCGATCCATATACAAAACACATCGTCAACATATCTTGTAGATGTCTAACCAAATTATAGTTTTCATTAAAAAATACGACATTCTTCCTGGAAATCAATCAGGATTTTGATCAGGGCATAGTACAACTAGTGCACTTTGAAAGTTACAAATGATTTAATTTGCGGCATAGATAAGGGTCAAAATTCGATTTTAGTGATGCTGGATTACTCTAGGGCGTTCGATAAATTAATGTTATCAAAATAAAAATTTTATGGTTTTACAGATAATGCCCTTAACCTTATGCGGTCATATTTCTCCTCCAGGATGCAGAAAGTTATTGTAAATGACTCCTCATCAGGCCTTGGGAGGTCGGGATCGGGTGTCCCACAAGGATCGATATTAGGTCCATTACTTTTTATTTTACACACTTCAGATTTTAGTAAGCAGCTGAAATATTGTCAGTCCCACTTTCGACCTGACTTGATTTTTTGCGCAGAGGAAGTAATTAACGACGATATCGAACGTCTAGTGCAGTTTTCCATCAAACATTGCTAAAAAATTTATGCTCAAAAATCGGCAGTCATAGTATTTGGCAACAATAAAGAATTTGTATATAGAATGTTAATATCTTCGTAGAAAATCATAAGCTGTCTTTCCAAACTACTGCCAAAAACTTAGGACTTATTATAGATGTTGATCTGAGATTTATTCCACATCTAAACAATGTATTAAAAAAAGGTATTGCTCACTAAAACAGCTCTATTCAAATTGTCATTTTCTAAGTCAAAAACTTAAGGTATTATGTGATTCACTTGTGTTATCTTGTTTTAATTACTGTGATAGTTTGTGATAGTGGTTGCCTGGATCAAACTACAACAACCAGAATACAAAGAGTGCAGAACTGATGTATTCGATTTATTTTTAATTTAACAAGAAGGCACCATGTTAGTGAAAAATTACAAACATTAAATTGGTTAAATATGACTCAAGGACGACAACATCACATGGTATCTTTTACGCATAAGTTATTAACTGCTACTCCCCAGTAACTTTATGAGCTCTTAACTCCACGATCCTCATTTCACTCAAGAAATCTTAGTTTTATTGACTTGTTGTCAATTCCTCATTATCGTCTCAGTCTATTTCGTAGATTTTTTAGTATCCCTCTACAAGTCTGTCCCTACTGATATGAAGACACTCTCCGTATCACTGTTCAATGTCAAGTATAAACTATTTTTATTAAACCAGTGAATAACTAAAATCTCCAGAAGAAAAATTGTCACTTAAGAATATCTCTTTTAAATAATTTATTTATATATTGTGTTTAAATCTCTTTTTTCTATGAACCGTTGTGGTTGAGTGTAAGAGCAACTCTAGCGAGCTGAACTCCGCCATTGTAAATAAGAAATAAAGGCATTTATTTATTAGAAATTATTTTCCTTCTACAGAATGTAACTATAGCAAATTCAAATTTTGTACAAATTTTGAAAATTTAGTGCTCGAACTGAACTCGGTAATTCAAAACCCTGTATATGTTTAAATTTTCGCAATTTTATGGAGTTTTGGAAAAATTAATAAATAAGCAATATTTTAGGATAATTGTACACCATAACAAAATTCATTTGCGACACCACTTATTAGCCTATTAAAAATAAAAGGCAGAAGCCAATTTTCCATCAAAATTGTCAAGAAATACAAAGAAAAGTGTGTTCCTACAGTGGACTCTAAAAAATGCTTTAAAAGATTCGTTATATAAAGATAATCTTTTACGTAGAAAAATTGGAAAAAAAGGATTCCGTTAGTAATTCTGTAGTATGAAATTAAATAAACTCGGTATAGGCCAAGAACACAAGGCGTTTTTAAATTACTAACAAGAATCGGGATACTATCTAATTGCTCACAAAAATGAAAGATATAACACATAATTACACTACCCTGTAATCTTCAATAAAGGCTTAGTGCATGTCATATTTACAAAGTAACGGATCAGACAGAATGAAGTATCCAGGTATCCATTTTCAAAGTTAGTTCATGTCATAATATAAATTCAAATCAAGTCGCCAGCTATTCTGTTTATTTCGTCGTAATTTCCATTTAAATCCACAAGATCCAATTCCTAGTCGAATAATAATTAAAAAGTGGGTATAGTCAAGGTAATGACTTCACGAGACAAAAAAACGCAACAAAAACTTTACGACATAATTATTATCGTAGCGGGCCACGGCGGTATGCCTATACCGCCTAAACCTATAAAGGTAAGCGAGATGATTTGCGGTCGAGGGTCGGTCGAGGTAGCACAAAGAGTAATGGTATTTTAATGAGGTCGTAAAGTTTTTGTTACGTTTTTATGTCTCGGGATATTCCTACTTGAACTATACATAAGTTTCGCAGTACTGTTTCATGTGTCAGAGAAAATCAAAAGGAAGAACTCGTTCTGTACTCACACTTGAAAATGCTGAGAAGATAAGAGCAGATTTTACTACGAAGTCCTAAACGATCTGCAAAACGACAAGCATTAGCACTCAATATTTCGAACCGTAGTTATCACCGCATTCTGAAATATTTACACTTCCATCCCTACAAAATTCAAGTCGTACAAAAACTTCTGCCTCAAGATTTTGGAACACGCGTTGGTTTTTGCGAACGTGTCGAAGGGATATTTGCTGAAAACTCGAATAACGTTGATTGCATGCTGATGTCAGATGAAGCTCATTTTCATCTTTCTGGATATGTTAACAAGCAGAACTTTCGCTATTGAGCGACGGAAAATCCTCTGCAATTGCACGAAGTATCGCTTCATAGCAAAAACATTACTGTGTGGTGTGCAGTATCCAGTATCCGCCTTTGGAATTTTTGGGCCATTCTTCTTTGAGGAAAATGACTTAATGGTTGCTGTTACATCACACTATTTTCAATAGGTATTGCGTAACTTTAAACAATTTCGTAATGTTGGTGAGAATATTGAAAGAATATGGTTTCAGCAGGATGGAGCCACTTTCCGCACTGCTAGGAATTCTATGACAATTTTGCAAAGAATGTTTCCTGGTCACGTCATTTCGAAATTTGGGGACATCAACTGACCGGCACGGTCACCGGATCTCTTAGCTTGTGAGTTCCTTTTACGCGGCTACTTAAAGTCAAACTTTCGTGCTAGGCTTCAAGAGTGTCTGCAGCGAGGAGGTCTTTTAACTGATGTAATATAATATTTTTAAAATAAAATTCCCGTGTTTCCTCAAGAATCTTGTGTTTAATTTTTGAAGAAAAATTTAGCCATTAATAAAGACTCAATTTAAAATGAATAACTTCATTCTGAGCCGTTATTTACGACCGACATTGCCTAAGTTTTTTCCTCACACACGCAGTGTAAAATTATATTAATGATCGTGCAAATATTCAAGTTATTGATGATTAACACGATTTTAAATCCATAGATCACAAAAAAGTGGTGTTTTAAAAATGTGTTTATGTCGTATGTAGTCTGTACACTGGATTGATTTTGCTCAAATTTTGAGTGTATGTTCCGAACGGTCACACCTCCGAGAAGAATTCATAAAAACGGTCATAACTCAAATATGATGGGAGTGAATCTCTAAAAATCCGTAAAAAGATGATAAATAATTTGTCTCTAACACAGATCTAACGATTGTTACTAAATTTAAATGGATACTCCTTAGTACCTACGAGTTGGCATGACCAGTTACTCCTAGAAAATGTAGCATTATGAATTTTTATTCGATAATTTCAATCGTTTGCAAAATTACATAACTGCAAATGCGAAGATTGCCACATTATTTAAATTTATATCCACTGATCCTGCAAACCACTGAGATTATTGAGTAAAAATCGTAACAATGTTGTTATCTTGTTATAGTTATACTAGGTCGTCTTATAGATTTCTCGTAATATCTGCATTAAATTAGGAAACAACCGACAATCAAAATAATAAGTACATAATATTTCCCTATCAGACCACACTTGGATATGGCCACCTTAAATCTACTTGCCGCGGTTTGCAGCACAGCGGGTTAATGTTCCGGTCAAATTGTCTGTACTTGTGATATGTTATACTTCATGACGTCCTGGTTAAAAGTTCCCATAGGCACACAGTCTAAAAATGAACAGTTTTCGAGATATCAAGTAAGGACTGAAAATAGAATCATATAAAATTGAAAAGTAAGACCTTTCGCTAAAAACTCTGAATAATTTAGTTGTAGGTATATAATTAGATGGGGTGTTCGAAAGTGACCTTCAAGGTCATTTTAAGGTCAAACTGATTTTCATAATGGAATAGATTCCTAGGACGAGCCAAAATCAGACGCTAAAATCGTGCGGTGGCTTCATTTAAGTTTCATATCAACTGATCCCTAAGTTATTAGTTTAAATGCAGAGTTTTCAAGCTATTCACTTCCATTATGTGCAAACCTATTATGAAAATCAGTTTGACCTTAAAATGACCTTGAAGATCACTTTAACGAATATGATTCCTTGATATTCGGAAAACGGTCTATTTTCAGTCCTTACGACCTTAATATCTCGAAAATTGTTCATTTTTAGACTTTGTGCCTATGGGAACTTTTGACCAGGATGTCATGAAGTATAACGTATCACAAGTGAAGTCAATTTGACCGGGACCCAAAACCCATATGTTTTATGCGGGGTCCTTTAACCAATCTACGCATGTGCTTGTTGTATCTTCGTTAAGATTTCTGAATAAAATATATTTGGACCACATTCATATTCCGTATAGGGTGTATTTACTATTAAGAAATGAGTTACATTAAGTTGAAGAACAGCGTCAACCCACATACTGTTCAGCGATATGAGATACAGTACAGACTGCAGTGGGGAAAAACAATAATATATCATATAGGTCACGTTAAATTTCCCATTAATTCTGACAGAAATATATTTTCAAATTAATAATACATTGCGTAGATAATATACTTATAACATATTATTCCTTGAATGTTAAAATGCATCGATACCAACAATACACGCAAATGAACTTACTTCAATTTTGATAAAATAGAAATTCAGTTCAATGTCAGCTAATCACCTACACAACAATTTGGATTATATTGTAAGGTGTTTCAGTGACTAACCGCAAGTCTAGTGCAATCAACAATATTTTTATTGTTTAAGCCAAACAACCAGAGTGGCTAATGCCACCGAAGGAAGGTCGACTATACAAAACATAAATGTTTACGGAGTCGGAGTGATGACGTAAATAAATTGGTTTCGGATAGATACACCTCGATAGTACTTTCTCATCATTCCATATTTTGAATATATTTGTAGTTTTCTAAATCTTTCTGGTAGAACGTAAAAATAATCTAAAAACAATGTTTCTTAGCAACGTTTAATCTGACGAGAAAGAACCCCGCACAGAAACATGGGATTTGGGATCCCGGCGAAAATGGTCGAAATTGAGATATGGTATAGTTTATATCTTCCTGATCAAAAGTTCAAATGAGATCAAGGCTCGAGGACCTTTTATTTTGGATTTACAGCGAGGGCAAAGGTCGAAAATTCGAATATATGAGATTTGGGAAAATGGAAAATTGAGATATATTGTAGTTTAGATCTTCCTGACCAAAAGTTCAAATGGGACGAAGCCTCGCGAACCTTTTATTTTGGAGGTAAAGCAAGATCAAAGGTCGAATATTCGTGAAAAATCTTGAAAATGACACATTTCATTCTATTTACTTGTGTTAAAACCATATTTTTTCAACAAAATATTCAAGTAAATATCTGAATGCCTATTGCTACTTAGCCCAGGCGGTATCTGCTTAAAATTACCTATGTTTGGGATTTTTGGATTAATCGCTACTAAAAATCATAAAAAATGATAATATCACTATGCACTAGTTTGAACACGTGGGCTTAATTTTTTATTAAACAAAATGTGAAAAAAATCCTAAAAATTCCTATGTTTCTGTGCGCGGTCCTTTGCAAAGGGCGTTTCGGCATAATTCCACACAAGATCTTGTGTGAAATATTTTTAAAATTACATAAATTTATTGAGGGGGGGCCTTATATATTTCCAAGCGCCACCATGATATGGAGATTGAGTAAAATTTGGTCCTTCCGGGCACTATATCTCAAAATCCTGTCGATAAAACTTTTTGTGTCCAGAGGCGATTTATCAGCATGACAAACTACCTATGTATAAATTTGGAGCCCATTTTATTGAAACCCAATTTCCATAAGAAAACTACGGGGTCTTCCCACTCTGGACAATTTTTATTAGAAATATTCTTTACTTCGGCGAAATATTGTATTGGGCTATTCCTGAAATCGCCACCGATACTGTGATGAGAAAATCTAAAAATACATTTTTGATACAATTTTTCATCCTGAACAATTTTTACTTGAAGCGGTTTTTAATTTAATAAGAAAATTGCTTTCAAGCCCTCCCCGAAGCCGCGCCTACTATGACAATACATTTGCAAAAAGCCTATTCGGTGCAATTTTTTATACTAAACAATTTTTGTTATAAGAATTTCTGGTTCGACGAAAACTTTTTTTAGGCCATACCTCGAGCCGCCCCTGCCACTCTGACTAAAATTTTAAAAACTTTTTGATACGATTTTCCACCCTGAACAATTTTTATTATTTATTGACTCAGTGAAAGATTTTTTTGGACCCTCCCTGAAGCTGGCTCTGGTGCTTTGGCGAGAAATCTGCAAACAGCTTTTTTGTTGAAATTTGCCACTTTAAATAATTTTTATTTTAAATATATTTTGCATGAAAAAATTAATTATATTTGGACCTTCTCTAGAGCCGGTCCTGCTACGGATAGAAATTAAGAAACCCTTTTCGTAACAATTTCCCATTCTAAACAATCTTTGTAATAAACCAATTTTTGATTCCATGACACACTGTTTTTGAGCCTTCCTCGAAGCCATGCCGGGCCTTCTACAAAAAATTGCAATGAGCCATATCATATCATTTTCTATCCTAAATAATTTTTATTTGAAATATTTTTAGATTCGACAAAAAATTATTTTTTAACCCTGCCTAGAGCCGTCCCTGGTGCACTGATTTCACCAATATTCAGCAGCGTTCTTTCTTGAACTTCCCAAATCTTACATCTAAAATTTTATATTTCCACGTTGAGCAGTCTTCGAGAAAAACGTATCACATACAGACAGATACATATACGGCATCCAAATCTGGATATATTTGGTATGTTTTGGCTTTAAAATATCCACTTTCATCAAAATCTGGGATTTGGGTTTTTTCGTGACGCCTATACTTTATCTATATAGATGAGAAAGTAAAAATCAAGTAAAAAATACTACCTTGCCTACGTTTCGTTCATTTTGCATAAAACTTTATGAAGGCTTTGTAGTCTGTAGACATAACAATAAGCATTACCTACCCATAACCAACTAATCGTCTTCATCCTTGTAGGATTTACAATTTTCGACATATCACGAGATATATATATTTCGAAAATCAGTTCAGAACAACTCGGATAAACTTTCCCATTTAGGAATAAATAAATTTTGATATTAAAATTTGAGCAGAATTCACAGATAACCTGATTTTATATGATTATTTCGATTAAATATACCGTATGACGGGAAGTAAAAAGTATCAACTTTAAGATCTCTTAACTCAAAAACTGTCTACATACGTGAAGCTCAGTCAAATTCACTGAAACTATTTCCCATAAAATTGGTGCGGGGTTTTTCATTATTTTTAACCAATCTTGATATATAGTCCAATCAATGAATATATTGTAGAGTGCATGGAATATGCGAGACTTTTTGACATCAGGATTTTATTAGGAGTAGTTAGTAGGTAAACATACTAAAAGTCCCTATCCCTGGGAGGTGAGCTTACGGTGGGAGGAGGGGGGGAGGTCCCATTTTTGGGTTTTTCGATTATATCTCCGAAACGGTTGACTCTAGAAAAAATATGTTCTAAATAAAAACGAAAGCTAATTTAATTTACGATAAAATTGTTTCCATACACATTTATCGAATTTCTAACGGTTTTCGAGATATACGTTATTGAAAAACGATAATTTTTGAAAAAATCATTTCTACCTAATTCTTTTCGTCAAATATTTGCACCTAGTGCCTCCCACGATCGTTTCTCAGAAAAATTTCCTTCATTTTGATATATACTTTTGCTACTTTATCTTTAACCAATCAAAATTTATAGAATTTCTAACATGTACGCTCAATTTCGATGTTCCTCTAAGGTAGTTGCAATTGACACACAACACTTTTTTTTTAATAACTATAGCTTTTATTATATTATTACGAATCATATAATGAAAGTATTTACATGGACTGATAGTAATTAACAAAATGAAAAAATAAGCGTTCAAGGTGACATCTTGGTTTTTTTGAGGCGGAAGAGTCGAGGCTCATGAATTAATATTCCGACTCCGTTGTTGCAACTGCCCTTGCAATTCGGGCATGCGACAGAGCAGTTTAACGATGCTTTTCTACAACCACGCCTGCTACTGTCACATTCTTTCATGCATCGGCAAAAAATTATCTTTAAGATTTCGTCAGGAGTAGCATCTGACAGTTTCGGAAGTAGTTGGTCATTCCTCTTCTCCCAATCTCAATTCGGCGCCCCACTATTAGGTTCCTCCCCTAACCACAGGTGTACTTGGTGGTACGTCCGAAATGCATGCTGCTTAACAGCTCCTTCAGTAGGAGAGAAAGTTGAGAGATCAGGCTTCATGTTTGTAGCTGCTTTGACTAATGATTTGTAGCGGAACTCGTTGAGTGATTTTTCTGTGGCTGGAGCGCCACAGATGTCTCAATGGAGTCAGGGGAAGAAGAACCGCTGGCAAATACCTCAGCTGCACGTTGTATGATTTTGGACTTCTGATACATTTTGACATAACCCACTTTACTCTTGTGATACGCTGCGGATGTTGAGTCACAGCCTGAGAGTGCATGTAACTTTTGATTGGTTGAAGATAAAGTAGCAAAAGATAAAGTAGCAAAAGAGTATATCAAATTAAAGGAAATTTAATGCTTCTACAACATTTTTTCTGAAAAACGATAGTGAGAGGCACTAGAAGCAAATGTTTGACAAAAAAAGTTAGGTAAAAATGATTTTTTCGAAATTATCGATTTTCAATAACGTATATCCCGAAAACCGTTGGAAATTCGAGAAATACGTATAGAAACAATTTTATCGTAAATTTAATTAGCTTTCATTTTTATTTATAACATATCCTTTCTAGTCCACCGTTTCCGAGGAGATATAATCGAAAAACTCAAATATGGGGTCCTTCTCCTCCATGCCCCCCCCCCCCCATAAGCTCACCTCCCAGGAACGAGGACTCTTTGTATGTTTACCGACTAACTACTCCTAATGAAGTCCTGAAGTCAAAAAGTCTCACATATTCCATGTACTTTACACCCCTCTCTTGAGCACTCATTGACTGGAGTAATAGCATATTGAGCAATTAGTGCAGTATTGCCCACGAGAGAGGAGTTGAGCGCACGAACGAAGCTCATACTATTTTTTATTACGAATCGGATCACTTTCAGGTATAATTGTAGGAGTTCTAATCATATTTTCACGGAATTTAATTCTTTTATTTTCAGAATTTTATTCACTCTTGAAGTTGACATAAACAACTATCAACCGTCATTTAAATGTCACTTTTTAAAAATAATATTTTCGAGTGTTTTTTTTAATTATTCATTAAATGAAAAATCAAGAGATGGCTCTAGCATATATTTGCGTAGTTTATTTAAGTTTTGCGTGTTTCATTGTCAATTCGCGGGCGACAAGTGTGATTACCGCACGCAAATAAATATTTGAAATATTTATAAGTCATGTAGCCAAATAACTATTTACCGACCTAAAAAAACAAGCGAAAAGATAGGACTTATCCCGCATGAGTAATAAAAAAATATTAAACACACACAAGTTCAAAAAGTAGAATTTCTGCATAAACTAGTTTTATTTGTCGATTTTATTTTTACTAATTTTTTAACCCTTTCCTCATAGTTTCTCTGCCTGCATTTTCTAGAAGCATCTAGGAGGAACTAGACGTCATCTCATAGTGGTACTAATGGAGTACAAACCTATTAAATTTAATTGATAATTGTTATTACGGCTTTAGAGAAAATAATTATTTAATTTTTTAAACTTTCTTTTAAACCACATCCTATGCAACATTCCTCCCTGATTTTTCTAGAGGCAACGAAAGCAAATTCAGATTCATACGATGTAAATAAATACACGCGAATTTATGGTCGATCGACCAATATCAATGCGACATTCTGAACACCACGCCCTGACATGCGTTGATATGTTTATTTTGCATGCATCTGAAATCTGAATATGCTTCAGTCTTGCCATCTTATACTGGTCAAATTTAATCAAAATCACCGTTTCAGAGAAAAAAAAATCATTAAGTTTTTTTAACCTTACCCAGCACAGCCTCTGTCATTGCATTTTTTAGGGATAACTACATTATGTTATCTCATACTAGTGCGAAGGGAGTATCCACATGTGAAATTTGGTCAAAATCGTTAGTCGTTATTGAGAAAAACTATTTTATATTTCTTATCGGTTTTTACGGATTAACTCCGTCCATATTTGAGCTAGATTGATTTCGCATCGAGGTGTGCTCAGCCTGAGTACGCATACTAAATTTGAGGAACATCGATCCAGTAGTTTGGGCTCTAGGTGCGACTACAAACGGCAGACAACATACGGTAAACAGACATTTTTAAAAACCACTTTTGGTTTCAGAGGACCTGAAAACGCGTAGATTTACCAAAAACTCAAAATTGATTTTTCCACGATCGCAATACTTCCTACCTATATACTACGTAATATATGGAAAAATAAAATGTATAAATATCTTGTGTATCAGAGAAACGTGGAAAAATAAATATAACACAAGCTCGAATCGCTTCGCGCCCTCCAGAATTGGATTTAGCAGAGCATTGTATTGAAGATTAATATATGGCATAATATTTTGGGGTCATTCTCATCACAATATCAGACTATTCAAATTTCAAAAACGAGCTGTTAGATGCATCGCAAATGTTTCCATGCTTACGTCATGCAGGCCTATATTTAGAGAGTTAAAAATGCTTTCTTCGCCGTGTATCTATATCACGGAAGTGTTATTATTTGTAAAACTTAACTATGATAAATTTATGAAAAATAATTATCACATCTATAACACCAGAAGAGGTTAAGAATTGTATACTCCTTCATAATTTGGCTATTTATGAAAATAATGCTGCATATATGGGTATATAACTATTCAATAAGTTACCTGATAACGTAAACTTCATCGAAAATATATATTTCTTTAAGAAAAAAGTTCGAATGTTGCTGGTGTTTTATAGTGTATCAGAATATTTGAACGAGAGTGATACGTAGACTTATATAGTAGTGTTTATTATTATTGTAAGATGTACTATGTATCTTTTAATTTCGTATATTGTCTACTTTTTAAATATTTTCTGTACATGTTCGCAATTTTGACTTGTTTAACATCTTTTACTGCGTAAGGTCTCTTAAATTATTATTATTATTGCACAATTTGGGCTTAATTTTAAAAGCGTGTCCATATGATGCAACTTTTTTTTTTTATACATTTATTTAACGTCGGCCTATTTCCGCTATTGAGGCCTAACACCGACGCCTGTAGACGAGCTACACCCAACCAGGAATTTTGCCGAACCTCTTCCCTTAAGAAGAGTAGGGATCTCTTACTTGCCTAACATTTAATAGACAAGGGGCCGACGGCTTTACATCCCCTCCGAAGGATGGTATATCTCCTATACAACCCTCGCCTAAGGTTGTATAGCTTCCGCGCATACACTGATATACAAGCCGCTGGAAGATGTGTGAGGCGAGAACGCGGTTTCCGTTGGAATGGTCACCCATCCAAGTACTAACTGCGCCTGTCATTGCTTTACATCGCATACCGAAGTATGTACATAGTAAAGACGCACCTACGCTCGCCCCATGATGCAACTTATACGCCACGAAAATATGTATGCGTTTAGTGTTAATAATGCACAACGCAAAAATTTATTGATAAGGATGCGCCTTAACGACGTATTATTCTGTTAGCTCTTATACAAATGTACTTCTTTCTATGTTGCACAGATGGAACGAGATACTTTAAAATACCAAATGCACAGTAATCAAGGAATCGACAGCTGCAAATTAAAATGGTAAGCGCCGGGCTCATTGGATCGAGTTCTGGTTTTATACTTTTCATTGCTAATACTATTTTCTTACCTGCTTGGCACATGGCTGGCTGTTGACGTTCCCAATTTTTTCTCCTTCACTTAAAACCGGTGTGCTCTGTAACAATGTAAAATAATACTGACTATATTAAAAATAACAATTTCTGGTTGTATTCGATAAGATATGAGCGTTTCCTGAGCTTCAGATTAATAAATAAAGGCGAGTTGTGGTTAGAGCTGGGGAATGACTATACTTTTAAAAATTGTTAAAACGCCTACTTTGTGAAAATATTAAGACACAGAGTGATCAAATTGTTCTTGAGAAAAACATATTGACTATATGTAGATATATACTTCTCAAATACTAAATATGATCAACTACATTTTTTGTGTACTTGTTATTCAATTAATATCGTCATGAAGATCCTGTTACATCGATATCACATAATCTAAAATTAAATGCAACGTTTCCTACGAGGTAAATTTTAAAATGACAATGGTAAAAAATTACCCTATTACCTAATATTAATAATGTAGTAGGTTAAAGATACGTTTAGTTTAGTTCTTCACGCTTTTATACCGACTTCGGTCCAGTAGGTCCAGCGGATAAGTAGGCTAGCATACACAATAAATATAAACCAACTAAAAATTGTCACGTACATATACAGGGTGATTTATGTAAACATGCGGAAAATAAAATGGTATACAAGCGAGTATACAAGTCTGTCATGTGGGAAAGCCTCTGTAAAATTTTAAAGCGATCCGAGGTAATTTATTATATTCTTTTGCATTAAAACCTGCAAAGATACGCTTCTGAATGGATGAGTTATGCTATCTCGCGCGTTCACACACGTGTCGCTTGTTTGTTTAGCAGGTAATATCAGCTGTCTTAGTGGTCTACGGTCAGTGCGCCACGCGTTCACTGTTCAGTTCAGTGACTCTTCGATTTCCGTTTAGAACATTTCCCATTTTTGTTAAATTTTAAACTGTATTCGCAAATATCGAATTTAAGTGCAGTGCAACGAGTTCGTGACAACGGGTTTTGTTTACCAGGCGACAGAGAACGTGCAGTAAATCGTCCTGTTGAAGTAGACGAAGAAGCTCTATAATTACTAGAACAAGACCCTTCAATAAGTACCCTATACGCGAGAATCGTTTTTACCCATAGCACATAAGAAAGGAAGTGATTTCGTTGCACCGTATTACGTCAGATTGGTTAGTCATAGGAGGTGGCGCATTTCTAAAAAAAAAAAAAAAAAAAAAATAAGGTATTTTTTGCCAAATTTTTTTATTTCCTAATTTTTTTAACTCCTCTTGGTGGGGACAACCCACTGAATAATTTTCCGCATGTTTAGGTAAATCACCCTGTATATACGCATCGAACTCAGAATTTTTCTGAAATCGGTTAATAAAAAGTATTGTTAAGATGTTATGTGCTGCGTGCTGCCCTCTAATGGTGAGAGAAATGTAATTAGTCCTTGGTCAGAGTGAAGGGAGACCTGTTTAGTTGACGGGTCGACAGGGCATCGCCATCTGTAGGCCAACTGACGAACCGCCATTTAGCGCCTAGAAAACGATAGAAATTTCCAGCACATTCGGGAGGGTTCTGGAAGGAGATTCGAGTACACATGATCAGATGAAATAAAGAACAGTAACAAGTTGTGATTTAAAGTAGTGAATTTATGTTAGATTGAAGTTATTATTAGTGTTACTTTAGGAATTAATTATTGTAATTTAAGTGATTAATAAATCAGTGGTTTGTGAAGATTCTTGTTGCAGTTTATTGAACCTATGTACATGGTGTTTAGTGGAGGGTGTAAACACGTGACAATTGGTGTCGGAAGCGGAATTGCAACAGGATTTCTGGAGAATTCGACGAGGTTCCAGAAAGTTCTATGTTCTATTTGGAAGCCACTGCAGATATTGAAGGGCTTTCAACTGAGAAGTGATATAGACACTAAATAAGACCTATTTGTGATATTTCGAGAAAATTTCTAGAACATTCTATTCCGGATTTTGTGGAAATACTTGACTTTAACCTGATATAGATTTTAAATAGGACTTGTTAGTGCTTTTTCGGAAACTTTTTGATGGAAACAAGAAGTATGGCTGCGGAAAAACACAGGAATGTTGTACAATTAAGAAAAATTATGTTGGACGAGGAAATGAGACACCAAGAAGAAAAACAAGAAATGACACACCAAGAAGAATTAAGAAAAAATATGCAAGTCCAACATGACACTCTCCTGTCAACCACTGATGAAATCAAAAATGAAATTAAGGAGGATATAGTAATTGAAAATAATAAAGTTAATGACGTTGAATAAAAGTAGATAAGGTGGAACAAAAAGTTGGCAAAGTTGTAGCAACAGTTGCTGACGTCGAAGGAAAAATGATTGATATTGAAGGAAAATTCCGGGTAGTTGAGGGAAAAATGGAACGACGTAAGCGACAGTTGAGAGAAAACGGAGCCCAGTTAGTCGTAGCATCGGGCCCTCAATTACAACCGACCTCCTTTGACGGAAAAACTTCTTGGTCAACTTACAAAAGACAATTTGACGGAACTGCCTGTGCTAACAACTGGAATAACGAAAAAAAGGTTATGGCATTAGTTTTAGCTTTAAGGGGCCATGCATCAGAAGTGCTTCAGACGATTCTAGTGGCGCAGCAACAAGATTTTAAAGTTTTAGAGGCTACATTAGATCTAAGATATGGCGACCAACACCTCGCCCAGCTTATCACGCACCCAAAAAGCTGGGGAAAGCCTACAAGAATTTTAAGCTGCTGTTGAGAGACTGGCACACTTGGCTTATCCAAATGCACTAAGGCAGTTCCAGGAGCAATTGGCAATTGACGCGTTTAATGATGGCATAAAAGACGAGGAGATCAGGCGGGTCCTTAGGCTATCTCGGCATAACAGTAGTGGTGAAGCATTGATCCATGCACTTGAAATAGAAGCCGCATATATATATATTCCTCGTGGCACAGAGTACGATCCGTCTCTGTGAAAGAAGCCCAATCAGAAGAAACAGATTTCGACACCATGCGTAAAATGATAAGTCAATTAATGACCAACACAAGTCTTCCAGGCAAACAGGAAAACAGACAAGGAGATGTAAAGCCTAGCGGAGGTATTCGTGTTACCAGTGCAGTATACCAGGGTATATGATGCGAGACTGTTGAAAATGGAACACTGGGGAAGGAAACGCTGTAAGAAAAGAGGAAATCTACTCCGATAAGGTGAAATTGATAGCTATACTAAAAGACATACAGAAAATGGTCGCGCAAGTACTGAATGAATTAACTTAATTGCCACCAGAGCTGAAACAGGAACCGCAACCGCTGAAGCAGCAGGGAAGTTGTGAAAGTCTGACAAAAGGAATCCGTTGTTATAATTGCGGCAAATTTGGGCATGTCAAGAGTAATGTCGCCAGAGGCACACTAAAGAAGTGAATGCCGAGGATGTAAAGAAACAGCATGATGTACTCTTAAGGAAGATTTTCAAACTTTCACCCACCTTGGGAAGGGCCGTTACTATCATCACCTGGATCAATGATGTCGTTTATCCGATTCAACGTGGAAAGAAGTCCAACATGAAAATCGTGCACCTGGACAGGTTGGCGTAGTACGTTGGGGAATCTGAATTACCTGACCGGGACGTTCAGGCTTAAGGAGGGGCAGTGTTATGTGCTGCCCTCTAATGAAGATAGATGTAATTAGTCCTTGGTCAGAGTGAAGGGAGACCTGTTAAGTTGACAGTCGGTAGGGCAGCGCCATCTGTGGGCCAACTGACGAACCACCTAGACGACTATAGAAATTTCCAGCATATTCGGGAGGGAAGGAGATTCGAGTAAATTCGATGCGTATATATATATATGGAATGTATTTGAGAGTTCAGTTCTGTTTACAGCACAGTTCTGATATACAGAGTTCTATATTAGACGAACAAGTGATCAGATGAAATAAAGAACAGTAGCAAGTTGTGATTTAAAGTAGTGAATTTATATTAGATTAAAGTTATTATTAGTTGTGTTATTTTAAGGATTAATTATTGTAATTTCAGTGATTAACAAATCAGTGGTTTGTGAAGATTCTTGTTGCAATTTATTGAACCTACGTACGGGGTGTTTACTGGAGAGTGTAAATACGTGACAGTATTTTCTAATAAAAAATTCAAACGTCAGAAAAACATGACATTTTTTAACTCATTTCACAAAATTAAAATTTGACATTTTAGACGGCTGTGCGTATTAGGAACAGAGGTAAAAGTGCTTTTTCTGATATTATATAAATACTGGAGATACACTTTTTCATGTTTTCTGACGCTGTGAGCAGAAGAAAAAGTACGACTGATTGCTTATAAATAATAACGATATATTAAATAATACAAAACTTGTGCTTTAATTATTAAATAAAAATACGCCATAATTTAACTGTTTGAACATTATATTTCATTATTGTCGGCAATTTCCGCAAGCTCAGGGGATGTATAATCGTGCTGTGCTGAGTTTGTGGTTGATTCCTTGTGAAGTATATTCAAAATAATTAATATTTTTTCGAGTAAGCACTGCTTTTAGACGTTCCAAAATAATATATTCATATCACTCTACATACGTTTCGGCCTCTTAAGTCTTTTTTGAGAGCATTGCAAGCTGAATGCAATGCTCTCGAAAAAGGAACGACACGATATCAATTGAGACTAAGACGTTCCTTAATAAATCAAATGAACATGTTTCCAAATTCCGGATCAATTTTTTTCGGTATATTAGCCATTCCTATTACCAAAATTACTGGGCTAAATAAAGTATAGATAAAATACCCTCTCTATGAGTAACATTCCATAACTATAATGGAGTAAAAATAGTCAAAAATAGATAGAGAAAATTTTATATGGAACAACGCGACAAAGAAAAATAAGTTTGTTTTGATGAAACTAAGAATACCCTGAGTTTTCTGCTTCGTGTAGGTGGGGGAACCCTATTTTTTTTTCGCGAAAAGGGGGTAAATTGGTCATTTTTTTAAGGGTGGTTTTTCAGTTTTAATTTATTTTGGACCCTTTAAAATGCTAGTTAAGAAACGAGAACGGTACCCTTTTATTGTAGATGTTCAAGGAACCTTCAGTTCAAATTTCGTGAAAATTGGTTCACCGCCTCCCACGATATATATATAAATATAATGAAAAAAACGTAAAAAAGTGAATTGTGGCTAACTTGGCAAAAATTAAACCGAATTTGATTAAATTTTAGACAAAACTAACCTATATAACCAAGAAATAGCCTGCCAAATTTTAGCAAAAATATCCAACAGTTTCGCCGCAATTCCATTTTTAGTCCAAATTTCACAAAATTTTCAAAACTTTCCCCAATCTGCCCAAATGGTCGAACGATTTTATTTTTACTAAATTGAAGGTATTCTTATGTACTTTCATGTGATGTAACTAAAAAATAACTTTCTTTTAATTTAGCCGATTTTTTTTGTAATTTTTCGTATGTACATGCGCGCGGCGATTTCCCGTCATTTAGGTATTATACGTATGCGCGCACAAGTATACGTGGAATTATTCATTATAAAAATTTCAATATTAATAATAAAAAGTGATTGTGATCAGGTTTTAAATATTTGCATTAAAAAAAACTCGAAAAAAGTAAAATATAATTTTTTTTTCGAAAATTCACTTGATTTTTTTTTTATACATTGATTATTGATTAATTTCTCTTTCTAGTAGTTGTATTAGATGTGCTACTGAATCGGTAACTCGAGTTTGGAATATTTCTTCACCCTTGTCATCGTTAAAGTCATATGCATCTGAGATATTCTCTGAAGTACCAAAACTGACTGGATTTTGGATGGCAGCAAACAACAGATAATGATCCGATGCCGATAATGACTGATAAAGCTCCTCTTCCTAATCAATTACTCAATATAATTGCTTGTGGTAAGGTCGGTTGCAAACCTAAACGTTGCTGATGCAAAACCATTGGCGTCACATGCAGCAATTTATGCCACAATGGAAGGAATACTGTGTGTCAAAATGTAGATAGTATCGTTGACGAAGCTGTGGTTGATGAAGAGCCTGAGCAATTAGAAATTAGTCAGATATTTACGATATTGAAGAATTCGAAGAAGATGATAGTTCTGAAAAAGACCCAAGTAACACTAATGCTCTTATTGCGATCTCCAAGGTCGCTTTAAAACTATACAATAAAACTTCGAATAAAACCAAATGATCTTCGAGACAGCCTTAGGACCACCATAAAGCGAAAAAGGGCCCATCCTAAAAGGGTCTTCAAGACTAAATTTTAAAACTATATTAAAACCATTTAGTTTTATTTTATATTCTTAAAAAGTTCTTAAAGGCCTCTTTAAATTTATGTATTAAAACTTGTTAACTGACATTTTGCTCTTAAAATATACTTGCAGCAGACTAAATTACATTGAGAATCATTATAATTGATCCTAAAAGGGTTTTATTTTGTTTACTAAAATCGGACAACTTTTGTGTGAAATAGTTAAAACGGCAAGTCTCTATATAATATTAGTAGTAATACCTATATAAAGCAGATCATAAATAATATTCAAATGCAAACTATTCTGGTAAAGAATTTAACAATGGATGGCACTTTTCTGACAATATATAATAAAATACTTCTACACAACTCAAGCGTCATCAATTTAATGTTTCTTTTATTATTTATAAAATATCGTCAAATTTTATTTTGCATCTAAACATCTAAATACATTTTTTTAAATTAAATTGCATGTTTAGACACACCGTTCTTCAGTTATTTAAGGATGTAAGGCGCATATATATTAATAATAATATTTTTTTCTCTGGCTATTGAAAATGTCCATCATCGCGGAGTCTGTATTTTATATAAAACATGGTGTGATCTTGATTAAAACTGATTGCAAGTTTATAGAACATTTTAAATCTTATAAGACTTAAAACATCGTTTTATTTACCACTTTAAGTATTGTAGAGGAAAACGATAAATGAAAACGGTCACAGACGTAGTGGGGAATAGAGAGGGTAGTGGCTATGCATAACGCATAGCTGTTTGTATCACATCATGTTTTACGTCTTTTATGTCGCGTGCATTAGAATGAGAGAGAAGGTCAGGCTTGTGTTGTTTGCCAACTAGCACGAACGACATGTGAGATATGGTACTTCAGAGGCGGACTTAGTTTACTTTCATATACGGCGGAGTGTACGGGTGTAAGTGCAATTAATACATTAATACATTAGTTTATATTTGTCTTTTTGCTGGTATGTAACTTATTTATTACAAAAATGAGTCGATTGAGTGATTGTGAGTGTGAAAGTGACAGTTATAGTGATTTCAGTGATAAAGAAAATAAAATTCCAAATGAGTTTCAAGGGAGAAAAAAACGGCATTTAAGCAGTGACGGGAAACAAATTTGTTTAAATGTGTACAATACTCTTTTACAGCGACTAATGATTTAGATATATTAAGGGAAACAGAATCTTTAACCCACGTTCCCTATTCCACATTGTACAAACTAGTGAAAACAGGTGTTACCGAAAGAAAGCAACGTTGCGACGCTGGTATATCAAAAATTTTAGATCCATCAATAGCAAAACTTTTAAAAAATGTAATTTATGATGCATATCAGAAAAATGAAATCCCGACTGTTGACGTGGTAGACAGAAAACTAAAGGAAATGGATTGTCCTTTGAAATATACGACAAGAACTTTAAGGAACTGGCTGAAAAAAATTGGATTTAAATTTAAAACAATTAATAAACGCGTGGCGATTATGGAAAGCAGACGAATAGTGGATTGGCGACATTCATATCTAGAGGAGATTAAAAAGTTCAGAAGGGAAAATAGAACAATTTATTACCTAGATGAAACTTGGTATGACACTCACGATACCGTAAAAAAAGGATGGACTGATGGAACTAAAAAATGTCTACCACATTGCCTCCAAATAAGGGGACTCGATTGGTTATATTACACTGTGGATCAGGTGATGGATGGGTAGATAATGCATTGAAACTATGCGGGAAAAACATGGAAGAGTGTAACGTGGATTATCACAAGAATATGGAGGGAGTAATTTTTGAAAAATGGTTTGAAAATACTCTAATTCCAAAATTAAAGCCAAATAGTGTTATTGTTCTTGACAATGCGAAGTACCATTCAAGAGAATTATATAAAATTCCTAATAAGAGTTCGACTAAATTGGAGTTGCAAATTTTTTTAACGGATCACGACCTATATTATATGGACAGTTATACTAAAGCAGAATTGTTGGAAGTCCTTCATACGAAAACATTTGAGAAGAATTATGTTATAGACAGTATAGCTGAAAGATTTGGCCACAAAGTTTTAAGATTACCACCATATTATTGTATTTTCAACCCAATAGAATTGATTTGGGGAAAATTGAAAAAAAATATCAGAAAAGGAAATACTTTTCCAAAATTCGACAAAAAAGTGATAGAGTTAATTAAAAGCGAAGTGTCCAAAATTACCAAGGAAGATTGGGAAAAGAGAATTGCCAAAGTGATTAGAATTGAGGATGATTATTTGAAACTTTGTGAATTTAATAAAAATGGGGAAAATAAATTCATTATAAATTTAGAAGAGGACAGTTCATCATCTGAAAATGAAGAAGAGGGGGAGAACGCACAGGATTCTGAGGAAGAAATGATTGTGATGACTTGTGATTGAAGAAGTGGTAGTGATATACATAAGTTTATTATTTGTGTCCGTTTTTGTGTTCAATGATAGTGATCGTGATATCAAGCTTATTATTTATGTCATTTTGTGTGTTCGTAAGTATTTTAATCTATTTTTATTTATTTAAAGAATTCAATTATATTTAATTTTATTTATTTGGAGAATACATATTTTATTTACGAAAATTTACTATTTCGAGTTTTGTTTCTGTTTTTAGAGGTTTATTGTTATTTTTTAATTTATTTTGAGAATACCTATATATTTTTTTACTGTTACTATTTTAAGTTTTTTTTTGTTTTTAGATGTTTATTGTTATTTTTTTTATTTATTTTGAGGATACCTATATATTTTTTTACTGTTACTGTTTAGTTTTATTTTTTGTATAATTTTCTTTATCCTGTACTAATATTCTTTACCCATCCTATCATGGCAAGATATGCTCATACCTCCCCGTGGTTCTTGCTAGGTAGTAACAATTTACTCAAATATTAAGTGAACTAGGATACTGTAACTACTGTATAGTCAGTAGTGTAAATTGTTGCCAGCTAAACTGAGCCCACACAACAAAAGCCAATGCAATTTTCTTATGGAAAAGTAACTTCCGTTAAATTGGTTGAATTTTTGATATGTTGTGTATCCTATTTCTGTATCAAATGCATCAATGTCTCAGATTTGTTTAATAACACCTAAACAGTATAATTGATTGTCTTATCATATCATATGACGTCATAGCAGGTCATGTCGTGTCACAGAACCTCATAGTGGTCACTTTGAATTTTATTGTGATCTGAGCACCTAGAAGTAAGAGAAAAGAATGTTATTTAAATCATGATGTTCTATGACACGATATTACATGCTATGACGTCATATGACGTGACGGCGTTTGAGATGAACCATGAACCATGACAGTTATGAGGTGTTTTCAAACCACTGTGAGACCCCAGAAGCAAAAAAAAGAGTACTGATTTAACCCAGACCCATACACCTCAAATAAACGATAATTCTTACTTTAGCAAGCTTTATCTCAAGACTGTGAAAGTTTGTCAATTTGTGCCAATTGAGACATTTGATCAGAGAGATGGGATACACAACATATCAAAATTTCAACCAATTTAACGCAAGTCACTTTTCCACAAGAAAATTGCGTGGTCCTTTAAAAGCGTAAACAGACATACGTACACAATATAGTTAAGTCCGGGCCTGCCTTCTTAGCGTCTCACCTCGCACCCCCCCTCTCAATTTCCTCTTTCCCGCACTATACAATTACTCTCGTGGCCTTATTGATTTAAAGTGGTTTGGCGCGCGAATGAAATCCTAACCTTACAAATTGTGCTGTGTGTATATTGGGAAGATGGCGTTTTCTCCGAATGTGGAGGGGGTAGAATTAGTTTTAATAAAGTAGTGAAAAATCCAACAGGTATTTCTTTTAACCAAATTGAATAAATTAAAACCTTTGAGCTTTAAAATATTCTTAATGTACTCTTTAAAACGTAAAAATTATATTTTTGGATTGAATGCGGAATTTTATTGAGCATATAGGCTTGAGATAAAATAGTTTTCTTAATGGGTTTTAATGAGTGGAATGGTAGCTCAGTTGGTTAAGGCGTCTGGCTAGCAAACTGAGTTGCCTAGCGAAGTGGGTTCGATACCCACAAGGCGAAACAATTTTTCATTAAAAAAATTGCCCCAAGAGTGGTTCGGAGTCCACATTAAACTGTAGGGCCTCGTCTCTCTTTACCTAGCACAAGATCCTTGAGATCTTCCAGGGGGTTACTTCGGTAACTTGAGAGGCGGTTAAGAAAACAAAACAAAGAAAAACAAAACATCAAGGGTACTCCATAAAACTACATTAAAACTATTTGTTCCAAAATGGATTGTTTTAAAACCAACTTGCTATTTAATCCATCAAAAAGCAAATTAGTTTTAAAATAGCCAATGTCAAGAGTATTATAAAACTAGTATAATATCAATAGGGCATTAAGAACAAATAGTTTTTTATTTTAATTTAAAGAGTACATTAAATTCTTTGCATAAGAATAAGTGGCCTTTAAAAACTTTTAGTTTATCTTAAGGTAACTTTAAAACCAATATCATTTTATTGAACATATTAAAGCACTTTTAAACCCTAAATAAATCAAAAGTATCTTATAATTGTTACTTGGGGATGTTTGTACTTCAGAGAATATCTATACGATTTTAGCGATGGCGGGGGTGAAGAATTAACCAAACTCCAGTTACCGGTTCGGAAGTATACACTTCTTATAGAGCACATCTAGTACAACTACTAGAAAAAGAAAACATTAATAAAATAATAATCAATAGAATAGAATAGAATATTTATTGACCATTTATGATACAGTGTATATATGGTAAGTCAGGGAATACAAAAAAGTAGTAAATATATGTATATGTAACAAAGAAGAACAAATAGAAAAGTGTATATAACAATTATCTTAACACTAACATTATAAAAGAAAAGATAATACGTTAAAATTACATGACACTAATAGACACATTAATCGATAAAAACAAAAATACAAGATAACAATTTAAAAACAAGAAACAATCCACTATGGGATTAAAAAATCTGAATATAAAAAGTCTTTTATGTTATAAAATGAATTCAAAATTAATAATTCTTTTTTTTTTTTTAATTTATAAAAGTTCGTTAAGATTTTAATTTCGTTAGGCAACACATTGTATAGCAGTATATAGTTATAATATAGGGAATGTTCATATCTTGTTGTGGAATGCCTAGGAATCGACAATAATTGGCCGTGTCTCGTAAAAGATAATGTCATATCTAGGTTAGTTCCCAACAATTTACCTAATTCTGCCAAAATTAGATGGTCATGGATTACTGTAGATGGTAGCCGCCTTTGCAAACCAAAATTCAAACAAACGGTTTTTCTCTCATTTAAGATGAGTCTATTCCTTTGACACCACATTCCTAGTTCATCAATAACGTTATCAACTAGCCGTTCTACCTCTTCAGGGGTGTGGGCAGATACAGTTACGGTGGTGTCATCTGCAAACATAGTTACATGTCCACTTTTTATATAATAAGGCATGTCATTTACGTAAAGTAGAAAAAGGAATGGACCAAGCACGGAGCCTTGAGGAACTCCAAGATTTAAATTTTTTACTGCAGAAAGTTCATTATTTAATTTGACTTTTAATGTTCTTCCGTCCATGTAAGACATAATCCAATTCAATATGTTTCCTCGGAAACCCATGTTATATAATTTATCTTTTAAGTAGCTTTTATCGACCGTATCAAACGCTTTTGATAAATCGAACATCAGTGTTACAACATATTTTCCGTTGTCTAACGACGAATATACGTAGTCTAACAAATGGAAGCAAGCAGTATCTACAGATTTTCCCGATCTAAATCCGTGTTGCGATGCAGTCAACAATTTATTTACTTCGCAATATGACCATAAGCGGCCATATACAATTTTTTCTATGATCTTAGATACAGAACTTAAGACGGATATTTGTCGATAATTGTCAATATTCAGGGGATCTCCACTCTTAAAAACAGGCACTACTACAGCCAGTTTTAAGACGTCAGGAAAACATCCATCTTCCAACGATTTATTTATTAGATATAAAAATGGAGTAATAATCTTGTCCATAATATTTATTATCACATGTAAACTTAGGTCATCAAAACCTGCCGAGTTTTTATTTTGAAGGGTATTTATTATACCCTGCACCTCATCCTCTGTGCATATATGTCAAAAGTTTAAAAAAAAGCAATGAATTTTCGAAAAAAAAATTATATTTTACCTTCGAGAGTTTTTTTATTTAAATATTTAAAACCTGCTAACAATCACTTTTATTATTAATATTGAAATTTTTAGAATGAATAATTACACGTATGCTTATGCGCGCATACGTATAATACCGAAAATGACGGGAAATCGCCGCGCGCATGTATATACCAAAAATGACAAAAAATCGGCTAAATTAAAAAAAAGTTATTTTTTAGTTGCATCACGTGAAAGTACAGAAGAATAACTTCATTTTGGTAAAAAAAAAAATTCATTCGACCATTTGGGCAAATTGGGGAGTTTTAAAAATTTTGTGGAATTTGGACTAAAAATAGAATTGCGACCAAACTGTTGGATATTTTTTGCTAAAATTTGGCAGGCTATTTGGCTATTTCTTGGTTGTATAGATTAGTTTCGTCTAAAATTTCATCAAATTCGATTAAATTTTGGCAAAGTTGGCCGTAATTCAATTTTTTATGTTTCTTCAGTATATTTATATACATATTGTGGAGGGCGGTGAACCGATTCTCACGAAATGTGAACTGAACGTTCCTTGAACACCTACAATAAAAGGCCACCGTTCTAGTTTCTTAACTAGTTTTAAATGGTACAAAATAAATTAAAACTGAAAAACCACCCTTAAAAATGACCAATTTACCCCTTTTTCGCGGAAAAAAGGTTTCTTCACCTACTCGAAGCAGAAAACTCAGGGTATTCTTAGTTTCACCAAAACAAACTTATTTTTCTATGTCGCATTGCTCCATGTAAAATTTTCTCTTCTTCTCTGCTATCATGCAATTATGCGTAGGTGACTATCTCAGAGTGAGGGTTCTTTCCTTGGCCGCGTGACATAGTTCGCCGGTGTTGGTTATTCCAGTCCATTGTTTAATGTTCCGTAACCAGGACATTTGTTTACGCCCTACTCCTCTCTTGCCTTCAATTTTTCCTTGTTTGTAGGATTAGTTGTGGTATTCTGTATTTCGGTCCTCTTAAAATGTGTCCCAGGTAGTTTATCTTGCGTTTTTTAATCAAGTTAAAGAGCTGCCTCTCCACATTCGCTCTTTGCATTACGTCGTCGTTACGAATTATATCTACCCAGGATATGCGAAGCATTCTTCTCAGTAACCACATTTCAAAAGCTTCCAATCTATTAATTGATGTGACTTTAAGTGTCCAGGTTTCCATTCCATAGAGTAAGATTGACCACACATAACATTTGACCATTCTGTACCGGATCAAAAAGGACAGACTTTGGTTGTATAGGAAGGGCCTCAATTTAGTGAATGCCTGCCTTGCTTGCTGTATGCGGCATTTTATTTCATGTTGTGGATCCGTCATTTAATAAGGTACCCAGATATTTAAATGTATGTACTCGTTCTATGGGCGCATTATCGATATTTATGGCGACATTTTGCAGAGGTAAGGGATTCCTGCTCACAATCATGAGTTTTGTATTGTGAGCATTAATTTTCAGGCCATTATCCCTACCCACTATGTTTATTTTATTTACCAGCCGCTGAAGATCTTCGTGGTTATCAGTAATAATTACTGTATCGTCGGCATAACTTACATCTGATATCACGTTTACTTTTATCTCGCCTGTTTCGCCTTCCAGATCGCTAGAAAATATGTTTTCAACGTAAAGGTTAAATAGTATCGGTGACAAAATGCACCCTTGACGGACCTTTTCTCTATAAATCTAAATTTACTCCACTAATACTTTATTTACTCTGCTCATAACTGGATTAACAACTTTAATGATTATTAACCTCTACTACTTAAATTTTTCCGTCATATCGAATACAAAAGCATATCATAACAGTAACCTCTATATCCTGAGTAATCTACATGCATGTGAATGTCCATAAAATTATCATACAAGGCGAATAAATTAGTTCTATTTTCTTGTCTTCAACAGTAAAAAGACGATTGTGTGAATCATCTGTGAATTCTACATAATTAGGGCGGAATGTCTTTGGTTATTATCTAAATATCAATGATTATAAAAAGGGACTTCCCGTTTCTTGCTTGAAAAACAACTTTCAATTTATAGACATGAAATTAATAACGTTTTGCAAATGATACTAGGTAATAGTTATCTCTACTATAACTATAAATACACAGTAGCAATTTAAAAATCAAGGACAAGTCGATGCAAGTTAATATATTATTAGAAATGATAATAACTTATCTTTTACAGTTTTTAATATGTTAACAAACTTGTGGTAAAACATGACTGTGAACTTTTCAAAAGTTCAGAAAAGAAGACGAAGACGATTCTCGACGACAGAAATTTTATTTATAAGTAAACCGTACGTTAGGATTTAATTTTACATACCCATGTAATGCGCCTTTCAGTGGGGAATTCTACCGTGCAAAAGGTGGGGTAGTTCCAATTTCTTTATATGTTGAATAGGTTTAGGTCCATCTTGAACTAAAGGTGCAAAAATTGATTCTTTCAAAATAAATCTCCAACGGTTAATCCCACGATAAAAATACTTTCTAACAAACTTAAAGAAGACAAAATTCACTACACTTTTTGTATAAACTTTTTTCGCTAGTCTCATAAATAACGAGTTGCGCAAAAATGAATATTTTTCCAATAAATAGTCAAAACCTATTTCTGTTGATAAATTTTATATAGAAAAAATTAAACGGAATTATTTTTATGTGTTTCCAAATCGCTAAATAACATTATGGCAAAACTTATTCACACTACAGTGATTTATTTTTGTCGCATACATTTTCGTATTGTTAATATTAGTGGACTAATATTTCAAAATTTAATGAGCTTTGTAATAAATATTTCCTATACAGCAGGTATAGACCGCCCCTCATGCTCTTTTCTGTCTTTTGTTATGGTTTAAAAGGGTCTCGTCCCTAGCCCTTTTCTGTTTAGTTTTTAAGTTACAGAAAATTGACTGAACAATTTAACATGGAAAAAGCAAGTAAGCAGCTGTCAATAGTTGTCATTAGAATTTTCGATATTCATTAACTAACCATACATACTACAGTCCACAACCAGTGAGCTATTACCAAGAGATAATTGCAGCACGGAATAGCAAGGAACAAAAGACAAATATGCTGAATTGCAAACAGTCATAAGTCTTGAGACCCCAACACTTTTTCTTCTTCTATTGGTAGCAGTCAACAGTAGGATAAAAATCGGCAAAGAGACAATAATTGCCAGTGATTCACTAATGTTGTTCCAGAGAATTTGCATTGCAAACAAATCCGACGATAAGTTGGAGGACGGATGCGCAAGAACACAAATCATCGTCATATATGCTGTTTTTGCACAACTTCCAGAAGGCGTGGAACTCGAATAACAAAATCTGGATGGAAGATATCTTTTGCACAACGATTTTTAGCCAATGAAAATAATAAAGTTCGTTTGATTTGATTGACAATACAGTGATTTACTTGTGCTCGAAATTTGATGTTGTTTTTATTATTGGTGAGGACGTCGACCTCCTAGTTCTGCTGACACCTTTAGCATCACTCCTCAACAACATTTACTTTCGCAAACCTGGGAGAGGAAAGCTGCTGAAAGACTGTATGCGTCATACAGTTTGAAGCATAAAGGAGCCGCTGAAAACATTCTGTTTCTGCACGCAGTGGAGACGATACGACATTGTCCACCTTTCACCAGGCAAGACAATATTTTTTTTCGCTTATACACAATAATGCTAGACACAATGCTATCGACATCTTCAATCATGAAACAAAATATAAAGATATCACAGACGCTGGATTACACGTGCTCGATGCCCTATGTGGTGGAGATGTGGAACAAGAAAAGTTGGAAGAAGTCCGCTATCATCGCTTCATAACATCCACAACAAAGAGCCAATTTAAGCTTGCTTCTTTGCCACCAACAAAGGACACTGCACAGCATCATTCGTTTAAGACATCAGGTGCAAAATTAATATACAGTTCACAAAAAACCGGAAGAATGAGCCTAGAGACTGGCACTGTAGACTTTGTTAAATTTCATATCATGCAGTTGCAAAAAGGGATACGGTGCAGTATGTCGCTGCAGAAAAGCAGGATTGAAGTGCTCCATTACTTGAGGGTTTTGTAATGGTCAATCGTGCAAGAATGTGCCAGAGGTTCGCATCGGGAGCGATGACGAGGATAAGGTTACCTTTTCAATGAAAGCCCAGATTATCAGCATCGAAGAGAATCAGTTAGAAGATGACACTGAGAACGAAGACACTAATGATGACGTTGACATTAACTTATCTGGACCCTCGAGAAGAAAATAATAATTTTTTTGGAGAAATGTTCATCTTTGCGTCGCTGTAACTCGTTACCTATAGAAAATAATTTAGAGAATTTTGTCTTCTTTAAGATTTTTAGAGTATTTTTATCGTCGGATCAACCGTTGGAGTTAATTTGACAAATCAATTTTTTGCACCTTTAATTCAAGATAGCAGCTCGAACGGCAACCTCTCAAGTCGAGAACTTGGATTTCATATTAGGGCCTAGACTATGCAACATATAAAAAAATTGGAACTACCCCACCTTTTGCACGTCAAAAGTCATTTTTTCCCTTCCTGATTGGTCTATAAAGTTAAATGTGCTGTACAAATTACAGTTGTAGGAAATTTAAATGACCGTGGTAAAATTTATGTCGGGTCCGTGTTGCAATAAACATTCATCTGAATGTATACCACGGATATTCAAATTTCCCACTGTACTTTCTTATAAATAATAAGATTTTCTCTTCAACGATTAGATTGATGTATTTACCGATATCCATATTCTTTCACATAGTTATTGTTCGCAACATTCACAGTGAAGAGAAATTCTGAGCTGTTGATTTTCATTTAGAAGACAATGTTTTTCATTCACTTTATTCGGATGTAGACAATTTCATATTAACCTCTCCACAATAAAATTGTGAGAGGTTACTAAAATTGGTTCAAAAACGAAAATTGAGATAACATCAAATCTTTACGTTTTGAGGTCCTAGGAACCCAAAAAAGTGGTTTTTGAAAAATGTCTGTGTGTGTGTATGTGTGTTCGCACGATAGCGCCGAAACTACTGAACGGATTTGAATGAAACTTTGCATGTGCGTTTCTTTAGTGCCCCAGAAGATCTGAAAAGGTTTTGGTTGAGATCGGATTACGTTTAGTGCCATTTTGACGCAACAAGTTGTTTATTTTATAATTACTTTCAATTTGCAATGGAACCATTGAAAGCAGTTAAAATTCTGATTTCAATGATATATCACATTTCCACCCTTTCGATTTGGTTTCCGTGAAAAAAAAATAAAAACAAAGCAAATATGAAGCATAGATCGCATTTCGCATGACATGATCGATGCGCGTAGCCGTTACGTCGTAAAACTCGTCACATCACGTGTCCATTCACGTGTGAGGGTTTCTTCACTACTCTAGAAGTAGAGCGGATTACGTTTAGTGCCGTTTTTAAATATATATACAGACAAATCGAAGAATTAAACTACAAATATTCCTCTAAAATCTAGTAAAATTACTGAAATGCTAATGTTTCATTTAACAAAGACAGCCGCGAGCGATCGGATTGCAATGAGCAAATTTTGACGATTGTCATTATCATCGTTTGTCATCTGAAATATTTGTAACTTTTAGTGATTGCACCAGTGGATTGTCACAAACTTTAAAGGTAGATGTAACAATATCAATATCATATGCTTTCTGTACCTTCGTTGGTGAATTTATTATAGATTATCACTTTACCAATTTTCAGTTTGTTGCTTTACAAATCTGTAATATTTAGAATAACTAGACTTTTTTAGTCGTTCAAGTGATGTTAAAGTTGTTAATATCCTAATAGTATATTAATTAACGAGCGATAATGTAGGTAATAACTCGCATAGATGAAATTTGCAGCACGAGCCGCAGGCGAGTGTTGTAAATTCATTAAGTTGAGGGTTTTTTTAGTGCCCCAGAAGATCTGAAAAGGTTTTGGATGAGATCAAATTACGTTTAGTGCCGTTTTGTCACACAATTTAATGCTCTTTTCGGCTTCAAAGATCTACCGAGTGGGGAGGTTCCAGCCGCTTCCAGTAGCTGCCAATTTTTTTCTTTTAAATTAGGTCTTTTGATGTTTTGAAATTAATTTGTCTATACAACTGCCATAAAAATGTCAAAATTCATACCTAATTTAAAACGTAATTTTTGCACATTTTCAAGTGGTTGTAGAAAAATTATTAAGGAAAACAGAGTGGGGGTATAGAGCCACTTCACTTTGCTAAATAAATTTCATTAAAAATGTAAAAAGATAGTTGCTTAAAGTAGATTTCATATTTTCTAATGTATTTATACGACTCGTAAATGGAACTAATATACTTGTTATAATAAATATTTAGTTTCTCCATGTTATGCCCAGAGTTAAAAAAAATATTGGGAGTGCAATCTGACGTCTCTGATAGAATTACCCAGTTGTTTGATCGATTTACTGACTAAAATATTACTTTAGGTTATCGTTACCTAATTTGTATCTTGTGCTCCAACTGAAGCAAAAACGTACACAAAATTGACGATTTTCATATAAAACAATATAAAGTACGATAATAATTTTCTGATTACTAGTTATTGTTAGTCACTGTGCTAGAAAATTACGTTCACTGGTAACATCAGATATTTAAAGTCACGAACTACATTTTTTAATCAATGGTTTATATTTTTAGTTAACCACTAGATCTGTAGCAATAAACATTATCTGCTGCTGATTAATTTTTAATTTGAAATTGTTCATTACTGTGGATTTCACACATACCTATCTATAATGTCATTAGAAAATGATAAGGATATTCCAAGTTCCGCTATAATATTTGATAAATCGATATAAAAAAATCATTCACGGGCTATTCTATAAAATACATGTTTCCGTCAATAAATTGATCGCATGATGGCAAAAAAAAAATTATTATTTATGTGACATAGTTTTTGGTTCATGTAATTTATATTAAGATCTGATATCTTGAAAATTAAAAAAACATTCCGAGGACATAATTCCACTAGTCGTGACACTAGAATCTAATTGGGATGGTTAGGCAAATTTTACAAACAATTGAAATATCAAAAATAGTTTTAAACGATTTACCTTATTAGAAAGTAGACCAAAAGAAATTTTAAAAGCAATTTTAATTGTTCTCTAAATAGGAAGGAAAAATAGTTTTTCTTTTATTTTTCTTTGTGTGTATGCGTTAATAAAATTTGTTCAAAAAAGGGTAAAAATATTTTTACTCGAAAATGCTTTCTACAGCGAGAAAGAATTGTTGACTGTGGTACATTAATTAAGGATACTCAATTTTAAGTAGTTAGCTGACTTTGCTTCATTATAATGTAGTAAACTAAATTTTTAGCTGCTCATTTTTAGGCACACTTTATTGTTATTATGTTATCAAATTTGTCCCTATTATTGACTATGTACCATGTGTGTATGTATATATTTGTAATGTATAGATTACTTTAATATTATTATTATTATTTATACATCACATTGAGTGAATGTTGAAACGCTCCGTATAGGGTCAGCCGGTTTCAAATTATTTTCTTACTTTTATTATAAAAATACAATTATTCTTATTTAATTTACCTATAATATTTTTTTCCTTACAATATAGTCACCAGGAATTGAATTTAAAAGGCCATTATCAATTTTAAATACGCATTTGCATAATATTTCAATTTTTAAGCTAAATAATTTTATTTTGTACAGAAATGGAAGAGTTTAAAAAGTTTTAAAAGCAACGTTTAGTCTATGCTAGCGCGTTACATTCTTAAAGTCATTGCAGCCCGTAACTAAAATTTAACAAATGCCATTTTCGAGTAGCCCGGTTATGCGTCTCCAAATGGGCCCCTCTCTTTCGTTCGCGTCATACACGTTTTGCATAGAGAGGCGTGCATATAAAAGCGATGAGGATACCGCGGAAGAGGGTCATTTTTTTCCTTTGACCCGTCCCAGGGAAGCTACCACGTAGGAGAAACCAAATCCCAGTCACCAGAGATTCTACCAGAATTAAATCGGATCTAATTATTACCGATATTTTCCGTATCGAGGCCTTGTACTTTGAAGAAATAGCAGCAGACTCCCAACCATGAAGTGCAACCTACTTCCCAGCGAGGCGCGAGAAGAAGTTTCTCAAGACGACGACGTGGTTACCGAAAGAGAAATTACAATTTGCCCAGATGAGGCTCAAATGCTCGTCCCGCGGCATCGCCAATTTTCAATTAGGTTAACTAAATTTCATCGTCATTTCGACTCTTTCTAAATTTATCTGGCAACGATATAAGAAATCCGGAGGAGAATTTGTGGAATTATACATACTGAGCATAACGTTCACTAGCCGTTCGAACGCGGTGGTATCTAAAGTTTAAGACTTGTAAGGTTAGGTTAATTTGTGGCTTAATTAGGTTTCTTTATTTAGGGGACAAACAATCAAAGCTAGGGCAATTTAGGCCATAATTTTACGTTTTATTTACTGATGATTTGAGAACAACGTTCTTTTGTTTCAAGGTTAATTTAAGTTGCATAATAATTTATTTTATCTTAATTAGTTTACAAACAGTTTCAGAAGTTATGTTCATTTATTTCATTTTCCTTTATTCGATAAACCCACAAATAGTTTTCTTTTCAAGTTAGAGTCAGGTTAATTCAAATCACTCGCATTTGTTTTGGTTAACAGCTAATATTGTTCTGCTTCTCAGCGGGGGTTAAATTTTACTCTACGGTTGGTATGAAATACTCTTTGAATTGTTATTGGGTCAACGGAACAACGACCCTAGTCATCCTAACTACTTAGCAATATTCTAAAAGTTTATGGACACCACGTTCAACAAGAGCTTTTGTGCGGGGGTGGCTTACTGTATTTATTTGCAGTCAACGCAATGTAAGTACTGTTAAGCACGCTCCAAGAAGTTTTTGTACGGAGATTTTTTATTTCTTCTGGCGTTAAGACTACAACTATGGATTATTTTATTCCAGTTATATGGATTACCGCACGACACCAGATTTGTTGTGATAGCCGTTACAATCACTTTACCTACGAAACTTCGAGAAACAATACCCCTAGTTGGTTATGTATTTACTACACTCTACGATTAAAATGCATTTCCCTAAGTTGGTTATGTATTTACTACATTCTACGATTAAATGCATTTCGCTAGGTTGGTTATGTATTTACAACACTCTACGATATCTTTTCGACAATGATTGTAGTGGCTGCCATCGTGTTTCTCAAATCAAGGGAATTATCTTCGCATCAGTTGTAAGGTTTTACGTACGTGGCATGTAATCATGAAGATCATGAAGCCATAAATTGTTCTTTTATGAGCATACTTCGGGGAGCATTGAAACGTACCATGGGAGTACTATTTTATTCCCTCCGAATTTGACGCTGGTCACAACAGGCTTAGATTTTCTTTTAGATAGACGATTAGTTTCAACGAATATTTTTTTCGTAGGTGAATTTGCCAACTGTTCGATTTGTGACGATTTGTCACCACCATCTGAATATATGTATAAAAACGATTACTGTCTTTTCTTTCAACTTTACCTTTCTAGTCATACAAGTAATAAATTAAATAAAGGGTTTCACTTCAATCAAATAAAATAGAAAACAAACTTCAACCATAAATTCACAGTGCAATCTTTAGTAATAAAATAATAAATAACTAATATAAATCATTAACTAGGTTTTCCGATTAACAGTCCGTTCAAATTTATCAGGTATTTAAATTAAAAGAGTGATTAATTTTTAAAAGGTAAAAGTATCAGATAGGAAATCGTAAGGTCAAACTTTGCATCAAGAACCTGTGGTAAATATAAAGGGTTACTACAAACAGTACAAACACAACTTAATTTGGGTTCTTGTGAAACTAGACGATCACGTAAATGGCCAATTTGTTTATTTATCTTGATATAAAATTGAGTTAATAATAATTACTGGGTGCGATTTAGTATGTTCTTGATTGCTTCACGATCAAGGATTTTTGTTAGTAATTAATTGAGAGGGGGTTGGGGTGGTGCCGTGACAAGGATTTTCTAATTAAGTAACATATTGGGGGTAGGGACGTTTCAGTATGCAAGTTTTTTTTATTTTTTTATTTTATTCTATTTTATATTTTATCTTTTTATCTAATTCACATTATCTTAATTCAAGTTTTTACTACTTATAAATGTTTATTATTAACTTGCTATATATACTAAATGTATCCAAAATAGTTAATAAATATTATTATTATTATTATTATTAGTATAACAAAAAACTTACAGAATGTGTTTGTGTGAATTTTTTAAAACTGCGATTTTTCAGATGGTTCCCTTTCCCTTTACTACGACAGTAGACGGCAGTATAGACTAGTTCACTAACAATTAACTGCAAAGAGTGAGAGAGAGGTGTTACTAATTTGTGATGGCACTTAATTTCCTTTGTCGGAGTCACCAATTTGGCGTGACCCATAATTAAAATGTTTTTTAATTAGTATTATTTAATTAAAAATGCATAGAACTACAAGAATTTAAACAATTATTATTGATAATATCACAAAAATTTATAATAATTCTGTCTCGTGACTATTATTTAAAATAGTAAATGGTATGTGCAGAATCACTGTGCATCTCAAATGCGATGTACTATAATACAGTATTACAACTTAATATAGGAAGTGACGTCGATTCAAAGTTTCAGGGTTAAATGCATATTTGAATTAATTTATTTATACACTTATTATGCTTGTTACCCGTTCATAATTTATAAAATAAATGATGTCGTTCAAATCGAGGTACAAATGAACTGCAACTAATAGGTTAAACGTTGAATTATGAAACAGGCCATTAGCCTTTTAATAAATGTGATGATAAACAGTAGGTACAATAACAGTTATAAATAGCCAGCCATATGAGAGCGAGTATGACACAATTTTTTAAAACTGCATTTTTACGATAAGCTCTTTATTGCTAAGCTCGTTACAGAATTAAATGATATAACAGATAGTTTTCTCTACCTGCCAAGGAGGATTTGTGATATTAAAATTGTATCCTATACTTAGTCAATTTGGAAATGGCGAAGAGTAATAAAAGCTCACTATAGATGTAAATCCTCTTAAAAACATTTTCAGGATGCTTATAAGTAACTTTAAATATTTAATACTATTCTATATTCGTAATCTCTAGTTTTAGTTTTAGAGAAATTTAATAAGAAATGTTCGTACTATGACAGTTCTTGGGCAAAATTTTACCTGTTTGAATCATAAAAAAAAATAATCTCCCACAAACTGTCCTTGCCATTGCAAACTGTATCTTCGATCTCTCTCAATTATACACGTAACAAGTGATCATAATTCGACAAAATATCATAGGCGGTGTTACATAGGCGTTAAGACTACGAACTAAAAATTTTTGGATAAATTAAAGAGCACGTTTATTTCAGATAAAATAGTATATTGTTTTATATGGTGTAAACTGATATTTTTTTGTGTCGAGGTAATAAATTAATTTTGAAAGTTCTTAGTCCACAAATTAGGAACCGAGAAAGTAGATTTTTCGCTTAAATGAAGCCCATTTTATTTTGCGAAAAACGTTAAGAACGTTTTGGTGGTATGCTTGCCACATTACTCCAGTAGAATTAGAGTGAAGATGAGGTGATATTGACAAAAAATTCTTCTAGGTATAAGCTTTTAGAAGGCAGAATATTACATAATATTTTTAGTCGCATACTCCTCTATAAAATCCTTATTTTACTATAAGGAACGTAACCAGACTGCAACCTACAGCTACTCTCCAGGTTATATGCCCCACCGAGCGCTGAATTACAAATTACAAGCCTGGCGCGTTAAGTGTAATAATTGCATATTACCAACAAAACGCTAATGCTTCGATTGCAACAAACACCAGACGAAAGACTGATCCTACATAAAGGAGCTCTCGTGCCAGTCGACCCACACCACTTGCCCTTTAAAAGCACATTTGAACTATGCTGTGTGAAGTGTGTGCGATGCTTGGGGCTATCCATCACGTTGATGCTTGCCCTGGGTTATCGTGTGTTTAAATGTCTTTGCTCCTAGGCTGGCGGTATTATGAGTTGAAATATGCTGAAGCTAATTTATTGGTTGGATTGTTGTAGATTATATTAGTATGGGTTAATATTGTTAATAGTTTGGTGCGTGCACCGTGTGTGGCTCTTTTGTGTTTTTTGATCTATGGTAATGGCTCTTTTGTTTGTCCAATGACCGTTATGTAATTTCAAAATATAAGTGAGAGAAAGTAGAAAAGGAAAAATTTTTTTTTTTTGTGATTTGTGTATATTTTATATATATATTTTTTTGTTTAATTTTGATTTTTTTTTGGTTATTTTTTTGTTTTTTTTTGCATTTTATGTCATTTTTTTTTAATCTTGTTATTTTTTTTTCTATTTATATATTTTTTTCAGACATTTACAATTTTTTATTTTATGGGGTATAAATGTAGGGGAAGGGAGGGGTGTGTGGGTGCATAGGAAAATTTGGTAGTGAGGGGATTGGCGAAAAGGGGGTTTGTGGATTTAACTAATGATTGGGCTAAATTTGGAAGGAGTTTTTTGAAAATAAAGTCATTGAGTGTTGGTGTTCCGGTAACGTCATGTATGAATTTGACTGAGGTGTAACGTGGTAGATTGGTAGCTATTCTTAATATTTTGTTTTGTGTTTGTTGCAGTTGGATCTGGTGCGTTTTGAAAATAAGGGGATACCAAATGCGAGAGGCGTAGGTTAGGATGGGGCGGATATAGGGCTTATAGATTAGGGTGGCGGTATTGATAGGGGCATTTTTTAGGATAGGGTAAAGGGAGGAGCACCGACCCCGACACCTTTCTCTCACATCACGCATGTGTGTTTTGAATACTAGCTTTTTATCAAGGGTAACACCTAAGTATTTGATTTCTTCCTTCCAATTAAAGGTTTGATTTTTGATTTTAACAGTAGTATTAATGTTAGTTTGTTTTTTTGTGAAGCAAATTGAAACACCCCCACCCCCCCTCGATTAATTATAAACAAAAATCCTGGTCACGGCACCAGTGAATCATCTCAACCCCAGGGGTGTTAATTAATATCAAAATCCTTAATCGTGAAGCAATCAAGAACTTATTAATTCCTACCCAGTAATTATTTATCTCAATTTTATATCAAGATAAATAAACAAATTGGCCATTTACGTGATCGTCTAGTTTTATGTGGTTAGGACTTTAATTACGTTGTGTGTGTGTAGTAACCCTTTATAATTACCCCAGGTTCTTTGATTTAAAGTTTGGTATTACTTGTTTCTGTCTGATACGATATACCTTAGAAAATTTATCATTCTGTTAATCTAAATACCTGGTAAACTTGAACACACTGTCTATTAATTGAGAAACCTAGTTAATTTGATATATTATTTATGTAGTATTTTATTACTCAAAGTTGCACTGTACATTTATAGTTGAAGTTTGTTTTCTAATTTATTTGATTGGAAGGAAATCATTTATTTAGCTTACTACTTGCGGGATGAAAAAAGTAAAGGTGAAAGCAAAGACAATAATTGATGGGAAAAAGTAGTCAAAAAAACCCATTTTTATTTTATATAAATTGATGCGGCAAATAGCCGTACATGAAATCAAAACAATCCAAATATTTGAGACAATTGCCTAAATATTATATAGGAAGGATTACGTCGCTATAGTAATGACATACTATACATATTTCAAAGCTGGTTATGCAATAACAAGTACTAAGGTAACACAATCATAGGCCGTGTTATTTGTAGGTGTAATTAAAGATGCGGCAAATAGCCGATTAAAATGTAATTGGAACTTTGGTACTGCAGAATAATTATTAACATGAAGTTGGACGAGTCTCTGATAAAATATCTTGTTATTGCATAGCTCTAAATATATAGTTCTAGAATATAAACTTGTTAGGGTGCAAACGTAAATCTTCCTAGCAAAACATTCAGTATGTGAAATTTTATGAATTAAATTCGTGAATGAAATCATAACTGAATAACTGGTAATATAATATTCTTTATAATAAAAAAATCAAAGCTAGTATTTCATAAAAAACTAATATTCCTTTAGTACCACAAATAAGCCAATTTCCCCTATCCCCCCCAAACCAGAATGTAAAGTCAATATTAAATAATAACGCAGAGAAGTAAATAGGTTTGATACTTAGATAGTTATGTTGGCGAAATTGTCGTCGTGTAAATTGCGAAGTTATGTTCTAGCAGCCCAAATCTTTTAGTAGCCAGCCTGGATTTATTCGTAGAATTTATGGATGTATTTAGAGAACTAAGGCGGGCTCGAGTATTTAATCGTCGACAAGCGTCCGGCAATTAGTATCTCTTAGCAAATTCAGAGGGTTCGAAAATCGACGACAAACATCCTCGATGAAATTTGCTATGACTGGAATAAGTATTCTTCCGGGCAAACCGAGAGGGCTCGAGTAGTTAATCGTCGGCAAGCGTCCTCTATCAGTTCTGCCAGGAGGTATAGCATCGCCTGGCTTTTATTCTGTTCTTCCAACAACGCGGTTCCAAAATCACAGTGCCAATTCTCCCATTAGCTGAACGTGGCTTGTATATTTGACACATGAGACGTGGCTTCGGTATCCTGCCCTATCTTCGTCTTATACGTTTGCATAAAGTCGTCCTATTCACTTCATACACAACTCTCGACGCTTTGCTGGTTTTACTAATGCATTAGTCTTGTTTTTAAAACTGCCAAGTTTTAGATAAGAATTAATAACCATGTTACAAGCTATTTTAAAGTGGCACTTGACATATGTACAACTTTCTACCCTAATAAGTTAAAACGTAACGGCGCCCTGAAGTCGGCTATTATTTATTTTTTTTTTTTTTATACATTTATTTAACGTCGGCCTATTTCCGCTACTGAGGCCTATCACCGACGCCTGTAGACGAACTACCCCCAACCAGGAATTTTGCCGAACCTCTTCCCTTAAGAAGAGTAGGGATCTTTTACTTGCCTAACATTTAATAGACAAGGGACCGACGGCTTTACATCCCCTCCGAAGGATGGTATATCTCCTATAAAACCCTCGCCTAAGGTTGTATAGCTTCCGTGCATACACTGATATACAAGCCACTGGAAGATGTGTGAGGCGAGAACGCGGTTTCCGTTGGAATGGTCACCAATCCAAGTACTAACTGCGCCTGTCGTTGCTTTACATCGCATACCGAAGTATGTACATAGTAAAGACGCACCTACGCTCGCCCCGCGGCTATTATTGAGAACATAATTTCTGTTGTAAAATTAATATTTGCATAAATTTGGAAATGAAATTAAGAATGTAATGATTAAATAATTTCTGGTTAATTGTAGTTATAAAAACGATATTTCCCTGAATTTAAAACAAATTTAAGACATATTTTTAAAGTAGGACGCCCCCCAGGGCGGTGTTCTTCAAAATTATTTCCGTTTTTTTAAAGGTTGGTGAGAAGACCCCAATTTTCATAGTAGTTTACGATAATGTCAGTTTGTCGTTGTGTAAGGTCCGTGAGTATTTGTAAGTTTTTGGAGGTCGTGATTATTGCGGTGTCGTCCGCGTACAAGCAAAGGGTAGTCCGGTGGTCCGTCGGTGGTAGTATGTCGTTCGTGTATAAGTTAAATAAAATAGGTCCGAGGGATGAGCCCTGGGGAATTCCAGCTAGGATTGGGGTGAGGGGAGAGCATGCCTGATTGACTACTACTCGAAATTTGCTGTTGGATGTATAGGACTGTATCATCTTGATGATACGAGTTGAAAAACCCGCGACGTGGAGCTTGTATAATAGTCCAGGGTGCCAAACTTTGTCGAAGGCTTTCTCGAGGTCTAGGGCGACAACTCCTGTGAGTAGAGCTCGATTGAAGTTAGTAGTGACGATTTCGCAGACCCGGAAGAGCTGCTGGGTTGTGGAGTGACTGGCGCGGAAGCCGAATTGGAAATTATTAAGGAGCCCTGTTGTTTCAATGTGCTCCTGGACTGTAGACAGGAGAAGGATATCGAGGACTTTGGCTAAGGGGGAAATGAGGCTGATTGGTCTATAGCTGGTAACAAGTTTTTTTGGTTTGGAGGGTTTGGGGATATTAATGATTTTTGCGATCCGCCATACTACAGGGTAGTACGCGGACCGCAAACAGGAATTAAATAGTTTAGTCAGGAAAAGGTAAGCAGAGGGAGGGAGGTGCTGTATAGCGTAGGAGGGGATATTATCTAAGCCAGGAGCTTTTCTAGGCTCAAGGGAATTTATTGCGTTTCTTATTTCTGATGGAGCAAAGAATAATGGTTCCGCGCCAGGTGGAAGTGGGGTGGTTTCAAGTTGTTGAATATAAGTGTGGACCCGGTCGTGTACGGGTTGCGGGATTGGGTTAGGGATAAAAACTGAGGAGAGGTGGGAGGAGAGGGAATCAGCTTTTTCCTGATCCGTCGTCGCCACTCCAACTTGGGTTTGTAGTGGGGGAATTTGGGTGGGTTTTCTTCTGAAGATACGTGGGACAAAATGAGGATCATCGGGTTGGGAAGCAATTAATTTTTCAATAGTTTGATTTTTGAAAAGTTTAATATCGGTGTCGATTTGTTTTTTTTTTGCATTTAGAATGGTTAATAATTGCGGGTTTCGAGTTTTGATATAGCGTTTTCTTAATCTGTTTTTATCTTTAATGAGTTCTATTAATTGCTGTGGAAGTTGACGGGTATAGGATTTGAGTGGGATAGGTTTTGAGCTGGCGTCAAGTGCGTCGAGGATTAGTCTAGTTATAGTGTCAACTGTTTGGTCGATCTCTGCCGGGGTTTCGCAGGAAGGGTTGTTGGGAATGCGGGTAGATAGGAATTTTGAGAAAGTCGGCCAATCGTAGTCATCCATATTGGGGGTTCTTTTTTGTGGTGTGCAGTGTATGTCATATTTTATTGTGATTTTGACAGGAAAATGGTCACTGTTTAGGATTTCGAGTGTTTCTACACTGCAGTAACCGTCGAAATTTCTAGCAATGCAGATGTCTAGGATTGACCGAGTGGGATGGGGGCGGGTGGGTTGGTTGGTGGCTATTATTCTATGGTCGGGGTAAAGGTCAATATAGTTGTACAAGATGTTACCTGAGGGGTTGGCTGAGGATTTAGAGGGGTTCCAAATGGGATGCTTGGCGTTGAGATCGCCAAACAGTAAGTAGGTGTGATGTATTGTCGAAAGTCTGTCTAAGTCTAGTGGGTTTAGGTTTTGGAGGGGCGACCTATATGCAGAGATGATCATGACGTCTCCTTTTGGTAGATGTAGCATTATTGCTGTAGCTTCGATGGTATGGAATGGTGGTAGGAGTATCTGAGAATGCTTGAAGTCTTTTCGTACTGCCAAGGCCGTCCCTCCGCCCCTTGTTTGTCTGTCCGTCCTGTATAAAGTATAGTTAGGTAGCGTGAAGTTGTGGTGTGGTCTAAGGTGGGTTTCGCAGAGACAGCATGCGTGGATTTTTTTGTTGCTGCAGTGTCAACTCCAACTCGGTCTTTTGCCTTAAGACTCCGTTGGAGTTGAACTGCAGGATGTTGATTTCCTTGTATTTATTAACAATGTGTGGTATTAAAATAGTTGTGTCGCGTACTCGAGTATAACAAATATTTTTTCTAATGGATCATTAGTATTTTTTAATGCAGAAACTAGGTTTTTTAAGGTTTCCCAATTTTTTTTAATATTGAAGTTCTTTAAACAATTTAAAATTTCTCTTATGGGGTTCTCATTGTCTGTGGGTTGCTGTATATTTTGTTGGGTTGACGTGGTGGCCTGTGAAGCCGCTTGTTGCCTAGCTCTAAAGTTCTTCCAGGCTTGAACATTTTGGGTACGCAACGCATCTGCTGTCTCTTGAGATAATGGGGGTAGTTGTATTGGTTGTGTAGTCGGTAATGGTGGGTTGTTGTTAGTAGATCGTTGTCCAGCTGTCGGTTGTGAGGTCAGTCTGTTGGGTTTGTCCTTTGGTGCATAGCGCAGCTTCGCCGCCGCGTACGCCTGGCACCCCCGGTAGTTTGAGGGATGCGCCTCCCCGCAGTTGGCGCAGTTTGGGCCATCTGCGGAGCATGGTGCACCCTCGTGTGATTTGCCGCATCTCACGCATCGTGGGATGCGGTTACACACTACCGAGGAGTGGCCGAAGTGCTGGCAGCGGTGGCACTGCGGTATGTCTAGCCTGACGTATTCAGTAACGTTGACTTTGAAATAGCAGAGATCTCTTAGTGAGTAGTATTTATCGGCAGCGTCACGCGGGATAGTAACAATAAGTATATTAGATGGCATGCGTTTGCCACCCTGTGGCTGCATTAGTAGAGCGATTTCGATAAAAGGCAGGTTTTTAAGTCGTAGGTCGTCTCTGATGTCTTCGACTGAAGTATCGAGCGGTATGTATTTTATAACGACTTCAATAGGTCTTGTAGAGTTGACATTAAAAGAGTAATATTCGATTTTGTTTTTGGATAGGATGTCTAACATTTTATTGTGATCCCTAGGACCTTTTGTGTAGCAGATTAAGGAAGAATTGTTGTATTCTGTATGTCTGATAGGTTTTCTTGTTCAGAAGAAATTGAGTGACTGTCAGTATGTCTTTGCCTTTTGTTTGATGAATGGATAGAGTCGAAGGAGCGGTTTGACGCCCCTGATTGATTTGAATGACGGCTACGTCGACTGTCGTCGGGAAGATTAAGGTTAGTAAATTTGTTAATATTAGCTAGTGTATCCTGGTTCCCATTATTAGTGGTGTTATCATGTACCTGATTGTTTTGCAGTGTTTCTTGTTTAGGTTTTTCGTGCACATGCGGGCTTTTTGTGTTGTTTGTTGGTATGTTTTTATCATGCTCTGCGGACACAGTAGGTTTAGGATTGTCATGCTCGTGGTCTTGTTTTTTCTTCTTTTTGGGCATTTTGACGGGTTGTTGGGTGGTATTAACGATTTTCTCTGATCGATATAGCTTTGGTTCGCAAACGTACGCCTCAACGGTTAGAAAAACAATGCGCTGGTATCGCGTGGCTACACCAACGGTTGTCGAAAGTCGAATTGAACTATGCTAAGCCCAGTCAGGCTATTTATTTTTCGATTGCAACAGACACTGAACCGCTAGATGGCGCCTGCTGATTGTTTTGCATGTCGCTATCCTAAAGATACCGAGATGTACCAAATAGTCTAAAGGATTCTCGTGTCGGTCGTCACATGTCTACCTTGCACTGACGAGAGCCAACCGCTCGAAACTGCAGTCTGCAAGTGGTAACTTGCGAGGCGGTTTAGAAAACATTTTTTTAAGTATGCGACTAAAAAATATTATGTTTTAATCTTTCAATTATCTACAACTTTTGCATTTAACTTTTTTCGATAGGTGGTCTAGTTTTGGCGGAAATTGTAAAAAACACATTTCACCCCTAAAAGCACACCTTTTTCCACCCTCATCCTACTTCCAGTTATTTGTTGGGGTCCAATCGATTTTTTCCCACTTATATACCATTAATCCTAAATTGTCCGACCATCCATACAAAGCTAAGAATTTTTTTTTTGACAAAAATGATTGGCACTGGACTATTAACTGTTATTTAAATAAATTTAAAAAAATGCTAATTTCTATGTTTAAATGTCGAAAAATTTTGGAAATATATGATCAAACATACATACTTTTTTGTAAAATTTTCCGTAGAATCCGAATTTGTTACTGGAATCAAAAAGTGCACCAGAATTTTTTAAAAAGCAAAAAACCGTCTAAAACCTCATATCGAAACATTTAAACATACGCATTTCGCAATTTAAATAATATTGAAGCATAATGATCAATAATTAATATTAAAAAAAAATCAGTAGAAATAAATACAGTAGTCTAGTGTGCCTATATGGTTAATGCTGCCCTCCATGCAAATACATTTTTTTGTCGCTTACCTGATTGCACGGTTCTGCATCTATAAGACTGATATAATGTATAATTTCTATGCATGTGAAGAGAGATAGTAGTACAACGTGGCCGCTCCGTATCTAAGTAATTGTTTGATTACTCTCTCCCATTTCCAAATAGTATACACAACAAACACTGATTATCACTGAGTTCGACAATAAAATTTGCATCCATGGAACATTACGCTTTTCAAGAACAAGTACGAAAAAAATATATCTCAATTTTACCAGAGGGATCTTTCAAATTGAGACATACCGCACAGCATCAGGATTCACGGTAAATATAACATGATTTTTCGAGCAATATTTTAAGAGCTTATAACGGCGAGATTACCCGAGATTTATATATGATTTTCTGAAATTTGTTAGAATTCCTGAAGTTATCTTAAAATATCCATAAATTTTTCATTTTTGTTGCATATCTAAATATTTCAGTGGATAACTTGACAGATTGTTAGCTTTTAGAACTTCTGTGAATGAAATCTAGAAAATGATTTTATTATATTTCATAGATTTTCCTTACCATCTTCAACAACAAGTCTTTTAGGAAAGCTATTTTTTACGAAATAGGATATTATCTCACAATAAAAGTTATATTGTAAATTGGAATTTTTATAAGATACCTCTACAATAAATTGTTTCCATAAACCAGGTTTTTTCAAGTGAACAAACAGAAAGAAATCAGAAAACAGGCTGTACCGGGAAAACGAAATTGTCATAAATTTTGATGTACTCTTCTATCATCGTAAAATTCTTGTAAAAAAATGATTATAGATTATAGCCTATGTAGTGTGTGCTATAAATTTATCATGTTGGAAACACAGTCATCATCGTGGAATTGCTAAATGAACGGATTCACAATGTGTTAAATATGAAAAATTACATTAACATTTTGATTAAAGAAAGATAAGTAGTAAATTCATCTGTCCGTAATTGCCTCGGTAATTGCTATTCAGTTGTCATCCAATGGCTAAAGAGACGCTTATAATGCACTCAAAATTTGAAGTGGAACTTTTTCCATAAGCAATTTTATGGTTGAAGCCTGTTGGGGAGGTGCAAAAGGCAGATGTTGAGGAAAAAACGATTTTTTTTTTCAGATTTTTTTAGGTTACGGTTGCGCTCCTAAGATCTACACTAATCGTAGATTTGTAGAAAATTTAATTACATAGATTGTGTTTTTTGTCCCGAATCTACATATCTCGAGTTATTCAAAATTTTTTGTTCAAAACGCGGTTAAAAAATTAAATTGTTAATAACAATTGAAGCACAAGGTCTTTGAAGTACAAACATTTTTTGGGTACTCCTGGGCACCTCCTCAACAGAATCCAACCATAAAGCTGCTTTTGGAAAAAGTTCCTTTATATTGATTTTTTGTGCTACTTTATTTATTTATCTCATACACAATCTACACATAATAAATCCATTTACAGATTGCTCTAACTTAACCTGAACCTGAAGATGGCAGATGATCTGCCGAAACGTCGTTCAGACAACCGTGACTCCTGGAGGAGTCGACCATCGACGCGGGAGAGCCCCCGAAAGTACAGTAACACTCTAGAGGGCGCATTTCTCAACGGATCAAAACGAAATTTAGCAGGCATATACTTTGGGTCCGTATCTCGATTAAATTTGAAGATGGGCCCTATCGCCTTCTTTGTTTCAAAATGACGGCGGTTCAAAGTTTTAAAAAAATCTCAAAATTTTGTTTCGAATCAAATATGTGCATGTGATACATCGTTGGATAGCGCTCATTTAGCTCAACAACTTTTGTCTAAAACATTTTTTGCTAAAATAGGAAAAATTTAAAAATTGGCGGCGGTTCAAAGTCTTAAACAAATTGTCAAAATTTTATTACGAATCAAATATGTACATGCGATACGTCATCGGATAGTACTCATCCAGACCTACAACTTTTGTCCAAAACGCTTATAAATTTTTTTAAAAGAAGTTTAAAACCCCGATGGCAGGGGCCAGTCGGAAAGGTAGATTTTGTCCTGTATTGTTTTGCACTGTGTTAGGTCTCTATTATTTTAGTAAATAAGTTATTAAGTAATTAATTAAGTATATCTTTATTAGAACTGCCCAACTTTAGTCCCACTTTTAAAAAAAAAATGTCTATGCGTTTTAGCAAAAAATATTTTAGACAAAAGTTGGCGGGCTAGATGAGCACTATCCAACGATGTATCACATGTATAAATTTGATTACGAATAAAATGTTGAGAATTTTTTTAAAATTTTGAACCGCCGCCATTTTGAAACAAACAAGGCGATTTGGCCCATCTTCGAACTTAACCGAGATACACAAAGTATATGTCTACCAAATACCCGATGGCAGGGGCCAGTCAGAAAGATAAATTTCGTCCTATATTGTTGTTGTGTAGTCTTCAAAATATAAATAAATAACGCTTTTTTTAAAAATGTGTTTTAGCGAAAAGTGTTTTAGACAAAAGTTGTAGGTCTAGATGAGTAGGTATTATCCGACGATGTATCGCATGTACATATTTGATTCGAAATAAAATTTTGAGAATTTGTTTAAGACTTTGAACCGCCGCCATTTTAAAAAATTTTCTTATGCGTTTTAGCAAAAAATGTTTTAGACAAAAGTTGTTGAGCTAAATGAGCGCTATCCAACGATGTATCACATGCACATATTTGATTCGAAACAAAATTTTGAGATTTTTTTAAAACTTTGAACCGCCGCCATTTTGAAACAAAGAAGGCGATATGGCCCATCTTCGAACTTAACCGAGATACGGGCCCAAAGTATATACCTGCTAAATTAAACTGAAGTTTATTAAAATTAGACCATTGATATAGCTTATCTAAACTCAACTGAAGTTTTACACAATCATCAATATATGATAACTTCCTTAAATAGTTTGATATCATCAGCAAACAATAGAATCTTGCACTCATCCACAGCGTCAACTATATCATTAATAAACATAAGGATTATCAGGGGTCCGAGATTTGAACCTTGAGGAACACCAGAGGTTGCAATGTACCCAACAGATTTAAAATTATTTACTGAGACGTATTGCTTCCGATTCCTCAAATAAGACGTGATTAATTTAATAAGGGAAGCAGATAACGAAAAGTTTGACAGCTTTGGCAATATCACTTGATGGTCAACCTTATCAAAAGCCTTGACAAAATCGGTATAGATTACATCCACATAATGATTTCTTGACAACGCTTTCGAGGTGCATTGCACAAAGTCCGTGAGATTTCCACACGCTGATTTTAGTTGCTGAAATCCATATTGATTTTCAGAAATTTTGTTCTTGACCGCATTATATATACAGGGTGGGGCAATAGTGCGTCGGACCTCGATATCTCGAGTTCTACGATAGCTATAGATTTTGTAAAAAATTGCAAGTAAACTAGATAAAAAAGTCTATAACTGGAAATTATTTTCGAACATACAGGGCGAACCAAGACGAAATTATAGGACCATGTGCCTCTTTTTAAAATAAAATGCTATTTATATCAGTACATTTTTTGAAGCCTCTTTCTAGGCTCTATTCATTTCTATATTAACATTGAATATCTACCAACCACTTGGATGTAATGAATTTTTTTGTTGAAGTAATGCAATCTGCAGATGGATATTTAAAAAATCACTACAGTCACAAGTATGGGTTTTAAGAAAAACGTATGTGAATACCAGTTGCGAGACATCTAATTAATGTTTTTGAATCATTTTCATTTCTAAAAATGTACAGGGTGGCCAAAAATAATTTTTTAATTTAGAACATTTTAAATTGAATTATCTAAATTTTTTCAAATGGAATACACTGTATATTTTTCGACGATGTGACGTAGAAATGAAAAACGAAAATTTCTTTTGTAAGTACTTTCCTAGGGCTAATTGCAACCAATTTCGTTTTATTGAGCAATAATTACAAGATTCAAAAATAAACTTAAAAAAAGAGGTTTCTTCAAATAATTTAGTAGAAAAAATTATAATAAATGTTCCACATGTTGCCCATTTTGATTGACACATATCTCTATGCACTTTTGAAATGAGGTTCCCACTGTTCCTAAAACTGCCGGTGTAATAGATGTAAAGGCAGATATTATTCTTTCCTTCATATTTTGTACTTGTTGTTGGTGTGTCTCTATAAACAATTTCCTACTCATATCCCCATAAAAAGACATTCATTTTTGTAAGATCTGGGGATCTAGCAGGCCATTTCTTACAATCCATTGATGAGAGTAGGTATTATTTAAGTGGTCTCTAACTGCATTTAAATAATGTGAAACACCATCTTCCTGGAACCACATCCTATTTCGAATTCTTTCAGGGAGATTTACCAATAATTGTGGTAGATAGCTTTCCAAAAAATGAAGATAAATAGCTCTAGTCAATGTACCATCAAAGAAATGTGGCCCTATTACATGTTCTCCAATAATTCCTCTCCCAACGTTTATAGACCACCTGTGTTGGTTATCAAATTGCATAAAAAAGTGAGGATTTTCCGAAGCATAATAATCGAAATTGTGCCTATTAACAAATCCATTTTTATGAAAAGTTGTCTCATCACTGAATAAAACAGTATTGGAGAAGTTGACATCATGTTGCATTTTACCTCTGGCCCAATTGTAGGCACTATTGAAAATCCTCATCAGAAAATTTCTGGTGCATTTGAATATGATATGCATGCAACTTATTAATATTTGGTTTTAAGATTCGACCTACAGACCGTCTACTTATTCCTACTAATGAGCTCACTTCTCTTTGACTAACATGAGGATTCTCAACCGTTGCCATAACTAAAGAAAACTCATTTTCTTCCAGAAATCTATCGAGAAGGTTTTGGAAGCTGCTAACACCAGGAGTCCTTCTTTCAGGATAACGTTGGTGATAAATTCTATTGGCAAGTAGACAATTTCTGTCTGACGCGCCCAAAACAAAAGTCATGTATACAAGTTCCGCTTTATTATTGAAATTCATATTGTAAAATTCCAAATATTTTAAATTCAATACAAATTGTAACGACCAATAAGTGTGATAAATGCTCCTTTGTACACGACAATGTATACCAAAATGAGGTTTTATTGCTTGTCGAATAACGAAAACAGCAAAAAAATGTACAAAAAAACATTACAGAAAAGGACCGGTTAAATACCATTTACTCATTTCAATGGATTGGAAGAAATGGTCCCACTAGATGGCCTCATTTCAAAATTGCATAAAGACGTGTGTCAATCAAAATGGGCAACACGTCGAACATCTATTATAAATTCTTCTAATGAATTATTTCAGGGATCCTCTTTTTTTTAAGTTCATTCCTGAATTTGACACTTATTTATTTATAAAACGAAAATGGTTGCAATTAGCCATAGGGAAGTACTTACAAAAAATGTTTTCATATATCGTCGAAAAATATACAGGGTGTTCCATTTGATCGAGGTCCGACGCACTATTGCCCCACCGTGTATAAGTATACAATATTTGATCATTATTATTATTATTATTGTATATATTTTATTTGTTTTCCAGAATTGACTTTATTTAGTTAACCTGAGTCGATTAGATCAAGTTAGGATTATCGATATAAATATAACATTTTATTTATTTAAAGAATTTAGAGATCTGCTTTATTTATTTTAACTATTTTAATATCGAAAATCTTGACTATGTACCCATGTTTTTGCATAGAAATGCTTGTACCTCCTCGCGGTCTCTTCTGGGCAACAATAATAATATGATATATTCGAGGATATCCTATCTTCACACAAATAAAATAGGGTATGAGTCGAGGTAAAGAGTGTCCAATTTACAAGAAACAGTATCAAATATCTATTTATCGAAGAGAATACTTTTAAATCTAGTATTATTGATATGTACATTCTAATACATACGCATTTTGAGTATGGCTCTGTACTATTTAGTTCGCAAATAGACTCGCTTACCTTTATGGCTTTTTAATGTGCGATGGCTTGTTTGATGACATGCCGCATGGTCCAACGGCGATAATAATGAGGTCGTAAAGTTTTTGTTGCATTTTTTGACTGATCAGCAAAACTGCACTCGACCATACAATATACATATACACTAAAATTCAGCTCGCTTAGACTTTCTTTTGACGTGAAATTCCAATATTTATTGAGTACTGAATGTATTACCTAGCACATGATGTGTAACAAACAAAATTATTTCTTTTCCCGCCAAACTATGGCAGACAGTAAAATCGACAGGGCCGGTCCAATAAATATTTTCAGCCTAGGCAAAGTTCAATTCTGGCGCCCCCCTCAAAGGTCAAAGAGCAAGGCGATAAGCAATAGTTACCTAACGATGTTATAATTTTAAGTTATCGTTCACATTAATTCAACAGGTATTAGAGTAAAACTTCAAGTAAAACAAGGCAAGCACTTTGTTTTTAAAATATATGTTTGAAATGAATTAAAATTACAAAATAACTTCTTCTGTAATTCATACCCGACAGTGTTGTCCGATTTTTATTTCTTCCTAATTACTTGATACACAAAACATTTTGTTTCTTTTTTAATTGTCTACTCGAAATTGGTCTGACATTTGGTGCCCCACATCATGGCGACCTAGGCAGTTGCCTGGGCCTATGACCGGGCCTGGAAATCAAACAACCAGAAATGTTTGAAATTTGAGTATCTATCAGTCTGTAAAAAAGTTTTAAAACTATTGACTAAGACACTAGAAAAAACGTGACTTTCTTTACATCTCCACGATCAATTTTTGACGTGAAACTCAGGAAAAAATTTACGTATATCAAAAAAACATTTTTCTCACTACATTCGCATCCCGAATTTAATATACCACTGGTAAAAGCAATCTTTCGTTAGGCACTTAGAAAAAAACCAATTTTTTTAAAGATACCTTTGTAGTTTGATAGTGCCTTACGGAGCTTTTGCTATGTGGAAAAGTAAAAACATAAACAGCACCATCTAAGTAAACAAACATCAAAGATTAGGAAATACTTAAATATGTAATCGAAACCGAGAATCGAACTCCCTAGGAGAAACAAACAGACTGATCAGATTTCACCACAAGCTGCACAACCTTGCCCGTTACATATTTTTAACATATAGTAAAAAAGCACTCACCATGTAATACAGGCTGTTTCTGGAGTTTCTGCTAGTCCTAGTTCCCTCCCGTTTCCTCACAGCAGAATCGAGTGAATCCCTTCGGTAATGGTACGGCTCCGCATATACTGGTTCCTCTTCTGGACTGCCAACAAAAAAAGATGAATTTGGTTCTTTAATTTTCTCATAAGCAGAATTAGTACAACCAAGTCCATTCAAGCAGCTAAGGTTAAATGTTGTGTTATCGTTTGGGTCACTAGTGCAGCTTGGTAATTTAGGCAAGGTTCTATTAGATTTACTTCTAAATAATAGGCTATCGTCACTATCTTCTCCAGATGTTGTTGAAATGTCAGCCTTCACTTGCCGTCTGGCTCTGAGTTTGTTATTTCTTAATGCATTTTCTAGTTTGTGCAGCATGTATTTTGGGTCTGCCTTCTTAGGGGCACTTTTAGGTTTTACATGCAACTTGTTGTCAACCTCTTTAGTAAAATGTAAAAATGAGATATTTTTTTCTCGATTCTTTTCCAAATTATTTGAATCTTCATCAAGTTGCAAATGTTGGAAAGTCCTTGGCGGTTTTTTAGGTGCTGGACCTGAAGGAAGGGGCTTTTTTAAAGCGGTTTTTAAAGTATCGGTAAATCCATCTATAATGGCTTGCTCTAAAGCAGGACTTAAGTCTTCTTTTACTTGGCATTTTTCGCTTAATTTTAAAGTACTTGTACTATATATATTGTCAAGTTTGACTTCCGGTTTTTCTACATTTAAGGGTTTTTCGTTTTCGTTAATATTTTTAGAACGTAACGATTTGGGAATCGGTTCTGTGTAAAGCACGGATAAATCGATTCCTTTTAAATTGTCATTTAGTTTAAAATCACTTTGGATTTCACTGTTCTTTTCATGAAGGAAATTATTAAGATTATTTTTACTATTTATGCCATTTTCAACACCTTTATCAAATTTGCTGCGAATGTACTGAAAATCATGTGAGCTTTTAGACTTAAATAATATTGGCTTCGCGTTATTACTTTTAGAGCAGCTAGATACACTTTTAATTATATCGTTTAACTTACTTTTATTTATTTCGTTTTTTTCACTATTTATTAAATTGCTGTTATTATCACAGTTGGATTTTACGGCACTGAACTGTTTAACTTTATTTTCAAATAAGGTACTCCTGTTAAAACAATTTCTTTGGAAATCACTGGTCTTTTCTAAGCTTTTGTCAACCCTAAAAGCTGGGGTTCTTTTAATATTCCTTTTTAGAGGATCACTATGTTGCCTTTGCAACGCTTGCTTTCCATTGGTGATGTTTTCGGAAAGTCCTTCTGTTTTTTTAGGTGAATTGTTCAAGTTATTCCTATGTCCATTTTGAGTGATATTCTTCTGAGGCGACTTAGAGTTTTTCTCAATATTTTCAAATTTACTTTTGATTGATTTCACTCTATTAGAATTCTGTGGAGGTCTGTACATTTTCTCCAATAAATTAGCCTATTTAGGTTACATGTTGATCAGTTAGCCACACAGGAAGTATTTAATTTGTTAGTACTAGTAGCTTGTAACGCAACAAGTGGCACAAGAGGTAATAGGGTTATTAAAAAATCTGTAAATAAAAACAAAACTTACTTCATACTGCATGGGCCAAGTGTCACTCAATGACTAAATCAACTTTATTTTAAAAATCAACTTACCGTGAGTTCCTAAGTAATGTAATGGCTTTAATTAAAACTGTACTCAGAATTAATTAGTTTACAGAGCCAAGTCTGGTGTTAGCTGTCAGCGGTATCTGTTTTCTTCACGTTGCGAGTTCTTGGTTTGACAGATTTCCTGTTGTCGGTTATTAAAAAAAAATCAAGGCCATTGTCCCCTTTTTACAAGTGAGGGGCAACTAAAGTTTCGTGATTGGATTTAACTGGTTGCATACATATGAAACGCGAACATTGGCTCCATGAAGTCGAAAGCATAAATAAAAATAAAATATATTCCTAAGGTTAGGCAGGCATATTGCATATTCATAGATAAGATATTTATATATAAGAAAGGCATATTACAGTACTCGTTAATTAATCTACAAAATGTAACAAAAAAATTGGTTGTATTCATTTAAGTAATGAGATATTTATGAACAAATTTTAACCATTCACTTTTATTTAGTTAGCAGTCATCAGATAGGGTCCACTTAGTTACCTCTCATTTCTTTATTGCCTACTATATTTGAATCTTTTGATAGTAGTTGGAATAGGTACAATTGATTCTGTTTATTTGATTAATATTATAATGTATGTTTCTTTAGCATCATATTTTTGTTAACATACTGGGTGTTTCAAAACTTCATGGTACAATTATTTCAGATGCATATTTCTTTCGTAATTAAAAAATATATTCCTTTGAGGATGGGAGGACAATTCCAACACGAGGTTTATTTTAATTTTCCGTGACATTTGTTATTGTAGCGGAAAACGATAAATGAAAACAATTACGGACGTAGTATAAATAGTGGTGGGTAGTGGCGATGCATCATCACGTCTTACGTCTTTTATGTCGTGTGCACTAAAATGAGAGAGAAGGTTTAGGGGGTTTGTCTTCTTAACGTCTCACTTGGCACTTCCCTTCTTGATGAAAGCTTTATGTCTTTTATGTCACGTGCTTTAAAATGGGAGAGAAGGTCAACTATATGCTTGCAGAGTCTGCCTTCTTTAGCGTCTCACCTCGCACCCCCTTCTCAATTATAGGTTTCCCGCACTGTACAATTGATTAGAAGTAATGATTTTTAAGTAGGTAAATACAAATTCAACACGTTATCTTTAGACAAAAAAAGTATAATTTTTTTAAGCTTTGAAAATTGCTGTCCTGAATAAAATCTGTAATTATGAAAATTCTTATTTAATAATTGCCAATATGGATTTCAGAACAAAAATGTCAATTCGCTGATAGATGAAATAATTAAAGGCTTCTAGTCCAAAGAATCAGTACACAGCATTTTGATTATGCGCTGCACAACATCTTAGTCAGCAAATTAAAATTTTATAAACTATCGTAGTAAATTGGTTATGTCATATTTGAGTGAATGCTGCCAATTTGTTCATTTTAATAATGCTAAATTCAGAAACAATTAATATTAAATTTGGCATACTGTTGTGGATGCGATTTTATTTCTTGTTTATGTCGACGATTTGTCAAACAGTAGCCCCTCAACAAATTTCACTCTTTTTGCAGATGACACATTGGCCCATACCCATATATGTAGATAGTATAACATTATTATCAGAGGCTCAAAACAATCTGCCCTTAATTCAGCACTATTTTTTTAATAATAAATTAATTGTAAATAATGAAGTCAGAAACAATGAATTTTAAACTAAAACATCAACTTGTGTAATGAACTGCTCTCATATTGTTAAATTTTGGGCAGTAAATTCACATGGGAAGACCATGTATCACTTAACATTTTCTTGCTGTGCAAATTAAAATATTGTCTGTCGCAGTCAACAATATTAACGGTATATCATGCATTAATTCAATCTGTGCTCATTTGTGCCATTTTAGTATTGGGCCACTCAGTACATACCTCTAGGTTTTTCACAGTAAATAAACACTATCAAAATTATTGTTAGGCTATCTTATAGGGATGATTGCAGGGATGCTTTTAAAGTCCTTAATATACCCACCCTGCTCTGTGCATATATATTGTAATGCCTTCTCTATATTAAATGTAATTTAATATAGTATTATATTATATTATTTTTTAAGTATGTAACAAACATTGTTTACATTCGTGTTCAACGTGCAATAAAGGTAATTTTTGTGGCTTTCCAAAACTAGAAAAGTTAACTAAACAAGAATATCCATTGTGTCTATTTTGTTTACTTATGTTTATTTGTACTTATTATATTTATTATACCTTATACTAACCTGACAAAACAGTTGTGTATATATGGCCAATAAGGCTATCTATAAAAACGAGTTTCATTTGTCTTCTGATGTTATTGACATGGTTAGCAAAATGCGCATTGCTTGGTGTATTCGAGTGTAATGTTCAAATGTTTTGTAAAAGGTTTTTATAGCCAAGATATTGACTTGTGAAAAATAGCCCTCATAAGAAAAACGCCCCCACCATCAGGACCCAGATGCAGAGTATGGTTGTCTTCTTAAATAGGAGTACGCACTGTAAATGTTGAAGTAGGTTCTCAGATGTTCATTGTAAAATTCAGTAGCTCTTGGTATATTATTTGAAAAAAAAATATGTACAAAAATGAAATATTGTAAAATGAAACAATTTGTTTTATCGAAAATGGGTAAATTTCAATGAAACGTAGGTAAAGTATAGCTTTTGTAGAGTACAATTTTCAATTAAAATTTCAAATCAAAATAGGCCTTGAGACAGTTGGTGTAACAGTATGCAAAAAAAACATTTTTGATTTCCATTTTTGAATTTCAAAAAAAAAATGCTTTTGTCATGCAGAGAGACTTCGAATATAAATTATTTTTACATACTTTAAAAGATTAGAAGAGAAATAACTTGAAATAAAAACGTTTTTCTATGATGTATATTTGTCGAGATATTTCAACTCGTGTTTTAGCATTTGGTTAATAGACAAGTTAACATTTTGATTTGAAATTTGAACTACTTTATAAACGTATATGTTTTTATTGCCGCAAATCGTAAGCCAAAACTATTAAAATGTTACCAAGTTAAAAAGATAAGTATTGTTAAGAAGCACGTGGGAATGCGCATCCCCAGCAAAGCCATTTTTTATAAGATACAAAGAGTGCCGAGAAATTCCCATTTTTACCATTAGGAAAAGGTAGCATTTATAAAAATATAAAACAGTCCCTATAGACGTGTCCAGAAATATTTCCTAACTGAACACTAGAGTAGGTTTTCAGGAACCCTTTGTACTACCTAATTCAAAATTGTATAGGTTCATGAATATAGGACAAATGAAATGCTAGAACTTATAATTCATCTTCTTAAATGTCGAGCTTTCAGAATGATCACATTCCCTGACTTTCGTGAATTATTAAAATTATCTGATTTTTCAATAAATTTTCCAAATTCCTCGACTTTCTCTGGTATTCCAGGTTTTTCAGGGCTCTAGGATCCCTGGTTTTGATGTCCTAAATTCGATTATGACATCAGAGCAAATCGACGAATTCAGGACATGGAACTATTTAAGAGTAATGATGCTCTAGTGTAGTATGCCAGGCAAGACATTTTCTTTTCGGGATGCATAATCATTTTTCCATTTGATGATCGTCAGACACATAACCACTAAAGTACTTTTTAAGACATTTTCAACAGAAACATTTTCGGAAGTGTGTACGTAAAATGTCATATTACCTTGAGAATGGTTATTTATTTTATTTATTTATTCTTTACAGCAAATTACATAATAACTTGTATAATACGTCAACAGAGAAAAAGAGAGAAAAAAACACATATCCCGATAAGGGCATTATGTTACACAAACATTTGGTTAAAATATAAAATATCAATGTCTTATGCAAAGTAAGTATAATTAGGAAGGAATTTTATGGGCTTTCCACTGAGAGTGCAGCTTGATTAAAATTCATCACTGATATATTCATCCAGACTATAGTAAGCCTTTTCTAAAAGAAATTTCCTAATATCTTTCTTAAATGCGTGCAGGTTGAGATTTTTATACGACTTTGGCAATTATTGTAACATTTTATGCCTATATACTCACAATATGTTTGGCCAACCGCAAGACGACTGAATGGCACTTGAATCAAGTCATTGTTTCTTGTGTGGTTATGCAGTTGATTTCTGTGTATAAGTGTGTGTTCATGTTTTTTAATATGTTCTAATAAGAGATATATGTATAAGCCGGGTATGGTTAGAATTAATAATTTCTTAAATTCATGCTTGCATGTTTGTAAGGGATGCAGTTTTTGAATACATCTGATTATTTTCTTTTGAATTATAAAAATTCTTTCCAAGCCACTTGCTCCTCCCCAGTGTATCAACCCATATGATACTAGTGATTGGAAAAGACCATTGTAAGCAAGCATTAGGACACTATTACTAACCGTGTTATGAATTTGTCTTATTAAAAAGCACACGGAACTTAATTTTTTACAGAGATGCTGTATGTGATCGAACTGTCAGTGTATTGTCTACGACGTAAACTCTCAAGAATTTGGTAGTTTACTTGACAAATCGATTTGTTATTTTTTTTTTAATAGTTTACTACTGTCCGTGGAAATGTTCTTTGGACAGAATTCAATGAAATTTGATTTATTGATATTTAACAAGAGTCCGTTTTGTTCGCACCATTCACAGATTTCATTTATCATATTTTGTGCCATTTGTAGCGTAGCATTTTTACCTGTTACTATCATGCTTGTGTCATCTGCATAGACAACATTTTTACCTGATTTATTGCATTGGACAGGTAGATCGTTTATGAAACAGCAAAATAAAATAGGGGATAATATCGAGCCTTGGGGGGTGCCGGTTTTTATTTCTTTTTTACTCGAGATATGGGTTCCTAAGCTGATTACCTGTGATCTGTCAGAGAGGAAGGATTCTATCCAACTGTTGGCTGGTCCCCGAATACCCATGTTACTTAACTTTTCTACCAATAACTTGTGGTCCACCATGTCGAACGCTCTGCTTAAGTCGAAAAAGACCCCTATCGTGGCTTCTTTTTCGTTTAACGAGTTTGTAACATATTTGAGTAGCTCATTTAGCGCCGTCATAGTGGATCTGTTTTCCTAAAGCCATGTTGACTGTTGGATAATATTGAGTTACTCTCAAGAAAATTATATAGCCGAGTATAAAAGCAGCTTTCAAATATTTTTGCAATTTGATTTTGAAGGGATATCGGTCTATACTGTTGTATATCTTCTTTATCAGCTTTATTTTTATATATCGGCACTATTTTAGATAATTTAAGTGAACTGGGAAATTTACCGTCCTCAGAAGATTTATTGATGATTGCTGCCAGCGGTATGGAGATTATGTCGGCTATTTCACGAAGCATAGTTCCTGGTATACCATCGACACCTGCCGAGGGTTTATTGCATACTTTTTTAATCGTTTCATGTACCTCTTCTGGGGTGGAAGGTCCCAGAAAGAGGGAATTGTTATAAGAATTAGTGGTTGCGGGTATAGTCAGTCTGATCGAGTTGTTAGCGAGATTTACGAAATAGTTGTTGAAGTTCTCAGTGATCTCTAGTGGATCTTGTATCATTTCATTACCTACGCGAATTACTGGTATGTGATTTTTGGTAGAGTTATATTTATGTTCGTTTATAATACGCCAACTTTCTTTGCTTATATTTCTTGCCTTCGAGATTCGTTCATTATTATAATTAAGCTTAGCCTCTGCCACTGCTTTCCTATAGCTCTCTTTTAGTTGGGCATATCTAATGTCATAGTTTTGATTATTTATTGTCTGTCAGCTCACACATTTCTGCCAGCATATCCGACATATTTTTTAACTCTTGGGTTAGCCAAGGCGGGTTTTTTATGTTCTTTTTTTTAATTTTTACACGAGTGAGGGGAAAGGCTTTGTTAAAGATCTCCAAGATTTTTTCATAGAAAGTGTCAAATATTACGTCAATATCATCACGATAGGAGCTAATTTCCCAGCATTCCCTCTGAATCATGGCTCTGAAGATGCCAATGTTTAAATCGTTAACGATGCGTTTTTCAATGAACATTACCTGAACATCTTGCATCAATTTTTTTTGCTCGCAGTTAGACGCAGTTGGTACAGGTAGTTTCTACAGTCTAAATTTTAATGTTTTTCATGATGGAATGTATAAGTGAACGAAAGATAACTGAGCCCACAAAAAAATTGACCAAATGACTTCTAATGTATATTGTTATGTTTGAAGATCATTAAATTCTTAAACAGAGGTGGATTCTGAAATAATTTGTCTCACACATTGGTCGTGTTGTCTATTATTTGTATTATAATTCCTTAAGAGTGTATTAGGTTAGCTTATATAAAAATATTTTTAAAGCTTTAGATTTTAACACTTGGTAAAGAAATGTTGAGTATTAAATTGAGGGAAAAAAAAATCCCTAACATTACAATAATGTCGCATTCATTAGTCTAGTATTTGGTCTTGTCTGATCTGTGTATTTTATTCGTGAATCCGAAAATGTTTAGACCCTGGGAAGATCGTTGCGATAATTCCCAGCCAGACCAAGCAGGATAAATAGTGATGAAATTGAAACTTTAGATTCGGAATGTGACTTTAGTGAAGTGCCAAGTATGCATTCCAGAACGAATAAAAAAAACATTTGTGTCAAACAGGAAAACAGATTTGCCTGAATGTTTACCACAATATAATAGCAATGAAGGGTTCACGTGGTGCATTGCAGAAGACACCTTATCTTACTGAAGTCTCAGAATCATCGCAAAAGATATTACTTCAACAACAAATACGTAAGAGAAAGAAACATTCCGATTACCAAATCTCAAAAAAATTGACACCATCGATTGCTAAAATGACTTACAACTACAATATACGACATGTAAAAAAAAAATGAAATTCCTGCTGCGAAGATAGTTCACCAAGAACTTTTGAAAAAGAGACTGGCCATAACTTTTTTACAGACACACTAGTATGGTTATTAAAAATTGGTTTCAAATTTAAGATAGTGGATAACGAGCAGCCATTATGGAGTCTTATAGAATTGCGGAATAGCATTTAAAATACTTGGAAGCCATACAAGAATATCGAGTAGAAAATACTCTAACATATTATCTCAATGAAACGCGGTATGATATCCACGATACTGTTAAGAAAAGTTGGACTGACAGTACAAAGAGATGCAACGTTAGTATGGCGCCAAATATAGGTAAAGAGTTAGTTATACTACAATGTGGTTCAAGAAGAGGTTGGGTTCAAAACTCTTTGAAATTGTGTGGGAAAAACTTGGCCGAGTGTGTCTACTACCGCGAAAATATGCAGGCAGACATTTTCGAGATATGGTTTGAAACGACTCTATTGCCTAATTTTTTTTTTATACATTTATTTAACGTCGGCCTATTTCCGCTACTGAGGCCTAACACCGACGCCTGTAGATGAGCTACCCCCAACCAGGAATTTTGCCGCTGGAAGATGTGTGAGGCGAGGACGCAGTCTTCGTTGGAACGGTCACCCATCCAACTACTGACCGCGCCTTGCGTTGCTTTACATCGCATATCAAAGTATGTACATAGTAAAGACGTACCCACGCTCGCCACCTATTGCCTAATTAAGAACCTAATAGTGTGATAGTCTGGGATAATGCGTTGTATCATTCAAGGTTGGAAAAAGCAATTCTGGATAAGTTCCAGTACAAAACAACAAATTCAAGACATTCTTTATTGAAAATAATCTCTACTTTGAGGAAAACTATACAAAAAAACGGTTACCTGAAGTTTTAAACACAAAAAGGTTTTTGAAAAAGAATTCGTGATTGATATAATTTAGCGAAAAAGTTTGGGGACATGGTTTTTAACGTTGCCTCCCTATTATTGTGTTTTACCCAATTGAATTTGGGGTCAACTAAAAAAAAAGTATACCTTCACTAAGTTTAGGAGGAACTGGTTAAACAGGAAATAAACCGTATATGGCTAAGGACTGGCACAAGACAATTCAACATGTGATTAAAATAAAATAGAGAACAATTATTTGAAATTAAGTCGTTTTGATAAAAAGACAATAATAGGTAATACATGTGAATGATAATAACGACGAAGGAGACTTCTTTGATGAGTTGTAAAAGTCTCTGAACCATGAATAAAATAAAAAAAGACCATTCAATGCGCCGCTACGCTCTAATGGACTGGCAATACATTATCGAATGCTATTCTTATATTATAAGAGATAGAAAATCCCAACTACCTCTGTTCATGGAGAAATAGTATAGTCATAAAGTTTGGTCAGTGCCGAATTTATGCATATCCTCAACTGACGAATGACATTCATATTTTAATGAAATTTGAATAAATAATCTGCAACTTCAAAGGTGTTTTTTATAGATTTATAGACGGAAAATTAAAAGAATTGGGATGATAGAATTTCGACAATCATTTCCCGTCCCTAAAGGAAAGGAAATGTTATAGCTCTTGGCATCAATGTTGTTGTAACCTCAATTGTCTGCCTGTCTGTCATGAATGAAGTCGTCATGTGACGATATTTTCAACAATACATGTTGATGTATTATACTGTGTTAATGTTAAGATAAGTTTTATGACTACATTTCTATGCCTGTTATAAGGCCCTATGGAAATAAAGATATTTTTATCATCAATCAAATATTCCTCCAAATTTCGGGAACAACTCATGTATTTCCGTAAGAGGAACAACCAATATTATGTGCTTTGTCTAATATTATAATATTTTCAGCACATTTAAAGGTATACGAATGAGCAGTCCATTCTAGCTTAAGCGGCACATTGAAATGGTCTAAGATAAAGACAAATACCTATTTTTTAAAATTTATTAATAAATTCCTACCGCTTATTGCCTACTTTCTTATTTTAAATACTGAAATCTGAAGCAGTTGTCAATATTTATTTTATCTACGTGTTAGCGAAAACCTTAAATTTTCATCTCCATCTGTCTGTCAGGTTCTTAATTAGGGCACCTAGCTAATGATCAAATATCGAGGGAAATATATTAATGCATTTATGTACACTAATTAAAATACAATATTGGCACAAATATACTATAATACCCCCCTGATCTTCAAATTCCAAACCAGTAATAGTGTCATGTTGGTACATTTTTGTAATGAAACTTTTATTACTAATTTTTGTAGTCATTTACTATTCGGTATACTATACTAGATATTTTAAATGTTTGGAAAATACATCTCTTTACAATAAACACCACGAGTGTTGTCGAGCGGTGGAGACTGTAGGGGAATATAGTAGAACAGCACATACCGCTAGCACTATTTAGAATTTTTACTGCACCAATTAGGATAGCGATGCGTATATGCTAGTTCTATATAACTCTCTACATACAGCTTCCCCTTTGCTCGCCATCACTCGTGGCAGTACCTTAATATTCTTCTATCTTAATATTGAAAATGATAAAATTGTATATTACTGGCAGTTAAAGTAATGTGAAAGCAAATATTCTAGATAGGGAAATTTTTAACTAAATCTAAAATCACAATCTACACTACATACTTTCATAGTAATTAAAACAAAACCTATGTTCGGTACTTAACAAAATATATTTCTCCATAAAATATAATACGAACAATAAATAAAAATGCAATATTTATACCTCAGCACAATAGTACATTTTGAATTTTAAACAACATACATAAATTCCAGTAACCGATTAAGTGTATATAAGTAAAATATCACAAAATAATTCAAATCACTTCTGTTCCTGTTTCAGATTCAAATCCTCCAGAACTAACTGGATTTCCTCCGGTGTTTTACCCGCATCTATTTCTTTGGCCCACAGGTGATACTGGAAAACAGAAATACCTATTAATTTCCAAATTGGTTAAACTGCTTTATTTTATTAAGTAATTTAATGTTATATTTTTCGATAGATGGGGCGGAACATGATTTTTTTTACAATAGATGGACAGATAACAAAAAAATATGCTTGTCAATTTTTTTTCTTTTTCAGAATTAAGGGTTAGAAAATTATTTTAGCTCAGAATTTAAACATTCTGTCCTTAACAGTCTAAGGAGCTGATGAATGAACATTTTCTTCAAAATGTTGTTGTTGACATTTTATTTTGTAGGATAGTAGGTATTTTTTTCACAGCTGCAAATAATATATACATGACTGATGAGATAATTAAAACTAAAAACGAGTCTTCTGATTATATTGACATGGTTAGCGAAACACAGTGTATTCGAGTGCCAAATGTTTTGGCGTTTGCTATGGAAATAACATAAACAGAATCTTAAAGCTGTGTATTTGACATACACAGCAAAATAAGAGTTCTTCCAAAAAAAGCTTTGAAAACGGAAAGAGATTACTTTCCGAAACGTCAGCAAAATACATTATTTCTGTGTTTATTCCGATTTATATTATTTGCAAAACATAACCTCTGACTTTTCCTTTGGGGTAAACGTCACGGGCGCAGAGGCTTTTTTCCAATAATTCTATTATTTTGTAGATTCGGTGATTTGTTTTGAAGAGGATAATAATACATGTGGTAGAAAACCCAAATAATAGGAAAGAATACTAATTTTAGATGCTATCATATAAGTATTCGCAGGCTTTCTGCACAAATTGGACTGTCCGAATTTGTAGTGTGGCGCATTTTGAACGAACAGGGGCTGCATCCTTATTACGCGCAGAAAGTGGAAGGGCTACGATATGGAGATGAGCTCGACGGCAACAATAACTAAATATCAATGTTGTGTGTGTTCGTTTTCAGTTCGAAGTATTTATAATTTGATCATTATGTGCAGATTTGGCAACACTGTACTTGCACGTGCTTGTACTGTTGCCCTCCCCTAAATCCGGCCCTGGGTGGATAAAACTGAATCTAAAAATCATTTCTTTTCTTTGAATTTTTAAATTTAAGAAATGGTCTTCAAAATACCCTGTATATTGACCTACACAATTACTATAACTTGCCGAGCAGTGAAACTGCAAGATTTACGTCCATAAAATATAAATTTCAAAATCAAATCTTTCATTTTTTTTGTGCTAGCACACTAATTAAAAATTGTGAAATATATTTTGACGTAAATTGGTTGGTTGTTCTTGAAATATCAAAGTTTATTTAAATATTTGCTTTTTATTAGCTTCATCTACATTTGTTTGTTTGTAACGGAATCTTTGAACGTGATTTTGTTTGTTAATACCCCGTACATTATGATGTAATATTAATTATGTACTACTAGCGAATACTTAGCGGTTTCAATCGGCGTTCATGATGCTAATTCTAAAATTCACTCAATCCAATATATTGGTGAGAAACGTGCCGAGGGATGACTAGAGGGTGACTAAAATGTCATGTCGCTAGCGTCAATTTCAGGGAACCGGACACACCCTCTTGTATAAGAGCCTTACCCTTCTTTACCCTTTACAATAAAATGAATTTTTTTTTCAATCACTTCATTCTTATTTTAAACTTATTAAAAATCATTTAATTATATTGAGTTAGTGGACTTTCTATCGCTGTTGAACAAAATCTTAATATTTAAACATTATTTTTTACTTTTTAGTTTGGTTTGCTATTAAAGCGCATTTTTTATTTTTTTAAATTCTGTTTGAGTAGCTGGGTTTGGGAAATCACTTTTAACCATTAAAAGTTCTTTGGAGATAGCTTTACTATTCTTCAAAACGTTTTTGATAAAAAATCTGACGTTCCGCAACCGGACATGGCTGACCAAATAATATAGTGCCGCCATTTTCATAAATTTGAGAAAAAAACACCATAGAGGGTAATTTTGAGGCAATTCAATCGGATTATTTGTGACGTTTTGTCGCTTATTCTATTTAGAACATTCATTTTACAGGTAACTAACATGCAACTACTGAAACTAAAATTTCCCCACAGCGAGATTCCAAAATTTTCACTACTTCCAGGGAAAAGGACAGAAGGGTTTTATTTTGAAAATAAATTTAATGTTTTATGAATTTATGTTTCTCTATTTATTGATGTGATGACTGATCTTTCTCACAGAAACCCTAGATAAATAGAAATTACTTAATCTATGTCCTCAATTTTTTTTAATTTTGATTATAATTTCGTATTAACCATGTATGAAATCACAAACATATGTTTTAATTCGAATATGAGAAGAAAATGTAATTTTATAAATTTATTTTGTATAGCCACCGATTTTGAGGAAAATTGATCGTTTACTTAAAATTCGCCAAGAATGTGACAAAAAATAAAATACATATTTTCGATCGTTATTTATGTAGTATAATAATTTGTTAGAATTTTCATAATATGTATACCATTTGAATTGTTTCATAGAAACCCTTCAAATAAAATTAATTAAGGTTGGCATGTCCGAGAGAGAGGGGGGGGGGAGAGATCAGATACGCAAATATTTATTATTTTTGGCCGTAACTTTTTTTAATACATATATTAGTAAAAATAGTATAAGAATAAGACTACCTCAGTAGAACTATGGCAGGTGCAGTGATATGAATTTTTACTCAGTAATTTCACTTGTTTGCAAAATTAGTTAATTTAAGAAGATATGAAGATTTGCACTATTTTTTAATTTAAATTAATTAATTTTGCAAACAACTGAAATTTTCACTATCACTACACCTGTCATAGTTCTACTTAGGTAGTCTTATACTTTTTTAAACCAATATATGTATTAAAAAAAAGTTATGTCTAGAAATAATAAATATTTCTTTATCGGATTTCCCTCTCTTGGATATGCCCACCTTAATCCATCCCTGGATTTTTTTATATTATTGACTACCTATCTAAAGTTAACGGAATACTGCACGTACAAAATACGAGCTCATTCTAGCTAGTAATTTAAAAGATATGACCTCAAAAAATATTGGGCAAAACTCACAAATCACCCCATAATTCAATAAAAAAAAAAGTTAAAGACTAATTAATAGTCATCTCGAATACACCAAAGCGAACTCCATCTACCTTTTCTCCTGAATCACCCTGTATACATTTATAAGGTAGTGTGTGGGCCAGGGTTGCTAGTGTTGCGATGATTTAAATAGAACGATTTTTTAATTAAATCAAGTTACTTCAAAAACATAATATAAGCAAACTAAACTTCAGAAAATTAAAATAATAGAAATTCTTGCAAGTCATTATATTTCCAATTCACATTTTTTGCATGTAGCTCTAATACCAGCTTTTCCATTGTTTTTTTCAGTAAAACGTTGTGAAATAGAATCTTCATTTCTACCACTGTTATATGTTAAAACATAAAAATAACTACACCAACAACACTAGGTACAATCGTTCGTCTTGTTACATTGATCCCATGAAGCAACATGCGGGAGATGTGTGTGTGTGAGTGAAGATTGGCATTGGAGAATTCCATCAGCCACAGAATATTTTTTCGTGATTTTGGGAGTAATTTAAACGTTAATTTTAACTTTGCCAAGGAATTTAACTAACCTGTCAAATACATCTTTATTGTTGCTGCATAGCAGATTTGTCAAATTAGTTGGAAATTGAATATTTATACTATCTAGGAAGGACATGAATTCTGTAATTTCATCACTATGATTTCTACAAGCAAAAAAGATATGATTTAAGTCGGCGACCGATATATTGTCGCAGCTGCATATTTGAGAGTTTACGATTCCGATTTTTTTCAAATGGCTTGGTATTTTGGCGTGACCTAGTTTAAGTCTAGTTATAGTAGTAGAGTAACTCTTTGGCACGTTATACTGAAATATACGCGGGATATTAATGCTGTGAGGTAAACTGGGATGGATAAGCGTATATGAGATATTTGAGGATCTAACATAAGATAACCAGTCTTTTTGCCATTTTCCACGAATTGTATGTTTCGATATACCAAATAAATCATATATGCTAACCACGTTTAATATTTCTGGATTGTTGATAGATTCCATGGCCTTTTTGTCAGCAATTTCGTTCCCCGTAATTCCTACGTGACCCTTAACCCAGATAAAGGTGACATTTCTCCTACTTTTATATAACATGTGAAGCAAGTTCTTTATGTTGCATATCAGGCTATGCTTATAATTCTTGTGTGTTGGACCTTCAATTGCCTGCAAAACAGATTTAGAATCCGATGGAATAATTAAGTCTCTATCCCAATTTTCATAGATCCACGTTAGAGCTTGTTCTATGGCATAAGCTTCGGCTGTATACATTGATGAGTATTTATGTATGTGGAAGTTGAAAGACACTTTGTTGTTGGCTATATAAAATGCACATCCCGTACCATCATTTGTCTTTGACCCATCGGTAAATATTGCCAATCTCTCACTGTAGTTGCTGATAATTGCGTTTATAATATTGTTATTAATCCTTACTAAGTCGGTGTAGGAAGGATATATGACAGTTGGCTTGAACATCAGTGCATTATATTCTAGTTGAAATATTGGGTATTTTTTTGTGTCAGTTATATTTATCGTATTTTCGTGGTTATTGGTCTCTTGAAAGGCCTTTACAAGTGGCGGACTGTTTTTATGAATCCAATACTTATTAGTCAGATCCTCGAAATTAAGTGCATTTATAATATTTAGTATGTTATTGAGGTTGATACTTCTAATTTTAAGTAGAGTCTTGTCGGCTAGGAATTGCCTTCTTAGTTTTAAAGGCGGTTCCTGAGCCTAATGCGGGAGATATTGAAATATATATTATAGAAAAATATATATATTATATAGAATTAATTTAAAAATGTTATACACTGTAATAGTAAAGTATTCATTTTCAAATGTAAACATTTTAATAAAATTCTTTTAATAAAAGTATGAATATATCTCAAGTCTAAAGAAACTTATAAATAAATATCTAAGCTCTAAATGTTCAAAATTAATTAACTTAGTTGTAGGTATATTTATATATTTAAATGTATACGAATGAGAGTATTCCTATTGAAACCACCTAGAATAATTTGTGCGTAGGTAATTAATTACATAACCATAAAATAAACTAAATATATTTTTCAACTAAGTGAATTTTGGAATCAATAAAATCTACAAATTTGCTACTATTTCTCTAGTACAGTAAAAATACACCAAAAAGTCCCAGGACCTTGAAAAAACTGCACACTCGAATTTGTCATGCTCAGTGTTATCAGGATCACTTAGAAGGTCTAAAACCAAAAAGGTGACCTCCCTCCCCTTTTGCTTCAGCCGCCATCTTGAAATTTTTTTGAATCGTTTTATCTTATGCTCTATTAGTCGCAAGGAAAAAGTTATTGAACAAAAAATGTAAATAAAATTCTACATATTTTCGGTAATTGCTGCGATGCCGAGAAGTTAATATTTCGAGCGGAAGAGGGTGCAGAAGTTACCAAAAAAGAGTTTTTTGAAAGCAGTGTTGTGAAATTAAACTTACCAGCTGTTTAGGTAAAAATATTAGCCATACACACATATCCAAATAAATTCGATTCCATTGATTTTAGATTTCCAATTAAATTTTGAAAAAAAAAAACCTATTTTTTTGTTAATAACTTGGGCGCCCTCTACAGCTCGAAACATTAACTTCTCGGCATCGTGGCAATTGCCGAAAATATGTAGAATTTTATTTACAAAATTTTTTTTGTTCAATAACCGATAGAACCAATAGAACACGAGAAAACGATTCAAAAAATTTTCAAGATTTCAGCTAAAGCAAAAGGGGGGAGGTCACCTTTTTGGTTTTAGACCTAAGTGGTCCTGATACGTGGAGCATGAAAAATTCGAGCGTGCAATTTTTTCCAGGTCAATGTACTATTTGATTGTACTACTCTATACGCTAATTATTAGATTTCACAACTTAAATCTTAGGCTTATAACTTAGGCCGATCGCCCACCATTACTACGGGACGGCGACGATACCGCTACGATATTTTTATGATAGCGACCTGTCAGCGACCAGTTGATTACGAACTGGCCCACCAAAGTTAAATTTTTGCGATCTCGCGGCTTACACTAATGTCTTTAAGCGCTTTGAAGTCTGACGTCATTTTCTAGCGTACTCCTGAAGCCGCGCGATACCGCTGCAAGTGCCTTTAAGCGTGACGTCATGACTTATTCGCTCGAATGGCACCGCTTATCGCGTATAATGCGCAAAAATATAGTTCAGGTATAGCATACTGAGTGTTGAAGAACCAGTTGTTGTTTTATGTTTGTATCGAAAAAATTATAATTTAAAAAAAACTAAAAAACATGCTTTAATAAATAGCAAACCGAACTAAAAAGTAAAAAATAATGTTTAAATATTAAGATTAATTTTATTGTAAAAAGCGTGGGGTTTGTAACAATTGATATCAAGCACCCCACGCTTTTTACAATAAAATGAATCTTAATATTTAAACATTATTTTTTACTTTTTAGTTCGGTTTGCTATTAAAGCGTGTTTTTTTAGTTTTCTTAAACTATATTTTTTTAAAACTTACTAAAAATCATTTAATTAACACGCTTTTTATTATTATTGTATTTTGAGTTAGTTAGAATATATATCAATAACAGCGGCTCCTCCGGTAAAATCTCGAAAGAGATTGGTCATTTTTTAATTTTATTTTATCCTGATGAGGACATTAGGACAAAGTTGTCATATTATTGTATTGTCATCGGGCCTTGATAAGTGTGCAAAGTTTCCATCACAAATAAACTAACAAACAAACATACAGGTGAAGCTAATAAAAACGTGTTAAAAAGAACGTAGATTTTGGATTCATCCATCTATCACCAATAACGAACCTAGGGATTTTATTTCTGTCCACGCCTTTTCAGTCACATCAATTCTAGAATATTCCGCTAAATTATAATTTAATACGCAGGGATGTCTTTTAATTATTTTTACAAATTTCGTATTATTTTTCTCATATTGGTAATAGATGGAATAAAAAGCATAAACAAGTATCGTCCCGGTCTGAAGGAGACTGGCATGCTCAGTCTTGCGAGACGGGTATCTATCAAGCGTGTCGGCGTTGCTTTGGTGGGCGAGTCTCTATTTAAAACAATTTGCCGCGACTTCGAAGATATCTCGCGTAGCGGTATCGTCGCCGTCCCCTAAGTAATAAGAATAATAGTAATATGTCTTTATTCAAAGAAAGGGAAGAAGTTCAGTTTGGTAAGCCTTACGGCGACCGGCCTTAGGGTACTCTATAAGCGCGGTGGAGAACGAAGTTAGTTGTGGTCGCTACATCGAGGGCACCTCTCTATAAAACAAATCTCTCTCTATGTTCTTACGAGACCGTACAAGAGATGCATTCACCCTCGCTGCTTACCACGCGATTTACATCGATGTACTACCAAAACAAAATAGTTTGATATTCCATCGCAGTAGAACTGTAGACAGCGCGGTAAATGCAAGCTTATTGGTCCATATTAATCACGTATTACCATTCAATCCGGAGCAAATCAAAATGTTTATTAGATGTTTAAACAGGCGACAGTATTCACCTAAATATTGTCTTTTCTGATTTATGGGATGAGCATGAAACCGTCGATTTGAAGAATTAGAAGAGATAATCCACCATTTTACACTTGAAGGCATATCGTCACTGACCTATCCGCTATTACTTTTATATACCTCACTATTTTTATAAACCTATATAATAGATTCGAATATTTTAATAAAATACGTGTTTCCTTTAAAAAATTGCAACACACTGATATGAAGCCTCTTAGATATGTTTGCCCTCTGATCGATGTAGATCGAACGCTATCTAGATCGCGACCTCGACCTCCACCGCGCTCATGGAGGCCATCTTCGATATGTCAGTATACCCTAAAACCCACTCGAGCACGTTGGTTGGGATGTTGGTACAAGTAGTTCGAATCTGGCTCGGCGAACATGTTTGAAGGTGTGTGAGAACGACGAACGTAGTTGGCGGTTGGAATGCTCTGCCCATTACGCGGCTTACCGATACCTACCAACACGAACCGAGCATCGAACATTTTGGTCATTTCGCGAACATGTTGGTAGTTGTGTAAGACGTTTGTTTGTTTTGTTTTAAATGTTTTTTTAACCGCCTTCCAGCTCATCTGAATGACCCTCTTAAGTCTAGGAAATTTAGATTTGTCTGAGTAAAGGAGACCTGTCCCTATAGTTTATAGTGGAATCCGAACCACTTCTTGGATAATTTATATTTGAAAATTACTTCGCAGTAGGTGGGGTTCGAACTCACTTCACTAGGTATGCTCAGAGTGGAAGCTTACCATCGTGTGAGAGGTGCTTATCAATGTCTCGTGTTCGGTTGTCATTTTTCGTCACAGCAGTGAGGCTTGCGGTTTTAAATTATGAACTGAAGTTGGTAAGTTCGGTGCGTATATATGTGGAAACCGTTGAGCATGCTGGTTCGAAGTTGGGTTTGAGGTGATTTCTGCGAGCCGAGCACGCCTGAGCGTGTATGAGGGGTTTTTCTTGTCCAACAGAGGGGATCAGAAGAACATGAAGTATGGAGCACATGCCAGAATAATTGTAGAGTTACAGGCACTGTGTTTTTTGCTCTACTTGATTCGAAAGGTGAAGATTTTCAGGAACCATATTCTTAAATACGGGACGCTTGTGTTTGTGGAACATACACCATAAAAGGTCTGATATTTGCTAAAAAACGGAAGGTTTCTGAGAAAACTGTAAAATAATGAAACAATGTATAGTATCATTATCGTTCAAAGCTTTACTGCAAATAAAAAATGCAACTCAAAAACGACCTAATTAAAATACCATTACTCTCTGTACTACACAGCAGGCAAATTGAATCATTTACCTTTATAGGTTCATAACTAGCTGGTAAAGTTTTTGTTGCATTTTTTATTTGCAGTAAATTTTTGAGCGGTGCTATACCTTGAATATGGTTTAAGAATAGTTAGGACATTAGGATTATAGTGGATTTTGTCGGTTTAAAAAAGGATTTTGGAATACAATCTCGTTAAAATCAGCTTTTCTCTAGGTTTGGATCAAAATAATTCACTTATTTTTTTCTGGCCTAATAGAAGAAGGGCTGTTATGAGAGTATTATACATCATATTCATCTTCTCAAATTCACAAAAAAATATTACAATACGAAGAGGAGTAGGAGGCAATTATTTGGTGAATATCGTTCGGGGTTTTACATTTCAGACATTATAAAAAGGATTTTCTACAATTTGAGAACGACTCCATATTTGACAAAATATTCTCTTGTGTAGAGGAATAGTGTTTCTGTTTTGTTTGAAGTTTGAAAATATAAGACATAGGTATATAAATACAAATTTTGAACTAAAATGAACAGTCTGTACGCATAGCATTAATTTAAATAAAATACCTTTTCTAATTCCTTTCTCAATGCAAATACGGCCTTCTCTCTATCTGCTACAAGTTCTTCTAAATATTGGTACCGTAGTTTTTTACGGGCTCTACATTCTCTGGCACTTTGACGACTGCGTTCTAAAAGAAATAAAAGTCATTAAAAGAATTTTTTTAATTATTGGCATTAGGACATAGTCCATACAGCCAGATACACAGTTAAATTTAGCGGCTAAAGAGCTAACCCTAATTTTAACGTGAATAATAATTAGATGAAATTAGTTGAAAACGATAAAGAGTAACAGGGACACACACTTCTCGCCTAGGGGCTTGTCAAGGCATTTTAAAAAAACATCACATATATAAGTATATGTGTTAACTTTATGTACGCAGGATTGAAGGTAATATGTGTACAACGATTCCACCCCTTTCATACAATCACACAAAGTGCGCACGCCTTGCTTTTTTTGCAATCGTACATTATTATTTTTTACTTTTTAGTACGACTTTTTATAGAAAAGCAATTTTAAAAAATATATTTTTTTTATTTTCTACTTTTTAGTCATGCTTATTAAATAATATATAAATAATCAAATTATTACCATACATTGCCTAAATTTAAATAGTAGGTTAATTTAGATTTTCAAACATTATATATTTATGTTCGATTGAGGGCGAGGGCGCGGAAGATCGCAGGAAGGTTTACCCCCCAGAGATAGCTCAATAAAAATTCGTCTCTTACGATTTGTTTTGATTTCTCGCTCCTTTGTTTTGAAGATTTTTCAATTTTCACCCCCGTGCCCCCAACGTGCGGATATTTGCAAAAGTTGTCATCCGATTTTAGTAACTATGCAAAATTTCATGAATTGATTGTGTCAGGAAGTGTGTTAAATAAAGGGCGCAAGATAAAATGAAAAATAATAAAAACTGGAAAATACTACATTGTGAGTTAAAGAAAAGCAAGTAAAAAAGAAAATAATATAGACGAATCATTAGACGTTTAAGTACCATTTTATTCAAGGTCACTGCAATACGAGCAGCAGATGTACGTAATGATAGTTATGAGAGAGCGATGAAAAATCTAACTTCGAATTCGATTTAGTTGCTGCAATTGCAAAATATGATAACTATCATCACTTCCACCCACAGCAACAGTTTATTTAAAAGTTACTCGCATACCACTATAAGGCGAATGAAAACTCATACTAGATATTCTTGATCATTCGCAAGACATTCGAGTATTCGCATTAAACAGCGAGTGGATTTTGACAATCGGTAAATATGCGAATGATGAAAATTTATTACGTTCGTGATATGGTATAAATCAAAAAGTCTCTTGTGTTGTAATTTGTTGATAATGGACGATTTACAATATATTGCGAACATTGAAAATATGGAAAATGCAGAAGCTCTCGTATAGCGACAAAAGAGGGTTTGTTTGTCTGAGGGTTTAATAATGTAGGTCCGTTTGAAATTTTATGTGAAAAAGAGTTCATACATATATTTCGAATGTCTAAGGAATTATGCAGATTTATTAGTCTAGAACCATTTATGAGACCACAAAGGATTTGAGTAAAATTTACCGAATTTTGGATTTTCCTTTATAAATTCCGGTGTATTAACCGCTTTTGTTCAGTAGAAGCATTAACAGTTCTGCGTAGAGTTTCCATTACACAATAAATTATTAGCAAACAAATATTTCTCTTTGTGAATACAAATATAACCTACAACAAACTAACAATAAAGAAATGTCAGCCGTTATTTTACGTACGATTGATTTTGTTCGAGAATACCATATATTGCAAGTGTTCGCAAATACACCGCTCCCATTAACACGTATACGCGCAACTGCGAAGGATGTCAAGAATAGCGCTGCTGGGAAGGAACAATATGGTTGAACTTCCAATAAAAATGCATTGGAGCCAATTCCTACTCTACTTCCGTCTGTCCCACATAAAGTCCTTAATTCTATTTTTCGCAATTGCGCAAACGATTAAGCCCCTTCTCACACTGGGCGGCTTAGCAGCGCGACTTAGGCCCGGTTTATCAATGCAAGGTTAACTCATAACCAAAGGATAACTGTCAAACAAAACAATAAGTACCCATTGTTTCGTCTGACATTTATCCCATAGTTACGTGTTAACCCTGTATTGATAAACCTTAGTAGTGCGACTGAGACGACTAAGTCGCGCGGTTCTAATCTAAAGACATAAGCCGGGTGAGTCGTCGCGCCTACCGCCCGATCGCGCTGCTAAATCGCATAATGTGTAAAGGTATTATAGGGACATCACGTACAAATGGTGTGCACGACTCAGCCGCACTACTAGGTCTCGCGGCTAAGTCGACCTATGTGAAAAGGAGCTTTCAGAGTTCAAATTGTGGATGCAGAAATATAGGATTACCATGTTCTATAATTTGTGGAATTTTTCGTGGCCAGTCAGGCTTAAATACCGCTTCCGATGATGCGATAGCGGTATCATCTGAAGTAAACCACGCCGACGACGATGAGATAGCCCTCCCTATCACGATGCTACCCGCAGACATGATTGTAGATGATAATAGTAGTGAAAATGATGAATAAGTATATGGAGTGTTAAATCGAAATAATTCCGTTGGTATTCTAGCAACAAACATTACTATAAACGATAACTAAAGAGAATTATGCCATCGGCCAAAGTAGGCCAACGTTCTCCCAAAATGGATTCTCTGATGAGACAGCAGAACAGTCACAGAGTACATGTTGAACCGTCTCATCTTCTTGTTCACAACCTCTACAGAGAGGTGTTTCGCTTAATCTCATATTATGGAGATGTTTCCTTAACGGACAGTGTCCAGTCTGGATTTCCGTTATAAAACGTAGGATCCTTCTGGACATTGCCAGGTAGTCCATTGCTGTACTTTTGTTGGGATATTTTAATAGTTCCCTAGCGAGCTGACAGCTGTTTGTTTCATTCCACAGTTTCTTGAATTCATTGTGGGTGTTCTCTTTAATTATTTGTATTATCGCCGTGATCGGTAAGACTGGCCGGGCCTGGTCTAAAGATACTTAGGCCTGCTGCCTTCTTAGCCAGTCTGTCGGCCACTTTATTGCCACAACACTGTACGTATCCTTTCACCCAGCATACCAGTATGTTATTCATGCTGGAGGCACCCACAAGTGCTTGGTGACATTCCCATACTACTCCTGTGGTAATTTTGTAACTTCTCAAGGCTAGTAATGATCGAAGGTTACCATAAGGTATTTCACTTCTGATGAAACTTAGTGTTGTATCCAAGGGGGCAGGCGCCTTCAATGCTCCTAGTTTCCTTTTCCTTGTGAAGAGAACCATCTCCGTCTTCCTACGATTGACAGACAGGAAGTATTCTTTGCACCATTTTTCAATTATTCTTAGGGCCTCCTACATTCTTTCACAAAGGACTCCTTAGAATTTTCCGCTAAGCATCATCTGCGTAGGCAATTGTGTGGAATCCTTCTGAATTGAGGCGGCACAAGAGGCTATCAAGAACGAGGTTCCATAGCAGTGATGATATTACACCTCCCTGCGGACAGCCTCTCGCGACCATTCCTCGTACAGAAGCATCTCCCACACTGATTTGTACAGCTCTCTTCGAGATCATGTTGGATATCCAGCTTCCCATGATCGTGGGGACATTCTTCTCCACTAGGGCCGCTGTAATTTTTGGAAAAGGTGGTTCTGTCGAACGCACCTTCTATATCTATGAAGCACCTAGGGTGGACTCTTTATTGTCCAAAGATCTCTCAATCCGACTCGCGACTGCATGGAGGGCGGTGTCGGTGGATCTTCCCAGGGTGTATGCGTGCTGGTTAGGATGTAAAGGGTTGTCTTTTACTACAACATCCATTATGTATCGTTCACATTGCTTCTCCATCGTCTTGAGTAAGAACGAGGTTAAGCTAATAGGTCTATAGGCTTTGGGGGTGGTATAATCCATCCGCCCTGCCTTTGGGATGAACACAACTTTCACTTCCATCCATGTCTCTGGAATATAAAGGTGTGCTAAGCACGTCCTAAATACTAGAAACCAGGTGCGGCAGTAATTCATCCAGTCCCCATTGCAGTAGGGCGGGATAGATACCGTCAATGCCTGGCGACTTAAAAGGGGAGAAGCTCTGTATGGTCCTCACTCACTATTTGGTTGGCCATTTGCCAATCCAAATCCGAGGGTTGGGTGTCGACTTCGTTTGGCCACTCCTTCCGTTCTGTTATCACAGATCCCGGGAAGTGAGTCTTCATTCACGAAAGTCTTTGGTTCTTGTACCATCACTCCTTTTTAATAAGCAGAGGTCATGGTCTTTGTCGAGGATTTTGTATAACATAAGCAGTCTGTGAGTAATCTTCGATTTCCTTACACTAGGTTCTCCACGCATCTCTTTATCTCTGCCTGACTAGTTTCTTAAACTCTTTCAGATTGGTTTTGTATAATTCCCAATCGGATTCCTGTCTTGTCAGTTCTGCTTTGTTGAACGAAGTCCTAGCCTTCTTCTTGAGGTCAGTCAGCCTCTGAGACCACCACTTGGTGGCCTCATTTGGCTGTTGCGAGGACCTCAAGGGGCAGGATGTTTCAAAAGCTTGTCTCGTGGCTGTTTGCAAGATTTTGACATATTGCTCTATTTCGCCATTCGTTCTGGGCACCCTCTTATTAACCCCTTCCAAGTTCTCCCTGAGTTGATATTTATTTCTATCAGTTCCCCGGGGATCTCGGAATGGTTTATTAAATAAATAAATAAACACCACAGAAATTAGATAACCCCCAATTCCAGAAGCCAGGGCTTGTGCGGAAGGGGGTTACACATTGAAAAACGCGGACATACAACCATTTCCTCCGACAGTGCCGGAGCCAGGATTCGAACCCGGTGGTGCGATGTCCGTGTGATTAATCGCTATTGCCACCTCGCGCCTTAATCCACTCGGCTATTGGGTGCCTTGATACGATTGATTTCGAAGTTTATCCATTGGTGGTCTGATAGTGTTACACAATCAGACACATGTCAATTCTGGATTAGGCTGGATATACGCCACGTCGTTAGTGTTATATATATTATAGTTTGACTTCTACTGTTAATAAATGTCGGTGTACAGCCCCTATTACTTACGCTAAGGTTGTTACCGGTAATAGAATCATAAAGCGATTTACCTCTTGTATTGTTGTCTTCACTGCCCCAGGTCACATGGTGTGCGTTGGCGTCACATCCCATGATTAATTCCCAGTTTTGATTGCGGCAGTGTGCTATCAGGTACTCCATCTCCCTTGTTGGGTGGTGGAGTGGCCGAGTCTTGAGGGAGGTACACTGATGCCAAGACAACATTTGTTGGTTTGCCTGGCACCAAACATTCCACCTTCACGGCCGTTAGGTCAGATGTTGAGAGGTGTTGAAGTGGCTGGGTTTTGATATGCCGAGGAACGTAGATGGCTGTCCGCGGCCTATCTGTTGTTGGTGAGCTGTAAATAAGTCCACTTAGTCTTGATAACCCTGTTATCCTAATTTGAACTATCCAGGGTTCCTGAATTAATGCCAGTGTGTCCTGCTCCACATCAAGTTGCCGGCACAGTACTGCCGTTGCCGCCCTGCTGTGTTGCAGATTGCACTGTACTATGGTTACTTTGCTCTGTGTTTTTGGCGGAACGCCCTTAGGGTGCCCGGCCCCCTTTAGAGGATGTGAATTCCTTGTAGGGGCCACCACACCTAGGGGGTGCCCTGCCTTTGCTTTGAGCTGTGCTAGGGGAGGTGCTCGGCCTGAGGGGTGCACTGCAGCGTGCTTTCCTCTTCGCGTGCTTTCCTCCTCCTGCATTCTCCATGTGGGGGATCGTATGCCGTGAGCCTTGTGGTCAATGGTTATAAGTTATATAGATGCAATCGAGAAGCTAGAGGAGGTGGTTTATGTATGTATATAAATATGCTTTGCATACAACTAGAATTCCTACTAGTAACACAATTGAACAATTATGATACATTTTGAATTATTTGAACTTTCCTATGTCCATTGGTGTAGTATATAATCAACCCACCTTTGATACAAATTTACTTTTGAATGAGTTGGAGGATTGCTTAAGCTTAATTTCACCTACATCACATAATATGTACTGGAGATTTCAATATTTATTAATGTGTTAAACTTGCATAGTACATCTGTGAATAACCTATATTATGTTTTAAATAGATATAGTTTGGAACAAATTGTAGATAGTCCAACTCGTATAACAGAAGTATCTACTGCTTTAATAGACCTTATTCTTACTTATAAGGGGGAAAAGATTGTGGAGAAGGGGGCCTGGCAAATATTTTTCTGATCATGATTTAGTTTTTGTGTGTTAAAGGTATGTAACAAGAGGAGTGAACTAAAGATGTATATCTATAGAAATGTTAAACTTTTTAGTTATGAATTATTTGAGCATGACTTATTAAATACACCATGGTATTTAATTTATGGCATAGACGGTGTAGATGAAGAAGTTAAATTTTTAGTTGATAATTTAATATACTTGTTTGACATTCATACCCCACTTATAACATCAAAATTTACAAAACCCCATGCACCCCGGTTGACAGAAAACATAAAAATGATGTCTTTACGAGACAAATTTCTTGCAAAATATAAAATAACAAAAAATGATACTGGCAATTTTATAAGGAAATGCGTAATTATACTAGGGCGGCAGTTAACAGAAGAAAAAAAAGCATATTTTGAATACAAAATAAATATCTCTGCGCCGAAAGATTCTTAAAGAATAATAATTTGTTACCGTATAATCAGAATAATGAAATTCCTGTAAATGAAATTAACAACTTCTTTGTAAATGCCGTTCCCACTGTTACTGCCTGTGAGCCAGTTGTGAACTTTTATACAAGCAATACTTTAAATAACATTAATTTTAAATTTCATACAACTGATGAATTAACTGTATTAAAGGTATTAAATAATATTTCGACAAATGCTACACGGTGAGATGGATTCAATGCAAGGTTAATAAAATAAAATTATGTTGTCCTCATTTACTACCTTACATAACGCACTCAATAAACTTCTGCTTAGCGCAAAATGTCTTTCATTCTATATGGAAGAGGGCCATGATAACTGTGTTACCCAAAAAGACTAATCCTAATGAATTTAAAGATCTTAGTGCAATAAGCATTCTACCAAGACTAATTTGATTCCCACAACTCAATCTGGATTTAGGCCGGGACAAAGTTGCACCACGGCTTTGCTTCATATAGTGAATGACATAGAAGCAACTGACCGAGGAATACATGTTTAATTCTACTGGATTTCAGTAGAGCCTTTGATACTATAAATTATAAAATGCTTGCAGCAATACTTCATTAAATAGATATCTCTGAAGATTCACTAGAATTAATTGATAATTTCATTGAAAAACCGGGAACGTTTAAATACTATACGCTCAAATTATTTAACTTTAAAATCTGGTGTGCCTCAAGGGTCCATCCTTGGCCCACTGCTATTTACTATTTACACAAATAACCTCAATAACTTAAATTACTGTAAAATTCACTTATATGCAGATGACACGCAACTCTACAACTCTTTTCCCTCTTTAGATGCGGAGACAGCCAGTTTATATATAAATGAAGATATTAGTAAATTTATAATGGCAGCTCAAAACCACTGTTTAATAATTAATCCAAACAAGTCTGAAGTAATAATCTTCGGACCTAAGAAAGGCTGTTAGATCTATTTTAAATATTACTGTAGAGAATACCGTACTGGAAAAAAAAAGATACTGTCAAAAGTCTTGGCGTTATTATCGATAGTGATTTAAGGTTTGAGAGTCATGTTAACAAGGTACCTACTTCAAAAAAGTTACATCCCTAAAATTAGACATTACATTTTGATTCTCTTTTTGAATCAATATGAGTGTAATCATTTCAAATTCATAAATAAATTATTCAAGCAAGCAGTTTCATTAAGGTTAAGTTTAAGAGTGATGGTAATAATTGTTGTTAAACGTTAAACTTCGCCTTTTCTATGCAACAAAATAAATTTGTAATATATATTTCTTTTTGTAATGGTCATGGGATATAATAAAGAATTTTATTATTATTATATTCTAGAAAAACTGATTTTCTCGATTGACCTTGAATAACTTTTTTAACATACACAATTTCGCAATAGGCTTTCGATACAAAAATAATAACCAAAATAAGGAAGTGTTCCAAGAAATTTCTTCACCAGGTTTTTTTTAAGATTGGGCATTTTAAAACTTGAAGTGACTGTATTAATAAATGATTATCTCTCTAAATTCTTAACAAGATAACTAACAAAAAAATAATAAAAACCATTGCGACGATCTAGTGCAAAACATTTTCTTTTTGGCTTGGTTTTCACTCCAACAGAGAATTATCTTATCAGCATAAAACCACAATTACACAGGATTTTTTTTAAAGAAGTGATATGAAGCAAGTATTTGTTAAACATTGCGTTCTGACAAGATAAACACCTCTGACCAGAAGGTCAAAATATTTCTGACATTTGTATAATACTTTGGCTTGAAATTAAACAGATAATTATTTAAATTAATACCTAGTAATAATTAATTTTGAGAAAATAAATTACTGAATATCTCTTAACTTTACAAATAAGGCTTACCTTAGCGATGGGAAAATGTTTTTCGTCCTTGACATATTACTCGTACTTTAAATTTAGTTTCTTTCGATATATTTTTTTACTGTTGCAGTCTCTTACTTTCGTGACTATCCACAGTTTTCGTTTAAATTAAATGTATATTTCAAAGTTAAGATTCTCAATAATGTTCATAAATCTGTTTCACGCCTTATTTAAATATATTCCACATTTAAAGATATTTAAAAATATTCTATTTGCTTAGTGATCCTACCCTCACGAGTTTATTAAGTTGAATTAGATTAATGTTCCGTTTTCCAAACATGTTATTTTTTTATTTATCGTTACCAAGATAAATACCGAAAAGTTAAATATGTTATTGGATTTTAAACATTTTCCAAATTTTCCAATCACCTCACTGTACAATATAAATATGTTTTTTAATGTGTAAACATTGTCTAATAACAGTAATAACATATATCAACAATGCTCAACGTTTGTTTATTATTATTTTAAATTTAAATAAATAATACATGTTGTCGAACTAAATGACCTTGATTTTCGGTGTTTATTCGGTATTACTATTAAATACAGAATAACGTAACTACGGTACAGTTACATTATTTCTAACTGTACAATATGAATATGTTACACACAAATTCATAGATATGTTTGCGAAAATGTTGCTACAATCATAAATAGTTTTTGATTGAAGTTTGTTTAATTTCAAGATTACACAAATTTATTGAATTTAAGGTATTGAATTTAAGAGAACTATTTATAGTATTTATTATAGTTATTCACAGGGCCGCATTTACCATATAGGCCCGCTAGGCATCACTAGGGACCCCTACCATCGCAATGCAAATGTGTTTATTTATATCGAAATTTTTATAAATCTTAATTATTGTTCATCATGCTACAATATTTTTATTCAAATTGCGAAACGCCAACTTAATATACTTGTCTGTTTGAATATTTCAAAATGACGTTTTTTGCTGTAAGCGTTCTGATGCTTTTTTTAAATTTCAGTAGCAAATTTTGACAACTAGATCACCTGATAAAAAAAATAGCTCTTCGTGACCCGATTCAACGTGATAAGGCGCCATTTTTCGTGCAAAATCTCATCTACATATAATACTGATAATAATAATAGTTTTATTTTCAAAGAATAGCCAAGTTCATCGCCGTCGAAACGACAGAGTTAAAACAATATATTGTACTAATGATGTACCATACAACGTATCAATAACTGAGTAAATCATAAACAAAACAGCAAATATAAATAAAAACTTTTATTGAATATGATCCATTTCAATATTATCTCGCCAACTAAGTTGCACAATTATTCAGATTAAAGGTTAAACAGCTAGAAGGTAGTAACTAAAAATCGAAAACCAAAAACTGTGAAAGTACTAAAAGACCATATTTATTAGTACTATTAATAAGAACTTTATCCATATGCCTTATTAAAATATGCCATGAATACAAAAAAATTACAGCTAAAAGAAAATAAGAACACATAATTTAACTAACTCAGTTAGCATTTGAAAACAATGTAACATTTAGCTTGTCAAAAATTTATTGGTTTACCGTTGTTTTTATTGTGTCTAAAAATTGTTTAAAATTCTTGTTAATTTTGTTCAAAATGCAGCAAAAATACATGTTAATTTTTTATGGGGAATGTAGAAAAATGCAGTTTGCCACCGACCTTTATGCCCAACGATATCCTAATAGACCAAATGCACCAGGACTTGTACGAAAATGATCACAAATGTAGAATGGGCCAAATAATGATTTTTTCGGAAAGATGTTATTTTTGGGATGAGTCTAAATTCAAAAATTTGGGGTTATTTAACCGACAAAATACGAGATATTAATCATAATAAAACGAACATTTACTAAGGGAGAAAAATTAAGATTGATTCTGTTTTAATGACTGGCTTGGAATAATCGGTATTACATAATTGGTCCAATAATATTTGAGGGACCCTTCACTAGTGCCAGATACTTGGGATTCTTGCAAAATGGGATTGAGGATTTTACATGAATTATCTTTGGATTTAGGACAGGGGATGCATTTTCAACAAGGTGGCGCTCCTCCTCATAATTCAAGAATATTAACTGATTACTTTCAACAGAGATTAGGAGAAAACGTCATTTCGACGAATGGTCATGTCAGGTGTTTCCAAAGTCACCTGATTTAACTCCCCTAGATTTCAGTGTTTGGGGACATTTAAAAAAATATTGTCTACGCAACGGCCGTTACAACCTGAAATTACGAGTAAGACATGGAGTTAATAACGTATCATAAAACAGGATACAATTCTTGGATAATTTAACTAATGAAGCACCCTGTATATATCCCATATACAAATTCAATTTTTTCTTATTCATTTTCCAAATTTAAGTAATGGGTACATTTAATTCATTTTATTTTTACGTTTATCTATTCATTTAAAAATGAACACAGTAAAGTTATGCAGTTTTATTTACATTCTTTTAAAGCAACGTAAACGCTTCACTTTTACGAAAGAATGTACATAAAACTAAGTCTAACAACAGAGTTTGTTTACAATGTGAACGATAAGTTTCAAGTAGTTCTGAGATCTGCGAAGGGTCTACCCTTTTCTAGCTTCAGAATAAAAAGGACGGAAATATAAAGAGTTTGGTTGAGAAACTACGAGTAAATGTAAACAACTCCAAGCGTGTGACAGCATGGAAGAAGAAACTATGACGTCATTTACAATATAAAAAAGAGACCGCGGTGTACAGACGGCACGAGAGGCGATTGGAACCACACCCGAGCTGCATCGCAGAACTTAACTGTTCGCTGGGCTCCTGGAGATTGCAGCTGAAACACACCTGAGTTACATCGCAGAACTTGACTGTTCGCTGGGCTCAAGGTATTAGTGTGTGGTTATTTGCCTAATTAGGAGTCAGGCGAGATTTCGAAATACCTACATATTATTTTTGACAAATTCGTCATAGCCACGGACGCCGGCTTGCAAGAGGAAGGTTCCAAGCTTAAAGAATTCTTTATGCAGTGCGATATTGACGTCTCGACCATTCCCTATGAGGAAATTAACCGCACTTGGGCTGGGGGAGAGTTGAGCTATGCTGCAGAGCACTTTAAACTGTTCGCCGGACTCACTAGATTATTTTGTGCTCATATTTGTCAAGTAATGCCACAACAAATGCACTCTACGTCTACACCAATTTATCTGACTGTTTAGCACGCAATTTGCACAACGCCAACATAATTTGATAGGTATTTTTGTTTGATTAATTCTCAGTTTATTATTGAATCTGCATTCTGGTTACGGGCGGGAAAAAAGGTTTTAATTGCGCATTTGTGGTACTAAAAGAATATTAGTTTTTTAAAAATATTATCTTTGATTTTTAACAAGAAAACCTGATAAGATTATATTACAATTTATCCAGTTATGATTTCATTCACGAGTTTAATTCACAAAATTTCACTTTCTGAATATTTTAGTAGGGAGATATGCGTTTGCAAAATAACAAGTTAATATTCGAGAACTATATATTTTCAGCGTTTATGCAATGACAAGACACTTTCACTTCCATTATTTTTCATTTGGTGTACTATTAAGAGTACCGTGTGTCTAGTTTTAACATGTAAAATGTCACAGGAATGTTTGCCTTTCAAACAATTGTGTGAGGTTTCTCACCAGCGATCTATCTGGTTTTCTATGATTTTAACACAGCATACTTTTGTATCTCATTTCTTGTTATTGCATCAAACCACTCAGCATATCTATAGTATGGTCATTACTATAGCTACGTAAATTTCCCTATTATAATATTTAGACAATTGTTTCAAATATTTGGATTATTTTTGATTTCATATGCGGCTAATTGTCGCATCAATTATTATGAAATAGAATAGGTTTATATGACTATTTTTCCCATTCAATTGTTGTTTTTTTTTCTTTCCTATTTACCTTTCTAGTTATACAAATAATTAGCTAAATAAATGGATTCATTTCAAATCAATTAAAATAAAAACCAATTTCAACTATAAATGCACAGGGCAACCTTGAGTAATAGAAGACCACATAAATAACAAATAATTAACTAAGTCTCTCAATTAATATACAGTGTATTCAAGTTTACCAGGTATTTAAATTAACAGTGATTAATTTTCTAAGTTATATAGTATCAGATAGAAACAAGTAATATTAAACTTTATGTAAAAGAACTTGGGGTAATTAAAAAATGGGTTACTACACACACACAACGAAATTTGGGTCCTAACTTTGTAAAACTTGACGATCACGCGCAAATGGCAAATTTTATTTATTTATCCTTCAGATAAATAAATAGTAATGAATTTACTGGTGACATAATTATAAACGTTTCATTGGTACACGTGATCAGGATTTCTTTTAGTAATTATATAGTGGGCATCACAAAAGTCTCACTAATTTAATTTATTTGATTATCGTGTCATTTTGTATTATTTCAGCATATTGTTATATATATATATATATACACACACACACATTTTTTTATATTACCCATTTATTATGAGCTAAATGAAACAAGAATGGTGCATTAGTTTGCTTTTCAGTTGAGAACCAGAATAATGCAAAAAATCTTAAAGGCAAATTTTCACAAGCCACTCGTTTTAGCGCCGCTGTTTCTTTCGGGGGGTACGTCTATCATGTGACTGATGCCTTCCGGGATAAAGGGGGTCGTAATTACCTGTGGCGTTATTTATTTATATTTATTATATGGACTAAGCTTTTGTCGGTCTCAGTTAACTGCATTTTTCCTTGTGACATAGTTGCCGCTATAAAGTTCGGTTGGTCCCAACTTTTCAGCGTTTTAACTGCAGAGTGTACATTTAATAATAAATAAATAAATAAACACCACAGAAATTAGACAACCCCCAATTCCAGCCACCTCGCGCCGTAACCCACTCGGCTATCGACTAGACATTATTATCACATATTAATTATTGTTAATTACGTTCATTTTTAATAAACTCTTTTTCTTCATTGTGTTTTGTATTAAATTGAAACATTTGATGCTATTTGTTGTATATTTTAACATTTATTTTGGAGGAACAACAGCACAATCAAAGTTTGAGGTTATATTACTCAGTGTTCAGCGGCAAAATAAATTGACCGCCCAAAACCGAGGTTGGGTTAGTATATAGAATTATTAGTGTTTTGCCGCTAAAAACCAGCGGTCTAGAGGCATGTGAAAAGGCACCTTTACTGTAGAAACTAACGTACAAGGTTAAAGGTTACCCAAAATAACAATTAATATAACTCTAGCCATATATACTAATTTCCAAAGTGAACCGTTACAATAAAAATATTTAAACAATTCGACCGAAAAAATTAACTAATAAATCAAAGAAAGAATAAATTATGTAATCGTATACATGTAGAAGTATATGCGGTACAAATAAGTTTTGAATTTTATTGTAATGAAATATCATTTTTTAACATCTCGATACCGCGGATTCAAACTGGTTTAAATTTTTAGAAACACTCCTCTAGAAGTACCAAATCGTATGGGAAAACTATATTTATATCGATTCGTCCGTTACAAAGGCGGATGGTAAGAGAAAAACAAACTTACATCTCAAACGCATCCCGTGTCCGTAAGAGTAAAAATCTCAGTAAAAGTACATCAAATAATGTTGAATAATATTTCTTAAAATTACTTATTGTCATATTTTTTTGTTTTCCTTTTCCTATCTGTTCTTTAAATCTTACTGCCACTATTGGTTAAATTTTCCATCGAATGAAACCGTTTCATACGTATTATACATTTACGAGTCAAATATTAACATAGAATTATGGACTGTGGCACATATTCAATTAATTAACGGAAGAACGTATTTACAACTCACCCAATTTGGCTTTCATGTCAATTTTATCAGCAGATTTTCTGCCTGGCTTGCGTCCCCGCTTTCCTGATTCCTTACGATGAGGACCCTCCTGTAAAAAATAAATATATATATTAGTATAATAATAATAATAAGTGCAAAGTAAGGCGTTTAAAAAACAGTTTTGATGATAAGCCCATGTCCATCTCTAAGTACAGACAATTTTTAAAAATTTACGATTATCTGAGTAATCGTTAAAGCTACTACAAAAATGAAAAGGACCTTTTGGTTCATTTTTATCGTGTGTAGATTTATTAAGTATTCTAAAAATATAATGCATAAATCTGTAAAACCATTCTTACGTCTTTATGATTTCGGCTGTTTCTATTCTATTGGTGCAGTTTTAGATCAGATTTCCTGATTGCTTTAAGAGTTGGTCGGAGTGTATTAGTCATCCATGCTTCCAATTTTAATTGTAAATGACTTCACGTCAATAAAATGACGCAGCTGAATGTACGGTGTGCTTGGAAGACGAGAGATAGAGATGTAGTAGAATATGACATTGGACAAATTTATTATACCTAATCTTTAAATTTCTCTGTGCATTTGAGGACATTAGGACTAATTTTATTTTAGTTCTACAAAAGGGAAAATGTTTATTTTAATGATACCTATGCGGGACGATAAAAATTATTTTTTCAAATTGATAATAGAAGAAAAAAAAATATTTTTTTATATATACTTTTTTTTCTCTCATCGTCCCACATTGTAACATGTTTTTAATGGCTTTTAGTGAAAGCCGTTTTTTAAAATAATGATTTATATGAGAGTAATTTGCACCGTCTTTCCGGCTTATATCCGGAGCGCTCTTAAGTATTTGACTTCGTTTTGATGAGAGATACAGAGAATTCGCGAAGGAGCATTCACGTGGAATGTACCGGCAAAATGTGCTGCGATATGTGAGGCCGAACGGGAGCTCTGAATTTGAGGGCTTCCCTTCAGATATAAGTAGCTTGCTTAAAGTGAATTAATGGTAAAGTTGTGGTAAATAGTTGTTGATTCGTTTGATTCGATTTTAGAGAGAAATTTTATTTGGTTAGCGAAAGATGCCATTTATTTACGGCATAAACAGCAAGTACGAAATATTACAAGCTACCGATGTTAAGTTCTGTTATATAAACGGTATTGGTCCATATACTATACTGTTTTATCAAAGTGTAAACCTTAGAAACTTTTAGGGGCACAGGCCCTTGTTTAGTGCATGCAACCCTCTGTGAATTAGGGGTTAAGTTGTAAACTTTCGAACGCTACGCCCTCCAAGTATGTATTTAAAAGATTTCTGTCAGTGCCAATTATTGTTTCATGTGACAAAGTGGATCATAAACTGTAAGTACGTTCTTGTTAAGTTCACTCAATGGCTTTCGGCCTTTTATCAAGCAACAAAATCCATTGCGCCCAACTTTCTTTTCGAGATTTTGGCTTTAAAAATTATAATTGTGTGTTAATGTCCGAGTATCCAAATGAGTTTTGACTCCAGTTATACTCCGGATTTTGTTCATGTTTGTAAATTACCTTTGGTTACTATAAAAATTCCATGTAATAGTTTAGTTATTTTTCTATGACTGATTGCGTATTCGAATACCGTATATTTTAAAGAACTTTTGTTTTTGACGTTGATGTATTTTCATGTTCCACGGTCTCAGGGTCATGAATTTTATTGTTGTAATATAGGATTACATTTAACATTGTTTGTTTCTCTATAATCTAGTTTTTCCCTCACCCCTGATGTTGAGCTAGCTAGGGTCGTTTAGGTATAAACGTTCTTGAAGAAATTTAGAGTATAAATATAAGTTGTTTCACTTTTTAATTTGGTAATTTTATGGTCTTTAATCTATATTTCTCGACAACCTGTTAGTTTTTGAGATATTCGCTGGAAACATAAAAAATTAGACATTAAAATCAAGATGGTCCCAAGCTCACCTTTTCCTGTCCCTCGAGGACTTGTAGTAGTATACCAATTTTTAAAACTTTTATATATCAAGGTTTTTTCAACCCCTTCGTTGCTTCCGCTATTTTTAGTAGCGCAATTGTTTTTGAAATAATTAGGTTTTGTGAAATCATGTATGAACTCATACATGTTGGCCTATTTCCGCGACTAAAGTCAATCGACATCAGGAGACCAATTATTCTCAACCTAGAAATTTTGCCGAACTTATTCTCTATTGAAGAGTAAGTATTTTTACTTGCCTAACATCTAATAAACAAAGGGATAACTGGTGTACAACCCTCTGAAGAATGGTAATATCCACTACGCAATCCTTGCCTAATATTGCCAAAGTTTCCGCGCTTTAAGCTGATATGAAAAAATTGTCAAGTTAAGCGGTTGAATGGTTTATTAAAAATGTTTATAAAAGTTAAATTACTTGGGTTTGGATCCAAATTAGTCTACGAGTCTTTATTTACTTATTCATAGTGCTATATTTTGGCATTACACATTTTGCAAACAAATTAATTGGATTTTGGTTTTAACTAATCTAAAGTAGTTATTTTCACATTAAAAACATTACAGCATTTCAAAATTCCGCATTACTCCTAACCTTTTTGCGTCAAGGAAACGGATAAATAAAATAAATCGCAATAAACTTCTCATTAATAATAATGATTGTTGATGGGATCGCTATACTTTCACTTCACATCCCATAGGCTCTTTGATGCGGGGGATCTCGTGTGTTGCACATAGCAACAGTTAAATGCAGATATAAAATACGCAGTGACTATTGCACAGGCGTGCATTAGGCGTTCCATTGGATCCAATTTTTACATTTTAAAATCTCCGTTATTTAAAATAATTGTCAGATGCATTTAGTTGTGTTACTACATTTCCATTTTCTTTTTTGGTCATGCTCTGCTGTGTTCTGGGTTCGATCCCCAATATCGACAGTGGCAATGTCTGTGGGTAATGGACGTTGTCTCCGATTTTTCAAAGGTGTAACCCCCCTTAGTCTTGGATTTTGGATTTGGGGGATTGTCTACTACATGCGGTGTGTTTGTGTTTATAAGAGAATTAGTATCAAAATTGTTAGAAACTCAACCCCCCCACGGTCTTACTCCCTATATTTTCTAGGAGCAACTAGTCATACCATCCCATATTAGTACTGAGGAAGCATCTACAGATTTCCTTCGAATTAACTGCGTATGAGAACTGCAAATAAATGGAGAGTAGAAGCAGCGACGTTAAGTCTCCTATGTCGCCTCCCTTATCAAATTAGGTTTCGCACCGCTGTGCGCCGGCGCTGCTGTCGAGCGATAGCACGTATTGGCATTAAAATTACGCTCATATCCCAATAAACTAAGTTTAAAAGGGACATTTGTATTTTATTATTGTATTTGCCTCTAAAACTTAGAAAAAAGTATAGTCATGTAAACATTTACTGGACAGTCAAAAAATGCAACAAAAATTTTACCTAATTATTATCGCCGTTGGACCATGCGACATGTTGTCATCAAACAAGTCGACGCACATCAAAAACCTATAAAGGTGAGCGAATCAATTTGTAAACGAAATAGTAGAGCCGAACTTAAAATTCGTATGTATTAGAATGTACATATTAATAATGTAGACCTTAACGCGCTGCTAAAATTGAACGACTGAGTTGCTGATCTAAAAATTTCAAGTGCGTGTCTGGGCGCAATTACTTTTAAGATTAGTTTAACGGTATTTTAATAAGGTCGGAAAGTTTTTGTTGCGTTTTTTGAGTGCCCAGTACTCGACTATAAATGAGTAATATTATTTTCTGTAAGACAGAAATAAAAATTACAACACTTAAAGTTGCGATACGATACAATCGTGCTATGTGCCGCCCTTTTACAGAGAGAGGTTTAATCCCTGGTAGCAGAGTGAAAGGAGACCTGCCTAATTAGCTACCAGTAAAACGACGCCATCCCTGAGTCAACTGGCGAACTACCATTACCACGGATGGAATTAGAAGGCGGTAGAATCTTCTCGATAAGTCGTCCGGCCTGAGCGAATCAAAATAAAGCGCCACGGATATATAAGAAGCGGATCCAACGCACGGAGTTCAGTTATGTATTAGATGAGCAAGTGACAAGATAAGTAAAGAACAGTAACGAGTTGTGAATTAAAGTAGTATTAAAGTTATAATTAATGTGTAATTGTAAGGACTTATTATTGTAATTTAGTGATTAATAAATTAGTGGTTAGTGAAAATTCTCGTTGCAATTAATGAACCTACGTTTGGGGGTGTTTACTAGTGGGTGCAAACATATAACAATTACACTTAAATGTGAGACTATTATTAGATCAAACTCTGTTAAAATTTGTCAGAACTACTACAGAACTGTGAATCCAATCTTGTAATTTTGACATACCTAGTCCTTCGTAACTACAAAGTGTGTCATCGAGTTTTTGAAATCTGCTGCCTACAGAAGATTTACTTTTTAGGAGAAAATAACAGACTAAATATGTTCATGGAACGTCGGTCTATTCCCGTTACAAAAGACAATAGAAGCCGCTTGCTCTATCCCGAAAATGGATATTCTGACGAACCTATTCTTTGTCCAAGAGTAGGGATTTTTTACTTGCCTAACTTCTAATAGGCAAGAAACCGACTGCTTTTTCCCTTTCGAAGGAGAACAGAGCTCACCTAAGATTGCATAGCTTCTGCGTATACGCTGATAAATAAACCGCTAGAAGATAGGGAGAGATCTTTGTTTCTCTGAAGATCAACCACCCAATTTCAGCTACTTAACCTACCGTATCGAAGTACGAGCGTCGTCAACATAGCTATGCTCACTTTTCGTTACTAATAGTTAAAATTATCTAATATGAAACTAAATATAACCACCAGCTAGAACACACATCTCAAGTTAGCTTAAAAATAAGTCCCGTAGGTATCCAAAATGCAAGTTTCTCTTTTTAGAAAAGTAAAAACTTGGCTAGACACTAATCTTCTTAAGCTAAAAATTACAAAAACTAAATATATTATATTTTCTCCAACTTGGAATGCCTCATGCACTTAAACCCATTCTAATAAACGAATCGGTTAACGGCTGTGTACATAGTGCTGTCATCATAAAATACCTTAGAACTAGCCTTAGACCCACACTTGAAATGGGGAAATCATATCGGCTATTTAAATGGAAGAATACAAAACTGATTTTATAAATTCTACAACCTAAATACTCAACAAAAAACTCTGCTAGTCACATACAACAGCCTGTTGAATCTATAATTAGATATGGCATTACAGTATGGGGTTCTGCTTATAAAGTAGTTCTACGGCCCTTACAGATAACGCAAACTACAACTTTAGATTAACTTTTAATAACAAGAAGCAGAGAAAGCTACAGAAACATCTTTATTGAAAATCAATTACTCGATGTGGAGGGTTTATACATGCATGCTACTATGGCATATGCACATAGCAGGGAGGAAAAAAATTAGGGCAGGCAACGCGTATAGGTAGTATTTTATAATAAAAAAATCTTTCAAAAAATGCATAAAACGCAACTGAACCAAGTTTAATAATGAATTTCTACCACATATAAAAAAATTAGAAAAAGCTAGCTGTATTCTTATGTACATGTGTATCACGAGATGATATGAAATTGATAGTGAATGCCCATCATAGTATCATTTAATTATTTGTACTTTCTCTTCTGTTAAATAAATATCCATTTTAACAGGTTAATATTATTTTGAAAGCAATAATACTTAAATTTCGTAAGGTTACCTGTGATCTAAGCCCAACGGACTCTGCGCCAGCGCACATTGCAGCTATACGGCTAGTAGCTGTCCCCGTGCTGTGCTACAATCAAGCCTTCCAGAATGTTATATTTAATTTTAGGTAATAGGTAATAAATAAAATTGCATTCTTATCCTACACCGCCTCAAATTGTTTATATACACTTTGTACCCACCCCCACCATATTACATATTATAGACTCATATCACAAATTAGATAGGTATTGTACACTCACATTAGCGACTTTTTTCTATTTTCTTATTGTTATATTAAAGATGCAACTTTATTACACAGAGAAACGAGAATGTAAATACTGCTAGACACAACACGAGGTCTCTTCAGGTGTCACTTTCATTGTAAACTAGGTTAAGCCATATTTCCTTGATTTTGTAACATTTGTTGCCGTAATAAATAAATAAATCATTGTATCCAAGGAAATTAAATACTAGATAAATTTAACTGGATAGATAGAGATGGATATTTCGGCCCTTAATGAGAGAAGTATGAGGAACAACGCCTCTGCGCACGCCTATGATTATTAATACACATACGACCTTCATTATTTAAGTAGTAATTCTAGAATAATCAAAAGCTTTACATTTTTTAATGTATAAAGAGAAATAAACACCACTGGTTTAAATTTGTAATCTGTACTCGCATATTTCCTTTCATCAGTCAGTTATCTCAATTAGAAAAATCATAACGGACATTTTCTCACACTAAATAATACATTAATTATTATAATTATTGCATTAAGTATTATAATTATTTGTAGAAGTACTTAATTCTTTTATTGCTATACTGTACCTAGATTGTAATTTATTTGTGCAATATGTAGTCGATCAAATTGTCAAATACAGGCGATTTATGGTAGTTTTATTTCTAATATCTGATATTTTCTGCAAAAAAAATTGAGAAATAAAAATTTTTAAGTATATTTCTCTCAACCACCTTGGCCGGGAATAGGCTATTCTTTAAGTCATAAAAAAACAGAGAAATAAGAGACTAAGACGTTCAAGGGTCTTTATTGCATAAATCGTTGGTCATTTAAGATGAGAAAACCGCGCAGTGCTATTAAATTAGGAAGTGCAAATTGGAGATAGGGGTGAAAATGCAGACCTTTCAGTTTTTTAAACTCAGGTGTAGTTAATAGGAAACTTTTGTAGGGAATCAAAGGACCCCGCACAGAAACACGTGATTTGGGATCCCGGTGAAAATGGTCGAAATTGAGATATGTTGTAGTTCAGACCTTCCTGATGAAAAGTTCAAATGGGACCAAGACTCAAAGACCTTTTATCTTGGACTTACAGCAAAGGCAAAGGTCGAAAATTCGTAAAAATCTTCAAAAATATACATATACATGTTTATATATTTATGTGTACGTATATATGTATACGCATATACATAAACGATGTACAGATTTTATAATCAATTAAGTATAAAAGCTACGTTTGAAACTCTAAGAAGAGCGTTTTGATTTTAGATTGTCTAGTTCAAGTTTTTACTCTTCCAAATCCGTGCGTTTTATAAAATACGAGTTCTATAAAATCATCATCTACACAAAGAACGCTATATGAACGATCGATTTTATTCTATTGATGTGTTAAAATCTTATTTTTTCAACAAATATTCAATATTCGGATGTCTCTTTTTACTCTCATTTTTATCAACTGAATATATAATTGGTATTTATGATATTCAAAACTATTGTGTGCGAAAATTATGTCACTCAAAAAAAAATTGGAGTATGTTAGTAGGAAAATCCCTAGATTGTAGGTATTTTTTGCAAATAAAAATTGTTTACGCTCCTCCCGACTTTATTGATTTTTATTGTTAGCATGAAAATATTTTATTGTTAATTTTTTAGCATCTTCTCTCTCATTTCTAAGGTCAAACATTGAATATGACTAACTAACTCCTGAACTCGATGATCATAGCATATTTGCAACGGAAATTCAGTTTCCGTGTAATCTTATTTGCGCATGCGCTGCATATCTAGCAGACGACGCGCTTGGTAATTTTAAATTCAAGTTTATGATGTTAACATCGCATGACTGTTATCTAGTACCGTATATATAAATATATATTTTTGATTTTTGAAGATTTGTCACGAATTTTCGACCTTGCTGTAACTCCAAAATAAAAGGTTTTCGAGCCTTGGTTCCATTTGAACTTTTCATCAGGAAGGTTGAACTACAACATATCTCAATTTCGACCATTTTCACAAGGATCCCAAATCCCAGAATTTACGAATTTTCGACTTTTGCCCTTGCTGTACCTCCAAAATAAAAAGGTTTTCGAGCCTTAGTCCCATTTGAACTTTTCGTATCAGGAAGGTCTGAACTGCAACATATCTCAATTTCGACCATTTTCACCGGGATCCCAAATACCAGAATTTACGAATTTTCGACTTTTGCCCTTGCTGTAATTCTAAAATAAAAAAGGTCCTCGAGCCTTGGTTCCATTTGAACTTTTCATATCAGAAAGGTCTGAACTGCAATATATCTCAATTTCGACCATTTTCACCGGGATCCCAAATCACGTGTTTCTGTGCTGGGTCCTTTCTCATCGAAGTGGCTTATTTAAAAAAATAAAAACCAATTTTTTCTGAGAAAAGTATCCAAAAAAACAATTAAAAAAAGTAAAAAAATCCATTTTTGTTTTTTTTTACTCTTTTGCCTGTAACTTTTTTTTACCAGAGATAGGTATAGGCATTACTTTGTAGAAAAAAAAGTTGATGAAATTTCCTTCCAAATGGTGCTCTCAAAAAGTTTTTTCGATAAAAATTGACTGATATAGTCACTCAAATTTAGCCATTTTTTTCAATTTTTATCGCGTTTAAAATATTGATATTTTAATCTATCTTAAATATGAAGATTTGTAAGATTTTCTTGTTCACTAATATAACACAAAGCAAGCCGGTGAAGATGCAGATGTACTTATTTTACAATGTGCAAAAAAAGATCCCAGACAAATAATGTGGTTGTAGTTGGCCAAGGTATAGATTTTCTTGTCATTTTGTTATTATTACCAGAGCAACATCAAAATGTGCATCTTTTGAAACCGACCATAGGAAAAGTAACAGCAAAATTGTATGATTGAAACAGTTTTAATTTTCCGCAACAACAACAATATCTTGGGTTTATACATGCGTTTAACGGCTGCGATACTACGTCTGCATTTTTTAATATTGGTACAAAAAAATATAAAATTTATAAATAAAAATATCGTACAATTAAAATCATATATGGACACATTTTTACGCGACAATGCAACGGAAGAAGATAAAACTTATTGCAGCTTCTTTGTATGGGGCAAAGTTGAATAAGCCGCTTTGTAGCTGTCGCTTCTAACTTTTTTGCAAATTATCAAAAAGTGCAAAATTTTCTCGGATTCAATTATCGCCAACGCGTGATGCCGTTAAACAGCACGGCTAAAAACATACTTTCAAATACAGTAGTGGAATGGTAAGCATTTAGACCATCTTCACTGGGGTTGGAAAAATCAAAATATGGATTGATAGCTAATTCTATGAATGAATCTATTGCACGAGAGATTTTGCTAAAAAAAGTGACTTGCGGGTGTAGCACAGGTTATCACGGAAGCTGTGGTTGTAGGAAACTAGGACTAACTTGTTTTATGCTTTGCAAAGAATGTATGGATGCAATTGTGATAATATGCAAGAAGCAGAGATTGCGGAAGAGGATGGTCCTTGAAGACGTGGATGAAGATATTGATATTCACTTTGAAAATGTTATTGAAGGGATGGAATGGAATGTTTAAAATTTGCAAATAGTTTAATAAAATATTAAAAAGACAAATCTCTATATATCAGATAGATTTAAAAAATCAATATTTTAATATAATTAATTGAATAATTATAAATATTCAAAAGAATAGTTACAATACGCACTCGGTTTATTGTTTCATAAGTTTTGTCTCTGACATATGTTTCGGCCTTGCGACCATTATCAAAGTGTCTAAGACGGTATTACCGGCTTTCCATGCTTTTACCGGCTGCGATTATATAGTAGCATTTTACGGAAAAGGGAAGAACAGATCTTTAAAATTATTGACAAATTGCAGAGACACCCAATTAGCATTTGGTTTGCTGGGATCCAATAAAACCATTTCGGAGAAAACTTCTGCTGTAATAGAGAAATATGTTGGCAAGTTATATGGTCGACCAAAGGTTAACAACACTAACAAAGCAAGGCTGGATTGCTTTGTAGACACCTACAAATGTAAATCAAGTCTTAAAAAAACCCTAAACGCCCAAATTTTTCCACCTTGTAGTGCGGTGTTGATGGAAAAAATAGACAGAACCAATCAAGTGGCAGCCATATGGACAAATGGAACTGAGGTTAGGCCAGCGTTTTATGAGCCAATCAATCATGGATGGACATATAATAATAACAAATATGAACTTTGTTGGTTTAAAGGCCCGCAAACGCCCAACGAATTACAAGATATCCTATCCTGCATTCAAGTAACGAAAATGACGATGGCGACAGTGACGACGATTTGTCATTTGTAGTCAATCAGCGACGAAGATTATGATTGAAAAATTATTTCTGGGATTTTTGGAGGTAAATAGTACTTTTTTTTTGTAAATGTTTAGATTTTTCTGAATGCTTGTATCTTGGTTTGTATTATGCTTATTTTATTTTACATGTGTACCTACAAGTACTGTACAAAACTTTTTCATTTTTATATTTGTATCTTGGTTTGTATTATGCTTATTTTATTTTACATGTGTACCTACAAGTACTGTACAAAACTTTTTCATTTTTATATTTGCCTGTTTTGCTCCTTTTACAAGTAATCTTTTTACGTTTTTTGTGATATTAAACCACACATATTTATGTAGGTCAGTAGTCTGTGTATTTTTCATACATTAGAATTTATGTTTTTTTTAATGAATGTCGATAATATTCATTTCGTTTTGTAATTATATATGTTCCTTGTGATACAGTACTAATGTATGATTTAATGATATCACTGTATCATTTTAGTTTCTAGTTTTTTTTGTGTCCCTTTTATTAATGAGCCATTTTTATGTTCCGTGTACTATAGCCACATGATTGTTTTTTTTATATATATTTACACATTTTAGTGTACTTTTACATTACGTTTTGAAAATAATATATTTCTACGTTTTTTGTTCTTTTGGACTGTTTTTTACTTACATAGAAGCAATAAATCTATGTAAAATCCGATTTTTGTTTTTTAACCACTAGATCTTTGACAACCTCTACTCGAAAGTTGCCACAATTGTTTATCTGGGCAGACATGTAAAATGTCGTGTAAAATAGTTGTTTTTAATATAATATATGAGATTATTTTCTTTGATATATGTCGTTCATCAAAATCAGGCTTGTGTTACTTTGACAGCGTCTACTCCGAAGTTGATACCGATTTTTTTTCCAGCAGTTTCAGCATAAATAAACGAATCGATTGGCGCCCAAATTATTTTTGATCAAGGTCATTCATCAAAACGTGATTGTTTACCATTTTCAACGGCGTCTACTATATAAAAAGCTACCGAAAAAATCGTCTGCTTAGGTGAAAAAGCCATCTAAACTAGTTATATTTAGCCACCCTTGCATTATTTTTCTTGATCACTATGGTTCACCAAAACCTAAAACTACACCTTTTCTAATACACCCCACAACTTAATGTTGTTACCATTTTGAGACGGCAGGCGATCGGTTTTGACATACCCAAAGACCAAAGAATTGATTCCCATGAGTGAACTTTTTGATCATTATCGTTCACCATAATGTCCGTCAGCTCTCCACTATATGGAGTGTTTATGCTTTTTTGCGTTTTTACTTTTAGAGTTGTTCTCATAAATCTTATATTTCCTTCGTATATTCCTTACTTTTTCATCATTTTCGTTCCCAATGTACTTGGTCATTTCCTAATTTTTGCCATTTTCAGCGGCGTCTGCTATATACAAAGCTATCGAAAAAATCGTCTGCTTAGGTGAAAAAGCCATCTAAACTAGTTATATTTAGTCACCCTTGCATTATTTTTCTTGATCACTATGGTTCACCAAAACCTAAAACTACACCTTTTCTAATACACCTCACAACTTAACGTTACCATTTTGAGACGGCAGACGATCGGTTTTGACATACCCACAGACCAAAGAATTGATTCCCATGAGTAAACATTTCGATCATTATCTTTCACCATAATGTCCGTCAGCTCTCCTACACGACACAATACAGAAACGCATTTTATAAACACCTACACTTCTCATCATATATTTCCGTGCCATGCGCCATGTGGTTTTTGCTGCTAGAAATAAACATGGCCTCAGTCCAACCAGTGTAGGCGTAACGGAGTGGTGGTGTGTTTTTCAGGAGTGGCAGCAATGCCTACCGTACGTTGGCAAATCAAATAAAATTAATTTTTTTTAGCAAAAATCATGTCATACTACTAAATTTAAAGAACTTATAGTCAAATATGAAAAAACTGGAGTCTAGACTTCTAGGGAACAAACAGAAAATATATTAATAACAAGGTTATTTAGATATGAATGCGATCTTAATTATAAATTGATTGAACTCATTTCTTTGGCTTCATTTAGAAACCATCAGTCCTCGTTTACAACATGCATTATAACTAAGTTCTTTGTCAGAAGGATAATAATTTAATAGTACGATTTTCATTATTACGGGTGTTTTTATAGCATATTGTTTCTAACAGGTTTCATGGTTATTTCTATTGTTTCCTAAATTTCTTAATTAATTATTGAATTTTCTTCATTTCCAAAGTATTATACACTCCACTTTATGTAGAAATAAAAGGAGAATTAAGTAAACATAATTAGATGAAGAATTATGCTTGTGCATGGCAGCAAATACTGAGAACAAATTGACAGAATAGCAATAGCATAACTTTCGTTCTAGAGACATCTCCGGTTGAAGATAAATAATTTAATTAGTGCTGTGTAACTCTCGCCAATTAAAATACTCGAGAAAATTTCTACTAATGCGGTTTACACTTTTCTTGCTGTGGTAACTAACTGATAAAATGGTACACAACGAATGAAAAATGAGTCTACATTGTTTTTCTCGCGTCAGTGCAGTGGTTTTCGAGTCAAATGAAATCAAAAGTATATTGTTTCTATCAATACTTGATGATGGCGAAATTGGTAATGAAGTATTCCATACACTAGAAGGCAAAAGCTACCACTTTAAAGAGGAAGACTTCAACATTCGAATGCTTTTGTATTAAGTCTGACTTTTAGTTATTTCACAATACAGGAAAGCACGTTTTTATTTTTTTCTTTTTAACATAGTATGTTAATCTAAGGAAAGAATCACATAACGATAAATAAAACTTCAGTTATGGTAACAAATTATTAACAAATACGCCTTAATTATGTACAATACTCAAAGCTAGATGCCACTTTCAGTCACGAGGAAATTGAAATGAATTCACGATTAGTCTGGGGAGTAATTCGGAATTGTATCGGTATATGAATATACGATGTATTAATAATCTAGGCAAATCTCTTCAAAAAGGCTCACTTTATTAAAATGTCGGTCAATCGTATAACATTTTGGCATCCATTATAATTTTGCTTATAGTGGCATTTCATATAAACAATATCTTCAAACTATGGAAACAGAAATTAGAATGAACCCAAAGAAGTTTTACTCAGACAGTTAAATATTTTCTAATATTAAGGTGTAGGAAACTTCTTAGTGTCTAGTGTCATGGAAAGCCTAAATGTAAGAGAGAAAATAAAAATTGTACGTCTTGTTGGCGTCACACTGTATATGATTATTAATTACTGAAAATTATGAGTATAAAATAAAAATTGAAAAGTATAGAAGAGATATTAAGCTATAGCTCCTGAAAATTTCATTACCCGTCGTTTGTATTATGCAGAAAAGGTACATTAAATTTTTTTTAACAAAGTTGACAGTTTAGAAGTAAACTACCTTCCAAAGTAGGTTACATGTAGAAGTTAGTGTCGCATGTTTTAGTTTCGCGCACTGATGTCAAATATTTGTCCTATCTTACTAAACGGCCGCGAAAACGACGAAGTACGGTTTTAGTTACTTGAGGCACCAAACAAGTATAGTTCAGTTTATTTATTCCCTGCACTCAAAAAGCGCAACAAAAACTTTACAACCTCATTAAAATACCATCACTCTTTGTGCTCTCTCGATGACAGGCATGCCGCATGCCTCGCGGCGATAATAATTATGTCGTGAAGTTTTGTTGCGTTTTTTGAGTGCAGGCAATAAATAAACTGAAGTATAACAAAAGTTAGTCGCGAAAACAGCATTATACATTTGTTATACTCCGAGTCATCTACCGAAACTTTTATTACTGCGACAAAGGAAATGATAAGAAAATGTAGTATGTTGTTTATTTTATTGAATGTCAAAGTTATCTTTTATAACCACAAGTGCGTATAAAGGCGTATTTTATTTCAGTCGTATGTTATTTTATTCCTTTGAGTATATACCCTGAGAACCGATAAAGGTATATCATTATATTTATCAAACATTTAGATGTTTTCGGCCTTTGCCCTGTTTTTTGCCGACATAAATGTATCATATATTTTTTTTACCAGCACATTAAGTAGACGGAAACTATAGGACTTTGTAAATACATCGTGGTCGTCGAACAATCCAACCGAAATGGTAGCTTGGCATTTTAGGAAAGATAATTATTGTGAAAATTATTTTACTTTATCATTAATTAATTGTTAATGTGTATTGTGAAACAATACGTGTTCATTTTAACTAGAACTGTTTTGTATTACAGTTAGTATCCAATTAAATTGTATACCGGGTGTCAGCGGATCATGGTAGACCCCCTTTTTCTCCTTATTTTTTAGAATATCGGAATTCGGAATGAAACTTGGTAGATGTATTATATGACCACGAATCCACTTTGTGACACAACTATCATTTCTTTCCCGTTCCGGTTTCACCGGAAATGACCCCCAACTTTTGATTTTTAAATGGAACACCCTGTACATTATATTTTTGGAATCCTTGAAAAACTCCGAGTAGGGTGATATGCCATAAGTGACATTTCGATTCCATAAAAAAAATTTGACTCAAAATTTGTTGCTGCATCTATGCAGTATGACCAGAAGAGATTGGTTTTGGACATATCCACGGATTCCTAAGAACATCCGCTATGTTATGCTAGTACTGTATCATTATGGTTCCATTTGAAAAAAAATAAGTTTCAGGTGGAATTTGATGACCCACGAAATATACATTCTGAAATTTTTATGCTCGATTTGATTTTTTTCTACTCCCTTATGTAAATTTGCTATTTATTTCGTTCTATGTTCTAGGATGGATATGAAATCGGCCAATCACAGTTTGTGTATTAAGTACATAGGCAACTATTCGTTTTAAAAAATTCAAGTTAGTGCGTAAGCTGTCTAAGTAATTGTCTGTGTGTTCGTGCAGTTTGAGCTAAAAAATAATTTAAAATGAGTGATTCCAGTGAAGAATGGATAAACGGTATACCACCTAAAATTTTACTGAAATTATCTCGGAAATTATTATATACAAACAAAATTTTACAGATATATGGCAAAAAAAGTAGGTATGTGAGGGTTGAACCTACAACCTCTTGCATTCGAAGCGTAAACGCAACCGCTAGACTACTACCGCGTTTATAAAATGTTTTCACGTAGAGCATAAAATTAAGCAGACGCTAAGTTTGTATATTAAAATTTGATTAAAACTACTTCTTTGTAGTTTTTTCTTAATGCGGTCGTAGAAAAAGTATACTGTACAATTCGAGTGGATTATCCATATCGCACCCGAAGGATCTACTTTCTCGTGCGATATGGTCTACTCTTGTTGCACAAACTACTATTCTCATATCACACCGGTCCATTACAAGCAATTTTTTCTGGTCATGGCACTCTAGATGCACCAAACAAATGATGTCACTTACGGGATATCACCATACTCAGTCTTTCAAGGATTCTAAAAATATAATAATATACAGGGTGTTCCACTTAAAAATTAAAAGTTGGGGTAATTTCCGGTGAAACCATAAGGGGAAAAAATGACAGTTACGCCACAAAGTGTCTTCATCGTCATATAATTTCATTCTGATATTCTAAAAAATAAGGAAAAAAGTCTACCATTATCCGTTGACACACGGTATTGTCCGATCTTGTAAATGGAACTTGTCCTGTTGGGTAGTGTAAAAGAAAACAGTATCATAATATACAAGACTCCTACAATTAAAGTTTTGCATACGATATAGTATCATCCAACACATTGAAGTTTACTTATCTAATAAAGTATAGTTACATAAAAAATATTATTATAATAGAATATAATACACAACAAAATATTGCTATTATTTAAGACATTTAGAAAGCAAAGCAGATCTTAATATAGTTTTAAATGCATTAATAGCATTTTTTCAAGGAATTGTCAAGGTTACTGTATCTGATAATTCCTTTATGAAAAAGAGATTTTTCTGTTATTTTTTATTCTTAGTCGTGACTCGTATATCTGTTCTTGTGTTATGGTTGTGTATATCGGCGTTTATTTTTGACGTCAAATATGCCCCCTGGTCCTGTTCTGCAATTTCTGCATCCTCTCTATTTCATTTTTATAATAATAATAATAATAATAATAATAATCTCTTTATTTCCAACAGGTAAGCACCCAATTACAGGAAATACATGAAAACACATATCATTTATATATCAATAGCGAATAAAAAAGAAAAATAATATTGACACTTAAGTTACAAACTAAATTAAACCTACTATTCAGTAATAATTATATGACTTAATATACTGCCTAGACTATCAAAATTAATATCACATAGATGGGAGATTTTATTAAAATTATTGCACATTACATAAATTGGAGATCTCACCATAATATTTGTCCTATAATTCTTGACATAGAAGGTTGTGTGACGGCGGATTTCAAGTCTGGGTATGTGGAAATTGATTTTATCTAACAAAAAGGGACAATCAATAGTGTTGTGAATTAAACTGAATAAATATTTAATGGAAATTATTTCGCGACGAGTTTCTAATGAAACGATATTAAAACAGTTCGTTAAAATGGACGTATTAATTCCTCTCGGCGGGTAAATGCCATCCTCCTTAAAAAACAAATATTTTAGGAACTTCCTCTGAACTGACTCAATATTATTCACGTGACATGTGTACCACGGATACCATATGATGGCACCATATTCCAATCTTGAGCGAACGTATGCGTAATATAACAACATTAGGCTAGAAGTTTTGCTAAAACACTTGCAGTTTCTTAATATGAAGCCTAGCATTTTATATGAATTTGATACAGCACTATTAATATGGGCTCGAAATGTTAACTGGCTATCGAAGATTATACCCAAATCCTTGATTTCTGTACATCTGGTTATACTCTCTGAATTTATTTTATAATCATATTCTTCAGGTTTATTTTTCCGAGAAAAAGAGATAACGTAACATTTTTGAACATTAATGCACAGATGGTTCGCACTACACCAATCAGATACGGCTTTAAGGTCATTTTGGATCATTCTACAATCACTTATCGTTCTTATCTCTCTATATATTTTCAAATCATCCGCGAACATTAATTTTGAACAGCTAAGAACATCATTAATATCGTTAATGTAAATGAGAAATAGAAGTGGTCCTAAATTGGAGCCTTGTGGTACTCCGGATGCATTAATGTAGTAATCCGAACTAAAACCCTCGTACTCGACAAACTGCTTGCGGTTAAATAAATAAGACGTAAATAAATTAATTAAGCCTGCGGAAAATCCAAAGTTATCTAATTTCATTATTAATAAATATAGATCGATTTGATCAAAGGCTTTCTGAATATCCATGTATACTGTGTCTACTTGTCCTTGCTTATCAAGAATTTCCGAGGCAAACTGAGTTATGCAGGTTAAGTTTGTGATCGTAGATTTTTTATCTAAGAATCCGTGTTGGTGCAGGGAAATATATGGTCTAACATTAGGATAAACGCAATTATATATTATTATTTCGAATAATTTCGCAAAATTACATAAGATAGAAATAGGCCGATAATTTTGGAGTACAGCTGGGTCACCTTTCTTTAACACGGGAGTGATTCGGGCGATTTTCCACATATCGGGAAATGTAGCTGTTTTCAAGATTAAATTATAAATGAAAAGTAAGGGTTCTAACAAGGCACGACAACAATCCTTAACAAAAAAAGCAGGGAATACCATCAATGCCTGAAGTAAGTTTGTCTTTTAATTTCTTAGATGCTTTAATAATATCGTCTCCATGTATGGTGTTTATATATAGAGATGAGTCGTTTTGCAAAATATCTCCATAATTTTCAGCGAATGAGGCATCCGAAATATGATGGACACTTTGGAAGTATTCACCAAAAGCTTGAACAATTAACTGAGGATCACTAATAGTGTTGTCGTTATTTACTATAACTCCTGGAATCCTGGAACGAGCTTTTTTACTTATTGGATGAATACAAAATAGATGCCGCGAATGTCAAATGAGGAAGGATTAAGGTGTTATATATAGTAATTTGCGGCCACTGTGTTAAGAAAGGAGCAAGACTCGACAAGAAATTTGTGTTTTTTGATATTTTGTTGATAATATAAGATGCATGTTCTTTAAATGTTAGGTTTTTATCAATTAATATACCTAAATATTTAATTCTCTCCAATATTCTCAATCTTAGCATATGCCACTTTTATTTCGAATGACCTTTTAAACTCTTCGTATTTCTGGTTATTGCTAATTAACATAAATTTGGTTTTTTGACGCATTTAATTTTAACAAGTTACCACTGCACCACCTAACTATATTTTGTAACTCATTACTTATAATATTTACAAAGCTCGTTAGATCTTTAGAAGAGAAATATAAGAGCGCATCATCAGCAAATAGATGTATTTGACACTTTTCAACAGATTTTACAATATCATTAATATATAATAAGAATAACAGCGGTCCCCCCTCCCCTGTGATACTCTGTTTTTATTTAATATTTCGTCAGATATTTCACCGTTTATTTTTGTTATTTGTTTTCTATTTTGTAAGTAATCCACTAACCAACTTAGAGCTAGGTATGCCAGTTATACCATATCCCTTCAATTTTTTTAACTAATTTTTCCCTCTCGCTGGTTTCAAAAGCCCGCTTTATATCTAAAAATACAGCCCCTATCATTACACCTTTATCATGTTGTTCTCTCCAGTCATATAATATGTTTTGTACTGCAGTTTCTAAATCTGGATTGACAATAAAATCTTTCAGGGGCATTCTTGGCATATCTAAAGGTTTCCTGGGAATAAAAATGACAGCGAGAGATAGCGAGGTTGGTAGGAAGCGAGGGAATAGAGAACTTCTAGGGCAATCTACATTTTTATTTACTATTCGTCCGATAGTACGATATGTGTTCTTGATTAATACTGACGTCATCACTAATGGAGTGTATTGTTCTATTTCTGATAGGTTTACAAGTATCAACTGTTTCAACCAATCAAAGCGAAAGAAAATTAGGGTGTAGTTGTAACGTCAAAAAAATAAGGCCATATGTCAAGTTCACAGTCGATTTGGCAATCGACAAAAAAATTCTTATTGCATTTTTGATTTAATTACTAATTAAACTGCGTACTACGGTACTACGCACTACGAAACACAGTACAGTTACAAAACACCGAATTATGAACTAGGTTCATTACTTTCTTTTTCAATTGTAAAAACTTCATGTATGTAGTATGTAGTCGGGGCGTTTGAGAAATAATGAATAACTGCTTTAACTAGATGACTCGGACTCGGTACAAAATCTATAGATAATAATGACAATACATATAAATTTATCCGCAGAATACTAAGTGCGTAAAATCGACTAGGTATGACGAAATATACATTTATTTAACAATGAAAGAGTTATATTACACTATCACACGAAAACGTGACTTAATTATTCTTACTACGCTTTAGTTCCATTTGAGTGAAAACGGAATACTTACGACAGCTTTAAAATTCTAATTGAATAAAATGCCTAACATAAGTATCTATAGAGAAAAAAAGGCGTAGGACGGTGTTTAAAGTTTATCTACAATTATAATACATTATCTTTTTATGTATGAGTGAATAATGCATTTTTAACAGTGTACAATCAGGCAAAATATTTCACATAACTTGTTATTTCCAAGATAAAATATCATTTTTGTTTCAATATTTGATACCGGTAGTTGATTAATAGCTATATCACAACAGAAGAAGTCATATCAAAAGTAGAGAATTCTAATGTAAAATGATGGCTGTTCTTTTATTTGAATAATCGTATCCAACACGAACCAGCCCTTTTTTTTTTAGCCGAAGTTATGATAATTTAATCCATAATCCATCATTTATACCTACTTCAGTACTTCACATACAATTATTTCTTATAAAAAATAGAAAATACAGTATGAATACCCCTAACAAAAGTTTTGCGTTGCTTGCTGAACAAGAAAATAATATTTCACACAAATAACCTCTTTTCCGAACTTACCATTGTTTAATCGTCGGTAAAGTTTTTTGTAAATTTGAACGAGGAGTATCATTTAACTAACCACCCGGCCCGGCTTCGTAGGGGACACAATACTCTTATATACAACCATGTGGTAATGTGGGGTATCACATGATTGTTAGTGCGGTAAGTAGTACTTTATCGTATGTAATGTGAGGTAATTATTCTACAACTGAGCGGTAAGTAGCTGGTTACCGCATAAATTTGCTTGCAGCTACCGCACGTTGTGTGGTAATGTGAAACCTATCAGTACAATTTGCCGTATATTATGTCAAAATTTATTGTTTAAGCTTTTAAAATAGCCAACAAAAATATGTACTTCCTTATTTACTTTAGTTGAATATTCTTGAGAATATTGATAACAGAAAGGAAAACAAAATTTTATACTGGTAATATAGCTATATCTGCAATTCTTTAGAAACCTCCTGTTCACTATCACTGCAACTTATAGTTTTGTTTGTTGATTTCGTTGCCAAGAAAAAAATATCACAGTGAGCTTGTTTTTAACGCACTTGCGTGGTGCAAAAAGCCACCACCCTTGTTACACAATATAATATTTTCTCACAATGAATGGGTTGATTGCAAATCTCGCTTATGGTTCGGCTTGCAAATTTCACTGGCGTGCGGTAAATGCATATTTAGTTATAGTTGAGCAGAGATTCACGGTGCACTCAAAAAAGGAATAAAAACTTTACGATTTCATTAAAATACCGTTAAACTAGACGCAAATGTAATTGCGCCCAGGCACGCACTTGAAATATTTATATCAGAAAGTCAATTTTAACAACGCCCTAGTATTATTAATATGTAATTCTAATACACACGAATTTTAAGTTCGGCTCTGTACTATTTCGTTTGCAAATTGACTAGCTTACCTTTATAAATTTTTAATGTGCGTCGGCTTGTTTGATGACACCATGCCGCATGGTCCAACGGCGATAATAATGAGGTCGTAATGTTTTTGTTGCCTTTCTTGAGTGAACTGTAAACCTGAACTCGACTATAACATCATTACATAATGAACTGTTAATGGTTTAGGCAGCACAAGCCAAAAAACCGTTAGTACGGAAATGTTGTCGTTACTGCTCGACTTATGTTTATATATAAAAAAAATTAATATTCTGCACATCTAAAACCTCTTTCTTGAAACTCTAAGAACGAAAACAGCATCCGTTAAGTGGTTCTTGAAATTAGCTCAACAAAACAATGGAGTTTTTATTTTATAATATACAGATTCAGCAAAAGTAGTTTTATATATCCTGAAGTACGAGTGCGAGAAAGAAAACAAAAATTGCTTACGTGAAAGCTAGACAGATGATTGTTGTATTACTGGAGCACGAATGATAGTTTCTCGACCTCCCGTCTCACCGAGACCGCATTTTTCTACACAGTTTCCCGCGACGATGGTTGATACACGATTAAGGGCTGGTTTATCAATGCAAGGTTAACTCGTAACCAAATGATAACTGTCAAACAAAATAATAGATACCCATTGTTTCGATTGACATTTATCCTATAGTTAAGTATTAACCCTGTATTGAAAAACCGACCCTAAGTGATAAAAATTATATTTCACGAAGTGTGCAGCGTGCTGGGAATTGTATATGCGACTTTCTGTTCTCTAATTTTTGTCGTCTTGTTGAACGGTGATTTTTTGCGTGACTTTTATACTGACTAAACTCGTAGAATACAGTCGCTATTTCTGTCGAAACTTGAGGTGATGCTTGGTACGAGGCTCCGTTATTATCCCCCTCTGATGCAAGTTTTTCATTGCTTTGTCTCTATAAACCGCCAACGTATGGCAAGGAAAAAAATTATCGGCTGTGCAAAGTTATAAAACAAATTTGTCCAATTATTTTCTGAAAAATGTTATCTTGTTATTTATTACTTTGTTATGTTTTTAGAGTTTATCTAATTAGAGATAAATTAGTATTAAATGAACATGTCGCAGGAAAAAAGTTATATCTAATATATATAAGGGTAGTTAAATAAGGAGACTGATGGACTGAATACGATTTAAAAAAAATAATTACACGATGCGTTACAGTCGTCTGCCTTGGTTAGTTACAGTCGATTAGAGTTTTGATATTAGCTACAGGGGGAATATCTAAATAGTAGTAATTTTCTTTAATAAATTTTATTTAGCGTTGACATTTACCACAAATGGGGTGGTTTCAAGTCAAGATTGCCGTCACATTCATTTTATAAAATTTGACACCACTGCTAGGTTTGGTTATTACTGATTACGACTTCAAGAAGAAACATATTGACACGGAATTTGCCATTTGTTCTATTCGATATTTAGAATATCTTGCATCTTTTCTTGGCCCAAAAGAAGTGTTTTTTATTTATGAGGACGATAAAGCTAGAGTACCGATTGAGCTTACAGCAACATCAAAACAGGCACCACTTCAGAGGCATATGGAATATAAAATATCTCTTCCAGATCATGACTGGGTTGTTGCTGCTGGACACATTAATACCGTCAGTATAGCCGGATTATGATTAAGTCAGATGGTTTTGATAAGTCTGACCTGACCGACGTTTGTAGCCAATCCGTAGTGGAAAAGATACGTCTTCTACTGCTAAAACGCAGGCTGATGACTTACAGATAATGTTTAAAATGCAGTCATTCAAAAGTCTCTCATGTAATGAGACTGGTGCTGCTAAACCTGTTGTTATAATATCGATGGATGGTGGACCTTATGAAAATTAAAGGTACGAAAAAGTTATTTTTTAAACTATTCAGAATTTTCGGCGTATAACTTAGATGCTTTATTCATTGTAACTAATGCGCTGGGCAGAAGTGCCTACAACAGGGTAGAAAGAAGAAAGTCCTCGTTCAGTCATGAACTTGCTGGTTTAATTCTACCTCATGAGCATTATGGATCCCATATAGATTCACAAAGCAAGACTACCGACGTACGTCTGGAAAAAGAAAATTTTGAGTTTGCAGGACAAACTCTCGCAGATATCTGGTGTTCCATAAAAATTGATAGGTATCCCGTGGACGCCAAATATATAGAGCTACTGGATGAGAATACTAATGTGGAAGTAACAGTAGATGATTGGTACAGCAACCATATCCGCGAGTCTCAAAATCAGGAGCAGCATGAGACACCTACTCTCTAATGGTTTTTTACCTCCACCAATGAAAATTCGACAGACTAATAACGGATTAGCTGTGGCACCAGTTGGTGGTAATGAAGGTGTTTTTCTCGATTTACTTAACTGTATCTCGTTGCATCTCCAACCGGCAAATAAAGATTTTTTTGCAGGAGCCATATTATTGATTTTGTCCATCTATACATAATAAATTGACTGATAGAGTTTACAAACGATGTACTTTATATCACGTTACAAATAACGCTATGTTGACATTTAAAATATATACATTCAAGACAAAAAAAATTAAGCATTTGTACAGTTTCGTGAACGTCCAGTCCGTGTCGCAACACGCCGAGCCCGCGAACTTTTGTGTATCATAGGAGACGCTGACATTGGTGCTGAAGACACCGAGTGGCTTCACGAATATCAAGTGATCCCCTTTCCCCGGATAACTAAGATAAACTGGCAATTCCGGTGCCAATAATCGAATAAAACGTTATGAAGAAAAGTTCTTGTTTTGAATTTTACAAATTCACTAGCTTCTCTAGGGGGGTCCTTGTTCGAGTGACGTATTATTAAGAGGGGGGGGGGGGGGTTCACAAAGTTGTGACAAAGTGTGACAATAGCGTGACGTATTTTATGGACAGCCCCGACGAATTTCGAAAAGCATTAGATGATTTATCACTACAGAATCTCGTTAATTTAAAGTTTCAGTTAGATGGAAGTTCTGTTCATAATGCTGTTTTCGTAAGAAGGTGGGCTAAATAAACATTTTGAAAATCATAGGATAGTTACTTTGAGTGGCCGCTGAGATCCCCAGACTTGATACCACTCGATTTTTTTCTTTGGGGTTTAATTAAACAAAAGATTTACAAATCAATGCTACAAACTGTACAAGAACTACGGGCTAGGATAATGCAAGCCTACGCAAAAATCACTCCAGAACAAATACGAAATTTTACTATGAATGTGCGTAAAAAGATTAAAAAGTGTTTTGAAATAAATGGTGGATTGGTGGAAGTGACGATAACTTGTAGTTTTCGTAACGGGATTCTCTATTTTTTGTTTGTTTTAGTTTTGTTATAAGGTTCTATTTGTTTTTTGGGTCGTTAAAACTAGGCATAAGTTTAAATTTTTATTCTCATGGGTAACTTAACTTTTGGAATAAATTTATGAAAATGATGTTTTGAATTCATTGAAAAGTAAATATTTGAGAGAGACATTTATAAAATGTTAATTTAGAACGGAAATATGGAAATTTTTAAATTTTAATTGTTTATAAACAAACAAGTATTTTTAGTATTTAATAAAAGCAACTAATCTGAGTGAAGAATATGTTTGTTTCAATAACACAAACGAGGCAAAAAGTCAAATTAAGCTTATGAATTCTACATCTAATACATTTACTAAAAGTGTTAATCTAATTCCAAGTTTTTATTAATCTGGATCGATATTTCGTTAATGCGAATGAGTAAAAGTTATTGACATATCAACAATTTTAATATTCCTGATACTATTGGTGCAATTATATCGAGAAATATGCTGGCATCTGTCAGCAAAAAAAAATGCGTAGGTTTACTACAATTACGATAGATAATGATTTACAATCATGACCTAGTATAATAAATATTAACATCCGCAATGTTTAAAAATAAACCACGATTGTATTCGCATAATTTGGTTGAAAACTTGAAAATACTGGCAGCATGGTCCTTGACCGAAAGCCACAAAAAAAACTTGAAAATAAGCCATCATATATCTGTATATACCGGGTGTAACAGGATCATGGTATGCCCTCTTTTTTCGTTTAGTTTTGAAGATAATTGATTGAAATTTAGGATATACTACATATATAATAAGCGGCACTTTTTGACATACAATCGATTTTTTTCTCACTTCCAGTTTATGCATAAATTTCTGAATCCACCGATGCCAAATAAGTGACATTTCAAACATAATTTTTTTTTAAATATAATTTTTAGTTTTCCATTTAAGTGTGCTATGATGATTCCGATTTATTCTAAATGTCCTGTGAAATGCTACAAAAATCGAAATCCCGTTATAAACACTAAATTACGTGATTTATGAGCTAATAAAATTCATCAAAATTGTTTTTGGGGCAAAACTTAATTTTTTCAAATGGAACCATATCGGTAACGTGGTACCATTTATTAGTACTATTAATACGGAATTTATTCATATGACGTAGTAAAATGTGTGATAAATACAAATAAAATTACAGCTAAAAGAAAATAAGAAAATACAATTTTATTCTACTTACCTTGTTACACACAAGGTGGTTTTGAAATACAAGAAATTAACACAAAACATTGCAACAGTTGTTCAAAATGCTGTCAATTAACGTCAATGCACTTCTGAACTCGCATAGCTGTTTCTCGAAGAACGTTCGCCAATTGCTGGGTCGTTATGCTATTAATTGCTCGTCTTACTCGTAGCTCTAGGTCTCATGGATTGTAACGGCGGTTGCATAGACAATATTTTTTAAATGACCCCAGACAAAGAAATCAAGGGGCGTTAAATCAGGTGACCTTGGAGGCCACCTCACAGGGCCATTCGCCGAAATTACGTTTTGTCTGAATCTTCGTTGAAGGTAATCAATTACTATCCTTGAATTATGGGGAGGAGCGCCATCTTATTGGAAATACATCCCCTGTCCTAAATCTAAAGGTAACTCATCTAAGATGTCCTCAACCTGATTTTTCAGGAATCTCAAGTATCTGGCACCAGTCAGAGGTCCTTGAAATATTATTGGACCAATGATTCTACTACCGATTATTCCAAGCCAAACATTGAAACCCAACTGCACTTGAAAATTACCCTCCCGTAATAAATTTTGTTTCTTGTGACCAATATTTTGTATTTTGTCGGTTAAATAATCCAAAATTTGTAAACCTAGACTCGTCCGAAAATAAAATCAGTCCCAAAAAATTTTTGTTTGGCTGCACGTTATTATACAAAATCCAATTGCAATATTCCATCCTACGTTCATAATCACTTTCGTACAAATGCTGGTGCAATTGGTATTTAAAAGATTTATAGTGGAATTTGTGCAAAATTCGCTTACTGTTTGGTGACTGATGTCTAATTCAAACACAACTTGCCTTAAAGAAACAGTCTTATCAACTTCTATTCGAGCCAAAACATTAGTTTCCGTTCTTTCGTTAATAATGAAGTTCTCTTCGGGATCATTGTTGGGCTAACTTCGGGATTGGTTTTCAACACGTTTAAAATAATTTTTCGCTGGACATTGTCTATCAGGATATCGTTGGGCATAAATGTCGGTAGGCGCAACTGCATTTCTTTTACATTTTCCATAAATAATTAACATGTCCACTTTTTCATCTCTTGTATAAATTTGCGGCATTTTGAACACAATTAACAATAATTTTAAACAATTTTTAAAGACACGATAAAAACACCGTTAAACCAACAAATGTTTGACAAGCTAAATATTTCATTGTTTTCGAAGCCACCTTAGTTACTTCTTAACATTTAATTAGAACAAAATTGTATTTTCTTATTATCTTTTAGCTGTAATTTTGTTTGTATTTATCGCACATTTTAATATGACATGAATAAATTTATTATTAATAGTACTAATAGATATGGTACGGTACCGATATGGTTCCATTTGAAAAACATGAGTTTTGCCCCAAAAACAATTTTGGTGAATTTTATTTGCTCATAAATCACGTAATTTAGTATTTTTAACGGGATTTCGATTTTTGTAGCATTACACAGGTCATTTAGAATAAATCGGAACCGTCATGGCACACTTAAATGGAAAACTAAAAATTATATTATAAGAAAAATTGATGTTTGAAATGTCACTTATTTGGCATTGTTGGATTCAGAAAATTATGCAGAATTCAAAAATGCAATAATATACAGGGTGTACCATTTAAAAATTGAAAGTTAGTGTCACTTCCGGCGAAACCGGAAGTGAAAAAATATTAATTGTATGTCAAAAAGTGCCGCTTATTATGTATGTAGTATATCCTAAATTTCAATCAATTATTTTCAAAACTAAAGGGGAAAAGAGGGGTATACCATGATCCTGTTACACAAGATAGAGTGGGATATTGCAAACGACATAAACGGATTTTCGGCTAGCTCAAATTGACTAAAAAAAAAAAATTGGTCCGCGACAACTCGGACAAACTTTCCCATTTAGAAGTAGACCAATTACCAATTAAAACTTTTTTATTGAACATTGTATGTAACATTTCATTTCATTTATATCATTGTTTTCTATCTATCTAGTTTTTGTTACAATCCTATGGTTGTTAACATTAATATCCTAACCTATCTAGAGATCCTCTTCAAGGTGTAGGGCGGCCGATGGATGCCTGAATGATACGCTAGAAATTTGTTACTTTTTATGCTGATGTGATAATTCCCTAGAAGTAGACCGAACTAATGTACCCTGGTTCCGGCATCGAATTCTTCCACCGTAAAATCTCTATTTCTTCTCAACCAATCTTATTGAAATTTAAAACATTTTGTTCTAACTCCTTACCCTCCTGCATTTCTTAGGTACAACTGCTCTGTTACCTTATGCTACTAGTACAGTATTCACGTGTTAATTTTGGTTAAAATTGTTAGATCCGTTTTACAGAAAAAAATTATGAAATTATTTAAAACTCACCCCACACAGCTTCCCTCCCTACATTTTCTAGGAGCAACTGGTCATGTCATTTTATACCGGTATTAGGTGAGTGTCCATGTGCCAAATTTAATCTAAATCGTTAGAACCCTTTTAGAGGAAAAATTATATAATTACTTGCCATTTTCTTAATAACTACTTCCTTGGGTTCAGGGGACTTGAAAACGTGTAAATCCATCAAAAAATTTTTGCATGATCACCATACTTTATATACTACGTATATGTATGGGAAAGTAAAAAACACACATATCAACTTATTTTTTGAGGAGGACGGACATCTTTTGCAATATAACTAACCTGCAAATCACTTTTTGGCGCTGTAACCACGAATCCTAGATAATATGTATGATAGTGCAAGTAATACTACTCCTGAAAACTACTCAATAAGATATTCAAATTATATCGACCTATCTTTAAGATATTCAACTTGCAAAGTGTTCTCTTTTTTGAGATAGAACAACTATCGAAGGTTAGAAGAAATTCTATCAGTCAATTAAATGCTCAAACTGTCTACCGCCTGTTTCATAGAGGTATGAGTTGAAGTATTTGCGGGGGTTATTTGACGGCATTATTTAACAATACGACGCACAGTGCTTTCAAATGAGGATTTAGGCGGTCAAAATTTTGAAAATTTAAATATATCTTGAGTTTGTGATTGTAATGACAGGAGAAAATTTTTAAAATCCTAGCAGTGTCGGGGGCAGATTTGGAGGTCGGGGAGGATTATCCGTCAAATGTTAAAGACGTCTATCCGAACCATATCCCCGTGAACACAAAAAATGAATTGCAACATATGTATGTAGTTATAGAACAAAAACAAAAAGGATGACCACCCTGTCACAAGTCCTGAAGTTCTAATCTGAAAAACTAGAGGGAATGCAGGAAGGATATTGTTAAGTATGTATATTATTTACATGTGAGATGTATATCTTCACAAACAGTATTCATAGCAAACAGAACATTTCGTTCTAAATAACAAGTGTTAATAGAATTATTTCAGAACATACTTTAGGAGTCGTGAAGAAAAACAAATTATGGCTGTCGTAACATGACCCACCATGCGTACTTTCTTAAATTAGAAACGAATTAAAGATTCTTATATTGTTTAAATAAAACAGAAATTGTGTAATGCGCCATAATCAAAGTAATCCCTTTATCGCGTACAGAGACGGTTGTTTCGTCGCACAGTGTTCATAAACTACTGGCCACAACTATTTTAGAGATTTCGGTTCCGTTGAACAGATTATATTCTTCAAATTACATATAGAAAAATTCAAGTGGAGTTAAATCTGGAGATCTGCCCTGTTTCCTCGTTCAATTCATTGCATTATAGGCCAAGACAAGCCCAAAAGTCTGGTATTGTATAATAATGAAAATAATTAGAACATCATTTATATAAACATTAATAAAGTATTTCGTTATTGAGAGACCCTGGACGTAAACATAATATGTCTTACAATTCATTAGACGTGAAAAAGTACCTATTTGACTTTTTGCCAAAACAATTTTGATAAGAAACATTTATGGTCTGCCTTACAAAAATTAAATATCAAGCAATGCAACTCTAATGACATCCCACATAATTTGAAAAACGTCAATGACATCAATGTATATTTTAGTTTTATTTACAGTCCACCTGATAATTGCCCTGTTACTGTAAATCATTACTTAATACTACAATACTTAAGGAACAAATTTAATAACGAAATTTCTGTCAACTTTAGATTAGACACTGTGCAATAGATTGATAAAATAATCCACGACCTTAAACTAAATGCGTATAGTAGAGACAATATAAACGCGTACATGTTACAACTATGCTCGCCTCTCATATGCAAACATATTACACACATTATCAATTCTTCCTTATTATCTGGATATTTTCCTATTATTACCTCTCTACAGAAATCTAATGTCCTTAAAGCCTGTTCTGACTTAAGACCAGTCAGTATTATAGAAGATTCTAGAAAACTTTATACAGTCACAAATTTCTGAATAAGTTACAGAAAATAATATAATTTCTCATTTACAATCCGGGTTTCATAAGGGCCATAGCACCGTAAGTGTGTTTGCAAACATTACTAGCGATATTTTAAAATCCCCAGACAACGACGATTCGTCAGTGTTAGTGCTGTCGGGTTTTTCAAAGGACTTCGACAATTTAGATCATCCCCCTTATGTGCCAAACTTAGTTACTTTGGTTTTAATACGAATACGAAATGTATTGATTTTTCAGGTCTTACTTGAGCGACAGATATCAGACTGTAAAATTGGATGACTTTTCAGTTATCACCAACATTACCTCAAGTATCTTTCAAGGCTCGGTATAAGGCCCTATTTTATTCTTAATTTATACAACCGGTATTTTCAATAGTATACAATGTACTAAAATTCAATGTTATGCCAATGATACACAGTTGTTATGCTCTTTCGATTCAAATAATGTTACTAATAACATAATAACATAAATCGCGACTTGAGCTCAATTGAGCATTATTCCAGAAATCACAACTTAATGAAATGCTGAGAATTGTGCAGTCATATGTTTTAGTAATAAAAAAACATATAAATGTATTAAAGGAGTAGCCCAGTTGTCAGGGGTTTTAAGTCGGAATTAATTGTTACCTCGCTAATTTTTTATGAAGGGCTAGTTTTTTTGCTAATAATGGAAGTTCACGTTCAAGGTTCTTTTCTGGTTAGTATTTACTGATTCAGTTTCTTGGAACTTTGCCACTAACTGCTAAATGTATTTTCCATTCGCATGTTTATCCGGTTGCTATTAACACAGTATTTTTTCTATACGGTTGCCGCAGTCATTTTTTTTTAAACAAGGGTTATTGTTTCGACCCTTTTCATAATTATATAAGCATCGATGTAATCTAAATTTAATTTAAAAGAAGATATTGCTTTTTATCAGAAAAACAACAGCTTAAAACTACAAAAATTATCTTTCAATATAACATTCTTTGTTTTGAATATATTCTAATGATCCACTAAATGCCAAGGAAAAAAAATATCCGAACTATTTTATCTGAATAACTAAAAAGCACTATCGCAACTTGCATTTTAAATATCCTGAAAACGAATCGATGGAATGCGAAAAGAATGTTCATAAATACCTTTTACAATTCTAGTTCCCGTGAACAAATAATTAAATTTTTTAAATTCTATAGCCCGTACTTGGTGATTGTTTTACTATTATTAGTTAATTACAGACCAATCTCCGTTTGATGTAATTTTGCAAAGGATTTAGAAATCTCTGTATAATAAAATTCCAGGTGTTAGCAATGTAATTTCACCCCTACAGCACGGTTTTATGGAAAACCGGTCAAGAGTAACAAACCTGGCAACATTTCCTCAATACGTATGAGGCAATTAACGATCGATGTCAAGTAGACTTAATATACACAGATTTCTCTAAGGCATTTGACCGAATAGACCATGGAATCATTATTAGTAAATTAAAAGCCAGCGGATTTAGTGTCAATCTTTTAACACTATTTGCATTATACCTTAACAAAATATCTCGGTTTGTGTCATTACAATGGTTTTAATTCAAAACATTTTTATTCTACATCCGGAGTCCATCAGGGATCTAATCTCTGACCCTTGTTATTTTTATTATTTATCAACGACATTATATATGTGATTCACTGCAACTTCATTTTATTTGCTGATGATTTAAAAATGTATTATACTGTGAACGATCTTGAGGATTAATAAAGTAGTTTCTTCCGGGTCTCGCCGTGATAGAACTTGACTTGTCAGCTTCTTCAGAAGGATTCTAAAGACTGAATTTGTTGTGTTACACTCATTATATACCTAGGCGCCGCTTTGCTTCGCTGGTCATTCGTCGTGCTTGGTTCGCTTTGGTGCTCATTCGTCGTGTTTGGTTGACGTGACTTACTACGATGGTGGTATTTGGCAATACCAGTCTCCACGTGTTACTAAGTCGATGCAAATCCTGTCAAAGTTGTTCCTGTTTTTCATAATTTCTAGTGATTTCCTAATGATTCGCGGATAATAGCGCGTATTCCTGTCTAATATATTGACGTTCTCGTAATTGATTTTATGGTTCTCGTTATTATGGATATGCTCTTCTATCGCCGCCCGATCTGTGTATCCAAATCTGGTATTCCTCTAATGTTATTTGATTCTGCACTGGATACTCCGTCCTGTTTGCCCGATATAGCTCTTACCACATGTGCACTTCAACTGATAAACACCTTTAATTAACAGTTTGAGGACAGGGTCTTTGACTGAGGGAAGCACCAACTGTATTTTCTTCACCGTTCGAAACCGTAAACCTACTTTCTTTTTGGATAAAATCTTCTTCGGCCTGTGACTCCGCGACGTGGGGTAGGCATGCATACGTTGTTGGTTGTTGCTGTCCTTCTCCTGTTGTTCTTCACTGGTTATTTACTATTTGTTGTATATTGCTTTGACTGTAAGTATCCGTTCTTCTCTAAAGCTTGTTGGATATTCTGTAGTTCCTCGGGTTTGCTATCGTCGTCGCATATTGTGTTGGCTATGTGGGCTCTCTTCTGTTGTGGATGGTGGTGCGATGTCACATGTAGGTAACGATCGGTGTGTGTTTTCTTTCTGTAGACGCCGTGGGCCAGCTTGCCATTGTGTGACATTTTCACTAATACATCTAAGAAACGTAAAGCTTCATCTTGCTGTTTATTCAAACGGTCGAAGAAAACAGATAAAGACAATTCTCCTTGTGGCCATACGATGAATGTATCGTCTACGAAGCGTACCCAACACTTAGACACTATTACTTCATAAAGATTTAATTATTCATGTTTGATCAAAGTAATGCAAAAGATAAGAAGTCAGTTTTAAATGGTTTTTTAAGCGCCTCAATTTTTGTAATTTTTTTATCTTCAGTGATTTTTTTGGAAATACATAAATTTTTCTCCCTTTTAAGAAGTGGCCTCTTATTTATTTCCTATTTATAGAAACATATTTAAAGAAAAAAATGGCAGTGGTAGACTATAGCTTAATTAAAAATAGAAAAGTATAAATTTTCACCAGCCTTGCCAATAGGTTTATATTTTTAAATTTATGTAGCTTCCACTTATTAAAGTTATTTATAAACAAATTGCATGGAAAGTGTTTTTTTTCCAAATAAAAAAAGAATCGTTAAAATCTGTAAACGCATATTATGCGTGATGGCCAAATTTTTTTACATACATACAACTCGAACAGACGAACAGAAAAGGGTTGAGGGACAACAATATTTATTTGTCAGTGTCAGTCATATTAATTGTTTAAATTATCCTTTACCACGTTTTAAGTTAAACAGGTTTACTAATACGGATATAGACTTAGAAATAATGAGAAGTTAATTGATGCCATTCAAAATCAGTGAAACAATTTGGGAGGCGATTATAACACGCAAAAATCAGTTCCATGTCTAGAAGGTTATAAAATATTCCAGAGAAGTAAATATCGATGTTTTTTAAAGAGATAATATTTGATAAAACTAATCATGGTTCTGTTATATTAATTCTGCTTTAAATTTATTTTTCGGATGTTTACTTTCCTGGTCGCCAAAATCATAAGTACCGATTATCCTATAGTTAAAAAACAATTTAATAAATGTAATTCCACGGGTGATTTGTTGTAAAAATAATTATAACCCATGTAAAACATTAATATTGGACCAATGTTGGTTTAATATTACAAAAACGTTGGCTCAATAAAAAATGTGAACATTTCTTTATATAAATTCAATATTGGTTAACATATATTAAGAAATATTTAAAAACAAAGTCATATAATATTTAATTCCAATATAAATTAATATTTGAAATCATATATTAGCCCAATATTAATGTAAAATTTGGACCAAGGCTCAAATTGTAAAGTTACTTGTGGTTTTCATAAAGCAATTGAATAATATTTAATTTTGAAACGCACAATATCAAAATCTGAAAATGATTGGCAGTAAACTCCACCAGAAATATATAACCTGTTTGACAGGTTACACTACACCACAATCTGTACAGAATCTGTCAGTGTCAGTATTTTTACAGTTTCAATGCTATATTGATTCATCATGTTCCAGCCAATATCATGTTCTACCTGGGAATTGATATAACTAATATAAAAATTCCCGTTTACACACGAAAATTTTGAAAAGACTACACTGGCAAAAAATCGATTACTTTGATAGAGTTGGTGGCAGCCAAGTACGTATACGTACGAATTTATGGCTAAAAAGCATCTGGCAAGCAAACTGAGTTGCCTAGCGAAGTGGTTCGATACCGGCAAGGCGAAAAAATTTTTCATTAAAAAAATTACCCCAATAGTGGTTCGGAGTCCACAATAAACTATAGAGCCTCATCTCTCTGTACCTAGTACAAGATCTTTGAGCCCTTCCAGGGGGTTACTTCAGTAACATGAGAGGCGGTTAAGAAAACATTTTAAGAAACAAACATTTTTTTTTAATTAGAGGTTAAAAAATATTTATTTCACAGTCAACGCCAACAAATTTAACTCGGACAAGTCTGCAGTCAATAACGGCAGATGGAGCTATCGATTAGACTTTCAAGTTGCTGCGTAGGATTAACATTGCAGAGCGAATAGAGGCCGTAGCAGATATTATATGTACGCTGATATTATATCTGCCATTCTGACTTACAAAATTAACAGAAAATGTACATGCAATTTGTGGATTTCACATTCGGAATCTATTTAAAGACACAAATTATAGAAATCAATCTGCTCAGACATTTGTTCACAAGGGAAATAAACAGTATACCTATATTTTGTGCAACCCTATAATTAAAAATTGTAAAGAATTCAATTTACGTTTTAAGTTTGCATAAACGTTTCAAATAATGTTAATGCATCCAACTCCAAAATATCATTTCACATTGGGAATCTATTTAAAAATAAATGTATTATAAACTGATTTGATATTTTCAGACATTTATCTATTTATCCCACAAGTCTTATAAACAGCTTGTATTTTTATGCAACCATAATTTAAAATTGTAAAGAATTCAATTCATGTGATTTTTAAGCTTGCACAAAAATGTCAACTAATGTTCAGTTCATGCACAAATGCATTATTTATTTGAACAAATTGTTACTGTTATCATTTTGAACAATCTGGAGGATAATTTTCTAGAATTAAATTAAAATGCTACAAAATTTTCTCTGTGAATATTGACAAAAGATAATTTTTACAATGAATTTCCATTAAGTTAAGGACTTATAAAGAGCATCGCCAACTGTTTTTTATATTGTACAATTTAAATTCTGAAGTCACAGTGAAATATATCTTTGAGTCTAAATTGATTATCCTGAACTTTTTCAATTTCCAAACGTTCCCGGTTCATAATAAAAAAAATTTCAACGCACTCTATTGTCTATTACAACTCGAACACCATGAACTTTAAGAAAAGCCGCATAACAAAGCAAGGCCTTCACGTTTTCACTGGACTGTACCTTCTCAACCTTATCTGTATGTATTTCACAGAAGTGAATGACCTACGTTCGTTTATCCTAAAATTTAGGGGCCTACTACGCAACACATATCATTCAAGTGGAATGTTTCAGATACACTTCGTTGTACACAGTAGGCGATTCGGTTTTCCATATTATAGTATATATTTAAATACTATGGAGTTCTCTCAGGCTCAGTATTTAACGTTCATATTAGTTATAATTCCGTTTATACCTTAATTTTGAGAACTAGTGAAAAATTGAAGTGCATGCGCAGTTTTAATCATCCCCAGACGATGGCCATGCTAAAATTGGAAGCGAAATACACGTCGAGTACAGTTATGCGGATCTAGTATTGCGAAAACTGCTTTAAACTGGTTCCATTTCTTTCCAAGTAAAAATTAACTAATTGGAAAAGGGGATCACAAATCGTTTTTTAATATCTTCTACCGGAAGAATGTAATTGGAAAATGCCGATATCAGAACGAACAGTGAAGAGTTCTAACACTAAATGTAGTGTCGGTTTTAAGTTTCTTTTTTTTTTATTTTACCATTTCTTAAACAAACACCGTATTGGGTATTGAACAGTATCAATAAAATTGACAAGAATTGTTGTCTTTGTGAGGAACGGCTCTATTTTAAAAAATACGATTTTATAATACAGAGCAAAAATGCCGCTGAGGCTGAAGTTTTTTGTTTGGTGTTTTTTTATAAGAATTTCAGAAATAAAGAGACATTTTCAAATCTTCTACCGCATCTTATTGAATTGATTGGACACCTTCGCAATTTGGGGTGATAATCCCGGGATCCTGAAATCCAGGGCCGGATGAACATGGACGGGGACCTGTAGGCAAAATTGGGGTGGAAGATCAACCTCCATAGCTTTCTGGATTCTGGGGTGTAAATCATGAGGACTTTTTTATTTATTGTTTAGTAACGTTTTTATATTTATAATTTTCGGGATTGCAGGGTAATAAACATAGAATTGTTTAATATTTTACATTAAACTTATAAGCGAATATCCCGATATATATCCACTATCCTGCACTAAACTGACCTTTTGAGATTTTTGATTAGCGAATTATTTAATAATAGCGGGAAGCCCAACGCTCGTAAGATATCTATTGCTATTCATACTAGTTAAATGATTAAGCCTACCTTGGCTCATAGATGATATTGATCTATTTTTCGTCAATTTTATTTTCGAAAATGATCTCTCATCAGTACAATTTCGTGGTAATTATTACAACATAAATTTTTAATACCGTCTGCATATTGGAGAACGAATCTTTTTAATTTCTATATACCAACAGCTGATAAAAGGGAACTTCATAGCTAATTTTTTTTACTCATCATCATCTTCAAAACGTGGAATATTCTTGTTAATTCTTTAAATTCAAGTAGCTCCAAATCGGTGTTATAAATATTGACTAGATTTGTCGAATGTTTTTTAATATTGTTACGTGTTTACAATCTCCAGTAAACACTTTGTATGTAGGTTCTATAATTACAGCAAGAATCTTCACAAACCACTGATTTATTAATCCCTTAATTACAAAGTCCTTATACACATTACTACATACTAATTACAAGTTCCATCTACTACAGTCTCACTACTATAATTCACAACTTATTACTCTCTTATTCCATTTCTTCACCTGCTTGTCTCATATCAAAACTGTCCCAGTGCGCCGATCCAGTCCCTATATATACCCGTGTCGAATGTACCTGAATTTTCTAGAATAATCCAGCGTTGTTCGCGATGTTTCTCGCCCTTCGCGTATTTTCTATATATATACCAGTGACGTAGGCGTGCACATAACAATATCATCATCTGAAAGAGTCTCCAATTTACTCAGAAACCAAAACGCTCATCAGCGAATTATATGTGGATATACGGTTTGCTAAACAAGTAAACTATCAATAACATGTAGAGAAAACTCTCTACCCGGAATTTGTCAGCCTACGTACTTGGCTTCTTTGGTCACTATACTGCTGACAACCAGATAGTACACTTATACAGTAACTGAGGGGCGGGAGTTTAATTTATCATTGCAAATTTTGAAAAAAGTCAGAAATCATTATTTTTTTAATAAAATAAATTTTCAAGGCAGTTTGGTGCGGGGCCCGTTTTGGTGGGGGTCCCGAGGCAATGTCTCGTTGCCTTGGGGTTAATCCGGCACTGCCGAAATCCTGGAATTTTGCTAAAACCAGCACAGATAAAAATAAAGTGTTGAATCAAAGAAATCTCTGTGTCATATATCCACAAATAAATATTTTGATTAGAAATGAATATATATATTTTCGTTACATTTTCTTTATATGAAGTGTATATATGACACAAAGATTTTCTTGATTTAACAATTTATTTCTATAGGTGCGATCTCGAAAATCCCGAGACTGAGGCCTCAATGAACGGACGAACTACATATATTTTTTCTACGCCAATGCATGAATTAATATTTGATCCACTTCTATCCGTGCGTAACGTGAGTATTTACAACACATATGGGTAGATCAATTGTGCAAGTTATATTTATTACATAGGGTTTCATTTTATTACGTTTTGATATCCACAGATGAAGTGATATTGCTTATATTTTTATTAATTCCACGACTGCATTAGAAAAACATTCAATATAATTCACACTCGTGCCAAAAACAATACTTACTTTACGCACTCGTATCATAAAAAACTATTATCTTACAGCCCAAACTAAACAGTTTGAACTATTGTATATTAGCACAGTTGTCAGAGACTAATTTTGATGAAAACTTAGAATAAATTGTACCTCGGTAATTTTTTCATGAAAGGCTAGTTTTTTGCTAGTAGAAAGTGGCTCAAAAAAGTTTAATCTACCCCGGCAAACCCTTATAAACAACCCTCTGAAACGGAAAAATTTAGTTTTTTTGCTAATATCTCGAAAAATAATAATAATTAGAAAAAAACGGATAGCACCACGTAAAAGAGCGGGAAATTTTACATAATAATAGTATAAAAGTTTTTTTAAATAAGCGTTTCCCTTAGCATGAGAAATTATTACAGTTCGCTAGTTTGGTTCAATATTTCAAGCGCGTCGTACAGGAAAATAAAGCATTTCTCGACAGCCGCTACATAAAAAAAACAAAGGTAGCATTTCAACGACGAAGAACTCAGCTTTCCAATGGTATACTTACTTTTAATTTTTATTTCTTATAAATTGCACGTTAAGTTAAGCTTTATCATTTTTTCCAATCTATATTAAAACATAAATATTTAATAAAATACTAATTTTTAAAAAATCCTTGTAGATATAGCTTGTGTATACCTTAAACTTCAATCTAAGATTATTTATTATGCTCTAAAGTGTCCAGAGTAAAAAAAAATAACTTTTAAATCATTGGAAAAACCTACCTTTTTTTACCTACAAGCGTTTTTTGACCGTTTTAGACAAGTTTTCAAGTGAAAATTTCCTAACCCTAAAAAATTTAAAAAATTCCAATGATTTAAAAGTTAATTTTTTTTACCCTGGATACTTTAGAGCATAAAAATTAATCGTAGATTGAAGTTTAAAGTATATAAACAAGCTATATCTACAAGGATTTATATTTTAATATAGAGTGGACAAAAATGGTAAAGCAAGTAAGTATACCATTAGAAAGCTGAATTATTCCTCTTTAAAATGCTACCTTTGGTTTTTTTTCGTTTTTAATGGGTACAAATTGTCTTTATTATGTAGCGGCGGTCGAGACACGCTTCATTTTTCTGTGCGATGCGCTTGATTTATTGAGCCGAGTTAGCGAACTGTAATAATTTCACATGCTAAGATAAACATTTCTTTTAAAGAACTTTTATACTATTTTTATGTAAAATTTCCCGCTCTTTCACGTGGTGCTATCCGTTTTTTATTATTATTATTTTTCGAGATATTAGCAAAAAAACTGACTTTTTCCGTTTCAGAGGGTTGTTTATAAGGGTTCGGATTTTGGTAAACTTTTTTGAGCCACTTTCTACTAGCAAAAAACTAGCCTTTCATGAAAAAATTAGCGAGGTAACAATTAATTCTGACTTAAAACCCCATGGCAACTGGGCTATATAACAAATTGTAATCTTAATATTAATATGATAATAATTATTAATTGTATAACAGTAATTGCAAGAGTAGCCTTTTATAATATAGTTGATGCTCAAATGAAAATCTTTTTGTTATAAATTCACAAACGCATGTTTTTAAAAATTTTATTTTTTTATGTTTCATATCAGATGGTATTTATTTGCAATATTTTGATAAAGTAAATGGTAATGGTAAATTTTGGCGTTGTGTTTTTTGTGTTCTTATTGATAGACGAATTTTGTTATTTCTGGTTTGATATAAGTGGCTGTATTTCGGATATGTTTTATTGAAATAAGTAAAAAATAATACAAGTTTTAATATACAGGGTTAGGCAAATGGGTGGAAACACATGATTTCTCGCTAAACTATATTTTAGAATAAAAATACCCTTGGCAAAGGCTTTTGTAGTATTTCTAACAGTTACCCTGTTTTTCGAGATATGGCGTCATCGGCAGTTTTTTAAATGGATGACCCTGTATATTTTTACATTTTCGAATATACTTTTTCATAAATAATAATGACACTTATAGGGTTTGGTGAGTGTGAGACTTGTGGCTTTCTAAATATTAAATAAAGTAATAAAATAAAGAGATGGCTGTTTACATCTTAATTATCAATACTATCTAACTTCAACTCGTTCTGTACGCACATTTGGAAATTGTTAATGGGTAAAATAGATGTAATTTGGATGATATTTAAATTGTAAAAGTTTGCATTTGAATCAGAACTAGTAAATATCAAGCTTGTGTAAAAAAAATTGCAAGAAACAAAAAACATCCTTACAATTGTGCCACATCTCTGTTCGATTTGTAACACTGCTTTTTTAATTTAAAAAAACCGTTCCTCGCATTGTCAAAAATTACGTTATGCATTTTTGTTATTAGGTACTAAGACCACTACCTTGACATCAAACGTGGGTCATACACCTGACACGACGAAAAAGTGATAACACTATATCGTTATCACACCTTTCCTACGCACTGCAATCGAATTTATTTGGTAAGTTGTCGAAAACATAATTTGTCAATTCACATTTTAAGTCGGGAAATTAAGTAAAAATAAGATAAGCGATAATAAGAGAGTTTTTATATATGCGTCCAGCAACATTAGTGCTTTCATATCATCTTACGTTATAATTTACTTTTCGATAATGATTTGTTTGTAACAAATATTTACATAACACAGAATAATAAAATTTAAATTTTGCGATTAAAGTAAGTAAATATTTTGATTACTTAAAATTAGGGTTTTATGTTGGTTGAAAGTATAGATAATTTAGTTTGTGGTGAGGCAAATTTTTCTGCAATTCGTGTATTCGATAAGATAAAACGATTAATCCCATCGATAGGTCAGTTCGCAGGTATTTGAACAAGGAAACAATTATATACAGCGTTCTTCATAGAGTATTAAAATCATCTGTTTTCAGGAAACGTTGAACGTTGAGAAGTGCCACTGTGTCATACATCATCATCATCATCTTTGGCTCGACAATCCTTGTGGATCTTGGCCTGCTCTAAGATTCGTCTCCATTCCGTTCTGTTCCTAGCGACTTCCTTCCATCTTCTGACTCTTAGGATTTCAAGGTCTTCTTCGACCCCGTCCATCCATCTTGCACGTGGTCGACCTCTGCTGCTTCTCCTGCCTTCTGGAGTGGTCATAGTTAGTCGCTTTGTAAAGTCGTTGTCTGGTATTCTGGCTAGATGTCCTGCCCATTTTAATCTTTGTCTTTTATAAATGTGACGATGTCTGGGTCTTTATAGGTCTGGTATAATTCAAAATTTTATCTTCGGCGCCACAGTCCTCCCTCGTTTCTTGCTCCGAGGATTTTCCTGAGAACTTTCCTCTCGAAAATACCCAGGAGCCTTTCATTGCTTTGCGTGAGGGTCCAGGTTTCTGCCCCGTATGTAAGGACTGGTCTTATCAGTGTCTTATAGATGTTTATTTTTGTTCTTCGCTGAATATTTTTGTTGCGGATGTGTTTTTGGAAACCATAAAGAGTTCGGTTAGCGATGTTAATTCTTCTTTGTACTTCAGGGGTATTTGTGTTTGTTGTGCTTACCAGGGAGCCAGGGTAGGTAAACTGGCTAATCTGTTCATAGGTATAGTTTCCAAATGGAATGCCCTGTTGAACAATTGGCACCGAGTTCTTACTTGCCAACATGTACTTGGTTTGTAGAATGTAGAATCTTCTTCTTGAATTCTTACGCATGATCTAATATTGGTCATTGTCATTTTTGTAAGTTTGACAAGCTTCACTGGTATTCCGAACTCTATCATTGCGTTATATAACGCGGTTCTATTTACGCTATCATATGCGGCTTTAAAATCCACGAATAGATGGTGAGTGTCAATGTTAAATTCCGATGTTTTTTCCAATATTTGTCTTAAGGAATGTATTTGGTTGATGGTTGATTTTCCAGGGGTAAAGCCGCTTTGATATTGTCCCACAATGTTCTTTGAGGATATCTTGAGTCTTTCATGAAGTACGTTCGCAAAGATCTTGTGTATGCTGTGATTAATAGTGTTATGCCTCTGTAGTTGTTGCATACCAACTGTTCTCCCTTTTTGTGTAATGGACAGATCACGCCTTTGAGCCATTCTTCTGACAAGGTTTCGCTTTGCCAGATGAGTACAATTAGTCTGTGCAGTGTCGATAGGAGCACTCGAACCGTCGTTTTTCAGTAGTTCACTACAGATTTCGTCTATACCTGGTGACTTATTGTTTTTTAATTTTTTGATCGCGCTTGCTACTTCTTCCTCTGACGGAGTTTCTGTATTTATACCATTTTGTTGGTCTAACTGATAGTTGTAGATATTGTCTTGTTCATCTAGATAGTTTACATTTAGTTGTTCATCGAAATGATCCACCCATCGATCAAGTATAGCTTTTGCGTTATGCAATATGTTGCCACTTTTATCTCTGCAGCTCTTAGTACTGGGCTTGAATTCTTTACGGCTTTGGTTTACTAATTTATAATACTGTCTTGTCTTGTTTTGGTCAAATAGACTTTGTATCTCATCCATACATATGTGTCATACATATTCTCTAACTAGTTGAGGACGTAGGTCAGTCCCAATCCTATGTATAGTCGAGTACACATTTACTGGGCACTCAAAAACGCAACAAAAATTTTACGACCTCATAATTATCGCCGTTGGACCATTCGGGATGATGTCCTCAAACAATCCGACGCACATTAAAAACCTATAAACGTAAGCGAGTCAACTTGCGAACGAAATAGTACAGAGCCGAACTTAAAATTTGTATGTATTAGAATGTGTATATATTAACTTTTCCATTTAGGAGTAAAAACCCTACCCTACACAACTTTTCTCCCTATTTTAGGAGCAACTAGTTATCCATCGTACACTGATACTGAGGGAGTGTTATTATGCTGCCTTATACTGGTACTATGAAAGTATCTGTGTGTTAAACTTAATCAAAATTGATTCAGCCGTTACAGAGAAAAAAATATTAAATTCTTTAAAATTTACCCCATCGCAACCTCCCTCCTTGCATTTTTTAGGCGCATGGTCATGCCAGGTATAAAGGAAGTATTTATGTGATCAATTTTATCAAAATCGTTTGAGCCGTTTTAGAAAAACGTGTATTCAGGACAGTCATACCTCGAGGTGAAATCGCAAAATCAATCCTAGCTCAAATTTGGAGGGAGTTAACCAAAAACCGATAGAAAAACGTAAAATTACTTTTTTCTTAAAAACGGTTCCAACGATTTTGATCAAAGTTGGCACATGGATACTCAGCATTATACATAACCCGTTACTTCCTAAAAATGCCGGGACGGAGACTGTGGGGAGTATACAGGGTGTTCGCTAATTGGTGTTAGTCCTTTCAAAGAATAGTTGTGCTCATAAAATGGAGTAACTTTTCTATTTGCCATTTTTGTCTACAATGCCAAATAATCGAAATAAAAAAATTAGTTAATTTCAAAGATATATGGGAAACTGACACAAGCCGGCAACGTTGCACGTTACATTTGTCATCGCTCGCAGTAAGTGCTCGATGTTGGTAGATCAGTGTTTATTAGTTTACTTATATTATCAATCGAGGAGTGCAGTTTTTCGATAAACTAGATCTGATATAAACATGGAGGGATTTACTGTGCTCGAATATCATATGTATATTGTTTACGGTGAATGTGTGTGTTCAATTAGGAATGACATTTCACATCCCTATTACAGTGAGGTTAAACAGTGTTGTAAAATATTTGATAGAATTGGTAATCTATTATCTAATCACATATTTACTGGGCATTTTTTTCAAATAAAAAGTCGAATGTTTAATGTTATGTTTAAAAAAAAAACACAAATATTCATTTAGATACTACAACAGTGTTGGCTTTGACTTTTACTACGTAGCCACATTAATAACTTTCTAATTTTAGCGCTCGTTTTCAAACGCCTTTTTCTGATAAATGCAATACAGAAAAGTTATTCCATTAAACGAATACTATCCACTATTATAAGGATAACCACCAATTAGCGAACACTCTCTATACGATAGAAATTTAATTTTAGAAAAATATTCTCTAGCGAATCTATATAGACTATATAACGGGAATTCCAAATTAGCGATGCATATTCCAATTTTGACCATAAGAGAGCGTTAAAAAGCAATAAGTTATTTATGTATCAAGGGCGTAAAGTATGCGTTTATGGCCCGACGTAAAGATTAAAATAATTATTTTCTTTTTCTAAAACGGTTTTAATGATTTTAATTAAAACTGACACGCATGGACACTACCTTAGATCGATATAAGATGGCGAGACTAATTGCTTCTAGAAAATTCAGGTAAGGATGTTGCAGAGGGTGTAGATTAAAGAAGAATTTATTCGTCTATAATTGGCTCTAACGATTTTGATCAAAATTAACGCATGGATACTCTTTTAGTACTAGTATGAGATGACATGACTTATACCAAAAATGCAGGGACTATAAGGTTAAAACAATTGATTTTTTCAGATTTCAATAATTTTTTTGTAGTACTAGGACAAATAAAAAATACGTTTTGCGCCACTTATTTAAATAATCCTTTATTAAGACACGCACCTAGAGCATGCTCAGTAAAGACGCCGGGCAATTATCAACCAAAATTTACCCGTTCAGAAACATCGCTCAGTAACTACTAGAGCCATATGAAATAACCATTTGGGTGATAATCGTCCTGAACATGCTCCTCCTGTAAAGTATATACCATGAAGGATTTTGTTTTATCAATGATGGTTAGTGACGTAGTGGATTTTATTAAATCTTGCCTGTCCCTCTCTTCTTTTCTGTTTGTGTCCTTTTTGTTGCGTTTGTTGTATTCTTGTTTTCTTCTTGTACTTTTTGATGAATCAAAATCTTTTGAAATCAAAATAATAAAAAAAAAAATAGGCCAGCGTCTGCGTAGCCCGCCCAGCATTGGCGTATCTCGCGGAAGGCACCTTCGTTCAAGTTAAGATGCTTGCGTCAGATACCAAATTTAAAAGTGTTGCGCGAATTTTAATTAGTATGTAGTTTATTCAGTTTTGTTAAGTTTATTATTTTAAACATGTTCGCCATTTTTATCACCTCTTTTAATCCGAAACGACGGAAGGAGTTTGGATGTTTAGGTTTAGCGATTTCATTTTCTTTTAGCTGAATCAGATCCATTCGGCCCGGCCCTGCAATCTGTCACTGCGTCAACGCGGTGGCTGTACGATCGGACCCGGTGTGGGATCGGAGGGGTATCGTTCAAGTAGTAAGTTCCTGATACAGAAAAAACGCAACAAAAACTTTACGACATAATTATATCGCCGCGGGCCATGGTGCCAAGCCTAATATTAAACATTCCCGACGCACATTAAAAAAATATAAAGGTAAGCGAGTCACTTTGCGAACAGCACTAAAAAAAGTACCGGTATTTTAATGAGGCAGTAAAGTTCTTGTTGCGTTTTTTTATGTCTCGGTTTATGCCTACTTGAACTACACATAAATATCAGTAAGCATTGTTGACCTGAATTCTGTTTTTTGGATATTATTGGAAATTGTATAGCCTATTTTTAAAAGCTTTTATTTAACTTGCAAATGTTAGTTAGTTTGTTTAGGTCAAATCTTGCAATCAAAATTTTGATTGGTTCTAATTAAGCCAAAGCTTTGAAATTTTGCACATGTGTATAAGTCCGGCGATAATACACTTTAACATTTTCATATAAGAAAAAACAAGATGGCGGCTTGGAGATGGCGGACGACTTTACCGTTTATGATCCGATTCAACTCAAAATCGATATCTGGGGGTTTTCGAGATCGCCAATTATGAATTCTTGGTTTAAAAACTGAAAATGGCGGCGCCAATATGGCGGACGATTTTTGTGATTTATGGTCCAAATCGATCAAAATCGATATTTGGGGGTTTTCGGGTTCGCCGATTACGAATTTCTAGTCAAAAATTTAGTTCAGGATGGTGAATTCGGCGATTCAACTCAAAATCGATATCTGGAGGTTTTCTAGGTCGCGGATTATGAATTTTTAGTCTAAATTCAGAAATTCAAAATGGCGGCGCCAATATGGCTGACAACTTTAGTCATTTAGGTCCAAATCGATATCAGGGGGTTTTCGGGGTCGCGGATTACGAATTTCTAGTCAAAAAAGTAGTTCATGATGGCTGACGGCTTTACCATTTATGATCAGATTCGTCTCAAAATCTATATCTGGGGATTACAGTATATCAAAATACTAAAAAGTAAAAAATAAAATTATATAAAAAAATATTTAAAAAAAAGCTTTTATTTAAATGCTCTAAAAACTAGAAAATAAACTTTGAAGTAAATCAAACTCATCATTTTGTTACATTATATAATTTTTTGTATGATATAATATAAAAGCTTGTCGAGAGCAATCTCCTTTACACAGTAAAATGTCGCGACAAGCTTTTATATCATAAAACAAATTGTAAAATGTAACAAAATGATGGGTTTGATTTGCTTCAAAGTTTATTTTCTACTTTTTAGAGCATTTAAATAAAAGCTTTTTTAAAAATATTTTTTTATTTGTCCTTACAAAAGGTGTTTAGGTTAGTTTTTTACATTGTTGTTTTTCGCCGACCCAGACCTGTTCCACCAGATCCTGCAATCCACCACCCCGTCAGCGCGGTGGTTGCATGATCGGTGCCGAGCAGGCTCTGGTTAGGCAACTGTTGTATCATTTAATATTAATAAAGCCATGTTGAATTGAAATTGAGCATTTGCCTATAACCCCGAGAATTTTGGTTCAAATTCTATCCGTTCCTTTATTATTTTTTAATTTCTCTTTTCATTTCAATTAATTTTTTTGTTTTAATAATCAAGTGTTCGTGTTAGATACTTGACTATATAAATAAATAGATTAATTTGCCATGAAGAGAATCTGTAAGTTACGGTTTATCAACTCGTTAATTAGAGGATAAATGTCAAACAAAATAGTAGACATAGAGGAGTTCATCAGTTCCTGACATTCAAAAAACGCAACAAAAACTTTACGACAGGTCTAGTTAAAGGTTAACCCTATATTGATAAACCGGACCTTAACGATGTTAGTGGCTGAGCAAAATTTTATTATTTTATCTTTAACGGTTTTGGGAGCCCACTGTTAAGGACCTGTAGTAGCTCCTTGACTTCGTAATTTCGCGGTAACTTTGGATAAAACATTTTATTGAAGTTTTCCCTCATGTATATACGCCCGTAAGTTTTGAATAAATACTAATTTCAAAACTTTTCTGATAATTTTAATGAACGTAATTAAGATATATCTTAAATGTATTTTCCAAATATTATAATAGTATGTAAACAATATACAAGACACAAAACGTAATATCTATTACGTTCTTCGTAAAATATTTCACTCAATGCGCATTTTATTAGGAAGGTCAGTTTCGTACCGGCAAAATTAAATGCGTATTTTAAATTTGTTAACACACGCCAAACTGTCGCTTCGCATGGCGAAATAAATAAATAAATAAATAACGTTTGAATTATTTATTATACCATACACAGGCATTTGAATTCAACAACTTCCATTTTATACACAGAACGACAAAGATTATTAATAGTCACTTGTATGAAAATGTACAAAATACCTGCCCAGAACAATGGATCTGTCGCATCAGGAAATGCACCTGGCCACTGACGATTGATTTTAAAAAATCTACGATGCAACTGCAGCCGAGTGCCACAACAACAAACGCCGGCAACTACGTGCACTACCCTCTGCCTTTGAAATAACTACATTTTCGTTAAACCGCACAAATAATCAAAACTAAACTGGTACTTAAAGTAAAGAAAAACAATATTTACGTTATAAAGATTCAAAAAAATAGTTTGCTCACCGTACTGCGACGATCAAAATGCGTAGTTCAGCCAGCGCAAACACGCAGTGGAAAGCCAGGCAAACAAGCGAGAATCGGAGACCGTTCGTCCGCTAACCGTGTGGAAGTGACAGGGAAGCCTGTTACGATATTGCGCAGTACTCTTGCAACGGAGAAACAACGCCGAAACGAAATTTCGTTGTTGCTGAGCTGAGAGAAGTCGATATGCAATAGTCATTAAGCCGGGATGCAGTGCGGCCCCGTTGCACTCTTGTATTTGTGACAGAACCGGCTTAGAAGAATAATGCAAGTATATATTTGTCACCATTATCTAAAAATATCGAAAATTTGCAGTACAATAAGCGCGCCCAAAGTCAGCGAACCGCCTCCTGATTTTGATTTACTCTGTTGAAAATCTATTAAATTATATTGAAAGGCTGCCTACAGTGCCTACACCCATATTCAGACATAGTTATTAAAATTCAGTATTTAGAAATTAAATCTAATATTTCTTAACAAGTTTCAAAAACATAAGATTGTAGACAAATGTACTATAGTGGAGTAAAAATAGCTCAAAATCAGACGATAGAGAAAATTTTACACGGAGCAACGTGACAGAGAAAAATAAGTTTGTTTTGGTGAAACTAAGATACCCTGAGTTTTCTGCTTCGAGTAGGTGGAGGAACCTTTTTTTTTTCGCTGAAAGGGGGTAAATTGGTCATTTTTAGGGGTGATTTTTCAGTTTTAATTTATTTTGGATCCTTTAAAATGCTAATTAAGAAACGAGTACGGTACCTTTTTATTGTAGATGTTCAAGGAACTTTCAGTTCAAATTTCGTGAAAATCGGTTCACCGCCTCCCACGATATGTTTTCTTAAAATGTTTTCTTAACCGCCTCTCAAGTTACCGAAGTAACCCCCTGGAAGATCTCAAGGACCTTGTGCTAGGCAAAGAGAGACGAGGCCCTACAGTTTAATGTGGACTCTGAACCACTTTTGGGGCAATTTTTTTAATGAAAAAAATGTTTCGCCTTGCGGGAATCGAACCCACTACGCTAGGCAACTCAGTTTGCTAGCCAGTCGCTTTAACACACTGAGCTACCATTCCCCGTGTATATAAATATACTGAAAAACGTAAAAAATTGAATTACGGCTAACTTGGCCAAAATTAAACCGAATTTGACGAAGTTTTAGACGGAAGTAACCTATATAACCAAAGCAAAAAATATCCAACAGTTTGGCCGCAATTCCATTTTCAGTCCAAATTCCACAAAATTTTGCACAAATAGTCGAATAGTCGGGAATTTTATTTTTTTGACAAAAACCTGTTTTCCCATGAAAGGATCTCATCGGGTTTCCATATGAAATCTGCACTAGCGTCTTTGTTGACATTGCGGCCTTTATTATGCTGGTTGTTGAAAATAATTTTTGGTCAATTATCTCTCTATGAGAGAAGTGGAAGACAGTGTTGTAAAAGGTTTTCCACGGCGATTACATTTTTTTCCTTCAATTAGGTTTTGTAATCTATCTTGTTCTGTTTCACGTTCCCTCATATAATCAATTATGGTGCCAGCAGACACACAGACTTTTCCAGAATTAACTGAAAACGATCTTAAAATACTCACTACAGGAACATATCGAATGTCATAAGCGATATGTTACCTCATAGAGCTTCTGGACGGTGACAAGACAACAAAGATCTTAATATTGAGTACTTAAAAGAAGAGAGAAAGGTTCGTTCTCGACACATCAATACCAAGACACACCAATGTTTTATCGAATACCAAATATGAATAATTATAAGGGCATAAAGAGATACACCTGGGACTGTGCTAATGGAAATAGAACTATAGGTTGTTGCTCACATGTAGCATCAATAATTTATTTTTTGTGACATGGTCGTTATCAATAAAAAATCATTAATATTGTCTGAAAGTTATTTGTGGCATTCTACGAATATTCTTTCCTATTATTTGGGTTTTTCTACCACATGTATTATTGTCCTCTTCAAAAACAAATCACCGAATCTACAAAATAATAGAATTATTGGAAAAAAGCCTCTGCGCCCGTGACGTCTACGCCAAAGGAATAGTCAGAGGTTATGTTTTGCAAATAATATAAATCGGAATAAACACAGAAATAATTTTTTCCAATAATTCTATTATTTTGTAGATTCGGTGTTTTGTTTTTGAAGAGGACAATAATACATGTGGTAGAAAACCCAAATAATAGGAAATAATAAAAAATCATTAAGCCTGCTGAAATACTAACACATATATTTGATGTTACAAATTTTACTACTACTATAGAAGACAATAGTGACGATTATTGAATTACTTCAATATTTTTACACGGAAACTAAATGTTATTAGTATTTTATGATAAATGCCGTTTTTATTTTAATTTTCAATTTTAGTGACTTATTGGATTGGCCAGAATACACTTTGTGCCTAACTCATAGAATTTTCATTATTTGAAATATGTTGCACCCATTGCATATCTAGGTAATTGCTACGCATTATAGTTGAATACTTACTGATTATATGTGATTTTTTTGGTCGGTGTACCTCGAGAAATAGCCACGAAAAACCACCCCTATTTTTTTTGTCTCATTGTTGGTTGGAAAATTATGAAAAAAATATATAATGTAATTATAATTAGTAGCTTCAGTGTCGCTTTGGTTTCATTAAAAATCTATCATAGTTTCGTAGAAAAACGATTTTAGGGGTTGCAACCCCAACTTTCCAAAAAACGAACAAAGCTAGGGGTTTGATAATTGGCCCAAAATTATTTCGAAAAACTACCAACATAATAAAGGCCCCGATGTTAACAAAGACGCTAGTGCAAATTTCATATGGAACCCCGATGAGATCCATTATTCTAGAATTAAGGGCATGGAGAAATCGCGACACGAAGTGGAGCAGTTTTTCCTGTGTCAATTAATTCAACCAAAAGTTTCATGAAAAACAGGTTTGAGCCACTCAAAAAAATTTACTGAAGTAGAAAATCAACCTCATTAAAATAATTCCAAATTGTTCTTATTTAGTAAGAATTTTTTAAAACGATTAGCAGTAACAGAAAAATTAAAAAAGTGAATAAAAAAGTTTTCCTCATGGTGCAGACTGCTTGGCAGACACTGTAGAAGATAACGTATTGTAATTTAAGTACTTTATACAGGGTGAGCCACGGTGGGTGGAGTATTAAAAGTATATGGAGAACAGATTGCTTTGAAATTTTGGTTTGGTAAGATAATCGAGTATGATCTCTCCAACTAAAATATTTCGAAAATGCGGTGTTGCCACTTATACGTAAAACTTGCAACACCTTCGTTATTTTAAGTAGAATATTTCTGCATTTTTGGGTCGTCGCCTCTTTCTGAGTAACGTTTGTTAATAATTTCCCTGTACCTATCTCAAGCCGTTCTCGAGATAATAATTTTTTTCTGAATTTATTGCCAAAAATTTGACTTTCAGTAAATCGTGTTTTCTCCTACCTACGCAACCCTACCCCCCCCCCCCCTATATGATATTCGAAACATTTAATTATTTGTTAATGGAGGAGCTGTCCCCAGGCCTTGCCTAGCCGCAACTAAAAAAATTAAAAAAATTATCTTTTAATTGCTGCGTAGGTAGGAGAAAACACGATTTACGGAAAGTCAAATTATTGACAATAAATTCAGAAAAGAATTATCTCGAAAACGGCTTGGGATAGGTATAGGGAAATATTAACCAAAGTTACTCAGAAAGAGAAGACGATCCAAAAAAATCCAAAAATCTGTATATTTTTGGATTTTTTTGGATCGTCTTCCATTTAAAATAACGAATATGTTGCCAGTTTTACGTATAAGTGGCAACACCGCACTTTCGAAAATATTTTAGTTGGAGAGCTCACACTCGATTATCTTGGTAATCAAAATTCCAAAACAATCGGTTGATCCTCCATACAATTTTAATACTTCACCCAACGTGGCTCACCCTGTACAATAGTTACCTAAAACCAAAGAAATATAATTAATAAAACAAAAATGCCAAGAAGAGCTGGAAGTTGTGTAAATAATTTTACAATTTTTTTGTTGGTAACATTTATTTCTGGTAAAAATCTGACTACTTTTTCTCAATTCTTGTCCACGAGTTTTCCTTCTCTTGTACAAAAGGGCGCAAAACAGGATTGGACTGATTTCAGTGGCTTCACTTATATTTATTGTTCCTGTTCTTTGTAGTCGAGTACACATTTAGTGGGCACTCAAAAAAGGCAACAAAAACTTTACGACCTCATTATTATCGCCGTTGGATCATGCTGCATGTTGTCATCAAACAAGCCGAGTCAATTTGCGTTTGAAATAGTACAGAGCCGAACTTAAACATCGTATGTATTAGAATGTACATATTAATAATATTGACCGTAACGCGCTGTTAAATTGAACGACTGAGTTGCTGATCTAAATATTCCAAGTGCGTGCCTGGGCGCAATTACTTTTACGACTAATTTACCGATATTTTAATGAGGTCGTAAAGTTTTTGTTACATTTTTTGAGTTCACAGTAAATGTGTACTCGACTATTTAAGTTTTTGTTTCATATGATACGACGGACGTATTAAAACCGATGTACTAGTATAGTCTAGTATAATTTAACTTGGCGTGTGTATGTATGAGTTAATATTTCCGTATGATTTCATTTTCTCCCATATTGTACACAAAGTTAAAGCAATAGTCCAGAAACATTGTCTACGTGGACAATATTTCTGGATCTTTGTGTACAAGAGAAAATGAAATCGTACGGAAATATTAACTCATACATACACACGCCAAGTTAAAGTATACTAGACTATATCAATAAATAATAGAAGTTAATAATTTATTATGTAAAAACATGTAAACACTTTAAAAGTAATTGACACACATTTTTCATTTTTATTTATATTAAACATAAATATTGCAGGTTTTATATCAATATTATAATATAATAAACTAGTAATTAATAAATAATTGATATAAGTAGGTATGAAATAAGTAAAAATGGAAAATGATGGATTTATTCTATTGTATCACGAATCTCACGTCTTAGCCTCATGATTCTATCTAGTCACGTGTCTCTATTACTTGTGTCAGTACATGATTAATGATTGATTGAAAATGTCAATAACCTAATGCCGTGAGTAGGAGCAAATACTCTGCCCTGAACCGTTTATACGGAACGATCCGCTCGAAAAAATGACGTGAACCCTTACATTTATATATTTTATAACCTATATATTTCCTGAAATGTAAAAGGCTGTTGAACTTTACTTTTTAGACATGTCCAATGTATTATGTATACAGGTTTCGGAATTAAGTTATAACCGTGAGTAAATAAATATAGCCTATGTAATTTGAAATTTCCATCTCACCTTACAAAGTCAAATGTTAAATTTTAATTTACAGTACCGTATCCTCAAAGAGCCAAATGTTTTAGTTAACGGATTAATAAAAGAAGGGACTGTAATTTTTTAATCAAAACTATGCTATTTTTCGGTACCTCAAATTTTTGATGTGCCTAGTATACTTTAGACAGAGAATAAATATCTGTATATAAAAGTGGTAAAATAATGTACTGTATAGATACAGATGTATATGCATGTATATCCGGGTGCAATTTTACTGGGCACTCAAAAAACGCAACAAAAACTTTTCGAACTCATTAAAATATCGTTACAGTCTGTACTATTTCATTCGCAAATCGAATCACTTACTTTTATCAGTTTCTAATAAGTAGGCTTGGTTGATACCACCATACCGAATGGTTCAACGAGATCGTCAAGTTCTTGTTGCATTTTTTTATCTGCCGAGTAAAATTGCGCCCAAAATGCGCTTAGGGGTCCTTTTTGCATTTTCATTATACGTATGAGTGTGTGTTGTTGGTTCAAGTCAATGTTTTATATACATTTACGTGGTTCTAAAAAAAGGACATTTTTGTGACCGGTGCTTTTTAATAAACGATATAAAAAGGGAATTGTTCATGTGGAAATAACTCGAAAAATAATTCATCAGTTCTAACACTATAATATCCCTAATTTTTGGGGAGTGGTTAGTCTACCACTGGTCTGTAAGCTCTCTCATTACATTTATTACAGTGTCTCCGCCACAGATAATTCTTCGGAAACAATAGAACATTACTGCTTCATTGTTATCAGTAGCGGAAACGGACAAAATAGAGGAGCAACGGTTTTAGAAAGTCACCGCAAAATGAAATGTTTGACAAAACAAATTAAGTTTTATCTGCTGGATAACCTGCTAGCTATTGTTAACATCTCAAACATGCGTGCATGTACGCTGAACGTTACCTTGATACCACACATAAATTATAAAACAATGCGTGTAGTATTTATATTATAATTATTACAAAGATTTAATTTGTTTTTATTGTCCTAATCCAAATTAGGATATTTATTTTGTATTCGTGTACGTGTACCACAATTATTAAATACAGGTTTTATTTTAAGACAAAAGTACAAACTATGAAATGGTATACAGATCCAGGGCACGTCATTCCACGAACGATATCTATCTCTTTCGTCGTCTCTCGTCCGGGAACTTGATTTAGACGTACACAGGACGTAAAAGTATATTGAAATGGACGTAGACTAAGGGATACTCCAAGAGCGTCCATTTTACATTCAATTATACAAACGTATAAAGGATCTATATACGATGTCCGTCAATGAATATTCGGAGGACATCCATATTATAACATTCCCACCCGTCCGGTATTTGAATTGAATATGATATATATAATCCACAGACATATTATGGCTGTCCTTACTTCCTCTCAACAATATCTGTAAGACGTCCCTTAAATCAATTTCAAGGATATACATACTATGTTCACGAATGAATATTTAGAAGACATTCATAACGCAATATCCACAGGCCGTCCATTTTGTATAAAAAATAATACACGATCCATAGATATATTGCGAATGCCCTCACGCCGCTCAAGGATGTCTATAAAAAAAAATTTTAAATCAATTTCAATGATATACATACCACACCCACGAGTCGACAGTTGGAGAACATTCATAATACAATATTCACAGGCTTTCTAGTGTAAAGTAAAACTGCCTGCACTAACAGATTTTAAGTTGCTGAAGATGTATAAATTGTGTCCATGCAACAAACAATATTATATGTAGAATAGTTTAGATATAAGAACATTTGAACTATGCTAAGCCCAGTCAGGCTATTTATTTTTCGATTGCAACAGACACTGGACCGCTAGATGGCGCCTGCTGACTATTTTACATGTCGCTATCCCAAAGATACCGAAATGTACTAAATAGTCAAGTGATCCTCGTGTCGGTCGTCACATGCCTACCTTGCACTGACGAGGGCCAACAGCTCGAAACTGTAGTCTGCAAGTGGTGTGTGACGACTGGCACGAGAGCTCCTTTAAGTAGGATACGTCTTTCGGCTGGTGTTTGTTGCAATCGAAGCATTGGCGTTTTGATGGTAATATGCAATTATTACATTTAATACGCCAGGCTTGTAACTTGTAATTCAGCGCTCGGCGGGGCACGTAGCCCGGAGAGTAGCTGTTGGTTGCAGTTTGGTTACGTTCCTTATAGTAAAATAAGGATTTTATAGAGGAGTTTGCGATTAAAAATATTATGTTTTAATATTCCGCCCTCTAAAAGCACATTTGAACTATGCTAAGCCCAGTCAGGCTATTTATTTTTCGATTGCAACAGACACTGGCCCGCTAGATGGCGTCTGCTGACTATTTTACATGTCGCTATCCCAAAGATACCGAAATGTACTAAATAGTCAAGTGATCCTCGTGTCGGTCGTCACATGCCTCCCTTGCACTAACGAGAGCCAGCAGCTCGAAACTACAGTCTGCAAGTGGTGTGTGACGAATGGCACGAGAGCTCCTTTAAGTAGGATCAGTCTTTCGGCTAATGTTTGTTGCAATTGAAGCGTTAGCGTTTTGATGGTAATATGCAATTATTACACTTAACACGCCAGGCTTGTGACTTGTAATTCAGCGCACGGCGAGGCACGTAGCCCGGAGAGTAGCTGTTGGTTGCAATCTGGTTACGTTCCTTATAGTAAAATAAGGATTTTATGGAGGAGTTTGCCACTAAAAATATTATGTTTTTTTTTTATACATTTATTTAACGTCGGCCTATTTCCGCTACTGAGGCCTAACACCGACGCCTGTAGACGAGCTACCCCCAACCAGGAATTTTGCCGAACCTCTTCCCTTAAGAAGAGTAGGGATCTTTTACTTGCCTAACATTTAATAGACAAGGGACCGACGGCTTTACATCCCCTCCGAAGGATGGTATATCTCCTATACAACCCTCGCCTAAGGTTGTATAGCTTCCGCGCATACACTGATATACAAGCCGCTGGAAGATGTGTGAGGCGAGAACGCGGTTTCCGTTGGAATGGTCACCCATCCAAGTACTAACTGCGCCTGTCGTTGCTTTACATCGCATACCGAAGTATGTACATAGTAAAGACGCACCTACGCTCGCCCCTAAAATATTATGTTTTAATATTGCGCCCTCTAAAAGCACATTTGAACTATACTTTGCATGACAAAATTGTGGATTTTGCAGTATGTAGGAATGTTCAAAGGATACACTTAAGACGTCCGCGAGAAAAAGCGAATGTCTACTGAATAATCTCACATGAGCTTTTGGACATCCATTGCATGTACACAGAGCAAATGTGTGTTATCGGAGGAACCGTAAACTAGGCAGTTTTATTTAAGTGGCTGCTCAATTCAAGATAAGATTACAAGAAATTCACAACAGTTTGATTAGTACAAAATAATTTTTTTAAGGATAACAATAAACTTGCAAATAAGACCCGAGCTTCCTTTTTAATCTCCCAAAAATAAAATCCATAGACATAAGATCAAGAGATCTGGGCGGCCAATCAATTACGTCACCATTGCGACCTATCCAATATAATACTTGAGAAGCTTATTAATAAAAATTGAAATTAGTTAAAAGAAAACTGTGCGGCTAAATGCGCGCTACACTGTATATTCCCACTATAAGCAATGAATAAAGATGTGTAATTTTTTGACTTCTCTTCGTTCAGAGACAACTAAACCGAAAGGCATAGATTGTGCAAATCTCATTTTTGTTCTCGACATAATAAAACTTCTCTTGATGTGGGTTTGAGCTTTTGTTTGTTGCCTGGGAAAAATGTCAGCCTGGAGGCGAATACGCAAAAAACGGTCAGATATTTGATGAAAATGTTAGCGAAAAATAAAGAGGAAAATATTAAAAGTTAAATACATTATACAAGAAAATATATGCAAAATTTTGTTGTTTCCGTTTCGTCAGTCACCTTTAAAATTTTCCTATTTATTAAATTAACAGAGACAAAAGGTAATTTCCATTTTAATTTTTTCAAACGTTAGAAGGTAGAGTTGTTTTTAATAAAACACTCAGAGTAGAACGATAAATCATTTTAAACCGATTGTAATTAGATAATTATAGACAATGAGTAGACCATTTCGATTTTCGACTATATAAAATTGTGGGTGTTGTGTCTGCCATACGAGGCATCTAAAAAATCCAAAGAAATAATTATTTATTAAAATGCACTGATGTTTTAGGAGATCAGAGATTAAAACAACAATACATCTATATGGACAGAGACGTTACTTTTCTATATATCAGGAAAAAAAGTATTAAAGGTTGGAAAGTACAGAACATAGTACTCAATAATTCACGTACACGTTTAGGTTTAGATAAAAATAGGATAAAATAAAAGAGGTAGAAAAATGTATTATTTAAAATAGTAAAAAATATACTTTCTTTGAACAAAATATAATTTTTAACTTTGTCGCTTTCAAGTACGTCAAAAACCTACTGTTTTTTAAAAAAGAAAACTAATACGTTTGCATTTTCATTCTGTGGATTTTCTCTATTTTATGCAGTATTGCCAAAAAAAATTGTAAGCAGCCCAAGACCATTTATGAAATATATAATGGTAACTTTTATATTTTACTTGTTGTCAATATGGCACAAAATGGCGGAAACCCCCAGAATGCGAATGCAAACATCTGAATGTAGAAGATCATTGAAGTTCACAATTCTTCCTGTATTTAAAGTTTCCATTAATAGCACATTTTAGACAATATCTCAAGCAAAGCACTCGCACAATGCACACATTTCATTCGCGAATGATTTAATGGATGAATTAACTGAATTCTTTGTGAATAATTGCCAAATATTGTACCGAATATTTTTGCGAATAAGAGATTTTGATTTATTTGTTTTGGTATAATTCAAAGTATAATTCAAAGTCTTTCTTTGAATAATTAGCAATTGTTCTAATTGACTAATTCAATACAATGCAAATTCAAACATCTAATTGTAGAAGATCCCATAAGGGTTAGTTATATCTATAAACTGCTGCGTAAGAGTCTCCCGCTAGTTTCAGCTATATAAAGAAGTTTGAAAAAGTGCCAAAGATTTAACTCCCTTGCTTATTTATATGGGGTTGTAGGAGGGGGAGAGAGTACTTACTCACGTTGGTTTATGTGTGTGACTTGTGTGTATTGATGTCTACATATATAAAAACGAAATAATAAGAAAACGTAAGCGCTAATATCTCGGCCGATATATTCAAATTTTTCACGAATCGCAGGTGTTGATTCCCGGAGCTCCCACCGTTCCGACGCCTGTGGCCATTATACTTGGACATTGGATGTTCGTTCCACGTCTATTGTCTTTTATTGTGAGCACGTATAGATATAGGGAATTTCAGTAAGGTTTTAATTTTAACGATCTGTATTTAACACAAATTTACAGCAAAACAATGTAACTGCTGCCATCTATTTATAAGTAGTTCAAGTAAGTTTATTCAGTACTATAGAGTGCTTTGACATGCAAAACAATAGCAAGTTGTAAAGGAGACAAACAAAAACATATTATACATAAGTCACAGGCTAATTGTATACAAAACTTTGAAAATTGGCGCATTTTCATTTTGAAAATAAAATTTCATATAGGTAGTTCGATACTTGTAGGGGTAAGTTCCGTAAAACGGGATAACTTGAAAAGTCTAGGCAACTTGTAATTTGTAAATTACACCGACTTCTCCTGTTAGAAGTGGAGTGAAATCAAAATATTTGGTGGTTACTCAGCTCATAATACAAACAAACCTGCTAGGTACACTTATCTAGCCTCATAGTTCTCTGTTGTGGTAAATTAAAAAAAAAGCAGATAAGAAAAAGCTTTTTTTATCGTTTGAATACTTCTGATTGCGCAACATGAATATCAACACGTCCAATTTTACAGTCTTGAAAAAATGCGGAATAGGAGTCAGAAATTACCGAAACTCGTGTTTTTTACTTTCCCACATACGTAGCATGTAAAAAGGCATGGTGATCGTGCAAGAAAACGGTAAATTGTTTTTGTCGACAGGCCTAAAATGTCATGAAACGCCGAGATTTTAAATTTAGGTGAAAAAAGTCAGTCTGTCTGTCTGTCTGTAACTTTTTTTTGTGCACACGTTTACTCTGGAACCGTTTATGATATTGACTTGAAATTTAGTACACTTATGTATTATAACGAGATCTGGAATTAGATTATATTTTATTATATTTTAATCCAATTCCATTGAAGGGTTCGGGGGCTAAATGGGGTAAATAGGCGAAGCAAGCAGGTAAGAGTTCATAAAATTGCAATTTAGGGCATGTACGAAAAGTCAAGGTCTCAAAACTTTTTTTTGGCATCTGTCACCACACCCCCCAGCACTATCAGCCCCACACTATTACGAAAGGGAGTAAAAAAATTAAAATTTAGTGTGTATACAAGAACGAAACGTCTCAAAAATTTTATTTTGGCGTTAGCTCTACTCCCTCTACCACCCCCAACATATTATTAAAGGGAGTAAAAAATTAAATTGGGATTTAGTGTGTATACGAGAACCAAGGGACTCTAATTTTTTTTGCATTAGCCACCTCCTGTACTACCCCCACCCTATTATTAAAGAGAGTAAAAAATTAAATTGGGATTTACTTTGTATACGAGAACCAAGACCCTCTAAAATCTATTTTGACATTAGTTACCACCTCTACTACCCCCATTGTCACCCGCACCCTATTGTTTAAGGAAATAAAAAATTTAATTGGGATTTAGTGTCTTAGTCTTCTAAATTATTATAGGGAGTAAAATATTACATTGGGATTTAGTGTGTATAAGACTTGGATACAAAATTTGGATGTGGAAATAGTGATGCCTTGGGCAGCGGTTTTAAATCTCGTAATGCTGTTTTCTTTCAGCTGATTATTCAACCCATTATAAATTTTACTAATTTGATAACTAAATGATCTCTTAAACAATTCAGTACGGTGCTGCAGTGGAGTTAGAAGACTTTTAAATCTAATATTCAATGTGTGCGCATCGGTCCAAAATTTAATGTTTTGATATACTTAGACTCGTACTTAGATATATTTATAGGAATTTTGCTTAATATTATTCCATGAAAAAGACAAGCTGTATGATGCAATCTCCTGTTGTGCATATTAAGCCATTTTACCTCTTTGAGTTTGTGAGAAATTCCCTGGTTTCGGTATATTCCATACATGAGTCTGAGGCAGATTAAAAGGAATTATTGCAACATTTTATTCACATGATCCTCAAATCTTAAGTCACTATCTAATATAACTCCTATTTTGCCTTGTCTGCTTTTACCAAAGACTCATTATTAATTTTAAAATTTTTTGATCTTTAATACTGTTTCGTTGGTTCTTAAGACCGAAAATTATAATATTAGATTTAGTAGAATTTATAATAAGACAATGGTTATTTGCAGGATCTATAAAATGTTGAAGGCCCTCATTGACTAATGAACAGGCGACATCGACATCAGAGTGTTTGAAGGAATAATAGAGCTGTGTGTCGTCTGCGTATAAATGTACGTTGCAATAATTTAAATGATTGTCAAGGTTACTTGTATACACAGTAAATAATAAAGGACCAAGAATTGATCCTTGAGGAACGCCCGATTTTAGATACGTAATTTGAAATGTTATTGTTTAGTTTTACTCGTTGTTCCCGATTTTTTAAGAAGGCATAAAACAATTGTGCCGTTTCTTCAGAAAGCCCTATGTAATGTAAAATGCTATTAAGTATTTTGTAATTAACAGTATCAAAAGTCCTACTGGAGTCAAGCAAAATTATGTTGGTACATAAACCTTGATCAACAGCCGCTATAATATCATCTGCTACGTGTAGGAGGGCAACTGTGTTTGGGCCTAAATCATAATTGTACTGAAGGTATTAGCTTGTATTTTTCTAGGTGTTCTCTTCGCTGTTTTTCCATTACTCTTTCAATAAGCTTTGACATAGTTGGTAATATACTAATGGCTCTCGAAGATCTTTGAATTTTTCTGGATTATTTTTTTAGGCAATACAGTCACATCAGCCCTCTTCCACATAGTTGAGAAAACATTTTCAGTTAAGCAAACATTAATTATATGTGTTAAATATAAAATAATGTGTGGACAACACAATTTTAATAAGTTAACGTTTATACCATGATATCCGGCTGCAGTAGGTTTTATTTCATTTAAAGTTATATATATATATAACAAACATAAAATTTATTGAGGTTGCAGTCAGTGATAAGGTATTTTGGCCCATACAAAAAGAAAACTCTTTGTTATTGTCAAGCTTTCGCTAATGTTTAGCTTTCTCAAGACATCTACAAAAATACAAAAGTTATCAGTAAACAAAATCAGTTAAAACAATTTATTTTTACTACTTACTAACTTGAGGTTAATTTGATAAACCTGCGTCGAAACACATGGCAGGAAAATTTCTTAGAACGTAACTAGTGGTCGATCCCACACACATAGCTACACTCCCACTGTTATAAATAAAACATTTAACTTAAGTTTAGTTACACATGTTAATAAAATCTGATTAAAATTTCATTTAAAATAATTAACAAAATGGACTCAGTTGAAACTATGCTGAAGCCCAGAGATAAGAGGAAATGTTTTTTTATTACAAGTAAAAACTCATTTTAAATTTCATAGAAATGGGAATACTTAGTGATATTGATGATACCAACTGTGTTGCCAACTTAATTTTCGCGGTTATTTTGAAAAGTTCTATAATTGTCATGTTCTAATTTTAAAATGTAGGTGTAAATTTTACTTAAATTGTTGATGTCTGAATTTTTGCTTAAGCTGTTAACTTCATTGTTAATATGGACCATTTCAAGGAAAATCCTTTTTTGATAGTTGTTCTCTACTGCCACAACTTTTACATTTTCATAATCCATTTTGTGACCAGTTGTAATGACGTGTTCTGCTAGGGCGCAAGATTTTACCATTCTATTGCAATCACTTTTGTGAGACGTTATTCTACCCTGAAGTGCTCTTGATGACTGCCCAATGTACGCTTGACTACAATTGAAACATTCGATACGATAAACGATATTAGATTTTTCTTTCTTCCTTAAGGGAGCCTTGATGATACTATGTAATTGGGAAACAGTTTTTAGATGTTTATTAGCTATTTTAATATTAGAGTTTTTAAAAAGGTTTATTAACCTAGAGGTCAAATTTTCCACGTAAGGTAAAGATTTATAAAGTATTCTATTTTCTGTGACGTTACCACCATTTATGTTGCCATCAGCCTCGTTTATGTTGTCTTCACCAACATTTCTTGAAACTTGAACAATGCCATTGTTAATTGAACCAGTATGATTGACAACATTAAGGCCACGGGTAAAGTTATTACGATTTTGTTCGGTGTTAAATAAGAGTTTGTTAACTAAATTTCTTGGATAAGAATTCTCAACTAATAGACCCTTCAATTCCTGTAACGATTCCATTTTAAATTGGGGATGTGTGACTTTGGTAACTCTATTCTTCAGTGCAAATATAAGATTCATTTTCATCCGTGGATGATGGTAGATACATAAACTACTTCTCTTACCATCATCCAGTAGAGAACAACTATCAAAAAAGGATTTTCCTTGAAATGGTCCATATTAACAATGAAGTTAACAGCTTAAGCAAAAATTCAGATATCAACAATTTAAGTAAAATTTACACCTACATTTTAAAATTAGAACATGACAATTATAGAACTTTTCAAAATAACCGCGAAAATTAAGTTGGCAACACAGTTGGTATCATCAATATCACTAAGTATTCCCATTTCTATGAAATTTAAAATGAGTTTTTACTTGTAATAAAAAAACATTTCCTCATATCTCTGGGCTTCAGCATAGTTTCAACTGAGTCCATTTTGTTAATTATTTTAAATGAAATTTTAATCAGATTTTATTAACATGTGTAACTAAACTTAAGTTAAATGTTTTATTTATAACAGTGGGAGTGTAGCTATGTGTGTGGGATCGACCACTAGTTACGTTCTAAGAAATTTTCCTGCCATGTGTTTCGACGCAGGTTTATCAAATTAACCTCAAGTTAGTAAGTAGTAAAAATAAATTGTTTTAACTGATTTTGTTTACTGACAACTTTTGTATTTTTGTAGATGTCTTGAGAAAGCTAATAAACATTAGCGAAAGCTTGACAATAACAAAGAGTTTTCTTCTTTTATTGTATGGGCCAAAGTACCTTATCACTGACTGCAACTTCAATAAATTTTATGTTTGTACCTTAACTAGTCAGTCAAGACTACCTTTCTAATATATATATATTGTATATTCATCAACAGGCTGGAATTTAAAATTTACGTTATTTATGTTATTATTTTTATAAAACTCAATACATTCATTTGATACGGTAGTTTTGGGAATGCAATTAATAAAAAAAGTATTTATTTCATTTACATTCTCTAAGTGACCAGGAATATCTTTGTGTTTATTATGGGGTATAAAATTGTTCTCTCTGAGAAACTTACAGTTCCGTTTTGGAGTACAATTAATTATTTTCTGTTCGATATATATTTTCTCTCTCTTTTAATAGCTTGAGTTGTATAGTTACGCATTTCCTTATAATTTCAGTTCCTTTTATACGAAATAGTGGAATTTTTGGTCTATCATAGTATGTAGTTTACTACATATTTATTTTCGTAATAATTAATCCACTTCGCGTTGGCCTTAAATTTTTTAAAAATATAATTTAGTCCAAGTACGTTGCCAACTCAGATTGCAATAAGAGGCCACAAGATGGAGCCATTCGACAAGTTGTGGATACTTTTAGTCTGTAATTTGACATACTGGAGGAATAGTGTGTAGGGTTGTTGTGTATTGGCCTATGTGGTACTGACGAGAGCTAACAAGCTCGAAAGTAGTCTGCGGTTGGTGATACACAACAACTCTGTACCGTAGTCCTTTCTTTAGGATTAATCTGTTTGCTAGGGGCTTATTGCAATCAGATTTTTGTTTGAAGACTTAGTATGTAGAAGTTTTAGGGCATTATTTTCAATCGTTTCGGAAACACACATTGTGCCAATCCAACTAAAATAATTACAAGCAGCTGGCACTTCCGCTTATACCAGAAGTCGATACCAACTTGCTTATTTCAAATGGAACATCCTATATATTTTAGGGTTTTCGAAAAGAGCATAGAATTCTGAGTCGAAAATATGCAACATGTCCTATACTTAAACCTAGCCGTTTCAGAAATATTTGACATTTTATAGAAAATTTGACAGGTGCAACGGTTTGTAAGAACCGTTATAATTTTCTTCGTGTAAAAGATCCTCATTTGCTTCTTGTCCCGTAAAAAGAACACAAGGATAACTACGTTCTACAACTGAAATAAATTCAATAATATCATACCAAGTGTTCCGTTTTTCGCGTTACATTTTGTCAACTTCAAACCGCGAAAACTTGTTTAGGTCAAATGGAACACCCTGTATTCTTTTACGTCAAGTTGTGTAAAATTGAATTCCCTTTTATCTGATATTAGCATTGTGAGGGGAAAGTTACAACTTTTTGAAATATTTGCGATTTTATTAGAAATTCATGAATTGTTGTAATCATTTCATCAAAATAGACATGATTAGAAACAATCAGTCATTATCTTATGTCAAAAAATGCCAGCACGTTTAAATTATACCAACGAAAACTTTTTAAATTTGTTTATTATTTATGTGATGAAGTAATATCAAGAACTTGCAGCACATTTGCTACTCGATATCCACAAAAACGCAAAATAACACTAACACTGTAACATGCGTATTAATCGAATTGAAGATATGGCATGAACTAAAATAGCAGAGATAAGATCAATTTAAAATATGATTTCATTTTAATTTAATAATTGCTCAAAATTCCGCCCTCGAACCTCGACACATTTTTCGCACCTTCGGATTAGTTCCTCATGGGTAGCTCTTCTAATTGAATCCTGTGATATGTTTTGAAATGCATTTATTACTCTTTGCATACAATCTTCAATGGTTGTTAATGGGCTCTCATAAACTTTATTTTTAATAGTTCCCCAAATGAAATAATCCAGAACTGATAAATCGGGCGAGCGAGGAGGCCATAAGAAAGGTCCATTATTGGCAATCCATTGATCATAAAAAGTTTCTTGTAAATAATTATTAATTAAATATGCGTTATGTGGGGGAGCACCGTCGTGCTGATAAAAAATGTTTCTATGTTCGGCGGGAGATAAATTTTCTAAATAATTATTATTCAAATTTTGTAAGATATTCAGATATCTTTCACCTAAAAAGAAAAAACAAAAATTTACCTATACATATTAGCAGAAGAGAAAATTTAATTTACCGTTTAAATTTTTCTGGTAAAATTGTAATGCCACCACTCTTATCATTTCTTATGGCACAGTAAACATTGAACTGCCAACTTTCCTGAAAGTTTCGCTTTCTGAACATATGAGGATTTGAGTCACTCCAATAATGCGAATTGTGTCTATTAAAAAGCCCATTTTAAGTAAATTTTGCTTCATCTGTCCATATAGTATTTCCCAAATAAGAATCGCGACCCTCAAACCTTATTAGAATAAATTCACAAAAATTCTGTCTAAGTAGGAAATCCGTTTCTTTTAATCCTTGAACCATATGGAATGAAAACGGGTGAAACTTAAGTTTTAATAAGATTCTGTGAATTGAATAGTCCCGATTCCAGAGCAGCTTAGCTTGTCTTAATGACATCCTTGGAAATGCATGAAAATATCCCAGAATGACTATTTCAATGTTTTCGTCATCAACAATAGGTTTTCTTCTTTGCATTTTTTCCAGTATGCGTTTTACAGTGTTTGGTGGCGGTTTCCGTTTTTCTGGATATCGAGTAGCAAATGTGCTGCAAGTTCTTGATATAAATGATTGCAACAATTCATGAATTTCTAATAAAATCGCAAATATTTCAAAAAATTGTAACTTTAACCCGACTTTAACCCCACAATGCTAATATCAGAAAAAGGGAATTCAATTTTACACAACTTGACGTAAAAAAATACAGGGTGTTCCATTTGACCTAAACAAGTTTTCGCGGTTTGAAGTTGACAAAATGTAACGCGAAAAACGGAACACTTGGTATGATATTATTGAATTTATTTCAGTTGTAGAACGTAGTTCTCCTTGTGTTCTTTTTACGTGACAAGAAGCAAGTGAGGATCTTTTATACGAAGAAAGTTATAACGGTTCTTGCAAACCGTTGCACCTGTCAAATTTTCTATAAAATGTCAAATATCTCTGAAACGGCTAGGTTTAGGTATAGGATATGCTACATATTTTCGACTTAGAATTTTATGTTCTTTTCGAAAACCCTAAAATATATAGGGTGTTCTATTTGAAATAAGCATGTTGGTATCCACTTCTGGTATAAGCGGAAGTGTCAGCTGCTTGTAATTATTTTAGTTGGATTGGCCACACCGACATTAGTAATTATATAAATTTTCAAAATTTTCTGATGCGTACTTTTCTCTATATCGATCGATTTAGTTCCCGGTGAGACACCCAGTATATAACATATAAAATGTTCTTAGACAGTTTAAAAGTATATGGAAAAACGAACAAGTTGAGAAAATAAAGTTTTTACTGTGATGCCATAAAGATATCTTCTGTTGAGTTTTACCATTTTGTTAATAAACAAATCAATATATTGACTTGAAAGCCCTAGTTATTTACAAACGTCTAATAAAATTCAATTACCTAATGCATACTTCCTTTTAATTTAATCAAAATTATTAAGGGGCCCAGGTTTTCCTGCCTCAGAATTTGTAAACAAAATTTGAATTTTAAATATTACCCAGGTTATTTCTTATTTAACATCCACCTTACAACAACAAAATAAATTAATACTCCTTCAAAGGCTTCAAAGATAACGCGTTGTGATAGGTCAATGTTATGACCGATTTCGTTTTATTTTTAAATCGTTTATCTAAAAAAAAAAAAAAAACTCACGGCGAAAACAAGTGACATGTTTTATCAGAGTTAACAGCTTTGAAATATTCGATTCCCTCCTGTAAATTAACCCATAAAACACCGTCAAATATTATCAGTTTGAATCTTGAATACAAAAATATGATACCCGCTAATCATACGCTGTACGATAAGGATTATCTTATCAAATAAATTAAATTTAATATAGTTTATTCAATAAAGATATTTAAACATCGTTATTATTTAAAAATATAGGTTACAGTCCAGTGCACTACCATTAATATTTTAAATGAACCGCGAACATTTACAGCGCAAGCGCGAAAATATTTGATATAACCCAAAAGTGCCCCTCAAAATAAATTAATTTTTTACATTCTAGACAAGTCCAAAAATAAATACCATACGTTGTGTAGCACTATGCCTGGACAAACCACAATAAACAAAAGCATTTTTTTAAATGTGCAAGAGCATGCTAATTTAAATATATAGGTAAACTTATTGAACAATATTAATATATTATCAATTTCAGCAATTAGATGTTTACTTACGGTAACACTAAGTTCATCGATAACAGTCATCTCTTGAAAATCCATTCTTTATTTTGTTATTTAATGGCAAGGTCCGAAAATTATAAATAAGGTTCAACACTTCAGCACAAAAACAGTTCAACGTGTCTGTGTATTTACAAACATACGCAAGGTCATCGAATATTTGTTACGTCATGGTAAGTCGATAAATACGGCTCATTGATTAGTGCTGACATCCGTGGCAGAAACTTGAACTAGGGATGTAGTTGTACCCGCTGAAATTCAAATGTTTTAATAGTACAGTAAAATTATGTATTTATTTGAACAAAATTCGTAACTGAATATTTCGATGGAAAAACTTTCAAATGCGGTTTTAGTGAAAGGAAATACATTTCTGAGTAGATTTTCTATAAAAAATTCGTAAACTTACCCGTTTTGGAGATACTAGACTCCAAATGTTACTTTCAATTGAATTGAATTATTGTAATCATTGGAACATTTCAATCTTCAATCTGTATTTAATTTTTAAATTTTAAAGGAAAATCATATTTAAAACATTTTTATTATAACTGCTTTGTTATTAGCTTAAAGATATTAAAAATTGTAAATATCTAAGTTATCTAAGTTAAAAAAGCCACAGATCTTGAGAATTAAATACAATCGAAGTTATCTTTGAAATTATACAAAAAATATTATTTTTCTTCAAACGTCAAAAGAACATGACTTACAAGTTTGTGAGCATAACTGTCACTTTTCTGACATTGCATCTGTGCCGAAGTAGAAGTCTTTTACTTCCGCTGTCATAATTCTGAGAGGCAGTAATAGTAAATTGTTTTATTAGGAGTAAAAGTGATACTTTTGTGATGAGTCTGTAGGCAATTATAGACGAGTCACAAAAGTGGCTTTTACTCCGAATAAGACATGTTATTTTTTCTTCAAACGTCGATTAGTTATAAAAAAAATAAAGATAAAAAATTTAGCTGTGCGTTCCCATTAGCAACGGAAGTAAAAGTCCGCTCGAACGGAAGAAAAAGTACTTTTACTTCCGTTGCTAATGGCAACGCACAGCCGCCTGAAATGTCAAACTTTAATGTCATGAAATGAGCAAGAAATGTCATGATTTTCTGACGTTTGAAGAAAAAGTTTTTTACTGAAATATAAAAAATAATCCCATCACGTATTCGTTAATATTTAATTTTTAATCCTTTGTAAACTCCTCTTTTTAAAAACCGCCATAAATGAAGGTCTAATGGAGTGAGATCAGAAGATCGAGCGGTCCACCCAAGCGCCCCATTAATCCAAATCTATCTTCCTGGGTATGTTTGATTTTAAATAATATTGACATGCGAGCCTCCTTCAATTTTTATGGTGCACGAAAACTCCCCCTCCGCTAGGTAGGACCTGGGCCTAGCGCAGGGTTGTTTCCTTAAACACACCACACACACCATAAAGGTTGAGGGAGGTTCTCAGACGCCCATTGCAAAACTAAATAACCCTTGGTCTTGGTCAATTGATTTAGAATCCCTTCTTTGCTTCCTCGGCGGGGCACATAGCCCGGAGAGTAGCTGTTGGTTGCAGTCTGGTTACGTTCCTTATAGTAAAATAAGGATTTTATAGAGGAGCTTGCGACATAACAATTATGTTTTAATTTTCTGTCCTCTAGAAGTACATTTGAACTATGCTAAGCCCAATCAGGCTATTTATTTTTCGATTGCAACAGACACCGGACCGCTAGATGGCGCCTGCTGACTATTTTGCATGTCGCTATCGTAATAATACCGAGATTTACCAAATAGTCAAAGGATCCTCGTACCGGTCGTCACATGCCTACCTTGCACTGACGAGAGCCAACAGCTTGAAACTGCAGTCTGCAAGTGGTGTGGAACGACTGGCACGAGAGTTCCTTTAAGTAGGATCAGTCTTTCGGGTGGTGTTTGTTGCAATCGAAGCATTGGCGTGCTGTTGGAAATGTGATTATTACACTTAACGCAACTTAACGTAACTTGTAATTCAGCGCTCGGCGGCGGGGCACATAGCCCGGAGAGTAGTTGTTGGTTGCAGTCTAACTAGGGGAAGAAAGAAACGCAAATAAAGAAAGAATAGACCTAATATAGAAACTGGATGACTGGCTCTTGAAAAAGACACCATCAGTGAATCAATTGTTAGAAATAATGATCAGAGGGAAAAGAAATACTGCAATTGGAATAGATAAAATAAGCAACGAACTAATGCACTACAGACCGGAAAGGCTGAAGAAGCAAAATTTATAACAATCATCACTAGAGGATGAACGGAAATCACAACCTACGGAATGAAACACGACCATACAAATAGCACTTCCCAAAATTAACTCACCACAGAGCATAGACGGTTACATAAGAATAATGCTCTGCAGCATAGAATATAAATACCGTGCACAATTCCTGCTCAAACAACTAGAGAAGCACATAGGTATACCACCCAGACAGTATTGATCAAAGGCGGAACATCGAACATATGCACACCATCAGAAGATTCTTGGAAGAAAAGCATTTGATACCATCAACCAGGCCTGCGTCTAGCACTTTTGGCGCCCTTGTGCAAATTTAAAATAACGCCCCAAATTTGTATTACGTTCATATGTGAGGACAGATACGGGTTCAGTTAAGTATTATTATCCACTATTGAAAAATAATTTTAAAAAGTATTTTCATAAATTTATTTTCATTTTTATATTTTACAAGTACAAGCCATACAAGTATTTTCTCATTGAGGTACATAACATAATTATAAACTTATAAAAAACAGAAATATATTCTAACAGTATTACAACTCAAAATTTTTGTATTTTAGGTTCAAATGATCAAAAGCTTGTTCGCTCGTTGCAAGCCAAATTTCAAGCTCAAACATGAATAAAATCAGATTTGTTTGAGTTTACACAATTCATGTTATCATGTTACGTATTCGATCGAATAAATGCTATTATTGCGTACTCTCATTTGGAAAATATATTATTTTCGAGAAGTAATTCGGTTCCCTCATCTCAAAGAGTAAAAATAAAAAAATAAACAAATAAAAAACAATGTAATAGCTAGAAATTCCGTACTGGTTTTTTTTATCATTATAAATTTTGTTTTGACAATTTTGTTTGTTACTTTATCTTTTTTTTTAATTTTCAGTTTTGAGGCTTTTCGGCGCCTTCGGCGCCATCGTGCACCACACGGCTTTGCCCTTATGTACTTCGCGGGCCTGCCATCAACCACGCAGTAACTGTTAATACCCTACGCACTTGAATTCAGTGGTTCGGACAAATGAATCATAGATAAAAACATAGGAGTGAAACAAGGGTGCCCACTATCACCCCGACTATTCACGGTTCTAGACCAAGTGATGAAAAGCATAATAAGGGAAACGACAAGATTCAACGAAGATAGAGAATAATCTCCTAATTGTCAGGGAAAAGAAGCAGGATTACTCAACTTCCTAGAAAACATGAAACCACATCTGGATACAGCTGGATTGAAAATAAATTTTAAAAATTGTCTAATAATCAACAAAGGAGAGCCCAGTCAAAGGGGAAGAATGCAAAGTCAAAATTGGCGACTACATCCTAAGAACAACAAACAAACTGAAATACCTTGGAATATAGTGGAGTGTGTGAACCGGAAAAAAAGGCGAAAATTATAAGTATATTGCTATGCAAAAAGAGTTCCTGCCCCCGTTTTCGAGGTTGCTGAGTATGACGGTGCTGGTAGAATTTCTCTTTGAAGTTGAGCAACCCCCAAATGGCCAAAAACCACCCCCAAAAGAGGTTGAACGTATATCACATCTTTTGGAACGGTGAAACTTAGCGCACCCTCCGTTATCGAGGATGTTAAACTCGGTGGTGATGCTGAATGTGTCTTTTCACCCCCTCCAACCCCCCTACCGACTAACAAACATATCCCGAAAGGGGTTAAAATCCTTTTTATATCACCGGCAAAATGCGTGTAACGTCCATTTTAGAGGATGCTGAACACGATGGTGACGCTGAATATTTTTTCTGATCCCCTCCAGCCCCTCTAACGGCTAACAAGACACCCCCGAAAGGGGTGAATTTTTTTATATCATTCGTAAAATGTATATGCCACCCGTTCTTGAGGATGCTGAGCACGGTGGTGATGCTGAATGTTATTTTACCCATTGCCACCCCACCAACGGTTAATAAACACCCCCGAAATTGGTGAAAATCTTTTTTTGTGGGCGGTATATACATTTTCCGGTGATATTTTCACCCCTTTCGGGGGTGTTCATTAGTTGTTAAAGGGGTTAGAGAAGGTCGAAAGAAATGTTGACAAACACCACCTTTCTCAGCATCCTCGAGAATGGGCGTTACATACATTTTATTTACTTATTTATTTATTCACGGGAAAACCTCATTATACATATAATGGAATAATAATAGCACAGAGTACAACATTTAGCACAAATGTAACAAAAAGAAACAAGAACAGAAACAGTTTATTTACACACAAAGTGGAAGGCTTACGTAACAGAACCAATAGCAATATCGACATGAAATAATATAAATTACATTACAGTTTGCCGGATATATATATATATATATAAAAAAGATTTTCACCCCTTTCGTGGGAGTGTTTATTAACCTTTTAGAGGGGTTGGAGGGGGGCCATTATACTGCCAAAGATTGAATACGGGGTTAAAAACGCGGCAACCAAAAAAGCAAATAGACGAAGCTTGAGAAGAGCGGAAAAGACGTACAATTATTAGTAAAAACAATAAGTACTGGGGGCATATCTAGAGGTGGAACCTAACACATCTACTGAAGAACACGCTAATGCCATAGTAACAGCACACTAAAATAGGAATATTATGCTTCACGTGACTGACAACAATTGAGAGAATCATAAACAAATTAGGAAAGGACCAGACACATTGGGGACTATAAGAAGCAAAGAAAAAGAAGGAATACCACAAAGAAATCGAGTTAATATACACGTTACCGGAATCAGAAATGGAGGAAACAGTAGACTCAGAAGAAGAAGAACTCTATAAGAAAAAGGAGAAGACGAACATATTACGACGCAATGTGGAAACACCTACATCCATCCTATATTCCTGCGCCATGCTGTTGGCAACAAGCATGACGTCAGTTCAACCCAGCAGCGTAGACGTAGCCGACCCGGCGCGGTGGTGTGTTTTCCGGAAAGGGCTGCAATCACTAGCGTTCGTTGGTAAATTAAATTTTAAGAAAAATAATTATAATTGTTTGGGTTCATTTTTCATTAAATATTTATGTTGAATTGTTTTAAAATGGAGCCCAATCAGCTATATCAATAATTTGTGTCTTTTTCCAGAAAATCATCTAATGAGGCTAATTATGCCAGTTTGTCTGTGGCATTATTTCGTGCTTATTTTGAAATGTTGATTTTACAACATAAAGGATATTTTATGTGTTTGCGTTTCTACCGCTGTTTATTTAATATTAGTAGTTAAGGAAACTGAGCGTTTGTAACAAGAAGCTAACAAGGGCTATTCCATAAAATATTTATTTAGTTCCTCCCACGGAAGGATATTTACTTGCAGATCAAATAACCCAACTAGATATAAATAATAATAAATATATACCGGTTTGATAATATTAGACTCTAGGGAATGGAATGTTGTCATATTTTTGTCACATATGCCAGTGATCGCAGTTCGCACCGTATACCAGTATGTGTAAAAAGTAGGGGATAAATTCAATAATTTTTTGAAAACCTCTGGGCCAGGTCAATTTTAGTTCTCAATTGTGGGTCTTCTCATACTGGAATTTTTATTGTATTCAATTCCTGCACGCTCAGCCCATCTTATTTTTCAAACAGCAATGTACCCCTTGTGGTAATTCAAAGAAAAGATATTTTTCGTAAGCATATTCACGATGGAGTAATACTTTGAATCCATTGAAAGCAATAAGGAATTTGAATGATTTTTTTATAATGAAAATCTATGAAGAATCGAAAAACATTTATAAAAATGTAAAAGGATCGGCAGAAAAAAAGGTATATACACTGCCGGAATCAGAAATGAAGGAAGCAGAAGACTTTTTTTTTATGAGGAGGGGAAACTCTCATGGCCTCCTAACACGAAGTTGGGTCAGCGTCAGACTCTTACTGACTAAAATCCCTCCTCACAGGCTCGTCTGTAAACACTCCGAGGGCACTGCAGCCTCTTGGGCTTATTGTGCACTCCCTGTTCCAATCTACACTGCCCATTTTAATACTCATGTGCTACTGATGATGTGATACAGGTCTGAGAATGGGCGAATTTTAATGCTTTGCGGGTCTGTGTATATTTGCCCGTAAATATTGTTATGTGCTGCCCTCTAACAGAGAGGAGAGTTATAATTGCTCCCTGGCCAGTAGAGTGGCGCCATCTATGGGCCAACTGACGAACCGCCATTTAGTAGTGCCTAAGAAAACTGTAGAGGATTCCAGTATATTCTGAAAGGTTCTACAATGAGATTCTAGACATTCCAAGTGTGTATATAAAGAGGTGAGTCCAGCAGAAACACGTAACAATATTATATCTTCTGTGGGCCAATGCCTCACATTCATATGTAATATGGTCTACTGTCTCTGGTACCTTGCCAGCTGATCTGCAGTCAAGGTCGCCATCGAACTTACCAATTCTGTGCAGGTGCTTCTTAACAGGAAAGTGTCCCGTCAAGAGACCTGTTACAATTCTCAACTCTAACCTGTTCCTTGAGAGCAGTTCTGTAGTTTGTTTTGGGCATGGTCCTTTAATAAGTGTTTTGCCATGTCGGTTGCCTGGAGTGTTCCTCCAGTAATGATTGTGTTTATTCCTGACCCAGTCTTTAATTGCCCCTCTAGCTGAGTATTTGGTAATGCCCAACACGGGCTCTGGGCCATGGAATATATTAGCTGCTCCTTGTCTAGCAAGTTCATCAGCTTTTTCGTTGCCGTCTATTCTGGTGTGTCCCGGCACCCAGAGTAGTTTAACTATGTTCTGCTCACTCAGAACTTCGAGCTCTTTGTGGCGATCCCACACTAGTCTGGAAGACACTTTGTTAGACGCTAAAGCCTTTAGTGCCGCCTGGCTGTCCGATGCGATGGAGATCTGCTGGTTCACATATCGTCGTTTAACACTCTCACGTATACATTCAAGTATAGCCAGAATTTCAGTTTGAAATACAGTGGCGTGGAGTCCAATAGAAAGGCTTATACTTGCCCTCGGTCTGATTCCATGTATTCCTGCTCCAGTTCCTGATTCCATCCTAGACCTGTCCTTATACCAGGCCAGTCCTTTGCGTAATATCTCAGGAGCTCCTGTTGACCAATCCCCTCTCTCTCCAATAGAGACACTGAAGGGCTTGTTAAATATGATTTTTGGAACCATGTAGCCTGACCTCATGCTTAATAGAGGATATACTACAATGTTGATTATCCTCATATGTCCTGACTCCCCTGTGTGGAGAGCCAAGTCATGTGGGTTTTGTACCCTATATGCCCCCATTCTTGCCGCTCCCTGAATCACCACGCTGAGTAGGGGGAGGTCCAATAAGGCCTCCATGGTTGCTATGGGGGTGCTTTTCATAATACCCGTGATTCCCAAGAAAGCCAGTCTCTGTACCCGGCTTAGCTTGTTAGCTGCAATTGTTTGAGTGACTTTGGGCCATCAAACTAAGGCAGCGTATGTAATGGAGGGTCTTATTATACTGGTATAGCAGAAGACTTAAAACAGCAACTCTAGAAGCAACGACACAAAAAGAGGAGCGTGAACACTCCAGATTCCAGCACATCGTAGCAACGTATTTCACAAATACCTACACTTCTCACCCCCTATTCCTGCATCAAGCGCCACGCAGTAAGTATTACTACTATTAGTGTTAAAGCTTTTTTTTGATGAGGAGGGAAAACCCTCATGGACTCCCAACCTGAGCTGGGAAGTGTCAGATTCTTACTGACTAGAACCCCTCCCCATAGGGTCGTCTACAAACATTTCGAGGGCACTGCAGCGTCTTGGGTAAATTGGACACTCTCTATCCTGATCTACACCGCCCATTTTAATAATCCTGTGCCATTGATGCTGAGAATGGACGAATTTTAATGCTTTCCGGATCTGTTTGAACTGTTTGTGTTTGCCCGTTAATATGATCTTTTGCGAGCTAGTGCCTCACATTCGTATATAATATGATCCACCGTCTCTGATACCTTACCGCACAATCTGCTGTCAAGGTCGCCATTTAATTTACCGATTGTGTGCAGGTGCTTCTTAACAGGAAAATGTCCCGTCAAGAGACCTGTTACAATTCTCAACTACGACCTGTTCTTTGAGAGCAATTCTACGGTTTTGGGCATGGTCCTTAATGTTTTCCTGTGTCGATTTCCTGGAATGTTTTTCCAATAATGATTGTGTCTATTCCTGATCCAGTCTTTAATTACCCCCCTAGCTGAACCTTTGGTAATGTTCAGCACAGGCTCTAGGCGATTAAATATGTTAGCTGCTCCTTGTCTAGCAAATTCATTATCTTTTTCCTTGCTGTCTATTGTGGTGTGTCCCGGTACCCAGAGTAGTTTAACTCTATTCCGCTTGCCCAGAACTTCGCACTTTTCATGGCAGTCTCACACCAGTCTGACACTCTGTTATAGCTTGGTCTTCACTTAAACAGTATTTATTGGGACATTAAAAACAACGTTCAGTATTTTTGACATTTGTGCAAACTACGTAAGTGTTAGCATCACACCAAAGTGCAACTCTCTCCAGGGCTCCAGGATTAAGGAATTTAGGACCCGAGGAATATCTTTGGTGTTTAAAAACTACTTTTACATCACGCCAAAACATTTGAACACTACACTCGAATATACTACTCGACATACGTTTCGCTAATCATGTTAGTATTAGTAGTTAATATTGAAGCACCCTGTATATACCCCATATATAAATTTAGTTTTTTCTTATTTAATTCCGAATTCAAGTAATTATTGCAGTTAATTCATTTCATTTTTACATTTATTTAGTCATTTAATATTGAACACAATAAAGTTTTCAGAATGCATTTTAAAATTATATTCTTTCAAAGCAAAGTTAAACGCTACAGTTTTAACTAAACAGTTACAGAAAATTGAGTCGAGCCACAGGGTTTGTTTACAATGGACATGATAAGCGTCAAGCACTTCGGTTACTTCCCAGAGTGTGAAATCGCCTACAGTTTTCTATCTTAACCGTACGAGGAGATAGAGAGTGGAGTTTTCAATCTGAAACGCTGCACAAAACTACGCCGTATCAAATATTAATATTGTTAACGTAAACAATTCCCACGTCGGACTTGGGGGGCGCGTAAATCTGGGTAAATTGTGACGTCATTTTTACCATATAAAAGAAACTGCAGTGCCCATGGAAAAGGGAATCAGACCCGAGCTACATCGCAGGACATTGGATTCGCTGTTGCTCCCTGGAGATTACAATTGCACCACACCTTAGGTACATCACTGGACATTGAGTTCGCTGTACTGACGCCGCAGACATCCGTTCTTTAGCGTACTCTTTATGAAGTGCCATTTTAACCTCTCTGTTATGCTCGACGAGTACGTTAAACATGAAGAAGCTGGGGAAGAGCATCCACGGGCGATATAAAGCTATACAGGGCGCACGGAAATTCTGCAGGCATAAATTTCTAAAGGTTATCGCTTGCTTATTTCGAGACTATTTTATTTATTGGCAATTGCATTTATATTCTGGTTTCGTCGGGGTGTAATGGGGAAAATTGACGCATTTGTGGTACTAAAAGAATATTAGATTTTTTATAAACGATTAGTTTTGATTTTTAACTATCATAATTTTAGCTTACCAGTTATTCAGTTATGATTGATTCCATTCACGATTTTAATTAATAAAATTTCATTTTCTAAATATTTTACTAGGGAAGTTTGCGTTTGCAACATAACAAGTTTATATTCAAGAACTATATATTTGGAGCTATGCAATAACAAGATACTTTATCATAGACTCGTCAAACTTCATGTCAATAATTATTCTGCAGTTTTTATAAAACAAATAGTTGACTCTCATGTCCACCTTATCTCTCGTAAGGTTTTTCAAGAATGCTTTATATTTAAAGTACACTAGGAATGTTTTCCTCCTGTAACCACAAGGTTGTCTAATTGTTGAACATTTACCTACAATAAAATATTATAGTTACATGAATTCGGCGTACTTTGCGTTAACAAAGGTTTGAAACATTGACTACGGCTAATTGGCTGGCGCTGTTCTCAATTGGGTTCAGTTACAACGAGAGATGTCAATATTTCAGGCAGTTGTCTGGTCACTTATTTCGATTGAAGGGTGATGCAACACCACTTTCTTACCTTCGCGGATTCACGGCTTCGTAGGCTTGACAATCATAGGCAATCTTCTGGTTACTTTTCTATTTAATTACTATAGGGAGATTTCCACAGCATTCTAGAATATTTTACGTGAGTGTAAATTCTCACCTCAGTAAGATTAATATGATTATCTGAACGATTGTTCCTACTCTAATCTCAATCAATAAACAATGTATAATTAAAGGATATTTCCTCAACACTCTATGATATTTTACATGAGTATTTAATGCTCATTTCTCAACTTGTAGATTGTAGATTGTTTTACGGGGTCGTTTGGCTTCGAACAGCCTTACTTCACTTCGACCTAAAAGATCTTTTGTGATTTACCCTACATCTAGTGGTTATCCCAGGATTCCCAGACTGTTTACAAAGCTTGTGATTTTCCTGGGGGCTAATTTCCCTATGTCTTCCGGCGTTAATTCCGCCTGTTCTAGGAATTTTAGCCTAGTGCGGACTAACACCTTGCATTCACAAAGTATGTGTTCCGCAGTTTCAATTGCAGTATCGCAATATCTGCATTTATTATCTACCGCCTTGCCCATATTCTTGAGATGGTATCTCAAGGGGCAGTGGCCAGTTAGAAGGCCTGTGATTAGCCTTAATTCGGACTTTTCCAGTTCGAGAAGCCTTGTGGCATTCTTTGTCGAATAAGTTATAAACTTTTTCGCTTGTCTTTGGCCTGGAGTATTCCTCCAGTAGGACTTTTTCTGATCCTTTTCCCATTCTTGGATCTCCTCCGCTATGTGTCCCTTGGCTAGGCCACAAAACGGTTCGGGTCCAATGAACGGTGCTTCAGCTCCTTTTTTTGCAAGGCTATCAGCAAGTTCGTTTCCTTGTACTCCCTCATGCCCTGGCACCCACATCAAGGTAACCCTGTTGTTAATAGCCAGTTGCTTCAGGGATTGTCTACATTCCCAGGCAATTTTAGATTCAAAGGTATAGGACCTTAGAGCCTTTAGTGCTGCCTGGCTGTTTGATAGTATATAGATCTTTGCCCTTCTGATGCCTTTATTTAGGCATACCTGGGCACACAGGTCTATGGCATAAATTTCTGCCTGAAAGATGGTTGGGGTGTTTCCGAGGGCTTTGGATAGCCTACAATTCGGCCCTGCTACTCCCACTCCTACCCCTTCAGCCATCTTGGATCCATCTGTATACCAGATAAGTGACCCCTGCTCCAGTCGCAGTGACTCCATCTTGCTCGTCTGACGACTTTCAATTAGCACGTCAAACGGGCAATCAAAGTCTTGTTTGACTGGCATTGAGTCAGTGGGTTTGGTCATGGACTTCAGATGGACTTCCTCCAGAATCCTTAAGTGACCAACCAGATCACCTGGTTTGAATTTATGTGCTTGGTGCAGTCGTAAGGCATTGAGTGCCGCCTCCTTCCTTACATGTAAGTGCAAGGGAAGTAGGTCAAGCATAGCCTCCATAGCTGCTGTGGGACACGAGTGCATTGCTCCTGTAGTCCCTAAACAGGCAAGGCGTTGCAGTTTCTGCAACTTTCCCTGTGCTGTTTTTTCTTCTGTTTTTGGCCACCATACGCATGATGCGTAGGTTACCATAGGTCTGACAACCGAAAGATAAGACCAATGTGTCATTTTCGGTCTTAGACCCCAAGTCTTACCAAACAACCTACGGCACGTCCATATTGCCGCTGTTGCTTTAGTAAGAGTCCGTTCTAGATGAGAGTTCCAGGTAAGTTTTTGATCCAGGATTACTCCTAGATACTTAACTTCACTGGAAAAATGTATTATCGTTCCATTCAGTACAGGAGTTCTAAGATTGAGTCTTCTCCTTTTAGTGAACGGGACAATAGTTGTTTTGCTCGGATTGACATTGAGTCCCTCTGACGAGCACCATTTGTATATTATATTTAAGGCAATTTGCATGAGGTTGGAAATCATGACCTCATTTTTGCCTCTCACAGTGACGACCAGGTCATCCGCATATCCCTGGACGTTAAAGCCTGAATTACTCATTTTATGTAGGAGATCATCGACCACCATTGACCACAGCAAGGGTGATAGGACTCCACCTTGTGGACAACCCCTGACTGCAGTCACCGTAGCCGACTCATCCCCCACACTTGTGGTAATAATTCTGCTTTTGAGCATGGATTGTATCCATTTAATTGTAGGTGACTGTATTCCCCTTTTTTCCGCGGCTTTTTGTATGGATTCATAGGAGGTGTTGTCAAAAGCACCCTCTATATCTATGAAAGCACACATAGCCACTTCTTTTGCTGTAAATGTCTTTTCAATGCCTTGAACTAGGCAATGTAGAGCATTTACTGTCGATTTGCCAGGTTGATAGGCAAATTGTTTTGTGTGAAGCGGTGTTCCTGTAAGGATTTCGCTTCTAATATGTTGGTCTAAAAGTTTCTCCATTGTTTTTAGGAGAAATGAGGTTAAGCTGATGGGGCGATACGACTTAGGCTCGTCTGGTGTACGTCTGCCTATTTTCGGAATAAACGCCACCTTAACTTCCCTCCAAGCTTGGGGAATATACCCCAGTGTATAGCTTGCTATAAATATACTTCTCAGGCATGGGACAAGCTCCTCAATTCCGTATTGAAGTAGGGCAGGGAAGATACCATCTCTGCCCGGTGATTTAAAGGGTTTAAAGGTTGATACCGCCCATTTAATTTTGTTATGGGTGAATATTTTTCTAGCCAGGCGTCTTCCTTCTCTAGTAGGACGATGAACATCCTCATCCAAGTAGTCTTGTAGAAATTCACCCTGAATTATGCGAGTGCCTGGGAAATGAGTGTCTAAAAGCACCCTTATGTTTTCCTGCTGACTCTCGGTGTGCTTACCGTCAGGCTTTTTGAGTAGCCCTATTCCATTTGAGTGGTCTTTTGCAAGGACTTTTTGTAGGCGTACTGCTGGGGCTAGTTCATCTATCCCTTCGCAGAACCGTCTCCATGATCTTCTTTTAGACCTTCTCAATTCTGTGTTGTACTCCGTAAGGGCTTTCCTGTAGTCCTCCCAGTTTCCAGTGTTTTTAGCTCTGTTAAAAGCTTTCCTAGTCTCAGTTCTGAGACGGCTGAGATCCCTATTCCACCAGGGCACATCTCTTTGGACTGCCCGTTGTTTAATGGGACAACTTTTTTCATAACATGATGTCATGATATTTTGTAGTTGATATGAGGCTATATCTAATTCCTCTGTTGTATCGATGGAATGTATTACGCCTTCGACCTCCGCCCTCAAGTGTTCTTTATAAACACTCCAGTCCGTCAGTCTGGGTATTCTACATTCCCCGAGGCTTGTTACAGCCGCCTCCAAGTCGAATCGTATGTGTCTGTGATCCGACATGGAGGGCTCGTCTGAGACATGCCAGTTTTTTATTAAATCAGTTATGAGTGGATCCGCGAGAGTTATATCTAGAACCTCTTTCCTGACCGCATTCATAAAGGTGGGTTCATTACCTTTGTTGATGATGTCGATGTTGTTAGCGAACAAATATTCAAATAGGTACTCACCTCTAATGTTAGTATCCGTGCTACCCCACATATGGTGATGTGCATTAGCATCACCGCCTATTATGTAGGGTTTTTTCTTTCTCTTGCACCAGCTGATAAGGCTTCTTACTTCCTCTGGGGGTGGATTTCCTTCCTCGCCGGGAAAGTAGGCCGATGCCACTACGACTTGCCTTTTTCCCCTTTCTGTAGGCACTTCCACTGCTGCTGCTATCAGATCCCTTGTTAGGAATTCTGAAAGGAGAACAAAATTAATATTTTTATCGAACAACAAGGCTGTTCTAGGATAGTCATGCAAGGTAGAATAAATTAACTTACATGATTGTGTTGGGAGTCCTTTAATCCGTCCTCTGTGAACCCAGGGCTCTTGGATTAGCCCTATGTTTAATTTCTCCCTAATAAATCTCCTGCTAAGCACACTTGAGGCTGCCTTTGCATGATGGAGATTTATTTGGAGACACTTTATGTTGCTTAGGGCAACTATGACAGCGAGGGGCCTTTTTCATGGCCCCTTTTCGCTGTCTTTTTGCCCGTAGGTTGTGTACTCGGCCTACCTTTAGCCTTTGGCAGGGCACTAACGTCGCCTGTAGCCTCAGGATTTTCAGTCGGCCGACTGGATTCCTCCCTGGGTTGGTCCTGTTTGTCAGGCCGTTTTTCCAGTGGGGTTTCCTTTGGGGCTTTAGGTTTTCTGCTCCTCGTCCTCAGCTGTAACTGGCCGAACTTGTAGCTAATCCTGTAGCCCATTGTTTTAAGTATCTCGGTAGACTGTGAGTCTGCCGAGAGGGTTAATTCAGTGGAGTTGCCTTTGTTTTCTCTTCTAAGCACTCTCCATTCAGTTGAGTTAAGGCCTTCATTTTGTGCCTCAAAGAGTTTCAGTATTTTCTCATTTGAGAAATCCTGATTATCGGGTGGTAAAGTTGTCACCAGAATCTCAGCGTGAGGCATTTCATCCTCTTCAGCGACTCTTAGTGACGCGTTTTCCCAAGGCTTTAGCTCTGTCATTATGCCTTTTAGCCACTGTATTGTGGCATTATTAGCACAAGTCAGAGCCAGCCAACCCGGTTTAAATTTGGAGCTATGAAATTTGGGCTTTATACCAGCCTCTTTCTTCAGCTCCAGAATTTTATCCAGCAATGAATCCTGGATATTTTTTTGTTGCTCCGTAGTCAACAGGTCCGTAGGGTAATTGGTGGAGAGAATCCCCACCTTAATACCTCCAGCGACCTGGCTGTAGGAGGGCCTTGCGGCCGATGTTGAGGGCCCTGGTGTGGCCCTATCTTGTTGTTTTACCCGCTTTCGCGGATTATTTTCTGGGGTGTTTTCCTCTGAACGGACCCTTTTTGGCCCTTTTTCAGAGTTTTCACTCCCTGTTTTGTAAGGCTTCAATGCCTGTTGCCGGGCTTCAGCTATAGGCATGCCCTTTGCCAACAGGAATTTAAACCTTTTTCTAGCGGCTCCGCTCAACTTCACCTTCTGCCCCTTGGGTTTTGGAGCACTTAAGGTTTGGTTGAGCTCGTCACCGCTACTTTGGAGGAGAGCTTCCTCCGTTAGGCCAGGACCAGTGTCCTGTTCCATAGGCTCTTCAGCCTCTGTTGGTACAATTGGGGGTGTACCGGCCCCTATGTTTTTCAATGAAGAGGTCATTTTCTGTCCCACGAGTAGCGGAGGAAATAAGGATTACCTGAGGCAGTGCCCCGCATACCCCAGGCAGACTTTATTTAAACCAGGGTGCGTCAGGTGCCCTGGAGTCCGCATAATAGCGACTAAGCTTCCCCTTAGCCACGCAGTCACAGGCTTATGCTGTTCCACCTTTGACTTGGGGGGAGTTTTTATTGTGCCTCCCATCCACTTGGTCGGCTGATTAAGGCAGACCCCCACGTGGAGCAAGCAATCCTCAACAACCACCCACTTGCTCCACACGGTTTATACTAGGCAGGTTTCCACGACAGAGCTCCAGCCCCTCGCGCGCCCGAACCATCCGACCCTAGTCAGACGATTCCGGCACCCGAGCGACTGAGTCCCCGTCTCCATGCTGTTAATCCTAGTATAGCTCCAGGACGTTGGGTATCGCTACCTCCCATACTGCATCACTGCAGCCTGTGACGGAGCTTGTTGCGACCCGTGATACCCATCCACAGCTGAGACGTCATATCCACCCACAGAAGTACACAGACATCACGGGGCGTCAGTACCGGTGCGTGAACCCCAAGCTCATGCCAGATTTACCTCCCTGGTCACTTGTGGCGAAGAGGAAGATAATTCTGGTTTAGTACCATTTCTCAACTTAATTTTGATAATGTACAAACATGACATGATTCTTATCCTTTGTTTTGTATTCGATTCATTATTGGGCTATTGCTAACAACTTTAAATATAAATCATTATTATCCAGCGATTGCAAACAGCTTTATTTAATTATAAACCATTATTACCTAGCAATTGCTAACAGCTCTAATTATAGATTATCATTATCAGGCCATTGCCACAACTCTAATTACTATTAAAATAACACAGCATACTTTTGTAAAGTCGAGGCAAGAATTCAAGCGATGCACGTCACGAGTGATCTCATTAAAGAAATTTTAATACTAACATAATTTTTAATCATTAATTACGTTAAAAAGAGTAATTCTTGACACCCAGTTATTAAGTTTTTTTCAGAAATGGGTACAGTTTAATGGGGATTCATGATTCTTAGCAGTATTGTTTCATTTATAGAATCGATCTGTGACGTGCATCGCGGTATATAGTATCAGACAGAAACAAGTAATATTAAACTTTATATAAAAGAACCTGGGTAATTAAAAAGGGTTATTACACACACACACACACACACAACGCAATTTGAGTCCTACACTAACAAAACTAGACGATCACGCAAATGGCCAATCTTATTTGTTTATCCTTCAGATAAATAAATAGTACTTAGTTTCCTGGTGCCATAAATTACCAGTACTTTCTTTAGTAATTAAATAGAGTACCCACAAGCAGTTTCAGTATAGATGATTAAAACTTTAAATCAGTTTTTTAAACCATATTTAATCATATTTTCAGAAATTTCATCAACTTTAATACATAGATCCGTTAAGTCGTAAAATAACTTTAACTGAAAGTTAAATATTGACAAGATATTATAAAAAAATATAGTAAGTAAAAAATTTTTTCACTCTTGCATTTTTCCTTATAGTTAAGGAATTAAAGATAAAAATTCTTGGTTGTCTAAAATAAAGAAAATTATCAGGTTTTGGCAGACTCTATTTGAAACCATTTTCAATTTTGAAGGCCGTGACCATTAAATTCTGTGTTGAGGAGATTAAAATCTATATCACATCAAAGATTTATATACTAACAAAAATGTGTTTTCCATTTGTTTCGTGTGGAATCTTGTCGAATACGTACCAAATACTCGTTCTGAAAAGTATTCGTATACATACTATATAGATATGGAAAATATTATTCTGATTGCTAAACAACTCAAAACCTATCTAATACTTTCGAGATCTGATGGTCAGGCCAGTGATGTTAGTTCGGAAAATGATGTGTGTGAAACGTTTATTGGCCCTTTCTGTTCATAAATATAAATCGTATGACCAGTTCATTATATGTAACCTTAACCCTTATATAACGTTGATTCTGTTGACGATAAAACAAATATTTTTTTAGAAATAATAAAAGATTTTCTTTCCTATTATTTGGGTTTTCTACCACATGTAATATTATCCTCTTCAAAACAAATCACCGAATCTACAAAATAATAGAATTATTGGAAAAAAGAGCCTCTGCGCCCGTGACGTTTACGCCAAAGGAAAAGTCAGAGGTTATGTTTTGCAAATAATATAAATCGGATAAAAAAATTTTAGTCGAGAACACGGTTAAGAAAGATACGGTATTTCAACTTACTTATTTTATAATCTTTATTTTGAATTTTTTGAACTCTTTTAGACTATCTGAATTCGACTTACCCAAGTTTTAAGTTCGATAATATTGAAAAATACGTAAAACTTTTTGTAGAAAAAAGTAGCGAAAAATTGTCTTTTAGTACGTTTAAAATCGCTATATCTCCGGTACTACTAGTCCGAAAATTTTCATCCAGGCCCAAATTAAAGGTCTTGAAACAAGCTATAAGATAACACTTTACAATATTAGTTATAACAAAGTACCTTTTATAAATGAAAAAACAACTAATCCATTTTCGGTAAATATATGAATTCAATTTAAGTGTGCAATTTTGCATAAAAAATATACGAAGTATGCAGGGAATAAAAAAAATAAACATTATGCACCAAAAAAATTTTTAGGGCGATGCTAAAAATTATCCTATTACATGAAAAACGAATTTCTGCAGCAGAAAAACGACATATTTCTAAAATTGAAAAGCTAATTTTCCTAGCATCGCCCTAAAAATTTTGTTCAGTCCGCACTTTATTAAATACGATTTATTTTATTGTAAAAAACTTTTAAAAAAGGTATAAAATAAAATAATTTCAAGTACTATAAAACAATTATTATAAAATAATTATTATAAAAAATTATTTTCTTCTTATTGGCACTGTAAAAATGATTTTTCAATGATTAGTATGAGATAATCATGACAATTTGAAGGAAATTACAACATTAAAAAATTGTATTTTCCAGGCGTTGTAACCTCAACTCTTACTAATATTTGTAATTAATCCAGAGATTACAAAATGCACAGCAGTCAATATTTTCGGGAGCGGGTCGTGGACAAGGATTTTTACAACTTCAAATATTTGCTTATCTAATCAATAGTATTCTGCGTATAGATGTTATTTAACGCGTTTTTAAATATATAGCAAGTTTGGCCTGGGCGCCAGCCGAATGAATCGACAGAGGTGAGGGGATTCAAGACACACAAAACATTAATCAAGAAAACAGGAGATAAAGTAAATAAATATAATAAACAGTAAAAAAATACAACTAAGTAATTTTAAAGTATAAACAACATTAACCAACAAACCAACACTGATGTAAAATACGCATTACATAACAGACATGACTTTAACATTACATTATCATAGGCTATGCTTGTGAATATGAAGAAGTAACGTGGATTAGATTTGATGCGTAGATTTAACCAATAATATATTGAGCTCTTTTAGAAATCTAGTTGTGAATATAAATGATGCACAAATGCAGAGGACAGTGTTCTGTGCTATAAAGCCTACTTTATGTAAATAAACAACAGTAATTAAATTATTTCAAAATTGTGAAATTATAATTGGCAATATTTCTAATAGAATTCACACTCTGTATGGTAGATAGATACTTTATATACCCAAGTAACAGCTGTTATTCGGTTAACATAATATTATAAATAAGTATGCGTTTAGATGGTTAAACATTCATTATAAATAACAAAATTCACCAGTACAGAATCTTATTTTTGCAGCACTATAAATGTTCATTCAGGTCCTCTTGTGCCTAACAGCTCAATGACAAAATCGATATAAAAAATGTACTCACAGCTTCAAGATTATGTAATTCAAAAGCTCACCAATTCCTGTGGTTCGAAACCATATACGGATACTATGTGATGAAAATCTAGTTCCAGGAATACCTCATTGATTATGAAATTACCACCGCATCCAGATATGCACGAAAGGTAGTTTTTCAATTGTTATGCAATTTTAACGTACCAAAATCTGCATCAACTCCTCTACTTCAATATTCCACGCTTATATAAACAAATACAGTGTCCAGCTAGCTGAGTTTAACTCGTGAAAAAGATAATAAGTTGTGCAAGAAGCCTAGAAAAATTTTTACGTGTAAAATTTCTAGTAAATATAAAATGCTATATATAACATAGAGATTCTGAAAATATTATTAATCTGAAACTCACCCTAGGTCTTATGAGGCTTCTTATTATATCAATTGCAAATTAGGGAAATATGTAACAGAGTGTTAATTAGCAATGTCGCTTACTCTTATCATTCCCGATGACCGTCTGCCTGTCGGAATTTTTTAAAAAAACTCTCTATCGCTCGTTTAAACTTTTTGTACTACTGTTTTATATATTTCCTAGTTTGTTATTATTTACTATGATATAGATTATGCCAAAACATGTCTTCATGCAAACTAACAATAAAGCCATTATTAACATTAACATGGCATCTCATTAAATAGTTATAATAATTAATAATTAAGAAAATAAATTAATTTAAATCAGTTGAATATACAACCAGACATACTTTAACGTAAATTCTCACTATACAGAGGGTTGCATATAAGTGATGACCGAAAGAAATATAAAATTATTTGATGTTATTGTATACAGGGTTTTTCAACCGTTACACACCCCCTGTTGCTAAACAAAAAAATTTTTGCGTAGCAAATAATTTTTTTTTTTTTTTACATACTAAACCTATTACCAATTCTTAATCATATTTTAAGTACTAATATTAGTTTGCAACGATTAAATATCCTATCCAATAATTATTAAACCTATCCTTAAATGTAAAATGCTTAAGTAGATAAAGTAACTATACTAAGTACCTAATTAAATTAAATGGGACTAAACTAAATGAAATCAATCCGCGGATCATTATTATTTAAAAAAAATATCATCATCGGTATTTGCAAAGTACAATTTGCTAAGGTCTAAATCAGGCTTAGTGTTTCAACATTGAGTACTCATATGTAGACAAAATTAGGTAAAAATAAAATAAAACAAAACGAAATCCTCATTCAGCAACATCCGTTCACATTCACACAACTTTCACATCAGGATTCTTCGTCGTCATTAAATGGTTTTAGGTCTTTCACGTGCCATCTTCCTAAATCTTTGCCACTTGCATCATCTACCAACTCGTATACTAAATTAGATATTACTTTCTTTACTCTACAAAGGGTATTTTTAGGTGCAAGTTTTGCAGCAAAATTGTGAACTGCGCTTGATAGAGCATAATTTTTTTTCCACACACGATCTCCTATCGCATATTGGTCTGATGGCCGTTTTCTTAAATTGTAAGTATGAGAATTTTTCTCATAAGCTTTCTTTAATTTAGCGTGAACATCTTTATACAACAACGGTAATTTGCTAAGCTGATCAGCGTACTGTTCACGGTTAAACGGGTTTAGGTTGAAATCTCCTACAGTATTTAATTTCCCGTAGTATGTTCCATCAATAGGGACATATCTTCCGAAATTCAGATAAACTGGACTGAAGCCTGTAGCCTCATGCACCGCGGTTCTCAGGGCATAAGAAATTTTAGGAATTTCTATATCCCAATTTTTATGATTGTCTTCCTCTATATAGGATCGTACCGCGCTTCCAATCACACGATTGACTCGCTCAACTTGGTTTACTTGCGCATGATATTTAGCGTTATACCAAATTTTTACTCCATACTTGTTACATAGTGATTTAAACTCTTTAGAGGTAAATTGTGTCGCATTATCACACGTTAAAACTTGTGGACTACCAAACATCAAAAATACGTCATTCTCTAAGAATTTTAATATATTCTTTGAATTTGATTGACGTAAGGGATGTAACAAAACAAATTTTGAGAAATAATCGGACACGGCCAGTAAATAACTAAAACCCCTGGTAGACCTTGGAAGTGGTCCCCAGATATCAACAGATATGGCTTGCCATGGGTAAGAAACCTGCTTTTGCTTTCCCATAAATCCTGGTCTAGACAAATTACTACTTTTTTGTGCAGCACAAACTCTACAATGTTTTACATAATTTTTTATGTATGTTCGCATTTTGGGCCAATAATACAATTCCTTGACACGAGACAATGTTTTGAAAATACCTAAATGAGCTGATGTAGGATCATCATGACACGCTTCGAGTACATCCTTCCGATAACCTTTTGGAACCACAATTTTCCATTCCGGTACATTTAAATTTACATGACTATCGACAGTAATATGCTTGTATAATAAATCATCTTTTACCATCCAGTCTGGGTATTTATCAGGCGAATCTAGAGTGTTTCTTACCATCTTACTATACCAGCTATCTTTGACGCATTCTTCTGAATTTAAAGATATAACAGACACTTCCATCACTGGTGCTCTAGACAACGCGTCTGGTACGACATTTAGAGAACCTTTTCGATGCTCGATGACCATATCATATTGTTGTAATTTAACTGCCCAGCGAGCAAGTCTACCTAACGGATCTTTTAGACGATTAAGCCAGCATAGACTATAATGGTCCGTTATTACCTTAAACTTAACGCCTTCTATGTAACATCTAAACTTTTCTACGCCGAACAGTAAGGCTAATAGTTCTTTTTCGGTGGAAGTATACTTTCGTTCTGCTTGACTCAATGTGCGACTTGCGAAAGCAATCACCACCTCTTCATTTTGGTCATTAATTTGTGTTAGAACACATCCGACGCCCACATCTGACGCATCACACTGTAGAGTGAATTGCTTCGTGAAATCAGGACTTGCAAGTATAGGAGCTGATACTAAAGCTTCTTTGATTTTTCGAAATGATTGTTCTGCTTCTTCTCCCCAACATATCCTTTGTGATTTTCGCTTTCCTTTTATTAAAGCTGTCATTGGAGCAGTCAAATCGGGAAAATGTGAAATAAATCTTCTGTACCAACCAACCATACCTATAAACCTTTTCACTTCCGTTGTAGTATGTGGACGAGGGTAAGCCAACATGGCGGACACTTTATCCGGATCTGTTCTTAGACCTTCACCATCTAAAAGAAAACCAAGATATCTCAATGATGGCAAACAAAAGTCACACTTTTCTAAGTTAATAGTCAAATGAGCTCCCTTCAACCGGTTAAAAACTTCTAACAGTACTTCAATGTGTTTCTCAAATGTAGATGTGGCAATAATTATATCATCTAGATATACGAAAACGAATGGTTCCAATGAATAACCGAGTACCCGGTCCATTAATCTTTGTTGCGTTTGGGCAGCATTGCTCAAACCGAATGGCATCACAACAAATTCGAAAAGTCCTCTGGATGGTATGACAAAGGCGGTTTTCTCACACGAGCCTTCTTCTAATGGTATCTGCCAAAAAGCAGCTTTCAAATCGATACTAGAGAGATACCGTGCTCCAGTAAGCTTACTTAAGATATGGTTAACGTGTGGCAGTGGATATGCATCTTTCTTTGTTAGACTGTTCAATTTTCTTCCGTCAAAGCAAAGTCTTTTCTCACCATTAGGCTTGTTTACCAACAGTACTGGAGATGCCCAAGGACTGCAAGAAGGTCTTACTACTCCTAACTCCAACATCCTATCAAGCTCTTGGTTCAAATATTCCAACATATATGGAGACATATTATGATGTCGCTGTTTGAAAGGTTCTGCGTCTCCCGTATCTATTTTATGCACTGTCGCGTTCGTACGGCCCAATTTTGTACCAGCCATCCAGGATAATTCCTTAAATTTATTTCTAACGGATTCCAGCTCAATTGCCTGTTGTTCAGTCAAGTCTGACCTGGACTGCACAGTTTTGACATTATTGAGTTCGGCAATACCTACATGTTTGTGTGAATCATATAATATTCCACGATCTGCTCCCACGAAGTACGCATCTTGTTCATAATCTATTTTCATTCCAAATAATTTGCAAAAGTCGCTTCCTAGAATTATATGATGTGACAAGGACGGAACTATTAGAATTTCAACAAGTTTCAGCTTGTCTCCAATTTCTATTGGTAAATAAACATATCCAATAACTTTCTGAGGAACACCATCAGCAGTTTTAATACTATTTCCCCGGCCCTCTCCAAGTTTAGAGATTTTTAAATCAAAATTATCTATCATCCTTAAACCTTCTCTTCCAAATACGGAATTGTTAGCGCCTGTATCCAATAACGCTATTACATCTTTTCCCAAGACTTTAACAGATACATATGGCCGATTATCGTGCTTTTTGTGCACAAGCAACATATTTAATTCTGTTTTCATCTCATTATTAGCGCTAGTACCAGCACTTTCACTAAACCTGTCACTATCACGTGGCCTTGCAACGCGGTTGCTTAAATAGAACGATGCAACGAACCATTTCCAATCGTTCCATTCTTTATGGGTTGTCTTGCCAAATACCAAATGCCTTCTCGTCTCAGAGGTGTTGACTTTTGACTTATTTAATTTCATGTCATGTGCAGAGAATTTATTGGGTGCTAAAAAAATTTCCTTGCCATTTTGGTTCAAACTATGTGTCTCACTATTATATAGTCGTCTTTTGTGGTAGACCGTTTCATCATTCTTCTTATTAAAGAAACGCTGTCGGCCTACATAGCGTCCCTTCTTCTGACGTTTTTTGAACATGTGCAGTTCGGACGAATAACTCCTTCTTTGCCACAACCAAAACATTTTATTCCTTTTTTGTTTCGGTGTTCATCAGGTTTCTTTTGCGTGCAATTCTTCTTTACATGGCCAAGTTGTTTACATTTGTAACAACGCAATTCTAAAACTTCCTTTACTTCATTGCGATTAGACGAATGTTTGCTATCATACTTTTTGAAATTTCTCTTGCTGGTGGATGGAGTAGGTAAATACGTCAAGTCTGTTTCCAGGCTAGAGTTGCTTCTTCTTGACGCATTAAAACTTCGAGATTCTGACTTGATAATACCAGCTGCTTCTAAAGAACAACATGCTTCCACAATCTCATCAATAGAAACAATTTTTCTAAGTGCCAAGTGAACATGATACTCTTCTAACAAGTTCTTCTTAATTATCTTTAGCTTTTCTGTGTTTGTAGCTTTCGTAACCAATCGCTCAAATAGATTCTCCATTGCCGAAATGTAAATAATTACACGTTCATCAGGCTTTTGTTTACGATTTCGGATCGTCTCCCACAGATCATCGTCCGAATCTTCAGAAAGAAAATCCTTTCGTAATGCAGTAACCACATCATCCCATGATTCTACTTTCTTCCGTATACGTCTGTACCATACTTTCGCTGGCCCATCAAACAGTTCAACAGCTGATCGGAAAAGTTTGTCTTCAGAAACGTTGCGTGAATAACATAGTTCCTCAAGTTCTTCTAAAAATGAATTAACTGACTGTTTTGTCGTATCCCCATCAAACGTAAGTCCCAACTTGTAAACTGGAAAACACTTGCTAGTTGTGGCTGTTCCAGGAGGTGCAGTGAGATTTAGACGACTAGCTTCTCCTTGCTTGTGTTTCTCCATCACTTCCTCAAGGTCATCTTCTAGTGTACTGATGATAATCAAGTTGTCACCACGATATCCGCTAATTTCATCGTTGATATTTTCTGGAATTCGTTGAAGTCTACCTGTGATATGATTTAGTCTGCTACGAATCCTCTTGTAAACGTCTTCATTAATTCCATCAAAGTCATTTACTAAACTCGTCACTGATTCAATACTATCACCAAGTTCCTTTTTTTCCAATTCAAGTGTAAAGTTTGGAGTCTGATATACATGTACACCTGGTCTCGCCATATCTTTTTGTAACTCTCTACGCAAAAATCTCCGTTTCTGAGGCATGTCTGCATTACTAGTAGTTACGCCGCGAATCTTTAATTCGTAATTTACTTCATGTGATCGAAGGTGATTTGGATCCATTTGGTAAATCGACGCCATTTTAAGAACACGTTGAAAATAAAATTAATTTCGCGTTAAACACTAATAAATTGTAAATAAACACACTAATATGTCTATGTAAAGCAAGTAAAAAAACAATTGAAAAAGAATTACATGAGCACACCCTGTACACAATACGAATGTAATAAAAATATGTAGTTTCTTTTTATTAGACACCCGGTATAATTGAAATTAAATTAGTCGCACAAAATTCGTAAACAAACATCAATAATTACAAATTATTTAGTGAACACCCTGTATAAATATATAGAAAAATATTATTTATTTGTACCCAGTATCACTTACTAAATTTTATACACATGCCGAGAAATTATATGGACAGATGTTTATTATGCACACCCTGTATATAAGCAAGTACACAAAGGACATAAATAAATTATCAAATCAATCTTGTATGTTCACGAGATGCTACACTCTGTATAGTTCGACACCGTTATGTATGTACCCTAGATATAAGTATTTTCGTATTCAGAATTAGTCATTAAAATACTTAAATTTGTACACCCTGTATAAATATCTGAAATTCTATGTAATATTATGCACCTTGTATGCACATTGACATAATTTTACCAACCATTCAGCAACAATTAATACATACGCTCTGTTAATTATCTACACACTGTATATACCTAAGCGCTTGTATGTATACACACCCTGTACAACTGATTACCTTTTTCTAATAAGTAGTACCGCAAATATTATATGCAAAAGTTATTAATTACCTTCTTGAGATGCGATATTTTATTTGCTCACCCTATAAGTTTACTCAACTAAACTGTATTTTCTGTTTTAATAACTCTTTGTGTGTCCTGTTTGGGAAGAGGAAAGGTAAAGGGAAAAAACAAACTTGCTATTTTTTTGATTTACCGGCTAACTATAAATTTAATTTGAATTAGATATATTTATCACACGCCCCACGTTGGGCGCCAATTTTTTTGTGTAACCTCAACTCTTACTAATATTTGTAATTAATCCAGAGATTACAAAATGCACAGCAGTCAATATTTTCGGGAGCGGGTCGTGGACAAGGATTTTTACAACTTCAAATATTTGCTTATCTAATCAATAGTATTCTGCGTATAGATGTTATTTAACGCGTTTTTAAATATATAGCAAGTTTGGCCTGGGCGCCAGCCGAATGAATCGACAGAGGTGAGGGGATTCAAGACACACAAAACATTAATCAAGAAAACAGGAGATAAAGTAAATAAATATAATAAACAGTAAAAAAATACAACTAAGTAATTTTAAAGTATAAACAACATTAACCAACAAACCAACACTGATGTAAAATACGCATTACATAACAGACATGACTTTAACATTACATTATCATAGGCTATGCTTGTGAATATGAAGAAGTAACGTGGATTAGATTTGATGCGTAGATTTAACCAATAATATATTGAGCTCTTTTAGAAATCTAGTTGTGAATATAAATGATGCACAAATGCAGAGGACAGTGTTCTGTGCTATAAAGCCTACTTTATGTAAATAAACAACAGTAATTAAATTATTTCAAAATTGTGAAATTATAATTGGCAATATTTCTAATAGAATTCACACTCTGTATGGTAGATAGATACTTTATATACCCAAGTAACAGCTGTTATTCGGTTAACATAATATTATAAATAAGTATGCGTTTAGATGGTTAAACATTCATTATAAATAACAAAATTCACCAGTACAGAATCTTATTTTTGCAGCACTATAAATGTTCATTCAGGTCCTCTTGTGCCTAACAGCTCAATGACAAAATCGATATAAAAAATGTACTCACAGCTTCAAGATTATGTAATTCAAAAGCTCACCAATTCCTGTGGTTCGAAACCATATACGGATACTATGTGATGAAAATCTAGTTCCAGGAATACCTCATTGATTATGAAATTACCACCGCATCCAGATATGCACGAAAGGTAGTTTTTCAATTGTTATGCAATTTTAACGTACCAAAATCTGCATCAACTCCTCTACTTCAATATTCCACGCTTATATAAACAAATACAGTGTCCAGCTAGCTGAGTTTAACTCGTGAAAAAGATAATAAGTTGTGCAAGAAGCCTAGAAAAATTTTTACGTGTAAAATTTCTAGTAAATATAAAATGCTATATATAACATAGAGATTCTGAAAATATTATTAATCTGAAACTCACCCTAGGTCTTATGAGGCTTCTTATTATATCAATTGCAAATTAGGGAAATATGTAACAGAGTGTTAATTAGCAATGTCGCTTACTCTTATCATTCCCGATGACCGTCTGCCTGTCGGAATTTTTAAAAAAAACTCTCTATCGCTCGTTTAAACTTTTTGTACTACTGTTTTATATATTTCCTAGTTTGTTATTATTTACTATGATATAGATTATGCCAAAACATGTCTTCATGCAAACTAACAATAAAGCCATTATTAACATTAACATGGCATCTCATTAAATAGTTATAATAATTAATAATTAAGAAAATAAATTAATTTAAATCAGTTGAATATACAACCAGACATACTTTAACGTAAATTCTCACTATACAGAGGGTTGCATATAAGTGATGACCGAAAGAAATATAAAATTATTTGATGTTATTGTATACAGGGTTTTTCAACCGTTACAGCGTCAGACTGAAAAACTGGAAAACACCTTTTGTCAGACAGTTAAAAAATTGGATTTGATTTATTTTTATTAAACTACATTGAAAAAATCAGCTTGTTATTTATAAATATAGCTTCAATATATACATATGAATGTAACATCCAAGCGTAGCTTGACAACCACATGGAAAACCTTTTATTTAACATTTCCAGCTAAAAGGCTTTATTTCACCGTCAGACAATTTTTTAATCGTATTATAAATTTTATTTAAAAATAAAAAAAATTGTAAAAAAATGTTATGAATAAATTTTTTGCTGTCATGAAACCGACAACTTTGACGCGTCAGACTGGGAAATCGGAAAATAATTTTCGTCAGACAATACGAAAACTTGTTTTTGTATGTTTTAATAAATTAATACAGCGAAAATCAGCTGGTTATTAATAAATTTTCTTATAGTCGTTTTTCCGACATGTTCGAGATAGCGGACACGCCCAATGACCCACATTTATTGTCAGACAATTATTTTTTCACGTTTCAATTCATTCTACTTGGAAAAATAACAGTATCTATACATTTTTTATATGCCGTCAAAATGACATGTTTCGGAAAATCTAGTGGGAAAACGCCCCAAAAACAAAAAAAATGATAGAGGAAAATGCTGTCAGACTAGGTCCAATGAAGCCATACACGAAATTTGGAGAGAGTATGTATCAGCAAAATTTTTCCCGACGGGCACCTTAACCATCAGTGTTTTTCCTTTTGTTTTATTTTTTGTAGTACAACTGCATAAATAAAATTACTATTATTATTATTATCTTCGATCTTCTCACTACATAGTGGGTAGTGGTGTTGAAAGCTTTGGTTCATCGGTCCGGGGACAAGATGACTCGCTTGATGGATGTATTTAATACTCTTGATTACCAATTACCCTTTGCACAATACTGCATGTGTCCAGCAGGATGGACTTTTGCATAGATAGGTACAGCTCCCACTCCAGACCTATTTGGTCAGGCTGTTTTTTAGGTTTTTTGGTATCTCACCTGCGGTTCCAAGTACAATGGGAACGATGGTCACTATATCCATATGCCACATTTGGGATATCTCGTCTCGTAGCGGCAAGTATTTATTTATCTTCTCCGCATGCGTTTTATTGATATTGGTTGAGAGCGGTACAGCGAAGTCCACTATAAAGGTCTTATTTTCTTTTTTAAACGTCATTACGAGGTCAGGAATGTTGTTTGGAATTGGTCTGTCAGTTTGTATTTTCCTATTCCAATACAGGCGAACTTCTTCAGTTTCACAAACGGGTGGTGATTCGTATTGGTAATAGGGTACAGTATCTGTAAGCATCATGTACTTCTCTCGTAATTTCTGGTGGACGATCTTTCCCACCCTGTTATGCCTATCCAGGTAGGCTTTTGGAGCCAGTGTGGTACAGCCTGCGACAATGTGGTTTAAGCTCTCTTCTTTCAGATCGCACATGCGACATCATCATCATCATTATTATTATTATTATTATAAAGGCTCTAGATGATTAGCAAATTGTCTGTGGACTCTTCCTTGGCCAATCTAAAGCATATGATACCCTAGATCACAATAAGCCCTTAGGTAAACTGGAAAAAAAAATATCAGAGGAATCAGTCTGCAATGGTTCACATTGTATTTGCAAAACAGGAAACAAAAGACCTCCGTCACATATAATGGCAAAGAATATGAATCTAATATTATTTACTGCAGTACGATGTATCCCAACGCCACATCTTTTTACAATATATATTAATAATTTAGTTAACATATTAAAAAAATATGACAAGTGAAAAGTGGTCAGTTATGCCGATGACACCAATTTGTTTGTAACGGACAAGACTCTTTATGAAATCACGGTAGGATTGAAAGAACTCAGGTTCTGAGAGTCTGGTTGAACGGCAATAATATTACCTTAAATGAGTCTAATACTAATTGTGTTACTTTCCAAACAAATAGGTCAAATATCCAACTACCGGCATACTTAACTGATATAGTACCAACAGATACAATAAATTCAGCCAAACTATTGGGTATAACACTAGATGGTAACATCAAATGAATTGCACACATCGACATCATAGCGAAAAAAATTGAATAAGTCACGTTATGCTCTCAGGGTTTTATCACATTTCTTTAATAGCTCAAATCTTTTGGTGTGCTACTCAAATTTTTACTCCATTGTTAAATATGGAAATGAGAACCGGGGCAGTTCATCTAGCCTACTTAGAATTTTTCAACTGCAAAGGAAAGCAATCATAAAATCACCACAATAAAATTGTGAGAGGTTACTAAAATTGGTCCAAAAACGAAAATTGAGATAAAATCAAATCTTTACGTTTTGAGGTCCCAGGAGCCCAAAAAAGTGGTTTTTAAAAAATGTCTGTGTGTATATGTGTGTGTGTGTGTGTGTGTATGTATGTATGTTAGGTCCAAAACTACTGACTACTATTTGGATGAAATTCTGCATGCGGGTTTCTTTAGTGATCCAGAAGGTCTAAAAAGATTCTGGTTGAGATCGGATTACATTTAGTGCCGTTTTGGCGCAACAAGTTGTTTATTTTAAAATTGCTTATAATTGAAAATCAGTTAAAATTCTGATTTCAACGATATATCACACTTCCACCCTTTTGATTTCGTTTCCGTGAAAAAAATTAAAAACAAAGTAAATGTGAAGCATAGCATGGTCGTAGCCATTACGTCGTGAAACTCGTCACGTCACGTGTCACGTACATTCTTATTCAACAACTATATAGCTTTACTGTTACATTTAATTTCAAATGTTTTAAATTGGATAACGGATTTGGATAAAAGTTTGCATGAGGGTTTCCTTATTGCTCCAGAAGATCTGAAATGGTTTTGGTTGAGATTACGTTTAGTGCTGTTTTGGGACACAATTTAATGCTCTTTTCGGCTTCAAAGATCCACCGATTGGGGAGGTTCCAGCCGCTTCCTGTAGCTGCCGATTTTTTTTAAATGAAATTTGATGATTTTTGTAGAGGACACTTTTAAGGAAACAAAATCCTAACAATTCCAGGCCTATACACGTATTTCTGTTTGATGTATCTAAAAAACAACAACTTAGAATTTACGGAAGCAAATACAAATCACATATATGAGAACAATGGTCATTGTATGAGAACATTGAGAACAGGTACAAAATTAATTATGTTAATCTAGTACATCGACTAACATTCACGGGAAAAGGGTTACACTGAAATTTTTCAATGCACTCTCCAATATTATAACAAATAACGCCGACCCCAAATACTTTAATAGACAAAAATTCCAATGTAACATTGAGTCATACTCAATTCAAGAGTTTTATGTATGCAACAGTGGCGGCTCGTGGTTTTTAGCTCTGGGTGGGCAGGATGGGGGATAGAAACGAATAATAATGACACTTCTCCACAGAAAAATCACGCAAAAAACATTCAATGATGCCTCTGCCCATTTCAATCAATTTGTATGTTTTTAAATTATCTTATCCCTGTTGAATTTCATGAACTTTTACTATTTTTACTGAATAACATGCAAGGCCAGCAATAAAGTTTATTTTTTATTTCACTTCCAGAAAGCCATAAACCCTTCTGATACTCTGTGACACAAAATTTTCTATCGGATGAATTTGAATTTACCTTAATGAGATTTCCCATAGGAGCAAGGTCGTTCTAATTTAGTGAAAAATTTTGTCATCGTATGTTAGTCTCGTAAAAGTGTTTTCTAATAAAAAATGTATAATTTCAGAATTATCGCTTGCCGTTTGTCTTACGTCGGCCATGGCAAATATTTTAATATTAATAATTTGTCAGTTGTCCACACTTATTTTTTCTGCTAAAGTAGAGACTTTACTATTTACTAAATACCAACAAAGATCACAGGTTACAAATTTAAAAAACATAAAATTGAGAGAATAAAACATTACACAAACCTAACCAAATAACAAAATCTTCCAATTTTAAAACAGCAGCAACAATTTCCAACATTTGAGATTCGCAAATACTGGCTTGACTCCACACGTCCTAAAATGAAACGATTCTTGGCGAAACATCACGACACTGTAAGAAAAGGGAAGGGATGAGGGTGGCAGTGTCCACATCCCACCGAGCGCGAAGTCCCATATTTGAATATTATTCATTTCTTCATTTACATATTATATTAATTTCACATCTAAAACTGCTAAAATAAAATTAAACATTATTTTAGAACTTTTTGGATAATATAGAGCCATATGTGTTCTAATACATTATACCTTAAAAACGCAAAGAAACATAAAATTATAGTTATATAGGTAACTTACTATATGGCACCGCTCACCGCTGATATGTATTTAACTTCTTTTTGTCCCTATTTATTAAATTAGAAATTGCTATAATATTTGATATTCATAAAGGATTGATTAATCAATTTTAACACATTAGTTATTTTTCCTGTTTGATATCTTTTCAATTGTGAACATATTCTATTCAATATTCATATTGTTTATTACAAGTTTTGTTCAAGGGTGGCATGCCCACTCTAGGTTGTAAATAGCCTAAGCATGCACGACATACGTCTCGTTTTGATATACATTACAGGCGTAAGATCGAAGTGAATAACCAACATGCACGTAGACGTATTATGATTGAATTCACGATTTCTGGGCGATGCTGCCCACCCTGGCTTGGCGCATGACACTTTAGATAGTATTACTGCAGAGAACATTACGCCCGGTTTCTAAATGGATTTATAAGCGTATCTATACCTATATGAGGCAGAATAATATGTAATAAAAATAATATTATAAATAAAACTATTTTTTTAATTTTAACACTACAATTAATTAACCGCAAAATTTTACTTGATAATTTAACAACAAAAATATATAAAAATATAAATATACCTTTATAACTAACGCTTATGTAATTGGGTGGGCACTGCCTACCCTGCCATCCCTGACGGGCCGCCACTGGTATGCAATAAATGCAATTTTATTTATTCTTTATGTCATGCCAGTCTGTTTGTCAATTTTAATGTGCATATTTTTTGCTTTGTGTCTTATGGTCTGTTTTATACTTGTAAATATGAACTAAAACTGAATAAAACTGACTTGCTTACTTACTACTATAATAGACCGGGAGATGGTGACAGTTGATTGTCTCCGATTTCTTACAGCATGCCTTTTGGAGGAGTGAAAGTGTACCCTGTGACAATAAGGAAAAGCGGGTACTAACCACTGCACGTTTTCCGGTCATATAGAAAACTGCATTTTCACTTAAACGATATTTTAGTGTTTTTCTCTGATATTAAAACTCTTGCCCGTTTATTAAAAGAAAATTAAAACAAATTTAATTTCTTAATAATTATAGGCATGCGATTCGCAGGATCCCAAAGGGCTCGAACGGAGACGTGAACTTGTAATAAAAAAAATATGATTTTCCGCGTTCTCGTGCTGCATGCCGATGAAAAGAATTAAAAATTTGTGTCGCAAAATCCTTATAAAAAAATTGACATGCAGCCCTCGTTGGCCCAAAAGTGGAAAAGTTCTGAAAAGTCTTGCGAACACTTCAAACGATTTGGGCGTGACTTCATATTGCATGCCATCTTAACTGTGGTCCATTGTTATAATGCATTGCTATAAAAGAAAGTAGCATGCAGATTAGGATGTCCGAAAACAGAGGCATACATCGAAAAAGTTGAAAAAAAGAGTAAAATTTTTTGTGATTTCATTTTGCATACCTTTTTGCATTTCGCCAAATAATGTTGTTTTAAGCTCAAATAAAATATGGCATGCATATTGCTGGAACCCAATATTGAAAAATATGTGAAAAATGTATCAAAAAATTAATGAAGTGGGTATAAAAATTACAACAAAGGTTCCATGATATCATTCAGCATGCCTTTTCTTATTTAATAATATAATATTTTTTTGGGCTCAACCAGAAAATGTTTAACATTGAGAAAAATTTTAAAGAAGTTCAAATTTTGGACAAAAATGAAAATAAATCTGCAATGCTTCAGTTTTAATTATTTTTCCGAAAAAAAAAAAAAAAAATAGTATCCTTAGCTGAAATAAAAAATAGCATGCATGATTTTTAGATTTCAATATTGAAAAAAATTGAAAATGGTGCCCAAAAATGAAGTAGGAAAATTGTATGTGATGTTACTATTAGCAAAATAGCGCAGTTAAATAGTATTTTTGTATCTAGGGTGCGCAATACTACTTTGGTGATCGAGAACGAAAGTTTTTTGACGAGGCGCAGCCGATGCAAACAGTATTTTTTCTACAACGACTTTGATTTGATTAAACTATAATCATAAAACGATATATTGTATTATTATATTTAATGCAAATTGATTTAAAAAACATAGTAGGTAACAGATCTGTCTGAGGTGTAACTATGGAAACCAATATATTTGATAACAAACATTTTTCACTGACGTTTTCGGTATTTTGAGTGTTGAATGCTGTGAGTTTTTTAATAGTATATTGTGCAATAAGTGCGAAAAGTCGTCTGTTACCCACGAGAGCAGAGTTGAGCGTACTCACCTCATTCATTCACTTTCAGTTGATTTACTGATAAAACACTAAATATTTTTGAACTAGATATTTATTTAATTCTTGTGTATACATTAAAAATTATAAAAAATAAGCAATAATAGGTACGTGATGTGCAAAATATTTTGCATCATAGTGCGCAAAACATTTTGGCATGGTGTCATGGTAACGCAAAAAAATAACATCAGTGAAAAAATGTCTCATTTTAAACACCGACGTTAATGCGCAAACATATCTTTTTTGACAGTTGTAGAAAAATAATATTTATTTTATTATTTTAAGGTAAAAAATGACAATTTATGCAATAAATAATGAATCAATTAAGGATAATGTTCTCCCATCATCATCATCATCATTATTATAATCCGAGCCTTCAGATTCCTCATCTGTAGTGACGGAATTAGAATCGCTATCATCGTCGTCTTCGCCGTCAGCATCTTCACTGTCGGAAGAGTTTGTGTCTATTTGTTCTTCATGCTCCTCGGGATTAGCTTCTGGAACTGAAAGTATTTTGAATTTTACCTTATAGATTATTTAACGTCTTAAAATTATGTTAAAAATTGGGCTAAATGGAAAAGTAATTAAAACTTTGAAGCATTGCAGATTTAATCTGATTTTTTTCAAAATATGTACTTTTTTTATACATTTATTTAACGTCGGCCTATTTCCGCTACTGAGGCCTAACACCGACGCCTGTAGACGAGCTACCCCCAACCAGGAATTTTTGCCGAACCTCTTCCCTTAAGAAGAGTAGGGATCTTTTACTTGCCTAACATTTAATAGACAAGGGACCGACGGCTTTACATCCCCTCCGAAGGATGGTATATCCCCTATACAACCCTCGCCTAAGGTTGTATAGCTTCCGCGCATACACTGATATACAAGCCGCTGGAAGATGTGTGAGACGAGGACGCGGTTTTCGTTGTGAACACGAACGGTCCTCTGGTTGTTGGGAAAATAAAAATTTGGGCTGGCTAGCTTCGTCTGAGACTCCCAGAGGTCGCTGGTACACTTAATTTCTTTAAAAGTTAGGTCGGGGTGGTATGTTCTTAAATGGAAGGATTCGGCCAATAGGTACACCCTGTATAAGTTCAGAGCGTAAAACTGCTTTTTTTTTATTTGTAAGGGCCTAAAGCTTCACCCTGTATAAGCTGGACGTGATTTATTCACTTTTGGTTTCTTGGGTAGGGCCTATTTGAGTACCCTGTAGATATTTCTCTTTTAATAATAACACTGTATTTAAAACACGAAATTATAATCTTTTTATTTATGCGAAAAGCACATAGTTGAATATTTATATTATTTAAATTAACAATTTTCTTGTAGGTAACGTATCGACACTTAGAATTTTGCCTTAGACGGTGCGGGTTTCGTTATAATTTAATCATATCTGGGATAATTCACTTACAAACTAGGGTCACGAAGACGATTTATTTTTCACTAAAAACTAGGGCCGCGTGGGCGATAAAAAGAAAAGGTAGCACTTGGGCTGAACAAAAATATAAAAGCCAATTTTTTACTAGGGGCTGCCTAGGAAGAGGACGCGGGTATACTTTCGGTTTCGTTAGCTACGCCGGAAAACACAACTTTGGATTTTTAGGCTCTGTGGCGACCAAAGGGTAACGCGGATAGTAAGAACTTATTCGTAGATACACCGGGAATACAACTTGCCGGGAGCGAGATTTAGTGTTCGTCCCCTTCTGCGGGGTACATGCGGTATCCACCTTGTGGTGCTTGCCGCGGATTCGGCATGCTTCTCCTTTTATACAATTGACGGGGCACGACGTAGCCGAGAGCTGGATGAGAGCTGGATGAGAATTAAAAAGGTACCGGACATTCATTTGGGCTATTATGGTGCAATGTTGTGCAATAGTTGCTTAAATTTTTGAATTTCTAATTGAAAATTATACTGCTAAATCGGCTATGAAAAGTGTAATATTCTGATATGAAAATGTCAGCGGAATCTAATTTAGTTATGGAAATATTTACGATAACTGCGGATATGACCGATGTCTGGAAATGGCCCCGTAAAGTAACGTTGAGGGTTCGGCTTTAATCCATATTAATGTTGCATTTAATGTTACATGTGATGCTAGGTTTGAACATGATAAATTTATTTAGGTCACACTAAATCCTATTTAGGGTAATGGAGTGAAGTTGACGACGAGTTGCCAGCATGCAAAAGGGAACTAGTAAATTGGATATAGGTTTTTTGATTAAGAAAAGAAGTTGAATGTGGGATAACTAAATGAAGATAGGGACGAGTGGCCAGCAACTCATGGGGAACACGTAAACTGGTCTTGATTTTAAGAAGGTTGTTTTATGGGCGGCTCGGGGAGATAATTAAAAGATGTTTAAAGATATTTTATGGAAATTGAATTTGACGCGAAAATTAGGATACGGGGGCTTGTAGAATGATTTGGGAACATACAAAATATTAATAATAAAATTGACTTTTTTAATACTTAATATTAAATATTTTTGATACCCTTGCTCCTGTTAAGGATATCATAATAAAAAAACATAAGCCAGCTTGACTAACCGATAACATTCAAAGAATGATATCGTTGAAGGACAAGGCGGTAAAAAAAATTAATAAAACAAAAAATGTCGAACACTGGAATTATTATAAAAGTCTGCGGAATCAAATCAACATTGCCATAACTAATGAAAAGAAAAATTATTTTGAATTCTGTATAAATAATAACCGCAATGATGCTAAAGTTCTTTGGAAGAAATGAAAGGGACTCAGTATTTATAATAGTCACATCTAACACTCTTCCCGACGCGCGACATATTAAATAAACCCGATGAAATTAACACACATTTTTTGCAATATTCTACAAATTTAACTCCTCCGGACAATAAACTATTACGGTTTTATAATAACAATCTAAAAACTAATTTTAATGATTTATTTGCATTTGTACCAATATCGGAGTCGATTATTTATAAATATCTACTAGAAATAAAATCTAAATCTACAGGATCTGATCTAATTAATATTGACATGTTATGTTATGTTGCCCACGTATTCTGCCTTTTATCACAAATATTATTAACTCATGTCTTTTCGTGGGTATCTTTCCAGACTCTTGGAAAATATCGCGTGTAGTTCCATTACCGAAAAAAAGTGACATTTCTATGAGCTTCGATCTATTTACATTCTACTGGTATCATCTAAAGTGTTGGAAAAAATAATTAATTTTCAAATTCGTGAACACATTAATGAATATAATATTTTACCTATACACCAATCTGGGTTCCGCTCTGGCCACAGCTGTGCCACAGCATTACTAAGTGTCATGGATGAAATCATTGGTGATATAGACTCAGTAAAAACAACTGCTCTAATTTTATTGGAATATTCAAAGGCGTTTGTGGATTTTCCAAGAGTGCTACTAATTTTATCATGAATTACCTAGACAACAGATCACAGTTTGTAGAAATAAGCAATAGTAAGTCAGATTATGGAAAAATCACTGTGCGGAGTACCACAAGGGTCAATTCTTGGTCCACTGCTGTTCTGTATATATACATGTAATATAATAAACTGTCTAAATGATTGTAAAGTACATTTGTATGTTGACGATACTAACATATATTATTCATTTTTTCACAGTGATTTGAATCAGGCAAATGATATTATCAACAATGATCCGCAATGACTAGTCGAAGTGTCTACACGTCATAAATTGTCTATCAATCCAATGAAGTCATCAGTTCTTATTTTTGGCAAATATAAAGACCGGGTAGAAGCAAATATAAAAATTACAATGGGCGATACTGACTTAATATGTACTAAGGTAGCAAAAAATCTTGGTGTCGAAATGGACACAGATTTGAGGTTCAAGAAACACATCAGTAAATGTATGCAAAAAGCTTATGCCAATTTAAATATTTGTATCCTAATCGCCATTTACTGTCACAAAAATTAAACTTACTGATACGTTAGTGCTAAGTCATCTCAACTACGGTGATGTATATGGTCCATGCCTGGATAAACTCGATATTAACAAAATCGAGAAAATTCAAAAAGCATGTTAAAGATATATTTATGGCGTCAGAAAATATGAGCCTGTTTCATATAAATTGAAAGACACAAAATGGTTAAACATGGAAACCAGACGAAAATTTCATTGTGTCACATTATATCATAATATAATCTTAAATAAATGTCCTCCATATTTACACCATAAAATTAAATTTCGTAGTGATGTTCATACCTTAAATTTGCGTTTCAGAGGCCTTATATCACCCCCACCCCATAGAACTGCTTTATATCGCAGGAGCTTTTCTTATAACATTTTTCGGCTATATAATAATATAACTACTGATTATAAAAGCGTTGGATTAGCTAAATTCAAGGTAATATACAAACAATTTCTTTTATCCTCATGAATAATATAGAATAATTAGGACCTTACATTTTAAATTGAGTTCATATGGGCATATCCTGATTTAATCTTATTATACAAAGTTTTGTTCATACTTTATTAATTAGTACATATATGTATGTGTGTATATTTGTTTTGTAAACACGATAAAATATTTTCTTTAATAGGCTGAAACTTTAATCAATATTATATTGCTTTTCTGTCCCGTTGTAGTTAATTTAAACGTCAATTGTTATTTATATTATTATTATTATTTGCTGTTGTTTAAGATCACGTCAAATGGTTTAAAATTTTCGCAGGACTTTTCAAAAATTTTCCATTTTTGGGCCAACAATTTGCATGCCAATTTTTTTTATAACAGTTTTACGACATAAAATTTAATTCTTTTCATCGGCATGCAGCACGAGAACGCGGAAAATTATATATTTCTATAACAAGTTCACGTGTCCGTTCGAGTCTTTTGGGACTCTGCTAATCGCATGCCTATGATTACTAAGACGTTAAATTTGTTTTAACTTTCTTTTAATAAGAGGGCAAGCGTTTTAGTATCAGAGAAAAATATTAAAATTCTGTTTAAGTAGAAATGCAATTTTCCATATGACCGGAAAGCGTGCAGCGGACCAGTATTCGCTTTTTTTTGTTGTCACAAGATACACTTTCACTCCTCCAAAAGGCATGCTGTAAGAGATTGGAAACAATCAACTGTCACCATCTCCCGGTCTATAATCATTTGCCAATTATCAATAGAGAGACAGCCGCATTCGCCGGGAATATTCAAATATTCATCATATTCAATAATAATATTAAAATGTCATACATTGTTACTAATATGAATTATGGAATTATGTCCTCGATAATTGATAATGTTGGAAAATTTGTCGGTTCAGGACAATTAAACAAACTTATTTGAAGAAGGAACAAGTTTGTTTTATTGTCCTGAACCGGCAAATTTTCCACCATTGTACCTTGACTATATTATGTAGATAATTAATTGACAGGGTTAACATTGCTAGAAATATTAACGATTTTATATTGTACCGTATAGATGAAATTCCCCCGTTCATGTTTCTCACTTTGCCAAAACTTTCAGGTATCGAGAAAAAAAGGATACAGACCAGGAGAGGAAGGAAAGGAAACAAAGATCAACATCCTCATCCCCATTGACTTTCTCCTAGTAGTGACGAGACACGCTGTTCCCATGGCAATGCACCCCAATACTCGTACATTCATATTTTCGTGTGTGCTTTTCGCGCCTGCCACATGGCGCAGAGGATCTACTGATAAAACAAAACACGAGTTGGTCTTTGAATGTTGACGGTTGCATTGTGGGTGTGCAAGTGTGAAATAAATGAACATTGCATACAACACTTCAGCAAACTGACAATGGGATCCTAAACAAATAACAGGTGAGTTGTTTACCTAATAGAAGATTGAGGACCAACAGGTAGTTAGATTTTGGTTTATATTGATTTAATGATTAACAAAGTAAATAAATAATTATTTATTAATGGCATCTTGGAAACGTTTCTTTAATATTTCGTGCATCTAATAAATTTGTTTTTATTTTTTAAAGAATATATTTAAATATTTGTAATAATTTGCATATATATTTTTTAATGTTATTCACATGTAAGTTTTGAATTTTACTCTACAAAGCAAAAATCTTACTTTGAACAGAAATGAATAATAATAAATGTCGTTATTGTAAACTTACTTATTGTAAAAATATTTAAATAATATATAAAACTGTTGCAGCTTTGATTTTTGGTTTTGTTACGGATTTCAGTATTTTTAAGTACCTATAGAAGAGGATTAAGCGCTTTTTATTATTCTCTAGGCAGTTTTCAGAGCTAAATTTATCGTTATTCCTTGAATTAATTTGATTCACGAAGTAATTCTTAATCCAAATGAAGCTCTAAACAAAAATTCGATTCTAATAAATATTTTGCACATTTATAACTATAATGTTTGCTATTAAAAATGGTACAGATTAATGTTTTTGTTATTTTTATAGAATACAAAAAATTATAATGCATGTATAAGTAAGAGTTATTATTTTACACTCACTATTTTTATCGCTATGCTGTCAATACTAGCCTACTGGAGTAAAAAAGTTAACATTGGCAAAGCACGTAGTAGATATTTTTCCTAGAAAAATGTCATTAGAAAAAGTTGCTTAGAACTATTTGAAAATTCCGAATTTATTGAAAACTGAGCAACATTTTTTTCGTTCAAAGATACATAAAAATATAACTACTCTCAATTTAAGCTCATTTGCAAACAATATCGATTTTACATGTTGGCTTTAACAAGACAAGTATTCAAATATATATTTTTACACCTTACTATACCGGGTGAGCGAATCATAGTAGACACCCCTCTTTTTCCTTATTTTTTTAGAATATCAAAATGAAACTTGGTAGATATATTATATGACCAAGAAGACACTTTGTGGCATAACTGTAGTTCTTTCACCCTTCCGATCTCACCGGAAATGACCTTAACTTTTGATTTTTAAACGGAACACCGAGTATATTTATATATTTTGGAATCCATGAAAAAGCTGACTACGGCGATATCCCATAAGTGATATTTCAAGCTCCATGAAAAAAATTTGACCTGAAATGTGTTTGTGCATCTAGAGTGTCATGACCAGAAAAAAATGCTTATAATAGACCGGTGTGGTGTCAGAAAAATCAAATCAAGCATAGAAATTTGAGAATGTGTATTACGTAGGCCATCAAAATTGGCCTGATGAGTTTTTTTTAACAAAATTTAATTTTTTTAAATAATGGAATCAAAATGGCAAAGTACCACCATAAAATAGCGGATATTCTAAGGAATCCGTGGATGTACGCAAAAGCAATATTTTCTGGTCATGGCACTCTAGATACAGCCACATATTTCGAGTGAAATTTTGTTCATGGAGTAGAAATGTCATTATGAGGTATCACCGTACTCAGAATTTTTCAAGGGTTTAAAAATACAATAAAATACAGGGTCTTCCATTTAAAAATCAAAAGTTGGGGGCGGGGTCTAATATGATCCGTTGACACCCGGTATAATATACCTTATTATTAGATTTAATTGAATAGATGCATTGTAATTAGATGAAAACTTTTAGTGATTATCATAAAAGAACATTTTACCCATTTTATAACAAATTTAAATTTGTATGCAAATAAAAATAATGAAAAACTAAAAATTAGAAAATCAGATTATTACTATAATATAGTCGCGGCATAATCTGTTTGGACCTAGACATTTTAGGTGCCAAGCTGAATTTTTCAGAATATGTAGTCTATGATACTTACAATAACATTCTGAAAGTCCCGAAAAATCTGAATTGAGCGTTTAGCCGCCATGTTGAAAAAATGGCACGCGCACATAGGCGGAGAAAACATTTTTTTTTGCCTTATTTATTAGCCGACTTTAATATTCTAAACTGATAATTATAGCCAAAGAATGTGGCTTTAACATATAATTTACACATTTTACTAAATTTTGCCTGTGTGGTAAAAAACTGAAAAGATGAAAAAACCGCTGCCCAAGGAATCACTACTTCCACATCCAGATTTTGTATCCAATCTTATGCACACTAAAGCCCAATGTAATATTTTATACACTATATTACATTTTAATTTTTTTTACTCCCTTTCATAATAGTGTAGGGGTGGTATTGGGGGTGATAGTGGGGGGGGGGGGGGGGGCTGATGCCAAAAAAATTTTTGATACCTTAACTTTTCGTACACGCCCTAATTGCAATTCTATGAACTCTTACTTGCTTGTTTTGCCTATTTACCCTTATTTACCCCATTTACCCCCGAACCCTTCAACGGAATTAGATGAAAATATAATCTAGTTCCAGATCTCGTTACAATACATAAGTGTACCAAATTTCAAGTCAATATCACAAACGGTTCTAGAGTAAACGTGCGCACAAAAATTTACAGACAGACAGGAAATTTTTTTCGTTCAAATTTAAAATGTCAACGTTTCATGACATTTTAAGCCTATTTCAACAAAAAAAATTATAATTTTTTTTGCGTTACTATACTTTCACTGGACGTGGAAGTAATTAACATTTTGGAAAATTCCATTTATATGATTGAAAAGAAAATTAGGTTTATGAAAATATGTTTGAAGTAAAAGTTGTAGGCCATCAATAAATAAACAGAACATTTTTTTAATCTCTTTTATAGCTTTAAAAATAACGGAGATAGAATATTTTCATTATTATAAAAGCGTGTATGTTAGTAGCATTAAAATCAAAATTGAAAAGTTAAAATGTGCAATTTTAGTCACGCCATAATTAACCCCAAACAAAAATGATTACCAAGCTCACTTCTCAGAATTAGATGGTTTATAATAATAATAATGATAATAAATAATAATAAAGAGGTAAAAGGAAAAAATTAATAATTAATTTTCATCTTCAATATCGCTATCGGTTATAATTGGAGTGTTTGAATTGACTTGACACAAATTATGCCACAATTACTGCACATATCAGAATACTTTGTGTAATTGCAAGGACAATTTTTATTGCAGTCATTTTTACCAGTTGCAAGATATATTTTCGGGTACAATTGACAAAGATGTTGGAACGGATTTGGTTATATAGTTTTTCAATTCCCAACCCCAGTCATATGAATTAATTTCCTTATTAAGCCATATTTGCACCTGAAAATATACCCTAGAAATATACTGTTCAATAGTTTTGGAAGTAGGTGGTTTTTATTTAAATTTTGTCTACTTACAATTTTTTTAAATAGAAAATATCTCTCGATATCTATATCATCTGACTTGCATTCATATATACAAAGGAAAAACTAAATTCCCAATTTAACTAAATCCTGCTTATTTCGTTATTAAACAAAATTAATTGTTTGTTTAGATCAACATTTTTCCTTAAACAATTAAATATTGTTTTTTTGCCCTTCCTGTATGGTTCGACGTTTAGAATCTCTCAAATTGGTCCCAGTTTTTTCTGTATTAAGTTAATATCGAATACTTTGTCCGGTACTCTACTATTCCTGTGAACGATCCATCTTTTCGCGTCTGAAGGACTTCTATTTTATTTTCCAAAGTGGATATTAAACGTTCACAAAGAAGGGTTCAAAACGACTGTTTCAGACGGAGAATAATACAAAATCTATACTTACTGTTCGTTTTTGCTTAACTGCTTCACTGATGGTACCAATTGGACGTCGTGACACTATAAATCTAATACAGTAAATACTAACACTTTTGTTAAATTTAAACCTGAAAAGGAATTTTGAAACACAAGAAAAAGACAATATAAAGTTCAAAAATATATATTAAATCTTTTAAAAAATTACGTTTTTACAAAACGTTCAAGAAAAATGTATTGACAAATATAGTCTGACCCGTGTACAACACATAGTAAGGAACGGAACGACTCATAATGTACCAACTACCATCCAATGTTTAGTTTATAGCTAACGATTACACAAAATGATTCAGTAAAAAGTTCAATGTTTATAATTTTTTTGTGGGCTTTTGCTTGCCTGCTATTGACGTATTTTCAGTTCAATATCAATTTTGGTCACTCCTCGGAGCTTAAAAATGCTTAAATCGCAACGACTTTGAATTATATGTTGCAATTATAATTTCATACGTTCAGGCAAGGCGGTCCCATGCACGTTCTGAGTACATGGCAACTATACTTTTTTGACACCGAATCACTGAGGAACCGGTTAGGGCAAATATCGTTAAAATCGACTTCTAGAAAATGATAGGGCACCCATGACGTTAAGGGCTATTTTCGCCAAAACTCTCGAAATACTTTGACTAGAGACTGGATTAACTTGTCCTCATATTTAACACAACGCATGAGTTACAGTGCTTAACAACGTGGATTCGTAAAAAGGTTTTTTATTTTCAAAATTTCCGAAGTTAAAGTCGGTTTTCTTTATACTTTCTAAATTTTGTGGTCGGGGCGATATAACGCCCCCGCGCTGCGACATTTAGTATACTTTCTAAAATTACACTCCTTGATGAGTTTCTGATATTTTTGAATGTATAAAAACCTCTTCCAACGGCATTTTTACGTGAAGCACGCTTTTCATGCGAAATGTTTCGGATATTTTGGCGTGTTCTTTAATATTCCCAAGTTTCAACATGTACATATTTTTGTGCAGAAATTGTTTACCTACAAGTAAAACTAATAAATCGGTGTCATCGCCAACAACAACAGTGCTGTGTTTATTCTTAGATTGGGAAATTGCTGTATCCACAATTACAATATCTGTATCATTTCCGGCTTGCAAAGCAACAAGTTCTTTTTCCTGTAAATACAATTTCAATTGATCAATGAACAGTTTTTTGTTATTATTATTTGTGAGAAAGTCGGCCTGCTTTGTAGTTACTGGAGTAGAAAATGAAAATTTGATATTTGGAGTGACAGACTTACTTCTATGTAAATATTCATGATATCTTGTGGATGAAGAATTGTAACTATCAAACACAACAACTGCATTAAAACGTTAATATTTTGTAATGTATTTAAAGTAAATTTCATACAGATGACCAAACATACATTTAGTCGGCCTAACCACTTTACGAAGAAGATGACCGCCATCAATTACAAAAAAAGACTGAGCCGGTAGAGTTTCCTTACATTCAGCTTCCGCTTATAATATTTCTGCCAGATCAGCTTTACTTCCTTTCCTCAACCTCACTGAATCATTAAATTATGAGGATAGAGAGGGTGCTAGCTCATATTTAAAATATCATCTTCTGATTTCATAATACACATTATTCTGTTAAAAATTTGATGGGAATTTGTATTATACCTTTTATAGTTACAGATGCTAAATTAATTACTTTAATTTTTTTCTGAACCCTCATATCCTTTAGCGGTTTTCCGGTCACATACCTCATAGATTCCTTCCCTATTTCGACTGCTCTGTCACAGTTAACCTTTTCATTTGCTACAATTCCAGTATCTAATGACACTAATTCGTTTGTAACATTTTCAAATAGAGAGTAATTCATAAACCAATCATAAAATAGTTTTAAGTCTTCTTTTGGGTAGATTCCTGAACATCTTTATGTTGCGAAGATGTGGAGGAATCAGTACCAGCAAACATTTCTAAAGAATTGCAGACTTCTCGGCAATATGGCATAGCAGGAGACCAGCGGGTTGATTCAGTGTAATTTTTTCCACATTTTTGTGAACTGTTAGTTCTTCAGAAACAATTTTTTTTATGAATATCGTCATTAAGTTGTATACTTTTTGAAATTATCGTGTCTAATCCTCTTTTCACGACTACCATTTCTTCCGCGGAAAATGGAATTTGACAAAAAAATATATATATATTTTTTTATACATTTATTTAACGTCGGCCTATTTCCGCTACTGAGGCCTAACACCGAACATTTAATAGACAAGGGACCGACGGCTTTACATCCCCTCCGAAGGATGGTATATCTCCTATACAACCCTCGCCTAAGGTTGTATAGCTTCCGCGCATACACTGATATACAAGCCGCTGGAAGATGTGTGAGGCGAGGACGCGGTTTCCGTTGGAATGGTCACCCATCCAAGTACTAACTGCGCCTGTCGTTGCTTTACATCGCATACCGAAGTATGTACATAGTAAAGACGCACCTACGCTCGCCCCCACCAAAAAAATATAAATACCTTCCATAATGACGGGTAAAATGTAAAATGTGGAAATAAATTGACTTGATTAACCTTTTTTTTTTATACATTTATTTAATGTCGGCCTATTTCCGCTACTGAGGTCTAACACCGACGCCTGTAGACGAGCTACCCCCAACCAGGAATTTTGCCGAACCTCTTCCCTTCCTTAAAAAGAGTAGGGATCTTTTACTTGCCTAACATTTAATAGAAAGGGTCCGACGGCTTTACATCCCCTCCGAAGGATGGTATATCTCCTATACAACCCTCGCCTAAGGTTGTATAGCTTCCGCTACTAACTGCGCCTGTCGTTGCTTTACATCGCATACCGAAGTATGTACATAGTAAAGACGCACCTACGCTCGCCCCCCTTGATTAACCTTAAACAATAATAAATCTAAACCTAAGCAATGATAAAAGTAAAACAATCCTTATACGAAATAAAATACTGATAGAAAAATCAAACAATTCGCAAAAGAATAACGAAATCAAAAAGAAAATATAAACTCGATATAAAAATTAAATAAAACAATATCCTAAAAAAATCTATGAAAATACTAAATATATTTAAAAATTTTATATATTCTAAACTCGATTTGAGATAATCCAACTTAGCAACTTATTTATATTAATAACAATGCAGCGCAAATGTGCGTGTAGAAATATATTTAAGCATAGAGCCTCGTTCAGATAGTTGCAGAATGGGAATTTTTGGTGCGGATTTTTATGAAATTTGTTCTAAAACAGTCTGATTTTCTTGCAGGTGTAGCGAAATGTTCGTAAGACAATTCGTTTACTTTTAACTAGAAGTTAAATTCGCAAATTATGTTCTCCTGGAACGCATATGTCGAATAAAAAAAAATCCGCAATCCGCAGCTATGAGAACTAACCCTAAGAGGGTGTGGCAGTCGATAGGTATATGAACATTTCTGTAAACATATCTACAGCTTTCACTCTTTTTGCGCGTATCCGTAAATAATAAAAATTTCATATCTCAGCTATTTATTAAGCTATAGAAAAATTTCAAAAACGTATTGTTTGTCCTTTAACGGTCTACAACATGTATTTAAAAAATATTTTCATAGGATGAACGAGTAAGTATTTTTTAAGTGAAAAAGATACAAATCCTTAAAAAGTAATTTTTACAATTAACTAATTGTTACATTACTAATAAACAATTTATTATAGTTTCTTAAATTCTTATAAAATATTAAAACCGATTAATATATAAGGCTAGAAACGAAATGGAATACTTATAAATATTCAAAAGAATAGTAACTTGGTTTATTGTTTCATGAGTTTTGTTCAGTTTTGTCTGACATATGTTTCAGCCTTGCGACCATTATCAAAGAGTCTTAAAATTTTTAAAATAAAATTTTCAATATTCTTTGGTAATGGTCGCAAGGCTGAAACATATGTCAGACAAAACTGAACAAAACTCATGAAACAATAAACCAAGTGCGTATTGTAACTATTCTTTTGAATATTTATGATTATTCTATTGAATATGTTTCGTCAAGAACCTACCGCGGATTCAATCCAACTAACATAAAAAAATGTTTTCTTCAGCGGCGCGCGCAAGCCATTTTTTCAATATGGTGGTTCACGCTCAACTCGGATTCTTCGGGACTTTTAGTATGTTATTATACATATAAAAACTACATATTTTGAAAAATTTAGCTCGGCATCTAAAATGTCTAGGTTAGGCCTATTTTTTACAGATTGTGCCGCCACTATATATATATAACTTTCAACATAAATTACATCTTTTTCGACCAAATTTCAGATAAAATACATTTTTCAGTCAGTCTTCTTAAATTCAGTCTTACGTTTCTCAGTTGTTGTGGAGTCACCTCTTCACAGGGCTCTCTTATTCTCTCGCACAACTCTTCCCTGCTTGTTGGTTTTGTCTTGTAGATTTTTTCTTTAAGTGTTCTAAACAAACAAAAAAAAATCTAAGGGTGTTTTGTCCGGAAACCTAGGAGCCAACTTAATGAGGAGGCTATTGCGACCTATCCATCTATTGTAAAAATGATCATTAATCCGCTCCCGTTATGAATTGAATAACGATCGATTTAATAATGAATAACTTGACGATAATTTCAAAATATCTGTGTTAAAAAAGTGCAAAATTTCACTTGTGATTTTTATTTATTGGCAAATACCATGTACATGGCCAAAAACTAATTTTACAAGTTCTGTCAAATCGCCTACGGATACTTGTTTATTTGTCAATAAAGAAAAATCACAGGTGATATCTTCCACATTTTTAACTGCGGTATTTTGAAAATATCGTCAAGTGTTATTCATTTTTAATGATAATGGACGAAAATCGTTTGCGATCGCAGAAAAAGTAGAAATAGTGCGATTAGTAGGTGAAAATGTGCGCTCTTTTCCTGAAGCAACCGAAGAATTTAATCTAGATCATCTCTCAATATCTAACATGACAGTACTTAGAATAAATCGAATGGTTAATTCTACAGGAGGAATGAATGAAAAAGTAACAAACTGAAACCGAAATCATGTTTATGATGAAAATGTCTTAAGTTTTTTGAAAAATAATGAAAATAATGCAAAGTTAAGTCTTAGGCAGTTATTTATAATTTTAGGTATTTCTATTCATAAAATTCATGACTGTTTTAAAACAAATGAAATAAAGCCATTTAAATCAAAGTTCCTCCTTACCTTGGAGGAGGGGGATCTTGTGAGGAGGCTAGAATTTTGTTTATGGCTTCAAGAAGAAATTTTAAATGATCGTAGTTTTTTGAAAAAAAAATATATGGACTGATGAAGCAACTTTCACTACTAATGGCGCCGTATCTGCACAAAATGGTAGATATTGCTCATTTGGCAATCCTGAGCGGGTAATTAATTGCAAAAGACAGTATTCAAAGAAAGTGAATAGCCCACCATACACGGAAGGGAATTTTAAACGATTTGTCCCGCCACGCACCAAATCTGTTGTCAATATTTCGATAGATGTTTACGTTAGTGACGTGCGACAGATTTGACCGGTAAAACATCCGATGTGCGACAGGACGGATCGCTGCAGTTCAGCCCTGTCAGTGCACATACACAGATATATCAATTCCGTTCGAATAGTAATAGTCCGGGAGCCCGCTGTTTTTTTATGCGAGATAATGAGCACGCACGACATATAGTGAGATTAGCTATTAACAATAAGTATTAAGCATTGGCACCGGTCCGGGAGTCCAGCGCGGGTGCGTTTTTGCATGATGTCGTTATCAACATGTACCGGTTTAAATGCAAAAAATGAGCACCTATGAAACTTTGACAGTATGTATTTTATGAATAATTAACAAAGAAAAACCATTTCTTACACCTGGCAGGTGGTGCAAAATGGTTCTTACATGTTGCTGATTAGATACAATTTCCCGGAAAATTGCAAAATCTGAGCATCAATAAAATCGACGTTTCTTTAAAGTCTAGAAGGTATACGAAAAATGATTTCTTACGTCTGGACCGTGGTGCAAAGTACTTCTTGCGCATGCTCGAAACTAGAAATCACGTTCGCGTCGCCAAGCGTTTTGACCGGATCAGCGCTCATTTTTTCGTTTGTTAAAGACAATAAAAATAATCTTATGTCATAAATAAGTTGAGGCAGATATTTTGCAAACAATATCATGTAATTTGTTTTGTAGAAATTATATTTATGAATAATATAAGCAATGCCGACACTAATCAAATATACAAACATCTCACAGATCTCAGAGATCTCAGTAAATATTTTAAAGAGCAAAACACAGATGATTTTCAAGTTATTTAATTTCAATCAATGTCGAATACAAATTCGTCAGAAGTATCGGACTCACTACTGTAGGAGATACTGCCCTCTTCGTAATTTTCAGTGGTGTGCATATCAAGTTTATTACCTAAAAAAAAATTAATAAACAATGAATTACTATCAATGAATAATTTTCAACCAACAATTCGTAATAAAGTGTGTACCCACATTTAGGCTGCTACCTCCACGGTGATTGGTAAATGATCTCCTGTAAACCACCGGAAGCAGCATTGATTGTCCTGCAGTACCCAACTGTTAGATTCCCAAGTGATATTTGGAGCTCTGGCCTTATGTGCATTCCTCCATATGGTTGCAATGTATTTTTCACGCAAGATCTGCTGCGTCAGCTCGTTCTTACAAGATGGGAGCACCGCCCCATCAAAGTTTTTCATATTCGTTTGCATAAAGTTGCTGTTATCATTAACCGGATAAATTTTATTGAAAGCTGCCGATCTTGTCACGTTAATTTCGTGTATATTGAGCGTAAGCGTGAGTGTGATATTAGCAAAACTTTCTAAAATTTTAGGATTTCTTCTTAAAATTGCTAAAGGCCTCTTTTTACCCTTTCGGAAGAAGGCAGAGTTACTATCACAGCCCGTCAAGGCATGGAAAAATGGAAGCGCCAAGCAAAGGTTGCCTCTAACAGCCGCACACAATTTATTGATATTAACGAGGCGGCAGATCTGGACGGCGGGACAAATCGTTTAAAATTCCCCTTCCGTGTATGGGGGACTAATGTGTTTTGTGGGATTATTGGTAATAATTTGATCGGTCAATTTTTTTTTATAAAAAATTTGACGGTAGCTAGACTATTGCAATTTTTTAGGATTACTTTTATAGAGGCGCTAGAAGAGCTTATTCCCCTCAATTTATACCTCGACATGTTTCTTCAGTTAGATGGAGCTTCAGTTCATAATTCTGTTATTGTACGGGAGTGAATTAACGATAATTTTTGCAATACGTAGATAGGTCAGGTCTCAATAGTCCCCTCATTGAGTGGGCCTCCAGGTCTCCGGACATCACACCCTTAGATTTCTTTTTCTGGGGAACAATTAAAGAAACAGTGACCAACAAAAAGGGAAGAGTTGTTCGAGAGAATAAGAGAGGCGTATGAAGGGGTCATTCCACAACAACTGAGAAACGTAAGATTGAATTTAAGGAGACAGATTGAAAAATATATTTCGTCTGAGGGTAATTTGGACGAAAAAGATCTAATTTAAGTTGAATATTATAGTATTAATCTGATTTTTCTATTTTCAATTTTTTATTATTTTTATTTGCATGAAAATTTTAATTTTATCAGATTTTGATGAGATTTGGGATTTGGAGATTTTTAAGCGATTCTGATAATTTTTTCTTATAAAATTTTTCGATAAAAAATGCTTAATATGATTTCTTCACTTTTGGTATTACACCATGCCTCGGAAATTCACAAGGAAGTTGTTAATGCTCAAAATAAGTGACAACCAGTCAACCTACCATTTGCCAAAAAATCGTCTACATTCTGTGCAAAGTGGCAAAATTAGTAGGGCGCCGCGGTCTTATTGGGCACACTATGTGTATAGTTTTGAGATAGCTATAAGTAACTTTTTTAAATAACATTTTTTTATAAAAAAATCTAATCTTCGTCAATTTTGGGAATATTTCCATCACCCTAGTGGCAAAATTAATAAGACAAAAAATAGCAGAAATATTAAGATGTAACCCACTTTAATAATACATACTCTATATATATATATATATAATACATCAGTATGCAAATGTAATTAAATGATTTAAATTTCTTCCCCTCAGATTACTGAACATTATTTCTAATTAATTTAATTAAGAGGAGGGACATAGTCACATCGTGACTGCTATCAGTTAAAGGGCGTGTCCATTTGGCCCAGAGATCTGTTGTAAAATCATTTGAAGCGATACATTAGACGGTAATAGTTTTTAATAATAATAATATCGCGCGCATCTGAATGATCACAACCTAGAAAAGACCGTGAGGGACAATATTAACAAATATTACGAACTGTCCGAAGAATTTCGAAAACAATATAAATTAAAAAATCGGCAGCTACTGGAAGCGGCTGGAACCTCCCCACTCGGTGGATCTTTGAAGCCGAAAAGAGCATTAAATTGTGTAACAAAACGGCACTAAACGTAATCCGATCTCATCCAAAACCTTTTCAGATCTTCTGGGGCACTAAAAAACCCTCTACTTAATGAATTTACAATCATCTATGCGAGTTATTACCTACATTATCGCTCGTTGAATAATATATTATTAGGATAAAAACAACTTTAACATCACTTGAATGACTAAGAAAGTCTAGTTATCCTAAATACTACAGATTTGTAAAGCAACAAACTGAAAATTGGTAAAGTGATACCTAATCTATAATAAATTCACTAACGAAGGTACAGAAAGCATATGATATTGATATTGTTACATCTACCTTTAAAGTTTGTGACAATCCACTAAAAGTTACAAATGTGCCGAAATCTTATTAACATGACATGACACCAACTTTATCGGATGACAAACGATGACAATGACAATAATCAAAATTTGCTCTTTGCAATCCGATCGCTCGCGGCTGTCTTTGTTAAATCAAACATTAGCATTTCAGTAATTTTACTAGATTTTAGAGGAATATTTGTAGTTTAATTCTTCGATTTGTCTGTATATATATTTAAAAACGGCACTAAACGTAATCCGCTCTACTTCTAGAGCAGTGAAGAAACCCTCACACGTGAATTGACACGTGATGTGACGAGTTTCACGATGTAACAGCGCGCGCCAATATCCATTGGCTGGATGTCGGTCTCGATAACTAGGGCCGAGTAGGACTATTACTCTTTGCACCTAGATTATCTCTGTAGACCTGGACCGGCCTTCGTGATAGGTGGGCCCGCGTACTTCTACCAGACCCAGCTCACAAATGTGAGATGTGTCGTGGTATTTTCTGCGGACCTCCCCTGGTCCTGGCTGTTGAACCTCGCTGGCTGAGGTCTCTTCTGGCGCTCTTCTTGTCTTGATGTTTTCTTTCTTCGCCAGCTTGTCACCCCCGGGGGTAGTCATCGGTCGAGTTGGGTTTAGGAAGTTTTGGCTGGGACTGACTGCCGGTACGTAGGACATCAATTGATATCCTACCCCGGATCGTCGGAAAGGTAAGGATGAGCTGTGTAGCTCGGGAGTGTGGAGACCTAAGTGCTTCTTTTAGCACTTTCGGTCTCCACGGAGCAGGTAGGACAACGGGCGTTGGACGGTATGTTGTCCGACGCCCGCAAGGAGGTTGGGTTAGGGTTGAAAACGCCATGTCTCTGGTAGTGGTGGTCCGTCCTGGCGTATCTGAAACAGATCTGTTAGCGGGAAATAAAGGTTATACTTACCCGTTGTCCAGTAGCTGAACCCTCGGTCGCTTGTGCCTCGGGGCGTCGGCGGGGTCGTAATCAGTGGCCTGTCTGATCAGCGGGTTCCCATGCTCCTCGGCTTGGGCGTACAGCTTCTTCGCTCGTTCCCGGATGACTTCAGTGACCGTGGTGTACTCCAGGTCTCTGACGATGTCTGCGGTTCTCACGTACCATGGGGCGTCAACTACCGTCCTGAGAGCGATGTTCTCCACTGCCTGGATTCTCTTCATGTAGGACTTCGCCTGGTAGCCCCACGCTACCGAGGCGTACGTCAGCTGCGGCCTGATGAGGGTCTTGATAAGCGTGAGCTTGTTCCTCAAGTTAAGTCGGCTCCCATTTCCCGTCATTGGGTAGATTAGGGCTCTCGTACGTCGGGCCTTAGCTGTGATGGCGTCCGTGTTTTGTCTCCATGTTAGGCTTCTGTCCATGACCACGCCAAGGTATTTGACGGTGTCGTGCCATTGGATGTCCTCGCCGTTCATGGAGACGTGTCCTGTGGGAATTTCTTTCCGCACTCGTCTGAAGAGGATGGCTTGGCTCTTGTCGGCGTTGACTGCGACTTTCCACATCGTGCACCATTCTTCCAGGAGTGTGGCCGCTTCCTGGAGTTTTCTGGTTGCGTCTCTGGCCTTCCAGGATCTGGCAATCAGGGCGGTATCGTCTGCATACAGGGCTAGGGCTGTATGGTCGGTCCGGGGGAGGTCCGAGGTATAGATGGCGAACAGGTGCGGTGACAGCACCGATCCCTGTGGAACTCCCGCCTCCACGGTCCTGTAGGTGGAGAGTTGGTCCGAGATTTTCACCCTTAGCTGTCTGCAGTGTAGGTAGGATCTCACTAGTTTGACGAGTTCGATGGGGTAACCCATACTCATCATTTTAGCTAAGAGACCGTCGTGCCAGACCGTGTCGAATGCTTTGGCGACGTCTAGGAACAGCGCCGCGGTGACTTGACGCTGGTTGAACCCCTTGGTGATCTCCTCAGTGAGGCGAAGCACTTGGAGTTCCGTGGAATGTCCTGTTCGGTATGCGAACTGTTCATCCGGGATGATGTTCAGCTCTTCTGTCTTCTCTGTTAGCCTCTTCAAGATGACCCGTTCTGCAACCTTGCTCATGGCTGGGAGGAGGCTGATGGGCCTGTAAGAAGACGGGAAAATTAGGTCTTTCCCTGGTTTAGGGATCATAATGACGTCGGCCTTTTTCCACCTGGCTGGAAAGTGCCGTAACCTTAACATCGCGTTTACGATGTTGACTAGCGCCGCTACTCCTTTCCTGGGCAGCTTTTTGAGAGCGATGTTTCCTATCTTGTCACATCCCGGAGCTTTTCTCGGCTTTAGGCTCCTCAGGATTTCCTTGACTTCCTCGGGGGTAGTCGGACGGATGTGGTTGTCATCTGGTAGGCGACGGATCCTTCGTACTCTGCGTTCGACGTCGTCCACCCAGTCCTCGTCCTCGTCATCGAGCTCGTTCTCTCTGCACTGCAGTTCTAAGCTGTCGGCGAACGCCTCGGCTTTTTCCTGGTTAGTGTAGACGATCCCTCGCTCTCCGTGAATTGGGCGCATAGGCTTCCTTCGGTTTCGCAGGGCACGTTGTGTGTTCCACATGGTTCTGTCCTGTGGATCCAGTGACTCAAGGTGGCGTTGCCACCCCTCCTGACGGTGTTCCTGGAGGGCGGCTTTCACTCTTCGGCTGAGGACATTGTACTCCCTTCTGTCGGCGGGGAGCCTGGTCCTCTGAGCCCGTCTCTTGGCGCTCCTTCTGTCCCTTATCAGCTGTCTGGTGACCTCTGGGAGGTTTGCCATCGGTGCTGGGTGCCTTCTTACTTCTATTTCCGTCGTGCTGGCCCTTATCGCTTCCAGGATCTGCTCCTCTAGGGTAATGATGGCCCTCTCAACGTCCTCCACGGTTTCTAGCCTGGGAATTTGTGCGATGTACTGCTGCAGGTGCTGCCGGTACGATTCCCAGTCCGTTCGTCTCTTCGTGAAGGTGGCGTTGTCCTCACTCGCCTGTCCTCCTAGGGTTAGGAAGATCGGGTTGTGCTCGGTAGATCCCTCCGTTCTGGTGGTGATCTCTGCCTCGAAGGTCATCTCCTTTAGGATCGCGATGTCCAGTACGTCTGGCCTGTGTCTGCCGTTGTCGAAGGTGGGCTGGTCCGGTCCTACCACCATCAGTTCGCCGGCGTGCTGTCCCAGGAACCTCAGCAGCTCTCGTCCTCGAGTGTTCGTTATGCCGCTGTTCCATTCCTGGGATTTGGCGTTGAAATCGCCAATTGCGACGACCTGTGTCCTGGCGGGCAAGATTGCGTCCAGATCCCCCTCGGTAAGCGTGCTGCGGGGTGGCTGGTAGCATGAGACCACTTGTATGTCGCCATTTCGTGCTGTGGACACTACTACGGCGGTGGCGTTCATGTTTTCTAGCTCAGGCAGTACTGTCGGATGGTGGGCTATGGTTTTCTTCACCAATAGGGCCACTCCTCTCGCGGGTCGCTGAGGGTTGTTTACCCAGTCCATCCTGTAGGTGTGGTATCCTGGGAAGTTGATCTCCTTGGCCGGGGTCATCTTGGTTTCCTGCAGTGCCATGACGTCTATGTCGTACCTGGTCAGGAGCTCTTCGACTTCAAGTCTCCTTTCTCGCAGGCCATTGACATTCCAGGCCGCCATCTGCAGGACTTCCGGTTTAACCTGTAAAGGCATTACAGATTAGTTAAATTTGGCATTTGTGCAAAAAATGCGCTCATCGCTGAGCACATTTGTTGCATCTGTGCGAGCACCGCTGTGAGGTTTTTGGCCTCTGGCGATGCTTGTTGTTTTGCGGCAGGGACGGTGTTCTGTCCTGCCTTGCCCTGGGCTACTCTGGCGTAGCTTGTGCCTGGCGCTACGCCGCCCTTCTGTGTTGAGGTCATCGTTGGCCTCTGTACCGGCCTTTGGGTGGTGCTGGCTGATTGTTTGGGGTACTTTGGACATCCCCTATAGCTGGCCGGGTGGGCCCCCTGGCAGTTCGCGCACTTGGCCGGTTCGTCTGCCTTCTTTTTGCACTCCGTCGTCCGGTGTGCCTCGCCGCACTTCACGCATTTCGGCTGCGCGGTGCACCTGGATTGGCCGTGGCCGAAACGCTGGCAGCGGTGGCATTGGGATGCCGCTACCTTGGCTCGCTGTCTCTCAGTCCTTACAACTAGAGAACAGCACCTCGTTACTTGGAGTATCTTGTCCTGGTCCTGTGGGACTAGGACAAGCATGAGGGGCACCTCCTGTTTTGTCCGTCTTGACATCATTCGCTGGACCGCGGTAGGTGCGAATCCTTGGTCCTGGAGGTCTTCTGCCACCTCTTTGCAGGTAACGCCGCTCGGGATCCCTCGAATGACCACACGTAGCTGCCGTTCCTCTGGCAGGGCATACGTGTGGTACTCCCTCTTTTCATTTGCGAACATCCTTGTCATCCTCCGATAGTCCTCGGACGTCGCGGGCTCGATGGAGATTCCCTCCCCGGTAACTTTGGCCTTGTTGAAGTTTATACCGGTTTCGGTTAAACGACGGCTCACCGTTGTCCACGTCTCTTTGTTTCGCAGCACTACCGGGGGTACACGCTGGCTTCTTGTCCTTGTTTGAGGGGCCTCGGTCTCCTCTTTCCGGGTTTCTTGTTGGGGGACGCTAGCCTCCTGCTGGGGGGCTCTGGATCCCGTTCTGCTCTGTCTAGGTGACTCGGACTCGGGGGGGCACTTGAGGGGCTCTTCAGCCACCTTCTTTGCCGCCTTAGGGGCCTCTTCGTCTGAGTCCGTGTTGGCAGCGGGCGGATTTTTTCTTTTCCGTGTTTGCGATTCTCCCCGAATCGCACGCAGAAGCTCTTCATGCTGGGACTTCTGTTCCCTCTGCATCTGCTCCAACCTTTCGGTGAGCTCGTCTATTTTCTTCTTGAGAGCATTGTTCTCCTCTGTGAGACGTTTTATCGTCTCCTTGTCGTCCCTTGGGGTTGGGGGGCCCCTCGGAAGCTACCGCTCTGGGATGTTTCGTCTTCACTGTACTCCATGTTACCGTCCTCCACGGTAACGTCGTTGTCGGTTTTCTGTAAGGGAATACCTATATTATTATGGGAAAAAGTTATGATTAATAACAGAAAATGGTGTCTTGAAAAAGACGTGTGAACTTCCTCTTCAACACTATCGACGTCACTGTCTGTGGGGCTTCCACTTCACTGTGCACTCTGATGGCTCGGTGTACGTCCGTACGCTTTCATTTCTCGATGCACACTGTAACAGCTACGCGCATCGATCATGTCATGCGAAATGCGATCTATGCCATATTTGCTTTGTTTTTAATTTTTTTCATGGAAACCAAATCGAAAGGGTGGAAGTGTGGGGGTGGGAGGGGGTGTATCGTTGAAATCAGAATTTTAACTGCTTCTCAATGGTTCCATTGCAAATTGAAAGTAAATATAAAATAAACAACTTGTTGCGTCAAAATGGCACTAAACGTAATCCGATCTCAACCAAAACCTTTTCAGATCTTCTGGGACACTAAAGAAACGCACACGCAAAGTTTTATTCAAATCCGTCCAATTCAAATCGGCACTATCGTGCTAACACACATACACACATCCATACACACATACACACACGGACATTTTCCAAAAACCACTTTTTTGGGTTCCTAGGACCTCAAAACGTAAAGATTTGATGTTATCTCAATTTTCGTTTTTGAACCAATTTTAGTAACCTCTCACAATTTTATTGTGGAGAGGTTAAAACAGTACATGTCATACCACTTGTCATCTCGGCGACCGGGCTAACAACAAAAAACCTGAAGACGAATCTAGAAAAGATTAAACTTACAAAAAAGGCATCCTTACAACTATGCAAAAGTCCGTAATATTAAGAAACATGTAGAATAGTGATGAAGACGTTGAAATTACCTGAAAACATGATGGTCTGAAACACCGAAGAGGAGTCCACTAATGTTATTTGATGCATTGATACCTGAGCTTACTGATTGGTCAATTTGACCCCACTAAGTGGAAACTCCATATGGAGAAAAGGGGAAAAAAATTAATAAACACCTTTATTGCCCAACAGATTATAAAGGAATCCAATTACAGGACAAAATTAACAATTCGTATTCAACTAAGCTAAACTAAACTAAGCTAAATTAAAATTATTGAATTTTCAAGTTAAATTACAGAAAATAAATTACATTAATCAAGTTAGGTCAGAAAAAAAATAAGAAAGTACATAAGAATGATCAATATTAACAAAAGTAAGGGGTATAGTAAACAAATATATAATCCTACATTAAACTTGTTGAATCTTCGAGTTAAGTTATAGTAAAAAAAATTACATTAAATTAAGTTGAGTTAAGTACAAAAAGAAAGGAAGAATAGTGACAAAAGTAAAGGGTAAATATAAACAAACAGAATAAACAAACGAAGAGTAAAAAAGTAAAAAAGGGAGAAAGAGAAAAAAAGCAAAAAATAAATCAAAAATATGCAACAAGTAACAAATAGAAGTACAAAACTGATTAAATTGATTTAAGTTAAGCAAGCCAGCTCATTTAGGTTATTGTGGTGTATATCACAGATCATGCCAACGCCATTCATATTGTTGCACATAGTTATATATAGATGACCGTAGCAATATATTAGTTCTAGCCACAGGTAAGTGAAAAGTAGTCGATACTCTTGTGTGAAATCGCGGAATCCGATATGACATTTGATCAACAAGACTAATGCAATCAACTCTATTATGTATTAGCTTGTAAATAAAACTCACTTCAAATAATACTCTACTTAGATGTAGCGATTTTAACATCAGATATGTTGAGGGTAACCTCTAACAGGGTAGAATCCTGAGATTTTATATTATAAGAACTTGAGAAATTTTCTCTGAACATTTTCAACAGCCAATTCTTGTGCCTTATGAAAAGGACACCAAACCAAGGAACCGTACTCTAATTTTGATATCACATAAGAAAAATAAAGTGTTTTTAATACAGCGGGTCTTGAAAATTACGACAGTTTCGAATTATAAAGCCTAACATTCTTAACGTAGAGGTTGTAGATTGTTTAATATGTTCATTGCATGGCATTTTTGAATCGAACACTATACCTAGATATTTTATGGATTCACATCGACTTAAGTCTGTGGATTTTAATTGATATGTAAATTATGTATACTATTTTTTTAATGTAAAGGTAAGGCTTTTAGATTTTTGAACGTTTAATTGGAGATTATTTTCTTCACACCAGATTTCAATCTTTTTCAGCTGATTTTGAATAAATATGCAATATTCAATTTTCAATAGAATGGTAAATTTTGAGATCATCAGCAAACAGCACTTTTTCACAATCGATAACCTGCATCAAATCATTAATAAAAAGCAGGAATAGTAAGGGACCAAGATTAGATCCTTGTGGTACTTCAGAGGTAGCAATTAATTGTTTAGAATCGAACTCGTTGTAAGAAACATACTGAATTCTGTTGGTTAAGTACGACCTAATAAGTGCTATAAGAGATTCATCAAACACAAAGCCGTTCAGCTTAATCAAAATTATTCCGTGATCGATGCGATAAAAAGTTTGGCAAAGCCACTATATATAACGTCAATCTGTCCATGATTATCAAGTACGGAAGCTACGTATTGGGAGAATACTGCTAAATTTGTTATGGCGGAGCGGCTCTCCATAAATCCATGTTGGTGTGGTGATATTAAATTTTTTACCGCAGGGAAATATAACCATAGAGTGATATCTCAAAAAGCTTTGCAAAGTTGCATAGTATAGAAATGGGCCTGTAGTTGGTCATTTGCGTAGGATCGCCAAATTTGAGAATCGGACGGTTTTTAGTAGTATTAATATTATTGTTTTGTAAATTTAAGAAACAGTTGACATTAAGTGTCTTTTCTGTAGTAGTTAGTAAAAACAGAATTTTGTTACCTTTGTCAATACCTCAGAAATACTGTACAGAATGTTTAATGTGATCTGGTATGTTACAATTATTATTAATAATTAGTTAATTGATTGTTATAGATTTTCGTTACTTTCAACACTTGTTGTAACGTTAAAGAATTCATTAAAAGAGCTGTCAAATATTGAACATTTATAGGAAAGCAAATAACCTCTGACGTCGTGATTTATTGTCAAAACGAAAAGATGATGGTCGTCTAGTGGAAAAACTATAATTCTATGGCATACGTTGGTGTAGCATTAAAATGGTCTCAGAGTTACTTAGTGGACAGAGAACAGCGAATAATTTTAAAGAAACTTTCTGAACCATCAGAGTATTCGCATTTGGAATGGGGTGGAATAGAAAGTGGGGTACTTCAAGGATCAGTCCTAGACCCGCTTCTATTTCTACTCTAGATAAACGATGTGCCATCTTATGTACTGAATTCATCGGCAACACTTTTCGCTGACGATTCACTTTTCTTTGATAACATGCGATAGATCAACTAATATTCTGCCTATGTAAACGAAAGCTTAGATCACATATGTAATTGGCGTGAGTCAAATAAAATTAAAATTAATTTCGACAAAACATATTGTATAAACTTTAACCAAAGAAAAAGAACGGATATTACAATTGCAAACAAGAATATGAAATTTACGGATGAAATAAATTCCCTGACTGGGCAACTATATTTATTACACAAAAACGAGTCATAAGTATTATTTCTGGATTTAAAAATCATCGTGATTCCTGTGAGTTGCATTTTACCAATCTAAACATATTATCAGGATCCTCCTTGAATATATTAAAGACATTGTTATTTGTACATAAAAATAAGTCAGCTTACAGATACCCGGCAAAACAGTAGCTTAATAATATTACCACGTCTCTGTCATAAAAAACACTGTTAATATGCATGTGCTGACTGTACAATAAATTACCCAAAGAAATTAAAATTCTACCCGCAAAAAATATTGAAAAGTAAATAAAAAATGTTTTTAAAAAAAGCATATTATTCTGAAGACGATAATATAATATGGAACCATTCAAATAAAGGGGAGTGAACCTATATGAATGCTCGTGTTAGTTAGAAGATCTATAATAATAGTAATGAATTCATTTATTTATGAAAGGAATAATTTTCCTTTACATAAAATAGTCCAGAGCCAATTTAATCTTAGTTTCATCCTAACAAAATTAAAATGTATCTATTATGTACAGTAAATGACTGAATATAGAATTAGACAGTAAATTATGTAGGGTATACAAAATGAAAATAATTGATTATTATACAATAGAGCCTCATATATTCCATACATGTAAACTTGTTTTTGAAATAAAGTGTTCTTTTGTATTCCGTTCCGTTTCATTCTATTCTATTCCATTTCATTCTATCCTATTCTATTCTGTTCTGTTCTGTTCTGTTCTGTTCTGTTCTGTTCTGTTCTGTTCTGTTCTGTTCTGTCCTGTCCTGTCCTGTTCTGTCCTGTCCTGTCCTGTTCTGCTCTGATCTGTTTGTTACCGGAGCCAGGCCTCAAAATAAATGATAGAAAACCAATAAAACCTTGTGGATAAAATTGTTAATTCTTTCAAATATTATATTGAAATTCAATCATACTGTAGCCCGCCAGTAACAAAAAAGAATTAGTTTTTAGTGAATGGCGATGGTAGCCACGCACTCCGGCCAACTAGTCGTGCGGGGTAGGTAAGAAGGGTAAAATCTTGTGATAATTGCCCTGGATAGATATTAGGTGGTATATCAAAGAAAAATATCATACATGTAATAATAAAAAAAATATTTTAATACTTATGAATTTTTACACACAGTTTTGACCATATATCCCCAAGTATATACAACTATAAATTATTATCGACTACTAAAATTTATGCAGTTTTAACTCCACATTTTTTTTTTAAGACAAGAAAATATCTACACTAATTATATTGTGATTAATTATATACAATACTTAACAGAAAATTATTAGATCAACTACCCCACCGAAGGTGATCACTTCCGATGTTTTTACAAGCAAAATACCCCTATTTTTTTTGTTTGTCTAACCTAGTTATATTTATCTCTTAACATGTGTGTAAAGTGAAAACTGTTTAGTGAAGGAAACCTACGTTCCCACCTATTATAGCTAATGAATATCTAAAGATATCTTTTATAAATTAAAAAAAAAACACATATATATGGTGTGACTATAAGATATTGTAGCCAATAGTTCAATAATAGTAAAAATAGGTACTTCAGACCGGATAAAAAAACATATATATTTTTGACACTTAGCTGTGTTTCCATGTAGGGGTGGTTTCGTTTGCTGTCAACTTTCCCTGTAGGGCGGTTTGTCAGAATAAATGTGCCTTCAACAACCATTTACTGCCGACCATTTGTTCCGCGGCTGATAGCCAAGATTTCTATACAGGAAAATATACACCCAGGGGCTCTGCTTGATGTATTGAATTTTCTTCAGAATAATTGGCAATTTGCATACCATAAAGAAATGCAAGGAGACTAATGAATTCGGAATTCGTAAAAATAAAAATTTTATTGAAAATAAAAGCCTTCTACACCTCGTAGAAGGCTTCTTTGACTATATAAGTTTATCTGAGGGTGGTTTATGGCAAGATGGTCATGAGCTGATATTAATCCGTTAAACGGCAACTGCAGGAAATAATACCACTCAGAAGAAAATATTCCTCACAATCCTTTCGATACTTTTGTAGTTTATTCCCAATTAAATGGACACAACACAATATATATATCGACAAAAGTATCACAGCTCGAAAAAGCCTATTCTGGTTTCTAGAACACCTCAGAATGTCTACTCTAAGAGATTGTAAAGTACCTTCTCGGTAAAGCAACAAAAAAATATAATTCGAAAGAAAAACGACTGCAAAACATTATAAACACCAATAATACAACACTTACAAAAAATCTAGAGATTAGACAATTTCATAAATACATTATATCCTATCGTTACTACTTAATTTATATTTTATTTTGGGACTACTTTTCAGCGGAGGAGAAACCTGCGTAGCTGTTTCTTTTTTGTTGCGAATTAACGGTGTGTGGATTTATGTTAAATCGATAGGTCCTAGCAATATTGAAATAGGCAACCAATTATTCGTCAGCGGTATTTGATGGATGGCCGAGTTTCGAGACAATTATTATTTCTTATAATTTTAAGGTGTCTGAATTCCTTCTGTCATTTATTAAATTCTTAAGACAAAATGAACCCGTAACATGTTCTGTTCTATTCTGTTCTGTTCTGTTCTGTTCTGTTCTGTTCTGTTCTGTTCTTTTCTGTTCTGTTCTGTTCCGTTCCGTTCCGTTCCTTTCCATTCCATTCCATTCTATTCTATTCTATTCTACGCTATCCTGTCCTCTCCTATCCTATGCTATCCTATTCTATTATACACGAAGTTTGTATGATTTGCACAGTATGCTTGTTAACATCAATTTCTAATATATTTAAGCCGCTTATGTAATTATAGACGATTTATTATGCTACTTTCGACCGAACCGCTCCTAAATAATGGTTTTTTGTCTAAATGTAGTCTGATTCTTAAAAAAGAATAATCTTCGATCGTTGTTTTGTTTAAATATTGCATAAAAGCAATAAGTAGGTATTATTAAATACATGAGCCATTAAGTATAAATAAGTAAGGTTTTGTCTTTCCGTCACTAGTATTTATATTTTGACTTACAGAGTCTTAAACTCAAGCCAGTGGAGGATCATGATGTTGTGGATCCTAACAGCAACCTGATTTGGAGGCACCCTACGAACCCTACAGAAAATTATTTTTGACATTTCCTTAGTTTTTTGCAATTATGAAAAGAATATCATTCTTGTGAACGATTGACTGATAGATCTTCTATTTCTTCCTTATTGTTGGATTAAGACTATTATGAACTTTGATAAAATAGACTAAGCGGGAAATCCTTAAAAACCTTTGATAAACTATACAGTAACCAAAATGTGCAACATATTCCTATTTTGATAGAAATCTAATAAATAGGGTACGGTACGAGATATGTAGAGAAAATAGTTTTTAAAATTCATCTCTAACTCCTTTCCAATCCCTCAAAAATTGACAGAAGGAAGAAGAAAAAGGAGAAATAGGTATACGTTTCTTATTTAATTTCAACATGTTAAATTTCAGCCCTACATTTTCGAATTACCCTGTATGCATGATGATTTTTTCACTCCACTTTCGTGAAGTACCTCAAAAATCATTTCCTTATCGATTTAGTCTTTGCCTCTCCCAGTTTAATTATAGGCACACCATAGGTGGCGTATTAGTATTCAAATTTGTTTGGATAAAAATTGTTTAGAGAAAATTATAATAAGGTTACGATGATTTACATTAGCTCAGTTTTAATGTGATAAAGGTGTAGATTCCAGGCTTACATCATAGTTAATTATACCGGTTCAGTGACGGAGGCATCAAAATTTTACAGGATATATCAACATTTAAGTCAATAATCTAATATTACATTATTACTAACTGGCCACGGTATTGGCCACAGTAAAATATTGGTATAAGCGCTTTATGTGGCAAATGCAATTTCTCACTGTCTATAGCGCTTCTGGATTTGACTTCCAGCTCCGCCTATAGGGGACGGTTTTCTCTTATTTTAGTTCAGGATATCTACTGTCTAACTTGTATATTTTTCAACTAACCTAAATCCGTTTCCTGCTCTGGAATAATGAAAACTCCATGTCAAATATTGTTTTCTTCTATCACACATTCGAGTTTGTTTATCGAAAGACAGTATCGCCAGGTCGCCGAAATTGAAAGACGCTAATTGTCATAATCTACGTAAACTACAACATGTGAAGTTGTGGAGGGCAGAGCTTTTACGATTCCATTACTTCCTTTACGAAAAAGCAAAGGAAGGAAACAGGAAATGACATTTTCGTATCGAATAAGTTTGGAGAGTGCCAAGGTCGAACAGTGGAAGTATTTATGTTCAGAAGTCAGTTTAATCTTATGTGAACCCCGGATTAAACGTAATCTAAGTATGATTTTTACGCATTCGATAGGAAAGTCGTTCATTTATTGGAAAATAACTTAGAAAATCTTCAGGCCATTCAAAGGATAAAATTGAAGAAATAAAAACTGTCCAACAGAATAAAAATCCAATTATAAGACAACTTAAAAATTATGTTATTGAAATAGGAATATAAATCTGTTTACTGAACAAACATGAACGAGTAGGTATTTAGCAATAATACACAATATATAAAGTTACTGAAGTATCTAGCAGCACCTACATGGAACAATGGAACTGACGTTTAAGTAAAAGAAACCAGCCGTTATCGAGTAATTTATGTTTAAAAAAGAAAGTGCATTTACAACATGTTATTAATAAATTCTTTCATTAAACTGGATCAAAGCGTTTGAAATGTGGACCCTAAGAGGGAAGGAATAGAAGGAAAAAAACCCGGGCCGCAAACAGTGTTCATGTCTCCGAGACATCCGAAATTGGCATAACATCCCTGATGTCGCAACAATTATCAGAAGAGCAGAAGAAGGCACATTGCACATTACATAACAGCTACAGTACATGACCGCCTACTTGCTGATAAGCGCACGGCACCAAAAGAAGAAGAAAAAGTAACTTTCTTAAAACCTCGAAAATTTCTGGAGGCGTGTGGTCTGAATCATTATTTGAGCCAGTTTCCATTTTTTACAGTCTTACAATTTTCTTTTTTATTTGTATTTAATCTATGTTTACAATCAAAGGTATACTTATTATGCACATAATATTAAAATAGTAGATGATTAAAATAGTCATCATTAAACCATTTTTTTAATCATAAATTAATGATTATCTTTTATTTCTGTTGGTGGAAAAAGTTTTGTCTCGGTATGTGGTATAAATTGATTAATTTCCAGCCCTCAATTCGTTTGTGAAGCAAATTGCCTCGGGCTGCAAACTGCTACTTTGAAACCTTGATATACAAATAACTATCTTGTTCTTTATTTGTTGTAATGAAATATCACAAAGTAACAGATAAAGCTTTGTTGTTAGGGTCCGTCTATGCACATTCAAAGCCACATTCAAAATAACATAAAGTGAAGAACCCTGTACATCCCCATATATAAATTTAGTTTTTTCTTATTTATTTCCAAATTCAAGTATTATTGCAGTTAATTCATTTTATTTTTACATTTATTTAGTCATTTAATATTGAACACAATAAAGTTACCAGAATGCATTTTAAAATTATATTCTTTTAAAGCAAAGTTAAACGCTACAGTTTTAACTAAAAAGTTACAGAAAATCGAGTCTAGTCAATGTATTTGTTTACAATGGACACGATAAGCGTCAAGCACTTCGGTTACTTCCCAGAGTGTGAAATCGCCTACCTTTTTCTATCTTAACCATAGGTGGAGATAGAGAGTGGAGTTTTCAATCTGAAACGCTGCACAAAACTACGCCGTATCAAACATTAATATTGTTAACGTAAACAATTCCCATGTCGGACTTGGCGGACTCGTAAATCTGGGTAAATTGTGACGTCATTTTTACCATATAAAAGAAACTGCAGTGCCCATGGAAAAGGGGAATCAGACCCGAGCTACATCGCAGGACATTGGGTTCGCTGTTGCTCCCTGGAGATTACAATTGCACCACACCTTAAGTACATCGCTGGACATTGAGTTCGCTGTACTGACGGTGTGGTTATTTGCCTGACTGCAAGTCCAACAATATTTTGATCTAACTAGCCTTTTCACTTATTTCATGTCAGCCGCAGACAACCATTCTTTGGCGTACTCTTTATGAAGTGCCATTTTAACCTCTCTGTTATGCTCGCCGAGTACGTTAAATATGAAGAAGCTGGGGAAGAGCATTCACGGGCGATATAACGCTATACAGGACGAACGGAAATTCTGCAGGCATAAATTTCTAAAGATGATCGCTTGCTTATTTTGAGACGCTAATTTATTATTGGCAATTGCATTTATATTCTGGTTTCGTCGTAGTGTAATGGGGAAAATCGACGCATTTGTGGTACTAAAAGAATATTAGTTTTTTATGAACGATTAGCTTTGATTTTTAACTACCATAATATTATATTACCAGTTATTCAGTTATGATTTCATTCACGATTTTAATTCATAAAATTTCATTTTCTAAATGTTTTACTAGGGAAGTTTGCGTTTGTAACATAACAAGTTTATATTCGAGAATATATTTTCTGCGTTTATGCAATGACAAGAAACTTTAACTTCCATTATTTTTCATTTGATGTACTTATTAAGGCTACTCTGTGCCTAATTTTGGACATGTAAAATGTAGTAATGTTTGCCTGTCAAATGAAGTGAGGTACCGTCATCGGTTTAAGCGCTGAGACCTCGATCGGCGAAGTTAAGCAGCGTTGGTCGAGTCCGTCACTTGGACGGGTGAATGGCATCTCATTTCGCCGTCCTGGTTGAGTGGAAGAGTGGCTGTAAGCCAAACTCCGCCAGGACGTAAATGTAAACAAGGCATTAAAAAAAAATATATTATCTGAGATTTCTCACCAGCGATCTATTTGGTTTTCTATGATTGTTTAATAACGATCCATCCACTTTATTACCTTGCGCTCACAAACTGTACAGGCCATCGGTCAGTACTGGGTTAATTATCTCGTAAACTTGTTCGTATTAAGAAGGGTTTACTATTCGTCGAGTACTGAACCGGAACGTCTAGTCTGCTTGATTTACATCTACCCACCCTGTTTTACGTTGTTGGACAGTCATATAAAATTTGGCAGACTGCTTGTTTAATTATAATCAAAGGATTTATCCTCAACATTCTATGGTATTTTACATGAGTATTTAACGCTCATTTCTCAACTTAATTTTTATGATGTACAACCATGATATGATTCTAGTCCTTTATTTTGCATTCGATTCGTTATTTGGCTATTGCTAACAACTTTAATTATAAACCATTATTACCTAGCGATTGCTAACAGCTCTATTATAGATTATCATTACCAGGCCATTGCCACAACTCTAATTACTATTAAAATAACACAGCATACTTTTGTATCTCAGTTCTGGTTATTGCATCAAAACACTCAGTATATCTATAGTATGGTCATTACTATGGCGACGCATATTTTCCTATTATAATATTTAGAAAATTGTCTTAAATATTTGGATTACTTTTGATTTCATGTATAGCTATTTGCTACATCAATTATTACGAAGTAAAATGGGGTTTTTACTATTTTTTCATATCAATTATTGTCTTATTCTTATTCTTTCACCTTTACCTTTTTTCGTCATATAAGTAATAAACTAAATAAATGGTTTTGTTTCAAAGCAAAATAGAAAACAAACTTCAACTATAAATGTACAGTGCAATCTTGAGTAATAAAATACTACATAAATAACATATATAATTAACTAGGTCTCTCAATTAATAGACAGCGTGGTTAAGTTTACCAGGTATTTCAATTAACAGAGTGATTAATTTTCTAAAGTATATCGTATTAGACAGAAACAAGTAATATTAAACTTTGTATAAAAGAACCTGGGGTAATTATAAAAAGGGTTACTACACACACAACAAAATTTGGGTCCTACACTAACAAAACTAGACGATCATGCGAATGGAAAATTTTATTTGTTTATCCTTCAGATAAATAAATAGTAATGAATTTACTGGTGACATAATTATCAGGATTTCTGTTTATAAATATACAGTGGGGCCCACAACCTCTTCAAAAGTTAACCAATTTTGTAAGTTGGAGTTTATTAAAGTAGTACAGTTTTGTCATAAAGAATTATGGCATTAATATAAAGAAAAGTTTACATCATTGGCCTTGTAATTTGGTATGATTTAGTATTTTGTAAGTAGGTCAATCACGAATCGAATTCGAATTAACAAAGGGAGCCAAATGATTTTTATCTCTTAAAATCTCACGACGTAGTATACGTATTTCTTATATTAATCAAGGCATATTTTGTTTGCGTGGAAGAGTAACAATAAAGCTTGAGAATTCTACGATTGAAAATACCGTTAAAAAAAACAAAATATGTCTTACTATCGTTAGCATAGTTTTAATATGACCATTATGGAAAGAATGAACGTGACATTAAAGCGTTGCTGAGTGTGATACCTATTCAAACTGTAAAAATAGAAATACTGGCTGTGTACTAATCTCATTGCTACAATATAAAAGACTATTCCATTAGTAATATTTATAACAATGTTAAAATGCTAAATCGCCATAGAAACGATGCATATCAGTGGGTATTTGGACGCGTAGAAATACCATCGGGTATTACACTAGTGGTCGAAGTGAGTATTTTACTAAAAAATTAATTAAAAGTATATTCATTAATTTCACATTCTGATTTATCACCAAAAGCGTGGAGTGCTTGATATCAATTGTTGTAAATGTCTTATTGGTAGCTACTGATAAAAGAATAATTACAAAAATATAGTAAAAAGCACCCCATTACAATAAATTGAACAAAAGTTGAACAAAATCTTAATATTTAAACATTATTTTTTTACTTCTTAGTTCGGTTTGCTATTAAAGCGCGTTTTTAGCTTTTTAAACTATAATTTAAAATATTTATATGTTAATAACAGCGGTGCCTCCGGAAAAATCTCGACACTAGATTAGTCATTTTTAAAATTTTTATTTTATCATGATGACTCTGGTGAGGACATTAGGACAAAGTTATCAAATTATCGTATTGTCGTCGGTCCTTGATAAATGTGCAAAGTTTCAGTTTAATCTAACGTTTTGAAGTGGGTGAGAATCACGTCCGAAGATTCAGTTACAAACAAACAAACAAACATACAGGTGAAGCTAATAAAAGCGTGTTAACAATGGTTTAACTTTTGGAATAATCCTCCGAATGCTATTCGTAGTCAAAGTGTGCAGATCATTTTTGTGGTGGTATCGGTAAACTTTGACTACTTGTGGTATTTATTATATATGAGAATTGTAACGATTAATCAATGTGATACTTTTAGTTTATTTCTTATCTTTATTTTTATTTTATTTTACACTATCCAACATTACTTAAACCAGTTAATGGATGGGAACATACAACAATAAAATTATATAAGTATACAAATACCGAGTAAATAAAACAGATAGCATAGCCGTCCCTGTGTTTTTCTACAGTCTTGCAAATTTAGTACAGAAAACCTATTTAATAAGTTCTGCTGAGGTTGTGACCATCTATTTTGAAAGACAAAAACTAACTAACAATAAACTATATAACTAATAATATTAACGTGGTTGCCATATTAAAGCAGCATTCTCAAGTTTAGATATGGACATACCCAAGGCCAATTCAAATTCGGAAAAAAAAAAAGTTTAGATATCACAAATGCATTAAAGACTAGCATTAATACCTGGATGTCGATGAAGCCCTAAGAGTTCCTTATAACAAAACCCAAACTTTTGTAGCTGGTCTTAATAGTTTCATTAAAATGCTGAATAAATGACAATTTTTTATCAAATATAACCCCTTTATCTTTAATCGAGTCCAACCGACTTAAGGTGACATTACTCAGGATATAATGGAAAGAAATAAGTGATATTTTTCGGGCAAAAGTTACAATATTGCACTTTGCAACGTTTAGGGGGGTTATTTAATACATACCAGTCATTTCATTTTGTAAGATTATTTTGCAACTTTAGGCAGTCCTATTACATATTGAGCAGAATATTTTTATTTCGTCGGCGTACAGTAAAAAATACACATCAAGGTCTTTCATAATGTCATTGATGAATATTATGAAGAGGAGTGGACTAAGGATTGACCCTTGAGGTGCTCCTGAGGATACAGAAATCTCCTTGGAAATGAAACCGCGACATTCAACGAACTGCATTCTACTACTTAAACAAGACAAATAGATCAAGCAGTCGCATAGACATTCCAACTCTTTCGGGCTTTTGAAGTAGGATGTCATAATGTAACCGATCAAAGGCTTTGGAAAAATCTGTATAAATTACGTCCACCTGGACATTCATATCAAGATTCTAAGCAATAAATTGAGCGATGCACAATAAATTTGTTACCGTTGATCTATTACGCATGAAGCCATCTTGATGAATAGAAATTTATCCCTCCTGAATGTGTTGGTACAATACGTTACGTAGTGCAATTTCAAAAACTTTGGCAAAATTACATGTTATTGTTAAATATCTGTAGTTCTCGACATTATTCCTATCACTCTGTTTAAACATGGCACTCGAGCGGTTTTCCAAGCATTCGGAATAACACAGGTACGCAGCGTTAAACAGTATAGACCAATGCCAATGTCTCTGAAAATGGTAAAAAACAAAATAAAATTATAGTAGGATGAAACCCATTAGAAAAGGAAGAGAATATAACAAAAATTAAAGGAAAAATAAATTACGGGCGATCTGAGGTCGGGAAGTCGGAGGGGGTGAGTTTTTAAGGGTAAAAAACGGTTTATCTCGATTTCCGGCAAAACTACAAGTCCTATGGAAAAAAATTAAATAGCAAAGTTGTAGGTAATAGAAAGATCTACAACTTTTGTATTTACACTTTTTTCACATAACCTCAAAATTTATGTGAAAAATTCAAATAACCAAATTTTTGGTTTTTTATTATCTTTTTCAAAAAATTTTTTTTTTTTACGAAATTCGGTGAAAACTTACCTTGTTATATCCCAAACACACTGTAATTTTTTTTATTTAAAATATTTATTTTTTCACCTTATTTTGAATTAATATCGAAAAAGCACCCTAATTTTCAATCAAAAATTCTCACGTCAAAATATCTGATTTTTTAAAAAACTCGGTAGGCTTTTTGTTTGTTGAAATATCTACTTTCTGATGGTGTAAAAAAAATATACATTACTATGGTAAATGTTCTCAGAAAATGCAAAGAAACGAAAAAACTCGAATCCGAAAAATTTTTTTTTAATCATTATGTACAATTTTGAGTTATTTATTAAAATTTACACTTTAATAACTCAAAAAACATAATATTCTATGTTACATTGATTAACAAAAAAAAATACAAATCCATAAAACATAAAGATTGCAAAAAACATGCGAAAATAGTTGTTCTAAATATTAAAGATAGGATTTAAAGGGGATTTCATCTAAAAAATGTGACTGCTGCAATTTTTTTCAGTAAAAAAGTTGATTTATTAAATTCTAATTACATTTATGTGATAGAAAATCTCATAATATATAAATACACATTAAATACATGTGAAATACATGTGAAATACATATTAAATACATGTAAATCATACTATTGAATTTAGATACTTTATACTGATTACGTTATTCATTATAAAATTTTTAAATACATTAATCTTGTTGTTTATAAATACCTTATCTTGAATTCTAATCACTTATCCATTAGTTTTGTCTCTTTGATGGCATTTCTTCATCGTTAGATTCGACAAACATTTCCGATTCTAGTAGATCTTCGAAATCTTCAAGACCATCACCGTCTTCGTCTCCAATATTATTTCCAGTCTGCATTGGTTCTTCATCCACAATTTCATCTAAATCATTAACGTCCTCGTAGGTTTTTTCTTCCACATTGGAGCATTTTTCAAAACCATGACAATTTGAGCATAAATTTGTGCATTTTAAACCATGTTTTCGGCAGCCACATTTTAAACTGTTACATCCAGTTTCACAGCTGCAGCAAATAGTTTTGAGTAATATTTCCGGAATTAATTCTTTTTCTGTTAATTTGGGCATAATGCCACGTTGATGTTGCTTCCAGCTCCAATCTGTTGCTATCAGTTCGTTACCCAGCCGCCAAGTTTGAAGCTGATAATATGCCCTGTGACAATGTTGTTCTGCTGCACCTTCTGTGGGTGGGAGATTTGCCAATATGAAAGATGATTTAATTTTTGCCAATTGATAGATACGTTTGACCAACCGCTATACCATAAAGCTAGTGAAATCTTAGCCAGTATTGATTTAGATAATGATCCCTACAATTTGTCGTCAATCCAAGTAAGACTTGGAGGATTTCATTTATTGATGTCATTCCTCGGAGCGATTGGATTCATCATGGATGGTAGTGGACTTAAGGAGGCTTTTTGTGAAATATATGCAGAAAATTCGTCCGATAAAGCTCTTTCCGGGCACGCATATGCACGAGCTATCAGAGGACATTTTTTAGTACAGCTCGCCTTGTCTGAATTAATTTTTTCATCGATGGAGTTATCGGACACAGAAAAGGGGCTAATGGATACATTTTTGCTGGATTTAGGAACAGAAAATTTTGAAGACAATTTGCATCACGAAGATTTTAAGATCATAAAAGAAAAACTGATAGCAACAGATTGGGGCTGGAAGCAACATCAACGTGGCATTATGCCCAAATTAACAGAAAAAGAATTAATTCCGGAAATATTACTCAAAACTATTTGCTGCAGCTGTGAAACTGGATGTAACAGTTTAAAATGTGGCTGCCGAAAACATGGTTTAAAATGCACAAATTTATGCTCAAATTGTCATGGTTTTGAAAAATGCTCCAATGTGGAAGAAAAAACCTACGAGGACGTTAATGATTCAGATGAAATTGTGGATGAAGAACCAATGCAGACTGGAAATAATATTGGAGACGAAGACGGTGATGGTCTTGAAGATTTCGAAGATCTACTGGAATCGGAAATGTTTGTCGAATCTAACGATGAAGAAATGCCATCAAAGAGACAAAAACTAATGGATAAGTGATTAGAATTCAAGATAAGGTATTTATAAACAACAAGATTAATGTATTTAAAAATTTTATAATGAATAACGTAATCAGTATAAAGTATCTAAATTCAATAGTATGATTTACATGTATTTAATGTGTATTTCACATGTATTTAATGTGTATTTATATATTATGAGATTTTCTATCACATAAATGTAATTAGAATTTAATAAATCAACTTTTTTACTGAAAAAAATTGCAGCAGTCACATTTTCTAGATGAAATCCCCTTTAAATCCTATCTTTAATATTTAGAACAACTATTTTCGCATGTTTTTTGCAATCTTTATGTTTTATGGATTTGTAATTTTTTTTTGTTAATCAATGTAACATAGAATATTACGTTTTTTGAGTTATTAAAGTGTAAATTTTAATAAATAACTCAAAATTGTACATAATGATTAAAACAAAATTTTCGGATTCGAGTTTTTTCGTTTCTTTGCATTTTCTGAGAACATTTACCATAGTAATGTATATTTTTTTTTTACACCATCAGAAAGTAGAGATTTCAACAAACAAAAAGCCTACCGAGTTTTTTAAAAAATCAGATATTTTGACGTGAGAATTTTTGATTGAAAATTAGGGTGCTTTTTCGATATTAATTCAAAATAAGGTGAAAAAATAAATATTTTAAATAAAAAAAATTACAGTGTGTTTGGGATATAACAAGGTAAGTTTTCACCAAATTTCGTAAAAAAAAAAATTTTCTTGAAAAAGATAAAAATAAAAAACCAAAAATTTGGTTATTTGAATTTTTCACATAAATTTTGAGGTTATGTGAAAAAAGTGCAAATACAAAAGTTGTAGATCTTTCTATTACCTACAACTTTGCCATTTAATTTTTTTCCATAGGACTTGTAGTTTTGCCGGAAATCGTTTTTTACCCTTAAAAACTCACCCCCTCCGACTTCCCGACCTCAGATCGCCCGTAATTTATTTTTCCTTTAATTTTTGTTATATTCTCTTCCTTTTCCAATGGGTTTCATCCTACTATAATTTTATTTTGTTTCAAAAATTATTGGCACTGGACTAGTATAGTGAGAGGTATAGTGAATTCTTTGTCTACTTAACAAGGAGTATTTGTATTTGTTAAACACTTCCCTAAAAACCTAAATATTGCTCGAAGAGAAAACAATTTAATTGTCTAAGTTATAAAGTCTGCTTGTCTGTCCTTCACATTTTCTGTGAATACGATAAGTTAGCTGGAAGAAGAAGAAACATTGTTTTTGGGAAAAGCCTTGATTGGTGAGTATATGAGCTTTTAAGCTCATATAAAAGTTATTAAATAATTTGTTTTAAAAATTGCACAGAAAGGAAATGGTTCTATGAAAATAAACATATCGTATTGTATACTCAGGAATATTTCGCGCACTATGTTGGCATCATGATGAGATGATTAAAATTAAATTTATTTATTTTAAAAACCTGAGAATATTCAACAATTAGATAAACGGTCCAATAAACCAGAGAGGAGTATAATATATATCTTAGATCAATTTTACTAACAATATCTATTTAACCTCTATTTATTATAAAAACTTTTATTGTTTGAAAATTTGTAAACTCATTAACGATGCAGTAAAACTAGTTTTAATGTCTTAAGCGACCCATCTACTTCCTCAACAGATTCCTATGTTAATTATAAAATCAAAATAGATTTAGGAAACGTAAATATATAACAGATGAGCCTGAATAATAATTGTGCATAATGTAAACAGTCGTAATAGATGTTCAGCATTTTTTCTTGGAAGTTACAGAAATATAACGTTGTATGTTGCATAATTTTAGCTTAGGGTCAATAACATCAAAACTGACTAATAATTGTCATTGCAGGTCGTCTGCCGCACAAGTGGCTCAATTTACGTCGATGTAAAAAAGAACTTTTATTAATAAAAGGTAGGTAGTAGATTTGTGCATTAAATAAAATATTAAAAGTTAAAATTTTCTGTAGACATATTTCAAGTCGGTTTCCAGTTTTAATAATCTCCCGATGATGCTAATATGCTTGGCGAAATGCGAATCGAATAGAACATTCGAGTGTAGGGTCAACTTTTTTGGCATTTACTAAAGATACTGATTTGTAAAAAATAGTCCTCATACGGACGCACCCCTACAACTCAGAACCGGATCCACGGTAGGGTTGTTTTCTTAAACAGGACTACAGAAGAAGTTGAAGGAGGTTCTCGGACAACTTTTCAAAAATTCAGTAGCCTTGGTCTACAATTTAAAGAAAATTATCAGAATTTTATTTTCAATCAAATATGTACACACTGTTGAATAAGGCTCATCTAGCCATACAACTTTCGTCTGAAATGTTTTTTATTGAAAAGACGGGATGGCCGATAACAGTTTCACTATAGTTTCTTTCTTCAGTATGACTGGTGGTCGAGAGGTGAGCGCACTTGCCTCTCACCCAAAAGTTCCGGGTTCGATCCCCGGTCGTAGCAGTGGAAAATACTGTGAGAGGAATTTTTCCACTATACACAAGGCTCTTCTAGAGCCTTCCGGGATAAAGGGGGTCGTAATTACCTGTGGTGTTATATTATATATCTTTCATTATGTCCCCACACTTGAAAAATGCCCCCCGTTCAAAAGTTTAAATATACTACTATATAACGAAAATTGTAAACATTCTAGAGGCCGCATTTCTCAATGAATCAAAGCAAAACAGGCAGTCACATACTTTGGGTCCATATCTCGGTTAAGTTCGAAAATGGGCCAAGTCGCCTTCTTCGTTTCAAAATGGCGGCGGCTTAAAGTATTAAAAAATCCTCAAAATTTTATTCCGAATCATATGCTCTATGGGATTTATACCTGCTAATCTAGCAGGCTACTCCACTCGCTCAATATTGTGGTTCCTCAGATATTTCCATGACAATTTGCATTCGATCAGATTGAGAGTTGTCAACTACAGAAATTGTTCAAATATGCTTTTAGAGGGCGTAATATTAAAACATAATATTTTTAGCCGCAAACCCCTCTATAGAATCCTTATTTTACTATAAGGAACGTAACCAGACTGCAACCAACAGCTATTTTCCGGACTATGTGCCCCACTGAGCGCTGAATTACAAGTTACATACCTGGCGCATTAAGTGTAACGATTGCATATTACCATCAAAATGCTAATGCTTCGATTACAACAAACACCAGCCGAAAGACTTATCCTACTTAAAGAAGAATTTTTCTTTGCTCATCCAGCACCTGCTTTTGATCTACGCTAGTCTGACGATGAAGTAGTTTCCACAAATACCAATCCACTTTTAAATAATAAAATTTTCTAGAATTTTGGTTGAATTCAATTACATACTTTCTTTATCAAAATGTTATGCACCTTTGTGTAAAAAAGGGTAGCAAACACTTCTGGAGACTGAACGGAACTGTTTAAAATATGCTTCGTCGATTTGAATAAAAAAAAATACGTTTCTAAAATCTAGGAGGGGTGATAAATTATTGAATATTCCTGGTTTTTAGTTTCCAAAACTGGTTGTAAAAAACAGCTATTTTCTAAGTCGGAGGTAATTGAAACGTTTCATCTTTTAGATCTACTGGCCAAATCAATTTTCTCACATTTTTCTATCTCTACATAACACCCACTTTTATACCAAGTTTATAATATTCGATAAATCAATTTAGGGATACGTCATCTTATAGTTTTGATCTATTCAACCTCTTTTGGAAAAGGAAGAAAATCTTGCAGTACATGTTGTTAAAAGGTTCATTGCAGAAAAATTAACCATCCCGCTGTCCACCAGAAGAAAGAACTCTGAATCCTACCATTTTCTTTTAATACGCGAGGGAAAATTTTTCCACAAATGGAAAACTGTAATCTTAGCCAGGTAACATAAGCTGCGTTATTAACTATTGTCCCATTTCAGGTCGATATTTTTCTTTTAAATCACCGCTGCTTGGGTTTTTCAGTAAGTTCATTATCTGTATCGAGGTCAATAAACTATCTGTCATCCATTCTTTCCTTTTTTATCTTTTTTTTGCTTGATTTTTATTTCGATTTATTTAGTATTTCTTTTAGTTTATTATTAAAATATCTGTTGTATGCTTAGAGTTCTTACTACAGTAGAAATTGAGCCAATTTGTATTTATTAGAAGGGATGTGAAAGTATCTTTATTAAATCTATTGATGTAATTATTATTTTTCTTACAAAGTTCAAATTTGAGTTTATTTCAGTTATAGCCATCGTACAATAGTGATCGGTAAAGTTTGATTTCAGTACAGTAGATTTTGTAGAATAGTTATTATTATTTGATTTAATGAAGATGTGATCTAAACAAATTTTGCTTATACCTTGTATTCTTGTATTTTCGTTTATCAATGAGAGAAAACCATACTCATGAAGATGATCTAAGTATTCTTTTACGTAATCTTTCTGGGATATCCAATATTCATGTCACCGACTATACACGGTGGGGCAATAGTGCGTCGGACCTCGATATCACGAGTCCTACGATAGCTAGAAATTTTTTAAAAAATTGCAAGTAAACTAGATAAAAAAGTCTATAACTGGAAATTATTTTCGAATATACAGGGCGAGCCAAGGCGAAATTTCAGGACCAAGTGCCAATTTGTCAATTTTGAAATGAGGCCATTTAGTGGGGCCATTTCTTCCAATCCATTGAAATGAGTAAATAGTATATAACCGGTCCTTTACTGTAATGTTTTTTTGTATATATTTTTGCTGTCTTCGTTATTCGACAAGCAATAAAACCTCAGTTTGCTATAAATTGTCGTGTACAAAGGAGCATTTATCACACTTAACGGTCGTTACAATTTGTATTGAATTTAAGATATTTGGAATTTTACAATAAGAATTTTAATAAAGCGGAACTTGTAGACATGACTTTTGTTTTGGGCGAGTCAGATAGAAATTGTTTACTTGCCAATAGAATTTATCACCAACGTTATCCTGAAAGAAAGATTCCTGATGTTAGCAGCTTCCAAAACCTTCTCGATAGATTTCTGGAAACTGGAAACGTCGAATATAAAAAAGTGAAAGAATAAAACGTGTTGTGAACGAAGAAAATGAGTTTTCTGTGGTGCTGGCAACGGTTGAGAATTCCGCAATTAGCCCTGTGGAAGTACTTACAAAAAATGTTTATTTTTCATTTCTACATCACATCGTCGAAAAATATACAGGGTGTTCCATTTGAAAAAATTGAGAAAATTCAATTTAAAATGTTCTTAATTGAAAAATAATTTTTGGCCACCCTGTACATTTTTAGGGCATGATAATGATTCAAAAACATTAATTAGATGTCTCGTAACTGGTATTCACATAAGTTTTTCTTAAAACCCATAATTGTGACTGTGGTGATTTTTTAAATATCCATCTGCAGACTGCATTATTTCAACAAAAAAATTCATTACATCCAAGTGATTGGGAGATATCAATGCTAATACAGGACTAAATAGAGCCTAGAAAAAGGCTTCAAAAAATGTACTGATATACATAGCATTCCATTTAATAAATAGGCACTTGGTTCTGTAATTTCGTCTTGGCTCGCCTTGTATGTTCGAAAATAATTTCCAGTTATATACTTTTTTATCTAGTGTACTTGCAATTTTATCATAGAACTCGAGATATCGAGGTTAGACGCACTATTGCCCCACTCTGTATAGTTATAATCGCATTTTTCTAACTTCTTCGGGTAAAGATTAAATGCTCTATTAAAATCATTTACATTTGTATTCGTGATGTGCCCTGTATATTTGAGTGGCAATAGAAATAGTGTTCAAATGGTGTATTTTTATCGTTTTCACATTACTAATTTATTACCATTACCATTACCATTTATTTAATATTTTATTTACATTTTCCTGGATTTGTATTGTCTATGTGGCTCCCTTATAAATATGATTTTTAGTGATGCATAGTCTACTTAATATGTTCAACCCTTACTCAGTCTATTACTACCAGAGGCAAAAGTGCCACATTTTTCAAATTTTGTAAGATAAATTTTATTAGTTCACAAAAAAGATGAGGTGGAAGAAAGTAATTGTTTTCCAGCCAAAATGTTTCTTAGTGTAACAATATAAAATCTATATTAAGATTACTCCCGTAATAACTACCCAATTAAGTGTAATTGAGATACATTTGTTGTGCTAATTTCGTAATGTCAATTAGTGGTAGGTGTATCAATTATACGTTTAGTCATCACAGGCTAATTTTTTGCTATCACATACAGGATTCAAATGGTAATGGTGTGACGTGAAATATTTTCACGCATTTGTAGTTTTGCTTTTGTAAGTTTAAGTTAACTATTAATAGTATGAACTCGAAGTTTATTGCAGTTTAAATTTGACTGAGTTGGGTACAACAAGTGCGTGAAATGCTTGAAAAACAGACTGAATGGAACTGGAAGGATTAAAAAAATTAAACGTACGTAATTCTTACCGCATTAAATATGTTTATCCTGCTTAAACGTAGTAAAATGAGAATCATAATTTATTTGTTAATTATGGTTATTTGACCAAATTAAATAATTGAGTATGGCATGTATGTGACTTTTGTATACTTCTTGTCGGGAAAAAATGGACCTCTGACAACAACCAAAGTTTAGCAACAAAACTTATCTGTCTGTATGTATTTATATATAGATTGGTGCATACACTGTGTCCCAAATTAGGGGTGCATGCATTGCTATCTCTGTTATTATTAGATATAGAGAAACGGTTAAATGAGAACTTTTTTGAAGAATTTTGTGGCCGTTTCGATGCCGTTTTTAAATTTGGCCTAGCTATCTTCGTTTCCGAAATATTTTAAAAAAACTGAAAAGGTGCATTTTAAAAAATTTCCCGTGTCTGCCTAATTTGATGACTGGTGATATTTTAATAAGTACATTGTTAGGACACTTTTTTAAGGTGCTTTCGTTGATGTTACCAAAAAATTTCTACCGTAATTTGTTTCTTAGTTAATGCCACTAACTTTGTTTTTGTTATGGATGCCATATTGGATTTTTTGTATGTTCAACAGTGCTCTTAATTCCGCTTTCAATGATGTATCACAACGTCAGAAAAAAATTATTTACTGGTGTAAAGTATGAAAAAAATTAAATTTTCTAAGTAGGCTATGAAGAAAATTTATTTTAAATAAATTTATTATTTTATAATGAGTTATTGAATTGATTTGCACCGTCCAAATAAAAGAAAATAACGGTATTAATTTTTCTAATAGTAGATGCCATGTATCTTGTTACCATGACAATAGACAAAAGAATGTTTAATTGACACTTATTGTTGTCATAATTGCTGTTTTTCTTGTTACTAGTGCTTCACTGTGACCTACCTAATAACTAATTTTATGCGTTTTTTATTAAGTTTTTTTTTTGAATTTATTATGGCTTTGGGATATACAAACGAAGAAAAGTTGGATATGCTAGAGATTTATTTTAAATCAAATAGAAATACTGATGAGGTATCAAGAATTTATGAGGATAACTTTCCAGAACTTGTGCAACCGAATTAAAGGTATTTTAGGACTCTTGTTATTAATTTATTAAATTATGGACCGTTTAATGGAAAAAGAAATGATACTTATGAGATAGATAACGAAGAGCGAAATAACGTAGAATACGTAGAAGACAATGCTACAGCATCTGTAAGACAAATTTCAAATCAGATAAATGTTCCCAAATCAACTGTGCATAACATTTTAAAGAAAAATCATTATTACCTATACAACCCAACCATCGTTCAAGACATACAAGTAAATGACTATGTGATTGGTTTGTACAAAAATGTCTACAGAACCCAGACTTTCAATCAAAACTATTATGGGCAGACGAGATTAGATTCATTAATTGTGGTGTTGTTTTCAATAGACATAACACACAATACTGGAATATCCAGAACCCTCATATAATTAGCCAAAGAATGTTTCAAACCAAATTTGGATTCAATGTCTGGTGTGGCATCATAGGAAAACTTATTTAAATCGTTCATTGATAATAATTCATTATAAAAAAATATTCTCCAGGTAATCGCATTATTGGACCATTTATTTATAATGTTAATTTGAACGATGCAAATTATTTGCGAATGTTGCAAGAACAAATAATACTAGCTCTTAGACTTGCTGTAGAACATATTAACCAGATTTGGTTTCATCACGATGGTTGTCCGGCACATAATAGCGGCATAGTAACACAATTCTTAAGAGCAACTTTTGATAATAAAATAATTGCAAATAATGCCAACGTTCTATGGCCAGCCAGGTTTTCTGATCTCACTCCGTTGGACTATTTTCTTTGGGAGCCTACAAAAATTAAGTTTATTCATTTGAGCCACCAGAAAATATTCAAATTTTAGAAGAACATCTAAGAAATACTTTGGCTGCTGTTAACAGAATTACTTTAAGGAGAGCATGTAGTTCAATATTAAAGCGATATAAAAAGTGAATTAATGAACAAGGACGACATATTGAATAATTTCTTTAAGTTTTTAATTAATTTGTTACAATTTTAAGTTGAAGCTAATAAAGTCGGATTATTTTAAAATAAATTTTCTTCATAACTTACTTTGAAAACTTAATTTTTTCATATTTTACATCAGTAAATATTTTTTTTCTGACATTGTGATACATCATTGAAAGGGGAATTTAGAGCACTATTGAACATACAAAAAATCCAATATGGCGTCCATAAGAAAAACAAAGTTAGTGGCATTAACTGAGGAACAAATGACGGTAGAAATTTTTTGATAACGTCAACGAAAACACCTTAAAAAAGTGTCCTAATAATGTACCTATCAAAATATCGGCAGTCATCAAATTAGGCAGATACGGGAAGTTTTTTAAAATGCACCTTTTCAGTTTTTTGAAAATATTTCGGAAACGAAGATAACTAGGTCAAATTTAAAAACAGCATCGAAACAGTTACAAAATTCTCCAAAAAAGTCCCCATTTAACCGTTTCTCTATCTCTAATAATAACAGAGATAACAATGGATGCACCCCCAATTTGGGATACAGTGTATGTATATCGCTTTTGACATACTTGTACATCTTTGATGGAATTATGTTACATTTTTTAAAAATTGTTTACGAGAAAAAATATTGAAAATTACGTTATTTCTTTTAACTATCGATACGCAAGGAATATATACTGTGTAGGTTAATACCCAAACATATTGTGAAAAGAAAATAGAAGGTATTCAAGAGGGTGTAACAGGATCATGGTATCCCCCCTTTTAAAGATAATTGATTGAAATTTAGGATATACTAACTACATACATAATAAGCAGCATTTTTTTACATACATTTTTTTTAATTTCCGGTTTCGCCGGAAGTGACACCAACTTTCGATTTTTAAATAGAACACCCTGTATATTATTGCATTTTTGAATCCTGCATAATTTTCTGAATCCAACGGTGCCAAATAAGTGACATTTTAAACATCATTTTTTTTATAATATAATTTTTAGTTTTTGATTTAAGTGTGCCATGACGGTTCCGATTTATTCTAAATGACCCGTGTAATGCTACAAAAATCGAAATCCCGTTAAAAACACTAAATTACGTGATTTATGAGCAAATGAAATTCACCAAAATTGTTTTTGGGGCAAAACTCAATTTTTTTAAATTGAACCATATCAGTACCGTGGTACCATTTATTAGTACTATTAATAAAGGATTTATTCATATGTCGTATTAAAATGTGCGATAATTACCAATAAAATTACAGCTAAAATAAAATAAGACAATACAATTTTATTCTAATTACCTTGTTACATATAAGGTGGTTTTGGAATGCAAAAAATTAACACAAAACATTACAACAGTTGTTTAAAATGCTGTCCATTAACGTCAATGCACTTCTGAACTCGCATAGCTGTTTCTCGAAGAACGTTCGCCAATCGCTGGGCCGTTATGCTTTTAATTGCTCGGCTTACTCGTAGCTCCAGATCTTCACGGGTTGTAACGGCGGTTGCATAGACAATATTTTATAAATGACCCCAAACAAAGAAATCAAGGGGCGTTAAATCAGGTGATCTTGAAGGTCACCTCACAGGACAAATCGTTGAAATTATGTTTTCTCCGAATCTCCTTTGAAGGTAATCAATTACTATCCTTGAATTATGGGGAGGAGCGCCATCTTGTTGGAAATACATTCCCTGTCCTAAATCTAAAGGTAGCTCATCTAAAATGTCCTAAATCTCATTTTGCAGGAATCTCAAGTATCTGGCACCAGTCAGAGGTCCTTCAAATAGTATTGGACCAATAATTCTACTACCGATTATTCCAAGCCAAACACTGAAATCGAACTGCACTTGAAAATTACCCTCCCGTAATAAATTTGAATTTTCTTGTGACTAATATTTTGTATATTGTCGGTTAAATAATTCCAAATTTGTAAACCTATACTCGTCCGAAAATAAAATCGGTCCCAAAAAATAATTGTTTGGCTGCACATTATTATACAAAATCCAATTGCAATATTCCATCTTAGGTTCGTAATCACTTTCGTACAAATACTGGTGCAATTGGTATTTAAAAGATTTATAGTGGTATTTGTGTAAAATTCGGCTTACTGTTTGGTGACTGATATCCAGTTCAAACCCAACTTGCCTTAAATAAACAGTCTTATCAACTTCTATTCGAGCCAAAACATTAATTTCCGTTCCTTCGTCAATAATGAAGTTTTCTTCGGCTATCAGGATATCGTTGGGCATAAAGGTCGGTAGCCGCAACTGCATTTCTTTTACATTCCCCATAAATAATTAACAGGTCCACTTTTTTGAACACAATTAACAGCAATTTTAAACAATTTTTAAAGACACAATAAAAACACCGTTAAACCAACAAATATTTGACAAGCTAAATATTTCATTGTTTTCAAAGCCACCTTAGTTACTTCTTAACATTTAATTAGAACAAAATTGTATTTTCTTATCTTCTTTTAGCTGTAATTTTATTGGTAATTATCGCACATTTTAATATGACATGAATAAATTCCTTATTATAGTACTAATAAATGGTACCACGGGACCGATATGGTTCCAGTTGAAAAATTGAATTTTGGTGAATTTTATTTGCTCATAAATCACGTAGTTTAGTATTTCGATAGCGCACTTGTAGTATATCCTAAATTTCAATCAATTATCCTCAAAACTAAACTAGAAAAGGGGGTATACCATGATGCTGTTATATCCGGTATAGCATCGAAAAAAAATTGAAAAGTTGAGATGTTCTTTTTATATTTTTTATTTTATTTATTGCTACACTGCCCAACAGAGAAACTAATTACAGTTCAGGGATATAACAATTAAATGTATATAAATATATATGTATGTAAATATATGAATACAAAGCTTTAATACATACAATAATATAAATAATGCTACTTATTTACTATCGCTAGTAAACACTTCCAAGAATAGATTCAAATAATTGCAACAAGAATTTTCAGTAACCATTACTTTATTTAATACTTAATTATAATAATTAATCGTTATCATAACACACTAAGTACAACTCTAGACACTAATATAATTCACAACGTATTACTGTTCTTATTCTATCTGTTCACTGATTTGTCTAATATCTATGTGCGTTGGATCCGCCTCTTAGATATCCGTGGCGACCGTACTCGAATTTTCTATTTCATTCCAGACTATTTGGACAACGTTTCGGTTTTTCGGGTTAACCATTTTCGAACAATCTCTATCTTTCGGGTTCTGTGGTAATAATTGTTCGCAAATTATCACAGAGATGGCGCCGTCTTACCGGTAGCCAAACTAGACAGGCTTCATTTCACCCTGCTATGGGGATTAATTAAATCTCTCTCCCTTAGAGGGCGGCACATAACAATAATATATAATTCAAAACAATAATAAAAAGAAAAAAAGAATATTTACTTAGTTATAGTCGTAGTAACAAAATACATTTCTATTATTTAAAATTGTTTGCTTTTTTTTTTTATACATCTATTTAACGTCGGCCTATTTCCGCTACTGAGGCCTAACACCGACGCCTGTAGACGAGCTACCCCCAACCAGGAATTTTGCCGAACCTCTTCCCTTAAGAAGAGTAGGGATCTTTTACTTGCCTAACATTTAATAGACAAGGGACCGACGGCTTTACATCCCCTCCGAAGGATGGTATATCTCCTATACAACCCTCGCCTAAGGTTGTATAGCTTCCGCGCATACACTGATATACAAGCCGCTGGAAGATGGGTGAGGCGAGGACGTGGTCTTCGTTGGAACGGTCACCAATCCAACTACTAACCACGCCTAACGTTGCTTTACATCGCATATCGAAATATGTACATAGTAAAGATGCACCCACGCTCGCCCTCGAATTGTTTGCTTAATATCCTTAATTTTACAATTGAATATGTCAATGTTACAGGGTAGACAGTGAATATTAGAACACATTACATGCAGCGGAGAGTGAGTATATTTGTTCGAGGTATGCTTAAGTAAAATAATTATTATATGATCTGGTCTTGAAAGTTGCTAAATGAAACCTAATTATTTCTAGAATTTGGGGCGAATCAAACTTGGAATTGATAAGTTTGTGTAAAAATAACGAGAAACTAAATAATCTACAGATATTTAAGTCAGGTACACGAAATTTAGAGACCAATTCCTCATGAGGAAAACCCATAAGAGGATAAATACCTTCTTCTCGAAAATACAAATATTTTAGAAAGCGCCTTTGAGTACTTTCAATGTAGTTTTTGAGTATTAGGCAAGCGGGATTCCAGACATGATCATTAAATGTGAGTTTAGTGACAAAAGTAACGCCAAGGTCCTTCAGTTTGTCGTGTCTCTGTATTTTCGTACTATTGATAACATATTCGTTTAATGAAAGATTATGTTTCCTGCTAAAATTCATTGTGTAGCATTTGTTTATATTTAGGGGTAGCTCATTTTTGTCACGCCATGAGTGAAGGTTAACTGAGTCATTTTGTAATCTCTTGGTGTCGTCCTAGCTATAATACTAGTAAAAATGTTCCACAACAATGAATTGCAATTAAGTTGGGAGACGGTATCGTTTACAAATATGTTAAAAAGTAAAGGCCCAAGCGCCGAACCTTGAGGTACGCCAGATTTTGCATGAATTACGTTGGACTTAAAGCCTCTATAGAGGACAAATTGATGTCTTTCAATTAGATATGATTTAAAAAATGCAATCAATTTGGCAACAAAACCAAAGAAACTTAGTTTTTTAAGCAAAATGTCATGGTTTAGACGATCAAACGCTCTAAAAAAATCTATGTATACGATATCAACTTGTCCTCCTTCAGCGATGTAGTGCATTAAATAAAATAGGCTGGTGGAAGTATAACGGCCTGGCATAAGTCCGTGTTAATTTGTGATTTAACTTGAAAAAATACAGATTCATGAAGTAATATTTCGAATGCCTTACTAAAATTACATAAAATTACGATGGGCCTAAAATTACTCACTTCTTGTTTCTCATTCTTTTTGTAGAACGGACAGATTTTAAAAGTCTTCTATACTCAGGTGCGGATCTAAATTGAGAGAAACGTACAAATAGAATACGTTAAAAATGAGACAAAAGCCTTATTAAAACAATTTTTAGGAAGAATAACATATGTATTTTTATTATGCTTCACAATATAAATTTTTTTCTTATTAAACAAATTAAAAAAAAAGTTTACCATATAGTACCATACCTACACAAAACATAAACTAATACTTAAGAAACAAAAACATAGATTATAAAATAATTATAGGTGTTATAACAAATTAATTTCAATAGGTGTACCTACCTGCCTAAGCATAAGTTAAAGGACAATTCTATTCTCCGCATCTTTTTGTTTGTAAATTTAATGTCATCAAATGCTGCTCGGTGAATGTGCATCACAGCCAATATATTTAAACGATCTTTAGATATTCTAGATCTAATCCACATTTTTAATCGTCTTAAAGTCGAAAAACCTTGTTTCTGAACTAGCAACGCTTATAGGTAGCGAAAATACAAATAATTTTAAAAAATTCTCCCTTAAATTTGTCCAAAACTATTTTTGGATCTTCTTTTCCAAAAGTAACTGTGTACGTATCTGTTAGCATCTTCCCAGTATCTTCTCAGCTTTCATCTCAGCATCTGTTGGCAAACAAATATTTAAGCTAAATAGATTGAATATTTCCACTGGAAATCTGCTTTCTAGATCATTTATAACATAATAGCAGTGGGATAAATAGGGAAATTCTGTAATAGTCTTTAGGAGAATTTGAGGATAAGTTAGGGTTGGGTCGATTTATCATTTTGTTGGTAAGTCTAGGTAGAGTTATTTCAACATTAAGTTATTTCAACACATTTTGAGTTTCCGTCAATATAGCATTGAAACACTTCGATGCAGCTTCTCTTTTATTTTTAAGGGCTGAAAAAGTACAAGATATTGCGTTCTCTGTTTATGGTATGTGAGCTTACGAGGTTTTTGTGTATCGCGACGTAAATAAACAATTTTTTTAGGATACCCGATTAGTCGTTTAAAACTATATGTGCGACGCCCGGCGTCGGAAAAATCGGTCATTTTAATGTTGATTTTTTATTTTTTTGCAATCTAGGGGGGCCATGGCCCCTCCCTGGATCCGCGCCTGTCCGTACTTCTCGAAATGTGGAAGTTTAAATTGATAGGTTAAATATGATAGGCAAAGGAAGAGCAAGTATAGTTGCACAATCTTTTATTAATAATGTAGGAATGCCGTCTGGACCAGTAGTAAGCTTCGGTGTGTAAAAAGCTTTGTAAAAAGTCTTGGAATCCTTGGCAACAACTAGATGTAGAGTAATTCACAAAAGATTTTTTAGGTCGAAGTGAAGAAGCTATAGGAAAGCTTTCCGATTATTCTCAAAATACTAATTATGGCCAATTAAAATTTTATTATAAACGAATTATACTAGGAGCTATATATCAGTTCCAACGTAAAGCAAGTCTTTAAATTATTAAATTTAAGCATAATTTTAAGGTTCACTATATATATTTGTAATTTTGAAAGTTAGCGACATAGGTATCATAAATTAGTTTTTTTCATGATGCAAGCCGATATATTGTACGTACTTACATTAAAATCATTCTCAATGTTACCCTCCATTTAGGAACATCGCACCACGCTGGTGCTGCTTTAAACCATTTCATTTTACGGCAATAATTGCTGTTAGGAACACTTAAAAACTTATTTTGTGGTTTATCCATATCTCGTAACTGTTTCTTAAGTGTGTATAATATGTTATATAGGGAAGCCCCTATAGTGCGTCAAAGTCCAATATCGGCCTTATTAGAAGGCTTTGGAAAATAATTTTTTTTATGAAAGTGGTATAGTGTCAAAACACGCACATTTTAAAAATATTTTGAAACATATAGGGTGACTTGCTAGAGCATAAAATTGCCTTTCCAACAAACTCCAATTTCTGGTTTTTGACGTGGCGTTCCCGAGTTATTCGAAAAAATATAAAAATTTTGATCGGAACAAGGTTTAAGAAATTAATTCGATGTGTGTGTGTATTACTATTAATTAAGAAGATTCATTTTGCAATTATGTAGACAAGGAATTGTGACGCGTTTTTCTCCACCTCGCACGTTGACGTGGAGAAAAGGACGCGACCATACCCTTTGGCACACGAGCTCCGGAAACAAGTTTTCGGTTTGCTCGGGCGCCAGTCCTAGTTTAAATGATAGGACGCACTACCCTCAAGCCGAATACGCGAGGCTGAGTAGCTCAAGTGGAGAAAGTTTTAATCCGGAGGGTCAATGTAGAATGGGAAAATTAGACGTTCACACACAAACAGTCAAACTCAGAGTTTTTCAATAAAATTAGTATATTACAGTAAATCTAAATGTACAGTTCTAAATATTTATTATGAAAAATCTATAATTTATCAAATACGGGAGGAGCACGCGTAGCAACGCAAAACCCCAATAGTACCAGATGACTCAGGTGATCAGATTAGCAGGCTGCAACACACAGAATATACGGTTAGCATAAAAACTACAGTGAAACAGTTTATCAAGTACTTGCTAGTACATCAGTTTACCTACTCCTCTGTGGATTTACTTACTCCCTGTGCTCACGGTCGGGCACGTCTGCTTCGGTGGAGCGATCGTAGTGGAATCCCTTCTGCAGAGCTTCTCAGATCCTTTTCTGAAAATAAAAATAACTTACTATAGGAGTGGGAGTAGACGCCTGATGGATGCGCTGCTGGTCGACTGGACTTGGCCAAAATCCTACAGCTCGAATATGACAGATGGCACCTGGGTTCGCTTCTCGGAGTGGACACGTCTGATCCCGATGAGTCGCCTGGGCTGACTGGCTCCACAGGTCCTCTTCTAGCAGCGAAACCTCTTACCATGGGAGTGGGAGTAGGCGCTAGACGGATGCGCTACTGTTCGGTGACGTTAAACGGGCTTAACAAAATATTTTGAAATATTTTTTGGATTCGATTACAGATTTTCGAATTTAGAACAATTAACGGTACCTATAGGTTTTAACATCTTCGGAGCGAACACGTCTGCTTGATTTGAGTCGAACTGCATAACTAACTGCTCGGTATGAATTTAATTACTTCCTTCAAATATGAAGGAGTAGGAGAAACAGTGGAAAACAGATGCGCGATGGATCACGGTGACGTCAGACGAACTTGACAAAATATTTGAAATAACACGAACGGACTTAGAGAAAAATTAACATACCTTAATTTGTGGACTTGCGATATTTTCGTTACAGCACCGGAACACGCAGCAGACACGCGTACCTTGTAGGGCGGCAGCCAGAAAACCAACTGCGGAATAATTTAAATTATTTCCATGTACTGAAAAAGTGACGTCGCACGGGTGACGTCAAATGGGCTTGTAAAATATTTTCGGACGATAATGCCACGACGGACTTGTGGACTTAGCAAATTTACCTTACTCCGGTATCACGACGAGTTCTGCACATCTAACCTGGTCAGTCGCTGGGAAGGCACTGACTCGTGCGTGGTTTGGCTTGTCTGAAATATAGACACTCTTCTCGTCTCTTCCCCACTCGAGTGCATCCGTACTTTACAATCTGGTCTACTTACGCGGTGTTTCTAGAGATTAATTAATTTTAAACTAATTAGCCCATGGCGGTACAGTATATTTACAGAAATAAATATAACAGAACAGTAATTATAAAATATTTTCAAGAAAATAATGATATTTTATACAAATTTCGGTAACGAGAAATACTTCATTACAGCGGTATTTATTAATTACTTTTCAATTAATTCATTGTCAGCGGTATAATGCGTACATGATAGTAATAATAAAAAATATATATAACAGAACAGTAACTATAAAATATTTTCAAGAAAATAATGATATTTTATACAAATTTCGTTAACGAACAACAGAATGTACTACAACGACACAACCACCAAATATTGATTATAATTATACAGGGTCTATTTTATACTAGCACTAATTCAGGATACTTCAAAGTGATTTTTTTCAAATGGAACACTCTGTATATTATTGTATTTTTGCATTGGCACGTTAATTCTCTACGATTTTTGTGAATAATGTCCTATTCCTAAAATCGATATTTCCAGAGATATTTTTACTTTTTCATTAAAAACCGTTAAATTATAACTCTTTTCATTTCGAACTGATCTAGTAGCCATGATTTTGACATAAAATAAGAATAATTAAAAGTTAACTTATTGACGTTTAATTATTAATTATTGTGATAAAGCATTTATACTTATTTTAAGTTATATAATTAAGATGTACCAAATAGTCCAAGAATCCTCGTGTCGGTCGTCACATGCCTACATTGCACTGATGAGAGCCAACAGCTCGAAACAGCTGCCTGCAAGTGGCGTGGTATGACTGGCGCGAGAGCTCTTTACGTAGGATCAGTGTCTTTCGTCTGGTGTTTGTTGCAATTGAAGCATTAGCGTTATGTTGGTAATATGCAATTATTACACTTAACACTTAAAAAATCATTTGAGAGGTTGATAGAATGATTTGACAATACGGAGAAAGTGGAATATGAGAAAAAGGAATGAACAAAAATGTAGTAACTGAGGAAAACAAAACAGTCATACTTTTGAGCGTGATGAAGATCCTCATCGTAGTAAGAGAAAACGTTATAAGCCGATCTTCAGTCCATCGAATTCTACAAAATAAAATCAAATGTCATCACTACTACGTTCGATTAATGCAGGAACTGACCGATAGGGATTATGAATACCGAATACAATTTTGTCAATGGGTAAAACAAAAAATAGGTCAACAAAGAAATTTTTTTTGACTTTGTTTTATTTGCCGATGAAGCAACGTTTCATAAAAATGGACATATCAATCGTCATAATTTTCATTATTACGGCACAACCAATCCTCACATCTCACGAACAAATAGCCAAATAAGATGGTCGTTGAATGTTTGGAGAGGGATTGTTGGGGATTATGTGATAGGACCACATTTTTTTGATGGACGTATGAACGGTTAAATTTATTTGGAATTTTTGCAAGACAGCTTGGAAGAACTATTGGAGGATGTCCCCAGAGATATTAAGGTGAGAATGTGGCACTTCCATGATCTGCACTATACTGCAGCTATTAAGGCAATAGTTAAGCCTCTTCCAAAAATAGCTAATCCCACAGAATTGAAAGATCTTAGGCCTATTAGTATTGTATCTACTATCTCCAAAAAATTATTAGAAAGACATATTCATAACCAAATTTTCCCTTATTTTAATGAAAATTATTTGACTTCTTCAACACAATCGGGTTTTCGAAAAAGTCATAGCACCTCCACCGCGCTTATAAAAGTAACTGATGACATTTCTCAAAACATAGACAACAATAAAGCCACTTCTCTCGTTCTACTTGATTTTAGTAAAGCTTTCGATACATTGAACCCATTAGTTTTGCTCTCTAAATTGCATTATTATGGCTTTTCTAATGATTGCATTAATTTTTTAAAATCTTATTTAACCAGAAGAGAACAGTGCTTTCACTATAAATAATAAGACTAATACATCTAAATTTGCTCTATTACATCAAGGTGTATCTCAAGGGTCGATTTTGGGACCTTTGTTATTTTTAATATATGTCGCAGACATGAATGACGAAGTTGAATATTCTAAAATGGTACAATATGCAGATAATTCTCAATTAATATTTGATATTTGCCCACATAATATAGTAACTGCACAAGATAATATTTCCTCAGATTTACAAAAAATAAAAAAAATTTCTTCAAAGCATAATTTAAAAATTAATGCATCTAAGTCAGTTATATTGATAACAGGCTCTAAATATTCCAGGGATAAATTATCTGATTTTGTTGTCAAAATTGATAATGATGAAATACCTAAATTAAAAGAAGTAAAAAATCTAGGCATAATTATGGATGACGCACTTACTTTTCAATCGCATATTTCTAATAAAATAAGACTAGCTTTTAGTCGCCTAAAAAGTTTGTACCCATATAAAACTTGCATATCCATCTAGTGTCAAATATTATCTGTGTAATAGTCTCGTTCTCTCAATTCTTGATTATGGCGATGTAGTATATAATAATTTCATTAGTGCCGCTTCATGTCGTCTAATTCAAACAATTCAGAACGCCTGCATGCGCTTTGCTTACAATATTCCCTTTCGGAATCACATTACTCCTTACCTAAATGAAAATCATATCTTAAATATGAAACGTAGGCGAATATCCCACACATATAGTCTTATTTATAATGTGATGACCACAGGTGAGCCTAGTTATCTGCGAAATAAGCTCTCAGTTTATAATCATTCCCTAAATACAATGCACGTGCAAGACTTTATGATACCTAAACACAAGACCTCTGCTTTTCAAAAGTCATTCACATATAATGCTAACCATATGTGGAACAAGTTAGACCCTGACATTAAAAAGTTATCAGCAAAATCATTTAACTATAAAATAAAAAGTATGTTGCATACCAATCAAAATCTTTAGTACCCTCCCTGCACGTACCTTTTAACATTTGTACAATATACGTAAATTCGAATATTCTTGATTGATCTCCACCACTGCAACGCATCGTAGCATATATTTTCTTTTTATATTTTCTTTTTATATTTTTCTATATATTTTAAATGTAAATAATTAAATTAAATCGTTTCCTTTATGTTTTGGGGCCATTGGAAGAACACCAGCTAGGTGAAATGGTACCTATTTACCCTTGTATATTGTCTATGGTAAATAAAGACATTATTATTATTCACGAACGTTTCAACGACGCTTTTCCAAATGTTTGGATAGGAAGAGGAGGATCCCATAGTTGGCCTACCAGAAGCCCTGATTTGGCCAGCATAGACTTCTTTTTGTGGGACTATATTAAGGAACAAGTGTACAATAAATATGGAAGAAAGAATAAGGCAGATCATTCGAAAATCGCCTACAGAAATGCATAGACGTACTGGGAGACCACTTTGAATAGTTCCTATAAACACTAGGTATTATTTATTTCATTAAATTAGGTTCAAAATAATTTTGAATTTTTAAAATAGTGTCGATTTTTGCATTACCTAATACCGTATTTTCTGTTCTTATTATTATGTCAACTTTTTTGTAATATTAAACGATTATTTATAAATTTTTAAGATAGACTCAAATGTGATTTAATTAAACTGTGAAAAAATACTACTGAAGCAGCCAAGACGCACACAGAAAAAAAAATTAATACTACTTTCAATTATTCTCACTTTATGTCAAAATCATGGCTATTAGATCGGTTCGAAATGAAAAGTATTATAATTTAACGGTTTTTAATGAAAACATAAAAATATTTCTGGAAAAAAACTATTTTAGGTATGATATTCTTCACAAAAATCGTAGAGAATTAACATACCAATTCAAAAATACAATAATATACAGAGTGTTCCATTTGAAATAAATGAGAAAATTCACTTAGAAATGTTCTGAATTAGCGCTGGTATAAAAAATACACCCTGTATAAATTTACGCTGAATTCATAAATGAAAAATATATAAGGTGTTCCATTTAACAAAAAATGACCTCAAAGATACTCCGCTGTAGCGAGTCACCCTGTATCTTTCAAAATATTTTTAAAATATGCGCCTTTTGACACTATACCACTTCCATAAAATAATAATTTTCCAAAGTCTTCTAATAATATGGGACACCCTGTATTTACGGAAATACCGCCTCTGAAATTTACAGTTGTCAACCAGAGGAATTGTTTACATACATCCTAATCCAAATTCTGTTTGTATAATGAACGATTTTGCAGTGTTACCTTAAAGCCACTTTACAGTTTGCAATTTATTACCGGCAATTTTTTGCCGGCAATAAATACTCTTGCGAGTTTGCGCACTACTACGTGTTTTGATCAGCTGTGGCAATGTTCCTTGCATTGCAGAAATTAGAACCTGTCCTATTTTTATTGTATTGCGGTTGCAATTCTGGTGATATTTTTGGTGATTTTTATGTTGCCAACGTTATAGAAATCAGAAAATTGACACAAGTGACAGAAGTTGGTGCTTTTACTGCAGAACAGGCTATTAATATACTTGCTGCTGCTGCTACTTTTGCTGTTTTATTAAAGATCAACATTGCAAAATCACAACACCAGATAACCTAAATATTCTTCCTAACATTCTTCAAACCTAACATCAGTTTCTGTCTGTTAAGATGGTATATCTGCTTATTTCAAAGGTATATTTTATAACAATTGCCACTTTATTCCGTGGAATTGCTAAGTGTAAAGTCAAATCACAAGAAACATTGCCAGCAATAAAAATTGTCGGCAATAAAAATTATATTGTAAAATTAAATGTAAAGTGTGTTGTAATATGTCATGTCCTTGAAAGAAACTGTGTAACTTTCACACTAATATTGTCTCTCAGTCGTATATACGAACCTAGTATGAATATGAAAAACGAATAATTAAGATTTGTTGCAGCTAGGATGAAATGTGTGGAATGTACTTATATTTGCTCTAGGGTTATTAAATTTTTTTTTATGACAGAAATATTAGCTATACACCGTAAGTACTTTCAATTTAAAAAAAAAAGTGCAAGCACCGTATTATCCTTTGGAATTTTGGCGAATGCGCTAGTTATAATATAAAGACAAATTCACATTTCAGATGGTTATGGTAGGCTGCGAGTACCTATTTGATAAACACTGTACGAATATGGTACAAGTTTTACGCGGTGCGACTGAGAATAAGTTAAGGTAATATATTTTTTATCGTTTGAATATGCTTTCATAGTCTTCAACGCTACTGTCACCCCTTTCGTAATCTAGAATATTATTTATATAAGCAACCGTTGAATCAAATTATGTATTGCTTTAATCGATGACAAAAATAAAACTGAAGTGCAAACAATCTTTCAATATATACAGGAAAAGCTTTTATCGTTTCTATCTTCACAAATTTTAATACAACCGTCTGTTTTTATGTTTTAAATAAAATCAAATATTTAATGGCGTACGATCATCACTTTATATCTTTCAACATAAAATATAACGTATAAAAAAGAGTTTACGTTTGTTTTTATAACTGCCATAACAATGTGAAGTAGATGAAACTGTGGACCGTGCTATTAAAGACGATACTTTATCTGATCGCATTATTTGCCGCCTATATGAAAAGAACGCTAGCTGAGAATAAATCTAGTCCTGTCATTTTTGTTTTCCGGGGGACATATGACACATTATTAAGGATTTTGACCCATTTGAAAATTTTAAATGACAAGAGCGAGTTGTGGCACATGGTTTTAAAGCTTAATACACCTTTTATCAAAGTAAGCTTCACTTTTTAAATTTGAACCAGGAGTCTAATGAAATTCGAGAATTGAATAAATTGGATATTACTAATGTCACATTTTATTAAATGTTGGAAATATCCGCCATTCACCTCCATACAATAATAAAACACATTCCACGTTTTACCAGACGTTATGAAGAATATATGGCGTGATTTGGCGGCATTCATTAGTGATAAGGTCCTGTAACACTTTCAGAAAATAGGACTGAATTGCATAAATTTTGCTGTTTGAATGCCCCCATAGGAAAATATCAAGGTGTAGTTAGATGCATGATCAGATCCGACGACTTGCAGTAGTAAGAGCTGTAGGCCCATTGTACGTACATTCATGACATATGCGATTGCCTATAAAACCTATGTTTTCCACAAATGATACCATTTTACTCCAGGGTAGATCAGAGAGCTCTTGCAGCTTTAGAAATTGTCTTTCATAAAATCTATATCTTGCCGCTCCTAGTGGTGCGCAGTTGAATAGGATAGGAGTGATGGCTTCATTATTTACTCCACGCATCCGACGAATCGGATCTTCGTTCACCTTCTTTAAGTGTAGGTGTTTGTTCAGATGAGACTGTCCTGTTAACAGACCTACGTTCTCTATCGAACCCAAGCAGACATTTTGGGATAGAGTTACATGAGGGAACCTTTACATGAAGCCTTGTTTGCCTCAGTCCTGAGCCCAAAAGTTCTTAAACTATTATGTGTTCCAGTTAGCTTTGTATCTCTAATTGAAACAGATTTATTGGCAGATCAAACGTTAGCTGAAGGAAAGGGAAATGAGTTTTTCTCCCTTTTTTGCTTCCAGTTCCACTTCGATGTACAAAGGCGTGTTAATGTCGTTCCTAGATAGGTTAGTCTTCTAAATGGCATAGGAGAACTTTGATTGTGTAGCACTTGGAAACACCACCACGTCAGGGCGTCATATTTTATGAGGTGTTTGAACATTACAGTATACATATATTGTAAAGAGTGGAATTTTTCACTTTGGACCGAAGATGAATTTGCATATCCATAGAGATGTGCAGGTTTTTCACGTGGTTACTCTGTTTATTGCTGATTATTTCACAAAACTGCAAACCTCAGTTAATGACGTCTGCGTTCAGTTCTGGGATCAGAGGAATTTATATGGATGACATTGGTGATGTTTTAAAATCAATGGATAGTAATACGTGGCACACCGTGAAGAATTAAATCCTAAGTGGTCATGTGGATATACACTGCCGTCATAAGACCAATTATAAACTATGGAGCTGTGGCCTAGTGGCTTAAGAGCAAAGAGACTACAGCTAAAGTAAACCTCAGCCAAGTGCAGAGAGTTGCCTACCTAACTATAACCGGAGCTATGCGAACAACACCAACGAGAGCCATGGAGGTGATGTTGTGTCTGCCATCACTAGATATATATCTAGGAGAACTGACAACAATGATACGCCTCAAATCCGTTGGCATACAACCAAAGTTAGGCTGTTGAAAGGTCACAGAAGTCGCCTGTGGAATGAGGCTGCAGAGAGTCGCCTCTTCTACAGGCGTTGCAAATATGGTATTTCTCCTCGGTTTGTCTTCGATAACCTTTACATAATAGTGAGAACGAGGCTGCTGGTGAAGGTCTGATCAAAGAAGGGCGGGGCAGAATGTGGAATATACTCCAGAAGTCTGCAAATCCAATATAAATGGAATATGGATGTGCGAGCCAGCGTAGTAGTACAAACGGAACTGGCGGCCATAACCATAACTGTAAAAGACTTTGTCGGTAGACAAACTACGGGCAAAACAATCAGGATCTACACATATTTTAGACAATCACTACTAGCCCTGAGAAACTTCTCTATAAAATTACCATATATATCACCGAGCACTTGTGGGTGCCCCCAGTATGAACAACATATCGGTATGCTGGGTGAGGACATGTACAGTGTAGCGGCAACAAAGTAGCCGACAGAGTGGTCAAGAAGGCAATAAGGCTTAAATATTTTTGGACCAGGCTCAACCAGTCTGTTACCGATTACGGCGATAATATAAGTAATTAAAGAGAACACTGACAACTGAATTTAAGAAGCTATGGGATGAAACAAACAGCTGTCCGCTTGCTAGGAACTACTAAAGTATCCCAAAAACTGTACAGCAATGGGTTACCTGGCAAAATACAGAAGGAACTTACGTTTTATATCGGAAATCCAGACTGGATACTGTCCATTCAGGAAACATCTACACAGTATGAGATTAAGCGAAACATCTCTCTGCAGAGGTTGTAAACAAGAAGATGAAACAGTCCAACATGTATTCTGTGACTGTTCTGCCGCCTCATCAATCAGAAAATCAACTTTGGAAGAATGTTGGCCTACTTTGGCCGTTGCAAGGAAGATGCCCCTAGGCAGCCTAGGCCTAGGCGAGGATCTGTCTAGAGGGAGGAAGTACAAGGGACCCAATGGGGCCTAAGTGCTAATATTTTCTTTGACCACCCTCCCAACTAATTTAAATTCCAATACGCGGCACACCCGTTACAGCCGAAATTATTAGTGTATGTAATAACTAACCATATACGGGAGGAATTTTCAGGGGATCTACTCTGATGATCGGACCGGTTCCGGCCGGGATACGGTTTTCCCCTTAGGCCACTAAAGCAGAATAAAAATTGGGGTGTTTGATTCATTATTTATCCTATCTTTTTTGCTTGCGACATGCGCAAAGTTTTCTCATTTTTTGTATCACCGCAATTTTATAGTTATTAAAGAAAAGAGGAAAATACAAACATTATGAGATGTAACCTATTCTTATCGAGAGAACTGTATGGCCTTAGTCCATGCTTATGAGACAAATAGAAATTCAAAAAAACCCTGCTTATGAAGGAGTCAACAGTATTGAGGCAAGGAAAATATAAAATTGAAAGCATTAAAGAAATTAGTGGCTCACACAAAGGAAGGGTGGTGATAAGGCCCAAGATAGGTGCATATTGATTGATATTTTTCATTTTTATTTGTGAGTTTAGGAGAATTACTCTTAACGTTTATAAAAACATAACTTTTAATACGAAACACGCTTTACTTATACTTTTAATTGATCCTTCCATGTGGTGTAAATAATATAAAAAATTCAAAAACCTTTAAAAAAATCAAATCCAAACAAATGAAATAATCGATTATAGTAGTTGTCATAAGTTTCTAAATGTACCTTTACTTAACATTATGAATAATAAGTGTGAATTGTGATCTACTTTTCATGAGTACACTCTTATTATAACTCAGGAATTAGAAACCGGATTAATTCCAAATTTGGGTGGTAAGCGTATGCTCAAATTGTGATTGTTTTAACGTGATCAACTTTGATATTGCTCATTGGCGTGCGACCCTATTTGGAAAGAATTAGGACATTTTAAAAAATATAGTGATTTTTTTACAAACATGTTAAATTTTCGATTCGTATCCAGTACCATCAAAAACATCTTTACATCAAATATTAAATAATAAATATTAAAAACAACCACGAAGATCTCCAAGCATATTTATAAAAAGTTTTTAAAGTAAATAGGTACTTATTTTTACTAAATCTGATAAAAGATGATGGAAAAAATAAACAAAAATTACTGTTTATTCGAATCTCAGAAATCCAGTGAGATATTTCGTGCATTGTCATTCTGTAGATACATCATCTACCTGTTTGAGGGACTGTACCGAAGAAATTGTTATAGGGTATTTTACACTTTAAAGACAAAATAATGATATTCTTCATTCTCAAGTTTACAAAACAGACGGTCCGGGTTGAAAACCGGGTCACAGCAAGTCGATGAGATACAGTGGATGAGCGGATCTGCTCGTGTCAAAAGTCTTTCGAAAGAGATGTAAAACTGTGGGTTCCGTCTACAATGTGAGCACGTTAAAGATCCCTACCCCACGACGAACTGTGGGGGTTCGGCAAAATTTCCAGGTTGGGGGTCCCTGTGCCTACACAGACATTGATGAGCATATCCCCTGGCGTCGGTGATTGACCTTGGGAGCGGAAATAGGTCGACGTTAAATAAATGATTTAAAAACAGTTCAAACGTGCTTTTAGAGGGCGGAATATTAAAACATAATATTTTTAGTCGCAAACTCCTCTATAAAATCCTTATTTTACTATAAGGAACATAACCAGACTGCAACCAACAGCTACTCCCCGGGCTATGTGCCCCGACGAGCGCTGAATTACAAGTTACAAGCCTGGCGCGTTAAATGTAATAATTGCATATTACTATCAAAACGCTAATACTTCGATTGCTAAGTCCAGTCAGGCTATTTATTTTTTGATTGAACAGACATTAGACGGCTAGACGGCGCCTGCTGACTATTTTACATGTCGCTATCCCAAAGATACCGAAATGTACTAAATAGTCAAGTGATCCTCGTGTCGGTCGTCACGTGCCTACCTTGTACTGACGAGAGCCAACAGCTCGAAACTGCAGTCTGCGAGTGGTGTGTGACGACTGGCACGAGAGCTCCTTTAAGTAGGATCAGTCTTTCGGCTGGTGTTTGTTGCAATCGAGGCATTAGCATTTTGATGGTAATATGCAATTATTACACTTAACGCGCCAGGCTTGTAACTTGTAATTCAGCGCTCGACGGGGCACATAGCCCGGAGAGTAGCTGTTGGTTGCAGTCTGGTTACGTTCCTTATAGTAAAATAAGAATTTTATAGAGGAGGTTGCGACTAAAAATATTATGTTTTAAAAAAAGTTCACAAAAAAATCTGGGGTTCTAGACCTTACCAATTCTTGCAGTTAGTCAGAATCAATAAAAAGAAACAATTCTAAAATACAATGTATTGCAGATACTATATTTACAGAGAGATAAATATGTAAAATACGGCACTATGCAATAAATTGTATAGGGATTTCAGCTGAAGAAAAGTGCTATTATTAATTTATAACAATAATTATACAAATAAGGCAAATTATAAGCAGCATAATGGGCACAAAAAATTAGTCAGCTTTTATACAATAGAAGTAACTACTCCTTTCGGCTCATTTCAGTTTTTACGAATATATTTTGGATTACGTAACGATGGACAAACTTTTAAACGTTTCATGAATGAGGTTCTCAAAGACTTACCTTATATTTTTGTAAACTTGGATGACATTTTAATCGCAAGTAAGAATCAGCAAGAACATTTATTACATTTGCGTACAGTTTTGAATCGCCTAGAAGCATATGGAATCAATATTAAACAAACAAAGTGCGTTTTTGGTAAGAATTTGTTAAATTTTCGATGAACGCATTAACATTATTGACGATTTTCCAAAACCTTCAATTCTTAAACAGCTTCAACGATTTATAGGAATGGTGAATTTCTGCCATCGTTGTATTCTTAGTTTTCCAGAAATTTTAATTCAATTCAATTAGCCCGAGATAAAATTAAAGTTATAGGTTCTTAGCCAGCGGACTGCACTAATAATTTTTTGAAGGCTAAACATGCTATAGTAAATGCAACAGTTTTGTCTCATCCTAATTACAATGAAGATGTAACATTTGTTTTATCTGTAGATTGCTCAACTGTATCTATGGGTGTTGTATTAGAACAAAAAATTGGAAATCTGACTACACCTTTAGCCTTTTTCTCTCGCAAATTAAATGATGCTCAGGAAAAGTATTCCCGCTTTCGACAAGGAATTGCTGAATTTTTCTAGTATATTTTAGAGGGTCGTGTATTTATTTGTTATACTGGTTCTTTTCGTTGATATACAGTGTGAAGGTTTTACTAAATATGGGCGAAAAATATCTGTCTGTCGGTCTGTCTGTAACTTTTTTTTGTGCGCACGTTTACTCTGGAACCGCTTATGATATTGACTTAAAATTTGGTACACTTATGTATTATAACGAGACCTGGAACTAGATTATATTTTGATCTAATTCTGTTGAAGGGTTTGGGGGTAAATGGGATAAATAAGGGTAAATAGGCAAAGCAAGCAGGTAAGAGTCCGTAAAATTGCAATTGAGGCATGTACGAAATGTCAAGATCTCAACATTTTTTTTTGCATCAGCCACCTCTCATCCTACTAAAAGTCTAGGATTGCTTTGAAACGTATAAGTATACATTTAATTGATGTGTGGCTACAAAACTGAGCTGGCAATTTTCACTGTCACAATGACCCCACTTCATCCTAATATAATTGATAATTATAATTATTGAGCAACCTTCAAGGTGCGTTTTTATTTTATTATGAATAATACGACAAATAGAGAGAGATATATACTTTTTTAATACTTCAATGTTAAGAGATGCATATTAGCACATACATTTGTCCCGCTCCCTAATGCACGCCTTTGGAATTCACGTATATCGCTGCAGGCTAAAATTTCGCGTCTTTAGAGTAAGCCGCTTTGCATTAAATCCAAACAATTTAGTAGACGCGTGGATTTGGCCTTCGCCTCATTAACAGTATTTTCCTGTGATGATTTTAATCTCGATTCTCCTTACACATAAAATTATTGTTCTGATATTCTGATAAATTGTTTTAGTAAAAGGGCAAGTTGCCCTTATATCACTCTTGGATTACAACGATGGGCAAAGAAGGGGGCGCAGAAGTGGATGTATATTTATCGAGTCCTGCAACTACTCCTGGGTCTGTGCTTGATGAGGAAAAGTTCCTAGTGCCATATTACGCCAGGTCTAAAAGAAAATGGTACGATATACGAAATGCACCTTTTGCTATTTTTACTGTTAGTATTTTGCAGGTAAGTGATAAGATATATATACATGAAAAAGTTTTCTTATCTTCTGGTAGTAATGTGTTAAATAAAATAAAACAATTTGAAGTTGAAATATGAGTTTACGTTAATATTACTATAGTCTAAGAATTTTATGTTGTGCTCGGAGGGTCTAACGTAGAAAGGGGTTAAAAATTCTCTTTTTGAAATAAAATTATTTATTTTTATCACATGAAATAAGAGGTTTAATTGAGGATAGAATGTATCAAGGCCGTGAATAAATAAATGCAAACACAAACTTGAATTTTTAATGTGAAAATGGATTTTTTTTCGAATTTATATACAAGTCATAAGATATTTATTTTTACCTCCCTAGTTTACCAAAGACGAAAATTTTAAAGCTGTTACCCAAAAAAATTATTAATTAAGGAAGAACGCGCATTGAACGAAAATAATATTTGAAACGTGACAATATAGCCATGGAAGAAAACCGTACTAAGTTATCTAAAGGTGCACAATTTTGGAAAATTTTCAAGGAGCCATCATTATTTATTCCTAAATTTTAATTGCCAAATTTGACATATAATAAACTTTTGAATTTTGTGAATAATATCTATCAGTTTCAAGGATGTTATACTGCAAGCAATATACCTAATTAAATGTAAAAAATTTGGCAGTCATCCTAAAATCGGGGAACTTCGCCAGCCCCATTTACTAAAAGTAAACCGCTGCAAAAAGTGTCTTTACCTTCCTTTAATATATTGAATATTTTTTTAGATTATCTTGTTCCTCTACTGAAAAATAAAATGAAAATTGTTGATTAACAGTTTTATTGTTGAAGAATTAATACAAAACTTCAAATAACAACAAAAATAAAGAATATTATATCCAGATATAAATAAATCCCTTAAAATGTAATAATTTTTTTTCTACTCACTTACGTAATTTGCCGTTTTCTGTACAGTCTGTAGAATGGATAAGTGGGCCATTTCAGTTAACTCAACGGATATATTTTATATACAATCTAGGATGGATTGAAATCGACCAATCACAGTTCGCGTATTAAGTACACAGGCAACTATTCGTTTTATAAATTCAAGTTAACGCGTAAGCTGTCAAAGTAATGTCAGTGTGTATTTGTGCTAATAATAATTAAAAATAAGTGATTCCAGTGAAGAATCAATAAATTGTACACCATCTAAAATTTTACTAAAATTATTATATACTTACAGACAAAATTTTAGAGATGTATGGCAATAGAGCAATTGTATGGGTGGGTTGAACCTACAACCTCTTGCATTCAAAACCTATATTCAACTGCTAGGCTACTGTCGCCTTTACAAAATGTTTTCATTTAGAGTATCATATTAAGCAGATGCTATGTTTGTATATCAAAATTTGATTAAAACTACTTATTTGTAGTTTTTTCTTAAATTGTTAATAGAAAAATATACTGTACAACTCGAGTGGATTATTCATATCGCACTCGAAAGATTGAGGCACTCCTCCTACAACGTCGTGCTCAAATTTCTTTATATATGGCTATTATATCAACTCTTGTTACACAAACTACTGTAGTCAGACATGTAGGCGGGTTTTGACCTACTTGAATAACAGGAGCTTCTAATGGGCCTCTCATAAAATGATCCAACAGGATCTTGGAGCCTAGCTGAATTTTAAACATAACCTGATATAACTTTTAGCTTATTTTCCATGGCCTCAAAATTTCCTTAGCACGTAACTGCAGTCAGATTCATTTCAAATTCATTCATTGATAATTCTTCAAATTAAATTTGAAATTGAAAATTTCCCGGCTTTTAGATGACTTCGTTGACTTATATCTTATTCTTCTGAACAAGATATAATCAAAATTATTCCTACAAAACTTATACCATAACAAAAAACAAAGAAAGTAAACAAGATAATAAAAACTATTTTGAAATTATTGCCTTCAAAATTTAATTTTAACATCATCTTTATCAGTTTTTATCGTTTGATCCACATAATGTTTTTCGAGATATTTTTAAATATTTTTGTGGGAAATTGTGCAATATAAAAAACTCCCTCTTATACCCTTTTCCATTTAGAATTATTGAATCTGGCTTGCGAATATCGTGCAAATATTTCAACATGATTCATAGCATGTTTTATCCAGGCTTTCTCTTCAACACCTGAATCTTATCGAGTGGATACATTCCCGTTACTTTGAAGTATTTTTTGATTACACTTTCCTCATGAAAGTTTAAGTTAAGTTTAAGCAATATAAGAAAAGTAACCTTGTTCAACACACTCTCCTACGAATTTTTCAGTTTATAATCGGTGATTATTTTCCCCCGTGAAACTTTTAAAGGCTTCAAACTTATATCGGGTAGACAATGAGTTACCAATATGAATCCCTCACCGGGTGGGATTTTTTTTTAATGCCTTGTTTATATTTACGTCCTGGCGGAGTTTAGCTACAGCTACTCTTCCACTGAGCTAGGACGGCAAAATGAGATGCCGTTCACCCATCCAAGTGACGGAGTCGACCAACGCTGCTTAACTTCTAGCTGATCATTTACCATTTACCATTTAAAAACTCTTTATTTATTATATGTACATTTCATTTTTTATATTTCAAATATGTCATTTATTCCATTTTACAATGATATTATTGTTGCCGACCCGTTACAAATTGAATATCAACGAAACGAATCGGAGGGCCGATATTGCCTTAGACAAATGAAATATAATATATAATTTATGCGGTTGGCCTACTTTTCATTACTGCTCAAGTAGTTTATCTGTGTTTTTTCCTGGAGGATTTTGATCGAAATTATTTATATTACTTGTTATATTATTTTATTAATCAATGCAGGAAACTTAAGTAAAGTGAAAACCTGCTTCAAATGGACTATTTACATGCTAAAAATTCACCGAGATTCTCTTAACTATATGATTTAAGGTTGAGTTATTTTGTGTAATCTAAATATTATTTCCAAATTATATTAAATGAATGATTTTGATGTTTAAAATGCTATGTTGATGCTTTTCTTATAGCATACAGGACTCTGCTAAAATATGCGTTTTAACTTAATTTTATCTCTCTTCGTACAAAGGTAGATTTTGGTAGATGTATTTGTGTGTATGTATGATATTGTGGTATGATCTTACGTCAGTCATGTGTGTGGTTAGTTGAGAATGTTTTATTTTAAATTTAAAAAATTGTTGGGCTGTCTCTGTTATGTAGTCACGTATCATTGGTATCTTGTTTTCCCTATGGAAGGTAGCGATGGGTGTATATCTATTCGATTCTGTGAGTACTCTAAGGAGGTGTCAGCGCTTAAATCGATGACGGTACCTCACTTCAATTTGTGACTCACACTACATACTTTTTGTTGGTATTGCCATCTAGTTTAAGGTTTTATCACAGAGATACGGAGAAAATATATTTTTTTAAATTTATTTCCATTTCATTTAAATTTTTAGTTAAAGAATATATATCTATAACCAATATTTTGTGCAGAAATTTTCCCCCTAGTTTTCTTTGCTTTTCCAGGAAAATAGTTGGAAAATGAAATTGTTAGTTACATAGTTTGCCATTTTTTTATTGTAAATATGAACCTTAACACAAAATTCTTAGATGAGTATAAATGGGAAGATTCAATTCAATTTTTAACCGCAAAATCACATAGCATTTAACTTTGTAACAGCATTTGTAATCTTGTCTTCTTCTTCTTCATCCTCATTTAGTGTATCGGTTAATTTATCTAGTTCTGGTTCATCTTCAAACTCATCTGATCAAAGTTTTCAATGTAGTGTAACGCCGCTACTTCGGTGTTGCAACTTGCACTATACAGGGTTACTGGTAATTCGATACATTCCTTTGGAGATGTGATGGGGCATGAGCTAAGGAATAAATCTAGCCCTAACATACATTATGCAAAACTCAATAGTTTTTGAGATCTTTCAATTTTTTTGTTTTTCTCAAAAAAGTAGATCTTAATGTCTTAAAAGTTAATTTCCGAAAAATTTACTTGACATTTTAAAATTTTCTTTTACTGGATTACTTGTCCAATATTATAGATATCCGTTTGGAATGAAAAATATCCGGAAACATTTCGATCATGTGAACATTTAAAATAAGAGAACTTAGAACTATCAAGGGTACATTAAACATTTGTACCTTGTTAGATAGCTATTGAAATAAGGCAGTTTTTATAATAATTTATACGCGTGTTACGTTAATGTTTTTTTGAAAAAACCTAATAGGTAAATTTCATAGCTGATTTAAAAAAAATTTTTTTAAAAGTTTTTATTTCAGATGTTCACATGATCGAAATGTTTCCAGATATTTTTCATTCCAAACGGATATCTATAATATTGGACAAGTAATCCAGTAAAAAAAAATGTCAAATAGATTTTTCGAAAATTAACTTTTAGGACATTAAGATCTACTTTTTGAGAAAAACAAAAAAATTAAATATCTCAAAAACTATTGAGTTTTGCATAATATATGTTAGGGCTAAATTTACTTCTTAGATCATGTCCCATCACATCTCCAAAGGAATGTATCGAATTACCAGTGACCCTGTATATCTAGTAAAAACGGGTTTTTACTCGAGCGCCAGTTTCTGTTTAAAGCGTAGAATCACCACTTTCTCTATTAACAATATAATAGAGGATAGAATAGATAGATAGAATCAGTGAAGACGGTTTATTACCAGGGGTCGAAACGTAGGCCGTCCTTCTCAAGAAATTAACAGCTGTAATGATTTTATTGTTTGTAACGTTTGTACTATTTCAGGACAATGCAAATTAGAGTAGAGACTTAAAATAAGGCACACAAAATAGTTTAATAATATATTGAAAATATTTGCAGTTCAAAGCAAAATCAAATTTACGATATTGTATGTATTGTAAGAAAATGTGCATAGATATATTTACAGGAAAGCAGCAAAATTATACGGAGAAGTTAGTGTTTCAAATGTATTAAAATTTTTAATTACCCAAGTTTAGGAAATATTCAAATTTTGGCAAGTTATAATTTTCCCCTTTTTTATTTCTCGAATTAAAATTTCTACTAATATTGTTAACCAGGTACTTGTACAAAGTGAAAGCAAGTAAGTACAAAATATAAAATAAAAGCAAATGACAAGCAAAGCAAAGAAATTTGGACTTACTTTATGACAGACAAATTATTATTAAAATTTTGAAATTTCTAGCAAAAATAAAGTGACTTTTTGATATTATGAAATAGTTAAATTTGCTAACTTGATGTGGTGAACCCGTTGATGAAATGTTTTATTATGAAATCCGACGGTACGTCTAAGTTGGAGTGTCCCACTTAAAGGCAGCGTACCCGACTGAGAATTTCGCAAAAAATAACCCAGTGAATCAATTTAAAAAAAGTATCAAATAACGGTACGGCTCTGGTGGAGTACCCCACTTAAAGGCAGCGTCCCCGACTTCGCGGAAAATAACCCGGTATACCTACTATTGTACAGAAAATTTTACTAACAAACAGGCTCAAACGTAAAGTTTTATTTTACTAGATATTAATTTATCTTTGCTTATTTTACGATCGTGTATGCTATTAGTTTATTATAGTTCGACCCAGGCAGCGTCCCTGACTGAGAATTTCACGTAAAATAGTAATTTATTTGCAAAATTAAAATCAAATCACAAAAAATTGTATCAAAATTTCGATGTACACCTCTGGAGTATCCCACTTAGAGGCTGCGTCTCCTGAGGGTATTATTCACGGTAAAATGTCTTCTCGGATTTACTAGACACGATCGGTTAATTGAAAGTTACTACGAGTTGCTGAAGGCACAAGTTATCAAAATATAACAAAAACAAATTAAAATTTATTTGCAGAAAATACCGAAAATATAAGTCCAAATTTACCACAAAATAAATATAAATTCAGGGCAGTTAAATATTACTACAAGTCGACTGGTCAAGTCGGGAGTAGGAAACAAAAAATATCTTTAACCTAGGCAGGATATCCCCGTGCTAAGCTAGAATTCATCCCGTCGGACGCACATTGCGCAAGCATATGTGAGTCAGGCAGTTATCAATTGAGATGGCGTAACAAAATGTTTATAACCGGCAGCGTCAATTGATATAAACAATATTTTCTGGACAACTTAAATGACTGGGACCGATTGCAAATCAAATATTTTTATGATTTCAGAAAAAGAACGAATTTAATAACCCCGGTATTAATAGTTATAATTCTAAATCAAGTTATTATTTTTGAAACCGTGCATATTGAAATTTTTTAGCGTTAATTAATTTAAACAATTGATTTTCACTGTTTAAACTAGTTGCAATCAGTTTGTAATTAACACTTTACCTGGTAGTTGAAAATAACTGAATTTTATTGTCCTTAGTTTATTATTTATCCATCTAAATAAAATTAGTGAGTTCTAATTGGTTCTTTCATTAGAAATGATCTTCCCCTGAAATTAAATTGCCTGAAAGCGGTTCCTTCTCAATTTACTCTACATTATTAAAATATACCCGGTGGATAAAAAAATATTACTTTTAATTCAAATTAAAATGAATATTTACCAAACACAAATAACTTCATTACAGTAAGTTAGTTCATGTAGCAACGGATCCCCTTTAATTCAATCAAACTTAAGTTGTCCATTCTACAACTTTCAGCCATGTCCTACTGTAGTTGGTGTTATGAGTTTAGTTTAGTTTACACGGCTGATGTGGTTTTCAAGTGAAGCCTTGCAAGGAGGTAGTACACTCAATTCGATATGTCTGTAGTTGTACCTAGCCTAATGCTCTAAGAATAGACACGAATTTAGAATATTTTTCCAATTTAGATTTCACTGACAACTTTCTACGACGAACAAAAGAACTGGTAGTGTTGCATCCGGATAATGCATGTATATTCAACATAGCATGGGTCATTGCTACCTAAATCCCGAGAAATAATGGTGATAAATGACACTTCGTTTGTTTCCAGTTCCTGTATCAAATAGCAACATGTTTTTAATTTCGTTGCCGTTTCTTAACAACAACATAAAAACATCTGTGTTTGGTGATTTAATACTGATAGGCAAATTGTCTGGACAGAATTGTGAAGCATGGCTGCAATATAATATAATTTTATTACCCGCTTCCTCTTGTGAAGAGCATAGCTCTTCTTGTATAGTATAATTCACAGTTAAATCGCCTTCGCTAGTAATCAATGTGCACTGATCATTATGTGATAACTAAAGGTTGTATCCATGAATTAGGAGCCATGATATTAGGAGCAAGAATACAATTTTTTTGTAAAAAGTAATTTTCTCTGTATTTTCGTGGTTTTCCATGTTTTCCCGGGATATAATCTGTAATTGACAAGGGGCAATCAACTAAAACTTTAAACTACATGGCAATATTAAGAAAAAAATATGTGAGTAAAAAATTTCTATGGGGGTTGGGAGGTATACTAGCTTTCGCTCCAGAGGGGTGGCGATATGTGAGTTAAGTTTGATGAAAAACATATGAATCTGATATCATCTCTTTACTACTTTCTCAGAATATAAGTAAAAGATCAAATACATGTATGAAATATTTATGATTCTTTACGAACAGGCATTGAGGTAATAATTTTAGATACTAATTGATGAAATATGTTTCCCATAAACTAAAAATATGGTGTAGTACTTATATCTGTGAGAGCAGGAATAAAAATAACATTTTGTTATTTCTAAATAAATAACCACAAATACATAATTAATCCATAACATACGTAATTGAAAACAAAGGGCAAAGTTCAAATTATTTAGCACAACAATCGCTAATGGGTTCTTCTTCCATTTAATTGAATATTACCCTACAATCTGAATGGTTTAATGAAACACATGCGATAAATATACTTGACCGAATAAAAAATGTAATACCTTAATTTCATTTCAGCAATTTTATTAAAATACTCATCAAAGTTCTTTCACAGTATCGTATTAAAGTTAATTACATGTCAGTATTGTAAAACATGGAATAAAAAAAGTTGGTTATTAATGAGTGGGATTACCGTTCACCGGAGCTAATTGTTAGAGTCCACAAAGTTTCCACCGTTATCACTGAGTTAATATTAATATTTTAAGAACGAGATTGTTCAGATTATGGTTAGGTATAATTAGATAATGTGTCTTTAATAATCATGACATGACATTTATCATAACAGATACCTCCAAAACACGAGCAACTTGCCAGATGCCTCTACTATGTTCCTAATATTTGTGTGTGTTAGGAAGATAACGCTCACGTATGATATTGGCTTTTTTCTCATCTACTATGTGAACTGAATACGAATGTTTTCGTGGAGGTTTGTGATAGAAACATATTTTCTATCAGTGTTTCTAAATTAAAACTTTGCAAAAATTTAAGGCCATACTACCAATTTTTATTTCATTAGGTTAGAGTCCCCTAGATAAAAAATCCGCAAGATTATCTGCCACTGAAGATTTGAGTTCCGAAACTCTGTTAGCAACGAACATAGTCCAGCACAAGGAATGCGATTTAATTCAACATAACGTTACAAGTGAATTTGGCCATAAATTCACACTATCAAATTTGCTTGGGAATACGTACCGAAAGAATTTTATTGGTAAATTTGAGAAAAGAAAAACTCTGCAGAGTTCTAATTGGGAATTTGGGTAGACACTGTTTTAATTGATGCGACTCTCGACTCATATTTGGTTGCAGGAACATTTTTATTATAATAACACATGTAAGTATAAGCATGTACCAAACATTTTCCTTGGAGCTGTATGTATTTATTTCGATAATTTCGTATAAACAAATGTCGTGGAATTGTCATATCAGCAAGTTTTAGAGTATTTCCGAAGAATCTATATTATTTGCTTAACAATTGTAGAGGTAGTTATGGGTTGGTGACAGATTTTTGCATATACAAGGTATCGGGTATTGGGTACGAGGATACTGCTAGGTACCTGGTTGGGTTCGGATGTCCGCTGCTGGTCTGATGTAAAATTGAGAGAAATTAATTTCTACATTATAATGTGTATTTATTGAATTACAAATATTGATTTATGTATTGGAAAGTGTCCATTCAAATTTTCTGAACAACTTTGCAGTTACAATTACTGGCTCAATAAAACCTAGACAGGCAAATGATTGAGCGATTGTCGATAAAGGATGTCATTTCCCAAGAGAGGCTTACTACCTTATTTGAAGTATCATTTAAGTCAAACTCACTTTTTGTTTCAAGGTTTGTCTGTTTTGAGAAAACATTTCTGAATTTTTTTAGACCAGCTACATTATTTTAACCTAAATTCTGCGAATTTTAGCATTTTTAAGAGTTTTTCTGATAAAATCAGTGTAATATTAAGTATTCAAGTTAAAAGTTAAAAAGTGCCTAATTTCAAGATGGCATGGCGGCCCAATTTTTGAGGGGTTCCGTCACCTGGATTATTGTCTCTTTTTTTCCTGTTAAATAGGACATCTTCCTCTACATATTCCCCCTAAAATTAGCTTGTTGCAAATTGGTTCTGAATGGAATGCAAATTTTACTGGAGTAACAGACGGGCTCTACTATTATCCAACAGAGATGGATATTGCAAATTATTACCTAGAGCTATTAAACTGGTAGCAATAACACCGCAATAAGTATCTGCCTGGTTTTATTAAGTCTATTTTTGATGGAGAGTAAAATAATGTATCGGCCATGTATATATAAATAATTATCGAAAATTGCGACAATGATCACGCGTATTTATATAATATTTTACAAGAAACTTTAAAACTTGGATCACTTTCTCTTTGCGGATATAAAACAACATCTTCCATATAATTTGAAAATGTTACTGATATTCCTGAAATATGCGTATTTTCTGTGTAATGAGTGTAGTAATATATTAAATAATTTCTGCGAAATTAATGATGTATGGTTTCCATTGTCTAGCAAAGCTTTCGCTTGTGTCATTTAACCATTGGCGCCGCCAAGTGTGAAATTTTGCTGTGTCTAAGGTACGGTTTATAAATGCAGGGTTAACTCGTAACTAGAGGATAAATGTCAGACAATACAATAGATAGTTATTGTTTCCTTTTGTAACAGTCTATTTTTTATGGTGTGTAAATTTAGCGAAATATTAGTAAAATGTCATATATAAATTGGTAAAAACAAAGCCTGTAACCGCACAGCATATTCATATTCAACTATAAGGCTATGATTGGTGCATTTTTGAACCCAATTCCCTGATTGGTTTAAGTACTTAACTTCTCTTTTTAGGTATTTATTTGACGTTCATGTGTTAAATTAATTAAATTTTTCTTTATTATTTTTAATTTCTTAGCATCTTTTCTCCACCAGATGGTGGATGGTGGTTTAAAAACTGTCAAACAAACTTTTCTAAACTCCAAACTATTCATAACCTTTAAATAAATCTTCTTCCGCTTATTTCATTATTCATAACCTTCTAGTCTTTCTTAAACTATTCATAACCTTCAAATATATATTCTTCCTCTTCTTCAGATATATCCAAATATTTTCAACCAACTTGTAATTAATAATAACTAATTTTTGTACATGACATTTATTCATCTCTATTCCCGATCTATTCCATATCCTTGATCTAAACTTCAATTTTTGTATAATATTCTAAACAACAACAAACTAGAATCAATTTCTATTTTTATTTTTCTAAAAATAACAATTATTACAAATTATTACATAGACCGGTTTCGAACTTATTTGTTCTCATCAGTATGCCATAGGTCATAGAACAGACGAATGATAGTCTCTATTACTCTTAAGGTAAACTGGGTAAATGAAACATTGTTGAGATATATATTTCAAAGGCCTTAAAGTGCTTAAATTATCTAAATAAACGATACTGCGCGTTTCGATCCAGAATAATCAATTATTCATTCAAGATCCCTTATAGTGTACTTCGTAGCCAGAGCGACTGAGTTTCACTTTGGTTTATACCCGAAATTATCAACATTTATTTTAAAATATAGTTGTGCTAGAGTTACGGATCTAATATTCCATGCCAATGGCCTAGAAAGAAAGGTTTGTCATCGGCATGTTTTACAATTGACAAAAAAAGTTATGGAAACAGGTCTTCTGAGAAATAAAAAGTATGAACTTCAGAGAGATTGATCAGGAATGGAGTACTCGAGGTAGCAGTTCTGAATCATTTGCAGATGGATAATACCCAGTAGATAAGAGAATGAATGAACTTTCGATGTATCGCAAAGCAGTATATCGTAATTTGTTCTCCTTATAAAATTAAATTGATCAACGAATTAAATGAGGATATTACCGTTCGTCGGCTTCAATTCTGTCAGATGTTTACTGATCAATTAAACCATCATGCCAAGCTGCTGTGCAATACCTGTATTTCTTACGAAAGTATATTTTGTGTCAATGGGGAAGTAAACAGGGTCAATTTTAAGTATTGGAGTGAAACTAACCCACACTAGTCCTTCGTGGAAAGTCACAATCAAATGACTGAAATTAAATATTTGGCCTGGCATCTTAGGGGATCGCATTGTCGAATCACTCTATATCCATGACAATTTTAATAGCGAAAATTAGCTCGATCTCTTAGAAAACATTGATCTAATGATTACAATAATATTTTGGAGGACAGTCATGAGGATGGGGCACTCCACATTTTGCTGCAACTATCCGTCAATGGAACCAATGCAACAGCTATTTCTGAGGAATGACTAATAAATGTAAAATCAAATAGACGGCTATGTTGGTAATTAAAAGACCTTTCAAAAGGTGTATCATTCGATGAATTTTTTGAAGGGGTAGCTGTTTATTAAATAGAGGGACATAAATACTGCGCTAAAATGCATCCACTGTGAAAACGATGTAATTCACCAATTTTTCAAAAAACAGATGCCTCCAGAGTTATTCAGGTTGGCTGCTTCTCGTTGGGACACTCTGTATACTATGTAGCCTGTAGCCTATGTTTTGGTTGAGATGTCAGCGTGAGGCCAAGTTGTATAAAAGTGGACCAGCTGAAGTTGAGTTGAACTTTGTTTGAAGTAATTCTTAAGTTTTATAAAATCTGTTTTTTAGATATATAATAATAACAATAATAATAATATTTATTATTTTTCAGGTAAACATTACAACTTATTGATTTTCATACCATTTTTCATTGATCATGCTATTATATTCAATGTATGTTTCCTCAAGTGCGTTTCTTACTTGCTGTTCCCCGGGCGTTGTTGGTGTTGGTTCAATTTCTTGCGTAGCCTCTCCTGCTTCTTCCCTTTCATCTTCGTTATTTTGTATCCCTACCTCTATTCCTGCTTCGCTCCTGATGCGGTCCATTGTTTCTTGCGCTATTTTTCTTGACGTAAGGATGGTTCGTCTCTGGTCTAAGATGTTTTGGACCGTCTTTCGCGCTAGTTCCGGGAATCTTGTTGTTACCTGCACATGCAGTTCCTTGCAATAGCCAGTTGTATTTATATGTACTCGTTCATAGAATCTCCACTTTGTTCGCTGTCTCCTCTGTAGGATGGTTAGCGGCGGCTGGTGCGCCAAAACAGTCGGTTGAAGCTATTCTGATCCATGTGCTTCGAAATTGTCGCGTTGTTCCTTTATGGTCAGTGTCACAAATAATGGGCCCATCATGAGACTGTTCCTCAGTCTGCGAACCAGCAGTCTCCACTAATCCGCGACCCCGTTTATCCGAGGCTTCTTTCTTTTAGGAGCTTTGCATACACGACAGGGAGAGGGCTAGCCTGAATGTCGGTTCCTCTTTCAGTCGCTTCCTACGACAGGCAGTGGATACCAGTGGCGTATTCTAACCCGCGCCTCTACAGGTGGTGTGTCTCTTTTGGTCCGGGAGTGATATTTTATTTCCCACTCACCCTCGGGCCAAGTCGGTGCCCTATCCGCCACCTTGGGGACCTGCTGGGTAGAAGTGAGACATAAAACTCCCCGCAGGATACACGTCTTTATTATTTTTCAGGTAAACATTACAACTTATTGATTTTATCGTAAAATATAACACGAAAAATAAATGTCAAGCGGACATAACTTAAAAAATCATGTATGCTTTTTTTACACTTAACCAGAATCTGTTAGAGATGCCCAAAATCGATGCTCTTGCTTTGTACATTAAGTACGGCGAAATTTATACATCTAAAACAGAACAAATAACTATTAGATTCGTTATATATAAGTAACAAGAAAAGAGATAAAGCTGTAAGATTGAAATACACAACTTTAAGTATATTATCTTAATCTTAATTCTCTACATACAGGGCTATGATAATCATGTACAGTGACGTTGGAACAAATATGATTTATATACCTTTTTAAATCTAGTAATGCTGTTTTCTTTTAGCTGACTATTCAACCCATTATAAATTTAACTAATTTGATAACTAAATGATGTCTTAAACAATTCAGTATGGAATATGGAATTTTATCAACTTTTTAAATCTGTTTCTCAGCAGAAGGAGTATAGGTCTTAAGTTTTAACTGATTTTTAGCCAAGCCAGATCCAATCCGCCCGATTCTGCAATCCGCCACTTTGAATAGCGCGGCGGTTGCACGGCCGGACCCGAAGTGGGTTCTGGGGAGACAACACTAATTAATAATTGAGAAGGAAATTATATTGAATTGAATTGATGAAAAATTGCGTAAAGCATTATTAGTGCCAATTTTAGAGCTCTCAACTTCTAAAATGAGCTATCTGGCGCCAGGGTGTTAGGAAAAGATTTTCGATTTTGTATAAAAGTAGCCTTCTAAAAAAATATAAAGAATAGTTTTTCTGTGTGCTGCTTAGTCCCCAAAAGCAATTGGCCCTATCGGCAATTGCCCACTGGGCCAGCCTGACACTGTGAATTAATATGGCGGTTGATGTAACGTAAGCAATATATGTAGAAACAAGATGGTTGCAAACTATGAATAATATTTATCAAGTTATTAAAATCGTTATATCATAGAAAGTTAAAAACAGATAGGAAATGTGCAACACTGAATGGTTTCTGTAAACAGGAAGAGAGGTTTTCAGCAGATGGAAAGTAAAGACAGATGATTAATGCCTAAGCACGTGTATAAAAATAAACTAGTTGACTGGTTACACTTTGTTATAGTGAATCTTAAAGTAATAGGTAAATTATCAAAGTCACTTGTTCTGATATGAAAAACATGCGGATAGAAAACAAATTCGAGGAAGATAGGAAAATTTATTTATTGAAATTTCTCAATATGCAATAAACAGATAAACTTGACCAGATGATCGTGAAATTGAAAAATGAATGTTAAAAACATTTTTATATTCAGAATCTTAATAAATTTTATATTAATTAAATGATAGTACATATTGTAAACGTTTAAGGTCAGTGATGTAAGTTGTTAACACTCCCTTTTAAGAGCGCTCCGGATATAAGCCGGCAAGACGCTTCGATATACTCTCATATAAATCATTATTTTAAAAAACGGCTTTCACTAAAAGACATTAAAAACATGTTACAATGTGGGATGATGAGAGAAGAAAAGGTATATATATATAAAAAATATAATTTTTTTCTTCTACTTTCAATTAGCTCAGTACCGATCCATATACAAAACACATCGTCAACATATCTTACCCAAAAATGTATGTATTTAAGGAGATTATTGTTTGTCGTAAAAAGATTGTTTTAAAAATTTTCCATGAATATTTCAGCTAATAATGGGCTTAACGGACTACCCATAGGTAAGCCGTTTACTTGTGTATACATTTTATTATCGAATTTAAAATAATTTTGTTTGATACACATATTAATTAATGTTTATAAACATTTTTGTGCATTTTGATTCAATTCACTATTTAAGATAAGATGTTGTAATATATCCTTAAGCTCATGAATAGGGATAGAGGTAAATAAACTTTTAACATCAAAGGAAACTAATTTGGCATTTTCGGGTAAGGTTATGTTTTCCAATTTGGTCACAAGTTCTAAAGAATTTTTTATACTGTAAGGGGATTGAAATGATCAACTGTGCTGTGTGCTTGTTGGTTAATAATAAAGAAAAGACAGAAGATATTAAAAAAATCGGGTATATGAAATAAAGTGTGATGACTGTGATGCCGTATATATAGGTCAGAGTGGCGGTAGCATAGATGTGAAGTTAAGAGAACACAAACAGTCTATTTTATATAATAAAAGATCAACTGGTTTCGCCGAACATTGCATTGAGTAAAATCACGTTTTTAACGATAGTAGTATTAAACTTTTGCATAATGCAAACAAAGGAAAAATCCTAGACATGCTTGAAATTTTAGAAATTAAGAAGACCCTAAGAAACCATAAAAACGTTACAAATACACAAACAGAATTTATGAACACCCCTGTACTAGACACAGTAATAAAATTAAAATTAAGTTCGTAGGTCCGGCCTGTATTGTTAAATTTAAAGAAATAGCAAATCAAGTTATTATCCCCCTCTAAGTAGGTAGTTTTTAATGTATATTCTGTGAACCACCACTTTCAGGTCAGTTTTTAAGACTCTTTGATAATAGTCGCAAAGCCGAAACATATGTCAGAGAAATATGAACAAAACTAATGAAACAATAAACCAAGTGCGTATTGTAACTATTCTTTTGGATATTTATAATTATTCTATTATTTTATTCGTTTTTGATTATTAAATTTTTTCAATAACATATGCGGTATTATGTTTGCCTTCCTTCTAGATAAGCCCATATCGAAATAGTCCACTGACACTTGTAGTCTCTTATTTGAGGTTAGCTGATCCTCTTATTTGAGTACCAGTAAAGTTAGTAGGATTCCATTGGCTAAATTTGGCAATTGGCTAGTTCTGGTAGAGATCTGGTCGACTATGGAAGTTCATATGCCTCTTGCAGATATTACCCAGTACTGGCAATGTTCAGTACTAGATGATATTTATACGTGGCAATGTGTCATATTTCTTTACCCTTCCCATTATTGGAAATATGATTGGTAGTACACCTTTGATAGTCGTCAATGAATGCTACTCTTACCCTTACTAGAGTTTCCCCCTTCCCTCAGAAAACTCTAAATTTTCTCTTCCAACTCCTGCCTTTACCCATCTGCTGCCCACAAACACGAGGAGGATTTGTCACTGAAGATAACTCATTTTGCATTTTCGTTCACTACGCTACTCAAAACGTCCAGAATTCTGGGCATCGGTGAAAGAAAGGCATCATATATTTCTACCAGGATTACATCAATCAATATTTTTGAGTTAAATGTCTGTAACGCAATTTCCCAAATGTGCAATAAATAAATGCATATGTGATGATGTAGTTACTCAATATATGTATAGATGATATTCTGTGTATATGTCAGGTGCACACATTCTTAGTACGTGTATGCGTACATGCATTCATTTTACAAAACATAGTTTCGCTTGTAGATAAATCAATCTAGATTTTTGAATGGACTTGTCTGGAAAGGTGAATTTTATTAATTAAATGAATAGTTTGGGTAGGAACTATCCTACAGAACGTCTTTTTTTAAACAAGATCCTCCATTCATTTATTCTTCTAGCAGCGCCCGCCCAGGCTAATGTTATATCCGGAATGAATCACCCTCCCTTCGCACAAATATGAACACAGTACCTTTGTTGATCACCTGCGCGATCCAATCCTTAACGAGGTTATTCTTAGCATCCATCTCCTCCATTCTCCATCTTGGAGGCCTGGCATTGAAGTCGCCAGCGGAAATTATTTCCTTTTCTGATCTCCTGCCTTCCTCCATGATCGCGTCGTGCAGTGCTTCTAGGGCTCGCTCTAGGGTGAAAAGTAGCAGCTGAATATTATCTCTTTCTTTATATTATCCCATACATATCCATATCCTCTCCACTTCGGTACACACTGATACTCTTAACAGAAATTTCTATAACCGCATCCACGTTCTCATTTGTATATCACCCAGGCCTGTTATTGTCTATTTGGATTGCTTACTATGACAACCTCATCTCCCGTTTGCCCGTCCACAGCCCATAGTAGATCTTGGGCGGCCCGGTACCTGTTTAAGTTAACCTGCCTCACTTTGAAGGCCGCAGTCTGTCCTCTTCACCATGCCATGCCCCTTTTCTATCTAGCGGGCATTCCGCCAAATCCCATGGTGCCATCCTTTATCACAATTAGGGCAGTATACCGTGCTTTTGCATTCTCGGACGTGATGTCCTTCCTTCTCACATCTAAGACAAGCCTTCGTCATGTCCGATATACTTCACTTTGGCGTGTCCAACTCCAACACTTATAGCATATCCGTACATCCACATCCAATTATCACACTTCCTTTTTAGAGAAGCTTTGTAGCTTCTTTCTCCGACAATCCTTACATCAGCATTCTGGCTTTCTCCAAATGCTGGTCTCAGGCTTTCCATGACTATTTGCTGCCCCTTTAACTTCATTTCCTCTGATACTACCCCCCAAGCTCCTCTTTACTAGCGGTTGCGTCCAGATCTCTTATGGTTACAACTATTCCTGCTTTCTCATTCTTGTCCTCACTCCGCCTACTTTTTCAACGACGTCTTATAGCGAATTTGCGGCACCACTACCATCCTTTATCTTAACTAACATAACTTATGCTGGTAGAGAGCTTCAAAAAGTAAATTTTATTCCATGTAAGTAAGAATTTAGGCTATTGATTATGTCATAAAAACAGAGAAATAAGGAACTAAGACGTTAAAGGGTTTCTATAGCATAAATCGTTCAATTGGTCATTTAAAATGAGAAAACCGCGGAGTGCTATTAAATTAGAGGGTGTAAATAGGAGATAGGGGTGAAAATGCAACCCTTTCAGTTTTTTAAAATGTAACTCGAAAACGAAGCAAAATTCAGGTATAGTTAATAGGAAACTTTTTGTAGAGAATCAAATTTCCTATGGCTTATTTTAATAAAATACAAAACAATTTTTTGTGCGAAAAGTATCCAAAAAACAAAAAAAAAAAACAAAAATCCTAATTTTTTTTTACTTTTTTGCCTATAACTTTTTTTAAAGCAGGTATAGGTATAAACATGCTTTCTAGATGATGATGAAATTTCCTTTAAAATGGTGGTCTCAAAAAGTTTTTTCGATGAAAATTGACTGAGATATAGTCGCTCAAACTTAGTCATTCTTTTCGATTTTTATCGCGTTTACCTTGACATTATTTTAAATCTTATTTTTTATAACAAAATTGATTTTTACTCAATGAAACAATGTATTTCAAGTTGATTTGTTAATAATGAATACATGTACAGAGAAATGGGGAATTAACTTGAAATACATTATTTTATTGAGTAAAAATCAATTTTGTTATAAAAATATAATTTAATACAATATTAAGGTAAACGCGATAAAAATCGAATAAAAAATGACGAGTTTGAGCGACTATATCTCAGTAAATTTTCATCGAAAAAACTTTTTGAGACCACCATTTTAAAGGAAATTTCATCAATTTTTTTTTTACAAAGCAATGGCTATACCTATCTCTGCTCAAAAAAATTTATAGGCAAAATAGTAATAAAAACGAAGCAATTAGATTTATTGCTTTTTTTACTGTTTTTTTGGGCACTTTTCGCACAAAAAATTGTTCTTTATTTTTTCAAATAAGCCACTTCGATGAGAAATTTGATTCTCTACAAAAAGTTTCCCATTAACTAGACCTGAATTTTGCTACGTTTTCGAGTTATATTTAGAAAACTGAAAGGGTTGCATTTTCAAATATATATTTTTAGGCAACTGTCACAAAAAATGACGTTTATGGGATCTGACAGCATTCATCTCTTTTTACTAATTTATCAATCTTATTTTTTTGGCCGCTTTTACTTCACAGCCGCATTTCACGGCCGCATGTATTACTTGATTACCATTAATATTTGAAATATGTCACGGCTTGTCAATAAACTATCTAGTGACGTTTTCATTTGATTTCGTTATTAACTTGAAAATGAATTAAAATTCTCAGCCTAGTTGGCTTCTTGCAAAATGTTGTCCATGTTTCCAGTAATTTGTACCAAACAATTTTAAAAATATTTTAAATTTACTTTTTGAAACAGTTGCCTAAAAAAATGTGTGCACCTCAGCCGAATGATCCATCTCGGCCTTATCCAAAGTTTGCTTGGCCTCGGCCGCCAACTTCGGATTTAGCCAAGAAAAATAAACTTTACGGACTTGATACACGAACAACTATTTTGTATTATTATCGAAAAAAATACGTAAAAACCGAGAATCAATGGCAAAAAAAAATCCCCCAAGTAAGAATTAAAATTACCGACAGCTATGCCTTAAAAATCCTTGATCTCATAATAATATATAATAACCTTCTGGTAATAATACTTACTTAAAGTTCAAGCAGTCATGATATTATAATCATTTAAAACCTGCTATTCACGTTTGTTATCTTCGAAATGCTGTTTCTCTTTATTGGTATTTTATTGATTTATTTACTGAATATTTGCAATCAACCTTAAAAAAAATACAAAATGATAAGTAAATGTTTTAAAGGGAGCTTGGCTTGAATCAGACAATTCATACATTAAAAATGATATTGTTAAAGGTCAGTTTTAATTGATAAATAACCAGCCGCTAAAAGCGCTTAATCTTAATTATGCATTACGCATCTAAGCTCACATCTAAAGCAAAGACAAATGTGTTAATAGGATGTATTTCACGCCTTCTGTACAAAATTGTTGCAATGAGAACATTCTCTAATCCTATTATTTTTCTACCAGTAGTATTTTTGTGAAATTGCTTGCCTAATTATTTTATTTCTTTACTAGTTTTCAACTTATATACGTACAGTGTGTTCTAGCAAACACTATCCAACATAAACACTTATCCAGAGTCTTTTCTGAAGGACACAATGTCTTCTGTTAAAATTGTTAAGTTTAGATGGAAATGAGATTAGTACTTACGTGTAGCATATAATTACAAAATAGGAATACAATACAATTCAATTCAAAAAGAGTCCATTTACATTAGTAATTATCAACAGTGGTATGTATGGAACTCTTGTTTCCAACGGCGCGTAACCAAGTTACAATTGAAAGTCTGGGTATATAACAAAAAATAAATACAAACCTTATTCAATTTTATCTGAAAAGGGAAATTAAAGTATAATATTAAAACTTGAGGAAGAATAACAAAACTTGGCAATTAATAGAAAATTAAACGATATTGTGGAACTAGTTGAATACTGAAATATCAAGACTGAGAAAATCTTTAGGTAAAAAATCAGCTTGAAATAATTGACTCTAGGCGGAGTGGCCGTGTCAGACCGCTTGATCTGTGATTTTGATTTAATTTATCAGCGTACACGCAGTGCTTCTACTCTCACAAAACACTTGGTCAGCTACGCCCACGCTGGATTGGACTGAGGTCATGCTTGTTGCTAGCAGCATAACGAGAGCTACGTAACGCATGGAATAGGAATATAAGATAGGAAGTGTAGGTGTTTGTAAAATGCACTATCGCATTGTGTTTTGATATGTAGTTTTTATGCTTCTCTTTTTGTATATTGACTTATATATTGTTTCTCTTTTGAGTCTTGTGTTTCCTCTATTTCTGATTTTACATATGAATATTTTACAGCAATTTTTTTATGGTATCTGATTTATTTCCTAGTATTTTTGTCAGTGTGCAATCCTTTCTTAATTTGTTCTTGATCTTGTCAATTGTTGTTATTCACGTGTAGGTCTCCACATTTTTAGTCAGTTGCTTTTCAGTATTGTCGTTTTCTTCAGTAGATGTGTTGGGGCTTGTTTTGAAACATGTCTCCAATATTTTATTATGAACATTTATATACTTTATCTAATCCCCCCCCCCCCTCTTCATTATTGATAATATTTTCTGCACTTTTTTTAACTCTCTCGCTTTTGTGAGTAGTTGGATAATGTTCTCTTCAGTTCATGGGCTGTTGTTGAATTGTACAATTGTGTACAGGTGCACATAGAAACATATTACTTCAGGTGTCTCTAATGCTTCGGAAAATTTCCTATTATATTCAAGAACAAAGTGAAAAGTCGAGTGACTAAATTTTAACTTAAACGAACGTCACTTTTGTTTGACCACAAATTTTTGGACATACTGTTGTATCATCCGAAGGTTGCCAAAGTAACAGCTCTGCATAAAAAAAGGAGACACATCCTCCATTGATAACTACACGCCATATCACTATTATCGTCGATTTTTAAAATTTTAGAACGTATAGTCTATAATAGAATTGTTACATTTTGTAATGTATATGCTATTTTGAATTACCAATAACACGGCTTTCGAAGGGGTAGGTCTACTCAGAGAGCAATACGTGGCTTCCTCAATGAACTTTATAATAAAATAGATAAGAACAAGAAATGTTTTGGTGTATTCATGCACTTGATCTTATGAATCGTGCTTTGCTCTTAGAAAAACTAGAAAGATATGGTCTTCGAGGTAAGATGAGAAGCTGGCTGAGATCCTACCTTTCCAATCTTCCAAGTTGCTGAAATAGATAATATTAGGTCTACTCAAATCTCATGCGGAGTTCCCAATGATCTGTCCTGGCCACCTCTATTTGTATTGTTTATAAATGACCTACCCAATATTGTCGATGAATGTTTTTTATGTATGTTCGCTGGCGATAATTCGTTACTACAGCATTTAATCCAAGACACTGAGCAAAGTATTAATGCTTTTGTCAGTAAGTTTAATAGCGATAAGTTACTGATTAACGGAACTAAAACGGTGTTTATCCATTTTACGCCACGAATATCAAATTATTGGGAAAGTCATTTACTTAGAATCAATGGGGAATCCGTAAAACAGGTAAAATGGACTAAATTTCTGGGCATATATAATACTCTTACCTGGGAAAATCGTATTAATGAGTTATGTAAGAAATTACCATTATGTTTCGCCTTATATAGATTAAGAAATGTTACTAACGGAAATGTGTTATTATGGTACTATTATACACAGCTTTGTTCGAGGATTGCCTATGGAATGAACTTTTGGGGCTGTTCGCATCATTGTGACTGATTTATTAAGATACAAAAACAGCTATTAGGAATATTGTAGAAGTTTCACAACAAACATTTTGTAGGACATAAAATAAATAAATAAACACCACAGAAATTAGACAACCCCCAATTCCAGAAGCCAGGGCTTGTGCGGAAGGGGGTTACACATTGAAAAAACGCGGACATACAACCATTTTCTTCGACAGTGCCAGTGCCGGAGCCAGGATTCGAACCCGGTGGTGCGATATCCGTGTGATTAATCGCGATTGCCACCTCGCGTCTTAACCCACGCGGCTATCGACCAGACAGAACAGTAAATAACTAAAAATATTATCTCTGGCTTGTTAATGTATTATGGAAATTACTCTAGTTGTTAAATTGAATTATGATAAATTCTTTAGAAATAGCCATAGTCATAACTATGCAATAAGAGGTCAAGATAGTTTGTTAACACCTGCTCATTCCTTATCACTTTATGGAAAAAGTCCATTTTACGTTGGAATTAAATGTTATAATAATAAGCTACTCGTTCCAATTAAGAATATTAGTAAAATAAAAAGATTTAGGATCGAAGTATGAAAGTTGCTGTTGGAATTTAATTTCTACGATGTAAAAGAGTTTTTAGAAAGGCTATTTTCTTGCTAGTAGAAAGTGGCTCAAAAAAGTTTACCAAAATCTATCCTCGCGAACCCTTAAAAACAACCCTTTGAAACGGAAAAATTCAGTTTTTTGCTAATATCTCGAAAAATAATAATAAAAGAACGGATAGCACCATGTGAAAGAGCGGGAAATTTTACATAAAAATAGTATAAAAGTTCTTTTAAATAAATTTTGTAGACTTTGGTAAACTATTTTGAACTAATTTCTACTAGCAAAAACTAACTCTTTCATGAAAAAATTAGCGAGGTAACAATTAATTTTAACTTTTCATCAAAATTAGTCTCTGACAACTGGGTTATAATAACAACAGCCTTGTTTATTTTGACGAGTTTGATACCTAACCTTTGTACGAGGTAAACAGAAATCATGTAGAATATGCGCGGCGGAGAATATAGGGAAAAAGATTCGTGACTATGGATAATAATGGAGTAAAAATACTGCACTGAGCACAGTCTAATTTACTTTACAGTAACAAGCTATCAAATATGGAAATAGGGCGATATAGGATCAAAAGTAACTGAATAAAGAGAAGGCTAAACAAATTAGGACCCTAGAACAACTGGAATCCATAATAGCTAAAGCATTAGAGCACAGCATAACAAGAACTAAACGTAATAATAATAATAATAGAATTTCTCCACCATGGTGGAATGAGCAAATAGAGGCCAGCAAAAGAGGTACAAATGCGCAAGAGGAGTAGAAGAAAATAATATCAATTCGTAGAAAAACGAGAAGAAAGTTCCACAAGAACTGATACGAAAGGCAATGAAATAATATTTGCCATCCATATGTAAAAACCTAAACGAGGACATTTGGGGACAAGGACATCAAATCATAAGTAGAAGGCCGGAAGTCAGAAAGAGGAGAGATAGTGTCTGTTACCACACCGCGGAGAAAACATCGATAGACCATAATAGAGCCAGAGATCAGCTTAGAATAAATTTGTGAAAGTGGTAGTAAATTAAAAAATAAGAGGGCACTAGGACCAGATGAAATTCTCACTAAAGCACTAAAGATATAATAACAGATCCACTTATCTTACTCAATCTTACTGTACTGAACAGATTACTGAGAACAAACACCTTACCAGAACTATGGAAAAATGTAGTAATGATATGGAAGCTGGTGCGACTGCTACATAGGCCAATATGTCTAATTAGTACTATCGGGAAATTACACGAATGTGTGAAATCGGTAAGCGAAAGAAATGGACAAAACTGGGGGATTGGCAAAAGACCAGCAACGTTTCCGTAAAGGTCACTCAACAATTGGAGCAATAGAACATTTGACTAAAAAATCAGAAACTCAACAGCCCTCGAATACTTATGATAAACGTTGATATACGGAATACTTTCAATAATACTCCAGCATGGTCCCTAGTTATTAACTAGTTAATAAGAAAGGGTATACCGATTTATTGTAAATATAATAAATGATTATTTTAAGAACAGAACCATTAACATAAACAAAAAAAGAGCTATAGCTTACTACCGGAGTTCCTCAGAGGTCAGCTTTTGAATCCATTTTAAAACATTTTTTACGACGGTATCATAAACATAGAAGTGCCCTCAGGAATATCTGGAACCACATATGCGGACGATTTGGCTATTCACATAGAAAGAGAAAACAAGGAGGCCATAATGTACTATGCAAATGAGGCAATGACAAGGACACACTGATAAATCAAATAGAAGAAACTGGAATTGATCCCAGAGGAAATTGAAGCTATGATAGCTAAGGCAATAAAATACAACTCGAGATTGCTGGTCATGCAATAATGTCAATATGAATCGTTCAGATGCCTAGGAGTTATTCTAGATCAGAAGTTATATTGCGGCTAAGAAAAATGGCAAAAGCTAATAAAACAATAACGTGTGTAAGTAAAATTGCGCCTAATACTAAGGGACCAAAGTCAGCAATAAGAGCTGTGCTATCTATTTGGTGGAAAGCAACTAATATTAAGAGATATAAAAATATCTTAGTTTACACACAGGGTAGTGCGTATACAGAATTGTGTCGGTCGGCCCGGCGGCAGTAGCCTAATCATTTACATGGATACCGTTAATAATAGATCAACTTATGAAAGAGAGGACAGAAGTACAAGAAGAACCACACATAGGGGACTGAAATGAGAAAGAAAGAACTAGTGAACTTAGGAGAGATTGAAATAAAATGTGGGCAATTGTCACATCTGCGGAGGTATGAACTAGAAGAATAATAAATAACTTACCCAAACGGGTTAACTGCAAACATCGCCAAATTCACTATTTCCTGGCCCAGTTTTTGATGGAGCATGGCAATTGTATATGTGATTATCCCATGTTGGGTGATTTTTGATACGTAAAAAAAATGTATAAACACTTTCAACGAAATCGAAGAAAATGGATGCGTCTATGCAGCATTCTGTAGCGCACTTAGCAACTAAATTTAATGAATGTGCACAGCAGGGAATGTATTCTGCGTACTTATTAATCTCCTTAATTATTCGTGCTTGTAAGCTAGTAAACTTGTAGTATGACTTTCCATAAAGCACAGGACCATGCGTACTGAACTTGATATTTTGTCCTATATATTTGGCAATGGTATTGAGATTCGAACGGTAGTTGAAACTGTGCAGGCGAGTCCGAGACTGGCAATGTAATCAGCCTGAATGAACCATCTACGACTGCACTGGTTTAAAGGTAATAAAACGGACAGGCCTACTAGCACAAAAAACTCGTAAATCGTTTCTTTATCTTGGAACGTGGAAGTCTAATATCGTGCTGTCTATGTGCCAGTGCAGCGCATAAATGCCTATTATAATATCAAGCGTAGGAGTTTAGTTAGTTACTGTTCATATTTATAAATATTTACTACTGTATAAAAGGTAAAATATTTTAATTATTTACTAATTTACCATGGCTTTCTGGAGACCATTTGAAACAGAGGATAATATAATAACGCCCGAAAATCTTATCATTTTGTTATGACAAGCATTTCTATTTACCTCCGCCCATATACAATAAAGAGATGCTGACTGTTTTTGCCGGCTTTTAGTTTTTATACAGTTTCAATTCCAATCGTATATACTTTATTTGCATCTCTTAATGTCCCAAATAATATGACCCAATATGCTTGATGCAATTACATGGATAAATGCCTCGGGAATTTGTTTTTGACAAGTATGACCTATGTTCCCTTCCTTTATTTGCGTGAAACAACATATACAGGTTGGGCTAGAAAAATGACAAATTTAGTTATTAATTCTAATAAACCTAAATAATTTCCATTGTGAGGTGAATCAACAATTTCACTACTACCCCGACATTTCGCAATCACTAGATAAAATTATACTTCACTTTCTTAATATCTACTACTTCTACTTTGTAAAATAGTAGTATTGTATTAGTATTAACCCACAGCGATCAGCAAAGAAACAACACATAAAAGAAACACAAAAACTGCGAAACTAGATATAAAAAAATAGTCTGCAAACAAATACGTGACAATACGTATTATAAGCTGTGACGCATTACGTTTGATGCATATGAGACTACGGTTTGAAGATGAACAAGTTTGATAGATTCCAAATCCAAATCCAAATCCAAAAATTTTACCTTAGGATTTGCGTACACCTCAGTAGTTTTTTTATTCGGGTTAACTTTCGGTAGTAGTCCATGATTTATGGCACATCCTGTAGATGGCGCTCATACTTTTGGAGATATTTGGAATAAGTAAATTATCTACATCCGAGTAGTCAACTAGGCATTTGCGCTCTACAACAGTTGCCACTAGTAAAGGGTCCACGTCGTCGAAAATCGTCAAAATCCTCAAGTAACCCATTCTGGCAAGGTAAATAATTTTTGAGTATTAACTTTCGCTAAAAAATTAACTATGATGAGCGCCTATATCTATACTAATATAAGCATAAAGTTTTTTTTTTTAATAAATCCTAAAGTCGGAGGAACAAAGCCAATACCACCCCCACACTATTATGAAAAGGAGTAAAAAAATTAAATGTAATTTAGCGTGTATGCAAGAACGAAATGTCTCAAAAAATTTTGTTGGTATTACCCCTCTAACACCATTGCCACCCCCACCCTATTATTAAAGGAAGTAAAAAATTAAATTGGGATTTAGTGTGTATACGAGAACCAAGAGACTCTAAAATTTTTTTGGCATTAGCTACCTCCTCTACCACCCCCGTCCTATTATTAATGGGAGTAAAAAATTAAATTGGGATTTGGTGTGTATAAGAAAACCAAGAGCCTTTAAAATTTATTTTGGCATTAGCCACCCTCACCCTATTATTAAAAAGAGTAAAATATTACGTTAGGATTTAGTGTGTATAAGACTTGGATACAAAATGTGGATGTTAAAGTAGTGATTCCTTGGGCAGCGGTTTTTCATCTTAGCAGCTTTATTTTTCATATCACAGCAGCTACAATAAATCAGGGCGTGTTTCTCCATCGTTAATAAAAATCTGGTCTTCACTATCAGAATCTTCCGTAATAGATTCTTTCAGTTCTTTTATTTTTCTTTTTAACATTCCAATAGTTATCTGTGAGCAACATACTACACTTCTTTCACCTTTTTCGGAGAAAAATTAAATATCAGTACCAAAATAATTAGTTAAACGTTTAATTATATTATGTGTTGTATACTTTTTTGGAACATTTTCAATAGCAACTGTAGCTAAAATACTTCTGAATCGATTACCAATTCCAGAAACAAAATATATACATTCAAATGATCTCACAATCGTCCTCAAATTTTTTTATCAACTGATTAAATGCAATGTCGTAGATAGTGGCATTATGCACCTGTTCTTCAGCGCGTTTACACATTAAAAAATTAAATCATGAAGTATGGTATTTGAAGTCAACGGCTATCATAGTTATGGGACGTTCTCCAATACCCTGAAATTTCTTCTGTGGAAATGAAACATACATTATGGTTTTCTTTTTTATCTCTAACTTTGAGACATAGAAAACACACTTCTTTAATATTCACAGATTGACGATTACTGCGATTAAATTTTCGTTCGCCTACAGGTTCATCTTTGTCACAGGTTTGCACATCAAATACGGCAAGAGCTTTTTATGGGTGTATTCGGACCAACATTTCCGATAATACAGTGATTTTTTAGCAATAAAATTGTCAACAATAATATTTTTCAACAGTCTGTAAACTTTGTCATTTCGAATAAAAAAGCATTTTTTTAATATTCCAAATCTACTTAACGCTTCGCAAGTTGCATATTGACATATGATACACTTTTTTAAATCTAAAGTTTCAGTCATTTCGAAATTTATTAATTACATTCAATCTTCAGAATTTCTTTAGCATTTTGCACTGTATTTATACGTCTAGATACAACTACATATGATAAATGTCATAGTTTAGAATCACATAAAGTGATAAATATCAATATAATAAAACACCAACAGCAAAGCGTTTGTACTTATGCCTGAAACTACTCTACTACTGAAATATACTCGGCTCGATAGCCGAGTAATGGCGCTTCACTTTAAAAATCTGTAATTTGAAGACAGTATAAGATATTGATTTGATTTTTTTGTTTTAAACTTTTTCTATCTTTGGACGATATTTTATTCACATATCGTATATGAAAATTTTAAACATATATTTAATATAGTTGCCCACAAATGAGACTGATGTCGCAAATAGTTAATTTTTTAGCGAAAAGTAAACGTTTGAAAACACGAAATCTTGAATTACCATTCCGCCATCTTTTTTCTTTTTTAGAAGTTGTGCAAGAGCCAACAAAAGTCCAACAAGGCATTTCTGATGCACCTAAGGACCCTCTTTCCAAATTTGTTACCAAAATTTATTTACCTTGTTGGAATGGGTCATCTAGTTTTGGAAAGCTTTGGACCCCGCACTACATGCTCAATACTGATTTATTAAAAATATAAATCGGTTGTATAATTTTCTCTTGCCATACACACGTCTATTATGAATTATGTTTGTTATTTTATTAATAATAAATTAACATGTTAAACGTAATATTTACTGTACTCTATAATACTTATAAAAATAAACATAAATTTTATTAAGCTTCGAAAACCTCGTTACATATTGCGGATCTTAAAATAAATAATTATACATTTAGATTATTTTAAGACTATAATTGCAAAAAATATACGCTATTTCCTATCAGAAATAATAAAGATACGTGATTTATTGAATAGAACTTTTAAAGAGAACTAAAAAGCTGGAGATTTATCTGATGTATTTATATTGACCCCATAAATTTTGGGAGAACAAATTACCTGGTAGCCGAATGAAAATTGTTACATATACCGTATGGACGATGTTGATAATATTTTGTCATGAGTCATCGAGGTTGGTAAGCATAAAATTCTTATCCTTGTCATTGATTTGTATTCCCTCCAAGCAACTGCCTTGAAAAATGTGAAGCTAGTTGTCCCCAACCTTTCCCAACTGGGAAATTATAATATTTATAATAAAGACATTTGGCATGTTGGAGAATAGTGAAATAGAAAAGACGTCAAATATATTTACAATTTGAAAATTATTATAAGAAATGAAAATACATTATTACTACATAAATTCTGACGATTATACGAAGTAAGCTATTTCTCAACTAAGTTTACTACAGTAGGATTCTATCTTATTTACTGTCAGGTTAAATCAGATCATAGTAAACAAAGTGCTAGTTACTTAACAAATTTACTATTTCACTTGTTCCTGAATATGAGTAACGCATCGACTTTGTTTTCCGATTGTGATTTAGGATGTCATTTTCCACGTAGAGGATTTATCCAGGGTAGTATAACAAGACCTTGATAAATAGTCGGCTACTATGCTGTCATACATTTTTTGACAGTGCGATGGTGTCAGTTTGAAGATACATATTTGGCGTTAATAATCTGACTAAAGCCCGAAAGCTCTATCTTGAGGGCTTTAGTCTTTGATTTTATTAACGCTAAATGTTTGCTGCAGTTATGTAGAATAAACGTAAATTTCTATAGGACTTATTTGAAATACTAATTACATGATCATTACATGTTAATTTGGAGTCGTGTACCACACCCAAATCAGTTTTTATATGAACCATCTCTAAATGTTTGTTTTCGATTTCATATTTATGATCAGTCATATCTTTATGCAACGTGAAAGTCATTACCTTGCATTTACCAATATTAAAGGGCAATTGATTTTCAACAGATCAATTAAATATTTCTTTGATGTTATATTGTAATTGCAAGCAGTCTTGATAATTTCATATTCGCTTAAATATTTTCGTATCATCGGTAAATAGGCTAATTGATGAATATTTTCCGGTATCTACAATATCATTTATAAAAATTAAATACAAAAGTGGGCCTAGGTTTGAACCCTGGGGAACTCTTGAATCTGGTGTGTAGTAATCCGACTCGAAATTATTTATCATTATATATTGTTGTCGATTTATCAGGTAGGTAGATATAAGTGTTATTAAATCAGTAGACATGGAGAAATTTTTAAGCTTATTTAACAATATGTAGTGATCAACTTTATCAAATGCTTTGGCAGTCAGTATAGATCACATTCATCAGATTATTCTTTGCCAAAGCATCAGTCACATAGTTCACAAAATCCATCAGATTTTAATTTACTGACCTTTTTTTCTGGAACCCATATTGAATGCATGATATTTTATTCTTAACGTGCTTATAGAGGTAGTGATATATAATGGTCTCAAATATCTTAGATGAAGACAATATAGCAATGGAACGATAATTTATAACTTCCCTTTGATCTCCACTTTTAAAAACAAGAGTAATTCTTACAGTTTTCAAACTATTCGATTTTTTTTTACTTTTAAGAACTAAATTAAATGTTAATGCTAATGGCTTAACCAATGCTTCTTTGCAACACTTAATTAGATAACTTGGTACGTTGTCATGGCCCATAGTTCTCTTTGGTTTTCATTTATCTATTGCCTTGATGACATCAGCATCAGAGATCTGCCTAACATTCAACAGTTCTAGATCTTCATTATCAGTTATACCATTTTCGGATGTAGAATATATTCTTTTAGGTAATAATATTGGCGAAACCTTGAGCAATATACTTCCCCCCTCATAAAACCTTATTATTCAGAATCCTTTCCTTTAGTATTCTAGTTTTATTATTATTTCTTGTTCTGTCAAAATTCCGAAAGTACTTCACATCGCATTTTATAGTATTTTCAACATTTGTGATATAGTTCTTATGCTACTTTGATACCTTTTTTTAAATTCTAGATCTTAAATTATTACGGTAAATTTTTCATTGTTCTATTTTCGTGTTTTTGTACAACTTCCTATTTCGTTTTTTAGCTTTAATATCAGGTGTGTACCAAGAAGGAAATTTATTATTCTTAGTCTTTACTTTCGAAACACACTTGTCAAATATATTGTACAATATTTCACAAAACTTATCTAATGGTTCATCTACATCAGATATTGAATTCAATACATCCCAGTCTGCTTGCCTGAATTGATAATAAAAATCTGGAAAATCTTCCCGCTTAAAATTGTAATATAGTGTATCTAAGTTAGATATACATGTATCTCGGGAGAAACTTGTTTCAATATCTACTTTTAGACTTGGATGATTGTTATCTTCATCAATGAATGGTTCATGATCTCTTTCTACTAAGCGCTGCCCGTTAGATATAATAACATATAGTTTTCTATCATTTACGTTAGTGATGCTATTATATTGCGTGCCACCTACTAAGGCCCCCACCGAATTGGACATGACGATTGGCATGGAGGTGCTTCAAACCAAAAGCACCGTTAAGTACCTAGGAGTTGCATTAGACACGAAGCTGACTTACTGGGGACAAATCCAGCGCATGGCAGATAAAACAGCTAAAACGACAGCTGCTCTTAGCATACTGATGGCAAATGTACCTGGTCCCAAAGCGAGCAAGCCTAGGTTGCTAATGTCCACGACACAATCTATACTGCTGTATGGGTCGGAGATCTGGGCGGATACACTGCGAGTGGAGAAGTACCGAAAGCGCGCGGTTGTGGTGCAGCGAAGAGGAGCACTAAGAGTTGTGAGCGCTTACCGCACGGTATCAGAACCAGCCGTTCTGGTGATAGCAGGAACGCCTCCGATCGATCTGCTGACAGGACGGATAGCTGTATGTTCAAACCGCGGACATGAAGAGGTGAACTACTACCTAACGCAGTTCCTGACCGGGCACGGTTTTTTAAAGTCTTATCTGCACAAGATGGGATAAGCGAAAAGTGCGGAGTGCGTCTACTGTGAGAGGGGACTCGAAGATGAGGCATATAACACGTTCTTTGAATGCAACAGATGGACACGAGAACGTTTCCTTTTAGAAGTGACAATGGGTGCTCGGATAACGTCCGATAAGACCATGGGTAACATGCTACGCAGCAAGCACTACTGAGAAGTTGCATCAAAATTTATAGAGACAGTGCTCCGGCAAAAGAAACAAGAGGAGCAAGAAGAGTAAAGCGATCTCTTACTTCTGAACCTCTAACCACACCGATGGGCGGGGGACATAGGAAAGCGGCATAGAGGAAGACAGGCGGCGTCAAAAGGACGGCACGGATCAGATTGAAGTAATGCGAGAGCGGTTCCGGTCTGGGACCCGATTCTCAAATGACGATCAAAATTGTCACTTGTGACAAATTGTCGACCACTGATGTCGAGTAACTTATGATGAACGTATTCTCGAGAGCTCTGCGACAACAAATCTTAGTAGACAATTGTTTGTCGATGATTAGCAGGTGGCAACATCGCATTCGGATAATTTTACCACATTTTTGTGTCGATTCCGAGTGTGCCCGAGTCCCGGTACTTACATGAATCTGTGGGGAAGGTTTTTAGTTTTTTCCTTGAGGTTAGACCTTTCCATTCTTTCAAATATAGATAATAAAAAATTGTCCTACTGCTTACAACAGCAAAAGAACATGGTAGATTTATTGAAAAGTCGAGAATATGAGATTCTAATTTCGGGGAAATTCTCCACATATGTTTCATTTAAAGACGCTAAAAAAATGGCAGTGATCCTGAATTCAATACCTTGACCCAAAAAAGATTGGAAACAAAAAAACTAAACTAAACTAAAAACTAAAAACCCAAATCTTGAAATGTAATTAATTTCACAGAAAATTGTTTTGTTAGAATCGGCAAGATATTATTTTCCACATTTAAAATTTCTATGCCTTCATTCATCAATTGGTAGAAAATAATAAATAATTAAACAGCAAAACCAAAAAAATCTCTGTGCTGAGTTAAACATAACCACACAAACACAGATGTAGAAAGTAGAAACGTTTTTCACTTCTCTCCCAAGCGCAGTAGAGAGAGAGCAGGTCAATTATTATCCTTTCTTATCTATGGTGTCGATCACGACATTCTATTGTCGACGGGTTATACCCACTCTACATTATGTCTATTAAGAATTGTCTACTACGACATTAGAGAATAACGAAATGTTCATTTCAATAGACAACTGGTATTTGTCGTCCACGACATCGGTGTGGTGACATTTGAGAATCGACCCCCAGGTCTCTTTTTGGGAATTTCAGGAGGGTCTTGTCTCGGTTAGCAAACGTGTCGACTACGCCCTTAAAAAAAAACTACTAAGTTAAAAAAATAATTCGAATCTTATTACGATATAAGGTTTCGTTCCATTTATATTTAGGTCACCTATTATAATAAAATTATTATTAGTGACATAATCTAATACTACTAAATAACTAAATAATTGGTCATAGCCTTTCTATTTAAGTTTGGTGGAATGTATACAGTAAATATAAATAATGATTTGGGTAATAGCTTTTAATATTTTTACTATACTCTTTATGATTATTTTAAAAATATTAATCGTAAAAATAGATGTATGATTTATCCTCCATAAAATTATTCACAAAATATATTCTGTATACAGGGTGTCCCGAAACTCTCGCCTTCCCCTTTAGGTGCTAATTCTCCATGCGAAAATAGTAAGAAAAGTTCCTATACACATGTGCCCGGAAATGCTTCCTAAGGGAGTTACGGCCCTCTAAGGATGGCGCAAAAATAGGTGTTTTTACTAATTATCTCGGAAATGACTTGGGGCAACTTTATGAAACTTGGTTAACTATTTTAGATTATTAAAGGTTATTGTTTTACAGTATTTGCCAAAATTAATTTTATCCAGGGGCGGAGAAACTAGGGGTCGGTGTTCTTTTTTTCTACATATTTATTTTTCCATTTGACATTTTTAGTATTTTAATCCCTGATTATGATTCACTGGTTAATTCTGCAAAAAAGGTCCTGTTTACAATTAGCCATATGGCAAACCGTTTTCGAGTAAAAGCGGTCTAAACGAAATACTGCGTATTCGTTTGCTAAATGCACATCGTTATTTTTCAAAGTAGGCGTAAGTCAGTCAGAAATGGCTGAGTACACCCACAGGAGTATCTCAATAAGATTATTTGTTATGGTATGGCTGATGAACAAGCTGTACCAGCCGCATGACTATACGCGTTTCGATTCCCGCAACGAGCACATTTTCCCGACACAAAAGTTATCACGCGCTGCCTCAATCGTGTACGGGACAGTGGAAATGTCCTTCCTCTCTAATAGACGAGGTAACGGTCGCCCAAGAGAGATTCCAGTAGCTGAAGAAGGGATGGTTCTTGATGCATTTGCTGTTCAGCCAAGGTTGAGTACTAGGCGAGCTGCTAGACTACTGGGGACGACAAGAACACATATTCATCGAACCCTTCGACGTGAAAATCAACATTGTTATCGTTATCGACAGGTTCAGCAACTCTTATCGCTCTATGAACCTCGAGTGATCTTCTGTACAAGTAAGCTGAATTTAATATGCTGCATCTACATGAAATAAAAAACAAATTTTAAACAAAAGTGATACATTTGTAATTCAAAGTATTCTACCACGTAAATTTCACAGATTTTTTGGAAAATCATTTGGTCAATCCTTCATTTCTTAATAAGATATTGTGGACTGATGAAGCGACATTTACCCCAAATGGAGTATTTAATTCAAGGAATTTTGTTTACTGGACCCATGAAAATCCTCATTTAATTCGACAGACACATTCTCAATTAATGTTTGGGCGGGACAAATAGGGAAGCTAATGGTAAGTACATTTACATTCTCATTGGGTACCAAATAGGTAAAACTTGAAAATAATATTTACCAAAAATTTCGCAGATTGGTCCCATATATCTTCCCGCACGACTTAATGGACCGAATTATGTACGATGATGTACTGGATGAAATCCCGCTGCTTCCTCGCTTGAATCTGATTTTTATGCACGATGGGGCTCCGTCGCACTTTAGTAGGGTAGCAAGGCGTCATTTGAACCGAGTTTTTCGAGGGCACTGGATAGGAAGAAGTTGTCCAATAAGTTGGCCTCCTCGATCGCTGGATTTAAATCCGATGGATTATTTTGTATGGGGTCATATAAAAAATTTGGTTCATTTTAATGAGATAATTAGTGAGGACGACTTGCGAGCCGACATAATTGCGGCACACTATTACCAGGGAAATGGCGCAAAGAGCCACAAATAATATTGTTCGCCATGCTGAGACCTGCATTGAGCAGGATGAAAGGCATTTTGATCACATTTTGTAACACATAGTAATAATCTTAATTCAGGTTGTTTTTTAAATCATAAACGTTCATTAAACTTTTGCACAAGGTTTCTTTTACCACTATTACCAAATAATTGAAAATAGTTCCTTTAGGAAATCATACCATAACAGATAATCATATCGAGATACTCCATTTCTGTTACTGAATGACATACGCCTACTTTGAAAAATAAATAATGCGCATTTAGTAAACGAATACGCAGTATTTCGTTTAGACCGCTTTTACTCGAAAACGGTTTGCCACATGGCTAATTGTAAACAGAACCTTTTTTGCAGAATTAACCAGTGAATCATAATCAGGGATTAAAATACTAAAAATGTCAAATGGAAAAATAAATATGCAGAAAAAAGAACACCGACTCCTCGTTTCTCCGCCCTTGGATAAAATTAATTTTGGCAAATACTGTAAAACAATAACCTTTAATAATCTAAAATAGTTAACCAAGTTTCATAAAGTTGCCCCAAATCATTTCCGAGATAATTAGTAAAAGCACCTATTTTTGCGCCATTCTTAGAGGGCCGTAGCTCCCTTAGGAAGCATTTTCGGAAACATGTTTATAGGAACTTTTCTTACTATTTTCGCATGGAGAATTAGCACCTAAAGGGGAAGGCGGGAGTTTCGGGACACCCTGTATATACAATATTAAATTATTCCAGTATTATTTATTTAATGTTATTCAAAAAATAATAATAAATTATTGGGTTATTTAGAAAATAATTTAAAGGTAATATTTATAATTAATTAGATGTTATCCATTGAGGAATTTGTCAGATTATTCTGAAAATATCTTGTGCTATCTGGGTAACGAAAATTTTTGAGTTGCTCTAGTAATAAAAACTTCATTTCATTTTCAGTTCTCTTTATAAGGACTTTAAATTTTGTTAATAATTCGGGACACAATGTACTTGATTCTAAAATAGATAACCAAACATTTGATTAAAACTAAACGTTGAAATCTAGTTTTTTTATTTTCAGATTATTTTTCACATATTTTCCACCAATCACCTTGAAAGAACACTGAGATTTGAGCCCTCGAAATGTTTGGAAATTTGGAGGTTTATAACTTACATGTTAGTCCATGATGATTGGTACCACTTAATCTTAAACGTTGTGATCCAGTGCATATTCGCCTTGTTGCTCGAAAAAAGACAGGGCCACTTACGAGTCCTCTTCCTTTATCTTCTTGGGGGAATTACTGGAGTTCTAGGCGCATCATGCGTTCATCCTGATCTTGTGATTGGGGCATCGGCAGGAGTATACGCTCTACTTATATCAAATATTGCGGATATTTTATTGGTAAGATTTTAATAAAAAGTATATCATTAAATTTTTACGTCCAACTGTAATTAATTTCAACATTACGAACATTACTCGAACGAAACTTTTTTTATCTTTATATTGACTTTATTCTTCTGAATACGCTTTTATAAAAGTAAGTTTGTACTTAATAATGTAATGAAGCTTAACAGTATGGTTTGTTGTTTTGAATGTGCTGCTTGGCTTTAAACAATTAATGCAACACATTTTCTTTAACTTTTGCATTTAAATTTTTTAATTAACAAATAACAAGTTTCTATGTACTAAAATTCTACACTAGGGGTTGAAACATATGGACCATGTAATACCTGATCGCAGGCATTTGAAAAGCTTAGGACAATTGTGGATCTCGCTCGCAAAACCCGATAAATCCAAGTTTGTTCGTTTTTCACTTCTTGACGGTCTCATGTCGCATCATCTTTTGGCTGAGCTGTACAAGAATGTATAACTCCCAGGGAGAAAAAATCCATTAAGTAATAAATGTCTAAAAGTTAAGGTTTTGTTTCAAAACCCGATAAATCCAATTTTGGGATCAAGCGCTTAAGTTTTTGTTTTGATTTACATTTTAACGAGAATGTCATTTATTTTTTAGAATTTCTTTACGAGAAACATATTCTTTCAAAAGTATTGCGAGTTGATATTTTCAGTTGTAGATTGTTTTATTGTAGATTGTTTTATGGGGTCGTTTGGCTTCGAACAGCCTTACTTCACTTCGACCTAAAAGATCTTTTGTGATTAACCCTACATCTAGTTGTTGCCCAGGATTCCAAGACTTTTTACAAAGCTTGTGATTTTCCTGGGGGCTAATTTCCCTATGTCTTCAGGCGTTAATTCCGCCTGTTCTAGGAATTTTAGCCTAATGCGGACTAACACCTTGCATTCACAAAGTATATGTTCCGCAGTTTCAGTTGCAGTATTGCAATATCTGCATTTGTTGTCTACTGCCTTGCCCATATTCTTGAGATGATATCTCAAGGGGCAGTGGCCAGTTAGAAGGCCTGTGATTAGCCTTAATTCGGACTTTTCAAGTTCGAGAAGCCTTGTGGCATTCTTTGTCGAATAAGTTATAAACTTTTTCGCTTGTCTTTGACCTGGAGTATTCCTCCAGTAGGACTTCTTCTGGTCCTTTTCCCATTCTTGGATCTCCTCCGCTATGTGTCCCTTGGCCAGGCCACAAAACGGTTCGGGTCCAATGAATGGTGCTTTAGATCCTTTTTTTGCAAGGCTGTCAGCAAGTTCATTTCCTTGTATTCCCTCATGCCCTGGCACCCACATCAAGGTAACCTTGTTGTTGTTGGCCAGTTGCTTCAGGGATTGTCTACATTCCCAGGCAATTTTAGACTCAAAGGTATAGGACCTTAGAGCTTTTAGTGCTGCCTGGCTATCAGATAATATATAGATCTTTGCCCTTCGGATGCCTTTATTTAGGCATTCCTGGGCACACAGATCTATAGCGTAAATTTCTGCCTGGAAGATGGTTGGGGTGTTACCGAGGGCTTTGGATAGCCTACATTTAGGCCCTGCTATGCCCACTCCTACCCCTTCAACCATCTTAGATCCATCTGTATACCAGATGAGTGACCCTTGTTCCAATCGCAGTGCCTCTATCTTACTCGTCTGACGGTTTTCAATTAGCACGTCAAACGGGCAGTCAAAGTCTTGTTTGATTGGCATTGAGTCAGTGGGTTTGGTCATGGACTTCAAATGGATTAACTCCAGAATCCTTAAGTGACCAACCAGATCGCCTGGTTTAAATTTATATGCCTGGTGCAGTCGTAAAGCACTGAGTGCTGCCTCCTTCCTTACATGCAAGTGCAAGGGAAGTAGGTCAAGCATAGCTTCCATAGCCGCTGTGGGACACGAGTGCATTGCTCCTGTAGTCCCTATACAGGCAAGGCGTTGCAGTTTCTGCAACTTTCCCTGTGCTATTTTTTCTTCTGTTTTTGGCCACCATACACATGATGCGTAGGTTACCATAGGTCTGACAACCGAAAGATAAGACCAATGTGTCATTTTCGGTCTTAGACCCCAAGTCTTACCAAACAACCTACGGCACGTCCATATTGCCGCTGTTGCTTTAGTAAGAGTCCTTTCCAGATGTGAGTTCCAGGTAAGTTTTTGATCCAGGATTACTCCCAGATACTTGACTTCACTGGAAAAATTTAGTATTGTGCCATTCAGTACAGGAGTTCTAAGATTGAGTTTTCTCCTTTTAGTGAACGGGACAATAGTTGTTTTGCTCGGATTGACATTGAGCCCCTCTGACGAGCACCATTTGGATATTATATTTAAGGCAATTTGCATGAGGTTGGAAATTATGACCTCATTTTTGCCTCTCACAGTGACGACCAGGTCATCTGCATATCCCTGGACGTTGAAGCCTGAATTACTCATTTTATGTAGGAGATCATCGACCACCATTGACCACAGCAAGGGCGATAGGACTCCACCTTGTGGACAACCTCTGACTGCAGTCACCATAGGCGACTCATCCCCCACACTTGTGCTAATAATTCTGCTTCTAAGCATGGATTGTATCCATTTAATTGTAGGAGACTGTATTCCCCTTTTTTCCGCGGCTTTTTGTATGGATTCATAGGAGGTGTTGTCAAAAGCACCCTCTATATCTATGAAAGCACACATAGCCACTTCTTTTGCTGTAAATGTCTTTTCAATGCCTTGAACCAGGCAATGTAGAGCATTTATTGTTGATTTGCCAGGTTGATAGGCAAATTGTTTTGCATGAAGCGGTGTTCCTGTAAGGATTTCACTTCTAATATATTGATCTAAAAGTTTCTCCATTGTTTTAAGGAGAAATGAGGTTAAGCTAATGGGGCGATACGACTTAGGCTCGTCTGGTGGACGTCTGCCTATTTTCGGAATAAACGCCACCTTGACTTCCCTCCAAGCTCGGGGAATATACCCAAGTATATAGCTAGCTATAAATATACTTCTCAGGCATGGGATAAGCTCCTCAATTCCATGTTGAAGTAGGGCAGGGAAGATGCCATCTCTGCCCGGTGATTTAAAGGGCTTAAAGGTAGATACCGCCCATTTAATTTTATTGGGGGTGAATATTTTCCTAGCCAGGCTTCTTCCTTCTCTGGTAGGACGAGGAGCATCCTCATCCAGATAGTCCTGTGGAAATTCACCCTGAATTATGCGACAGCCTGGGAAATGAGTACCTAAAAGCACTCTTATATTTTCCTGCTGACTCTCTGTGTATTTGCCATCGGGCTTTTTGAGTAGCCCTATTCCATTTGAGTGGTCTTTTGCAAGGACTTTTTGTAGGCGGACTGCTGGGGCTAGTTCGTCTATCCCTTCGCAGAACCGTCTCCATGATCTTCTTTTAGACCTTCTCAATTCTTTGTTGTACTCCGTAAGGGCTTTTTTGTAGTCCTCCCAGTTTCCAGTGTTTTTGGCTTTGTTAAAAGCTTTCCTAGTCTCAGCCCTGAGACGGCTGAGATCTCTGTTCCACCAGGGCACATCTCTTTGGATTGCCCTTTGTTTAATGGGACAGCTTTTTTCATAACATGATGTCATGATGTTTTGTAGTTGATATGAGGCTATATCCAGTTCCTCTATTGTGTCGATGGAATGCGTTACATCTTCGACCTCCGTCCTCAAGTGTTCTTTATAAACACTCCAGTCCGTCAGTCTAGGTATTCTACATTCCCCGAGGCTTGTTACAGCTGCTTCCAAGTCGAATCGTATGTGTCTATGATCCGACATGGAAGGCTCATCTGAAACATGCCAATTTTTAATTAAGTCGGTTATGAGTGGATCAGCAAGGGTTATGTCAAGAACCTCTTTTCTAATCGCATTCATAAAGGTGGGTTCATTGCCCTTATTGATAATGTCGATATTATTTGCCAACAAATATTCAAACAGGCACTCACCTCTAGTGTTTGTATCAGTACTTCCCCACATATGATGGTGAGCATTAGCGTCGCCACCTATTATGTAGGGTTTTTTCCTCCTCTTGCACCAGTTAATGAGGTTTCTTACCTCTTCTGGGGGTGGATTGCCTTCTTCACCGGGGAAATAGGCGGAGGCCACTACGACCTGCCTTTTTCCCCTTTCTGTAGGCACTTCCACAGCTGCTGCCACTAAGTCCCTCGTTATGAACTCTGAAAGGAGAACAAAGTTAGTATCCTTGTTGAACAACAGAGCTGTTCTAGGATAGTCATGCAAGGTTGAATAAATTAACTTGCATGATTGTGTAGGGAGTCCTTTGATACGTCCTCCAAGTGCCCAGGGCTCTTGGATTAGCCCGATATTTAACTTCCTCCTAATAAATTCCCTGCTGAGCACACTCGAGGCTGCTTTTGCATGGTGGAGATTTATTTGGAGGCACTTCAGATTATTTAGGGCCATTATGACGGCGTGGGGCCATTCTTGTGGCCCCTTTTAGCTGTCTTTTTGCCCATGTTATTGATAATTAAATCGGGCTTCATAACAGTCCCACGAGTAGCGGAGGAAAAGCGGTTTACCTGAGGCAGTGCCCCGCATACCACAGGCAGACATTTATTTAAACCAGGGTGCGTCAGGTGCCCTGGAGTCCGCATAATAACGACTAAGCTTCCCCTTAGCCACGCAGTCATAGACTTATGCTGTTCCACCTTTGACTTGGGGGGAGTTTTATTGTGGCTCCCATCCACTTGGTCGGCTGGTTAAGGCAGACCCCCACGTGGAGCAAGCAATCCTCAACAACCACCCACTTGCTCCACACGGTTTATACCAGGCAGGTTTCCACGACAGAGCTCCAGCCTCTCGCGCGCCCGAACCATCCGACCTTAATCAGACGATTCCGGCACCCGAGCGACTGAGTCCCCGTCTCCACGCTGTTGATCCTAGTATAGCTCCAGGACGTTGGGTAACGCTACCTCCCATACTGCATCACTGCAGCCTGTGACGGAGCTTGTTGCGACCTGTGATACCCATCCACAGATGTAGATAAATGTCATACCCATCCACAAACGTACACAGATATCCCAGGGCGTCAGTACCGGTGCGTGAACCCCAAGCTCATGCCGGATTTACCTCCCTGGTCACTTGTGGCGAAGAGGAAGATAATTCCGGATTAGTACCTTATTTTCAGTTACAATCTTGCGTTTATTCTCTCATATTCATATCAAAAATCGAAAAATTCCAACTTTTGAAGCAAACCACGATAAACCCAATAATTTTTTTTAAACATTAAGAATTGAAGTGTGACGGTGACACTTCGTCATCTTTGTCTCAAGGCCTAATTACATCGATACGAGCGAACAGATCATAGATAAATAAGTTACTTTCTTTGCAATACGTTTATTGTGACATTTATTTTTTTTATTCATCGGTTTTTGCGCGAGCTCCGTCACCATATGCCTGACATGCATAAAAATACTTGTCCACTAACGAAGAAATACTATTATTTAGTTAGAGACAATCAACCATTTTAGGATCATTTTGTATAACTGACAAATGTGCAGCTATGCTGTATACATTAGCGAAGTCATCTCTAATGGAAGATCTATAACGAGTTTGGCAAAAATTCGCTTACACTCTCAACGTTAATGAGCTTTAAGACTAGCAAAGCTTATTGAAATTTTCGCAAACAGAAGTAGAGAATGAACGGAGAATTACAATAGCTGCGAATGGGTTGAATCTGAACATCAAACAACCAGTAGAGAAACAAAGATTAAGAAAGAGGAGCAGTCTTGAAAAAAGTAACATTATTCCGACAGTTGCAGAATTATCCAAATAAAATAAACTATTGATAAATTCTGTAGTGAGAACGCAAAGATGATGTTATTAAAAGTAAAACAGAAATGAGTAAAAGAAAAGAAGAATTGTATTGTTTATCGAACGTCAGGACGTAATATTAATCAGTGTAAAATGTACTTGGTGCAGTAAAAAATATGCGCTCCAGTTGTATCAATAGATGTCTTCAAGATAGATGTTAGTGAAGAAAAGGACAGCAGAAAGTAGCGAAAAAATGATTAAAGAAGATAATCTTGCTAGCCTTTCAGCAAATCCAGAAACTTCCTTCCAAGCTAGCGTGATGGTCGAAAACGGAACCGTTCCTTATAGTCTTTTACGAAGATTTGGTCGCCGTATTAAATTTTCTATTTTTTTTAAAGCATTTCCTCGTATGAACCTTCAAAGACAAGCAAAAAATCCTTTTGGCTATTTCAAATTTTCAATTCATTTTCTGTAAAATCGAAAATACAGATTTATTAAATATTAAATGCTTGCGGATGTTGGCAGTAAATGCCAACGTATCAAGAAAAAATCAAAATCTTGAAACAGACGTCAAGATATTTGGTAAAAAGTTAAGAGCTTGTGCACGCGCTTTTCTTCACCTCAGCTGGTGATGAGGAGAAAAAAGGCAACCCTTTGACACTCGAGCTTCGGAAACGCCGGATGCGCGAGGTTGAGTAGCTCAAGTGGAGAAACGGTACTCCAATGGGTCAAGTTAGGATATTAGACGTTCACACACAAACAGTGAAACTCAGAATTTGCTAAATAATGTTGGTTTATTCAATTAACCCTACTATATACAAATTTACTTGTTTACTAAAAAAATTACCTCAACCAGACTGTACAGGTCATTACAAAATAGTTAATGGTGACACTAACGGTACCTGGTTTCGGATCTAGGATTGGATACGCCTCCTATCGATGAATCGCTCTGGCTGACTGCTAACACGGAACGAATTCACTATTTCCTTCACTTAAGTCCAAGAGAGAGAAAACGGCGTTGGCGGATGCGCCATGGTTCGTAGTGATGTCGAAGCGACTAAATATTTTGCAATAATATCGACTTAGTGAAAATAATTCTATTACCTGAATTTTTGGATATACAATGATTTCTTCGCAGATTGGAGCAGGCAGGCATGTCTTACTCTTGGAACGGCAACTGGTGAACTAACTTAATGATGGACGACTTCAATTGTTCCTTTACGGAGAGGATGAAGTTATATGGGTGAGGTCAGAGCGACTTTTTATTAGTTTACTTTAACAGTTACAATATAGATTTGTATAGGACGGAGAAACGATCTAATACGCACCGACTTTCGTTGCTTGACTGGCGTGAATATAGAATCCCTTCTCGTCGCTCCCCCCGCCGTATGAGTTCATCTGTACTAAAACTGGTAAATTTATTTGGTGCATCTAACTAATATACAAATTAATAATTTATTAATTTTCAAGCTAATTCGCTCAAGATGGTACAATATATTTTAATAGTCATAGAATAACAAGGATCATTATATAGAGGGTAACAAAATAAATATATAAATCCCATGCAGATTGCGATGATGAAAGACGCTTCGTGACACTTGAGATGAATCTCAATAATCTAAGATAACAAATAATAATTTTCTCTAATTACCATATTTTTTTTGTGAATTAAAAACATTTAGATATTTAATAATTGTTTATTATTTTTGTTTTTATCAGGAATATACATGCTGTTACGTGATTGAAATCTACCGTAAATATCCTGTACGTAGGTTCAAATAATTGCAACAAGACTTTTCACTAACCACTACTTTATTTAATACTTAATTACAATAATGATATCGCTATCATAACACACTAATTATAACATTGATCTACTATAGTCTCACTCCACATATACGGTGGCGAACGTACTCAAATTCTCTAGAATCATCCAGACCGTTGTTCGCTGCGTTTCTGGCCCTTTCTCGTATATTCTATGAGGCAGTGGAGTAGGTGTGCACATAACACTATATTCTGCTGTTGATGCAACATCTAATGTCATCTAAGATAACTATTGGTTTCCAACTTCTAATAATAATAATTTTGGATATCTAGCAACAGAACAGTCTGTGAGCAGTTTTCAGGAAAAAAATTTGTACATGATTTTTACATGTTAAATTTAATCGTGACTCTTACCAAAATACATCATTATGATAAATGTGATAGTAAGATGATCAGGCTAGTCCGACATAAATCTGCTTCTTAGTCAAATATTGCAGGAAGAAACGGCGATGGCTAATAGCAGACGCGCGTCGTGCAGCGTACTTACGGTATAGTACTTCATGTACCTCGAAATCAAGTACTCTGTACTTCTGCGAGGCTTTCCCCGTTTATTTACAATGTATTGTTCGTATTTTTATTCTATTGTATTTTACTCTATACTTTTATTTTATACTTAATATTTTACTTATGTTATTTGAATCTAAATGTAAATAAACTTATTATTATGTAACTTCCAACTATAGAGAAATTGAAATGAATTTTTGTTTTAATATTTGAAAGTATGAGCAGAGATTCGTTTGTTTCTTCAGTATCCTCTGCTAACAAGTTGCAGAGCTCTTCCCGCCGGAAGACTTCAAACAATCCAAAAATAGTAGTAACTTTAACCACCAAATATTTTTTATCATGTGGAGCCACGAATACAAACTTCTCGACTTATTCAAATGTAAAAAATTTTGATTTTTTAAGACGATATTTCTTTTCTACTTACAAGATAAATCCTCACTTTTAACACTTACATCAAAATAATTATTATTTCTTTCTTATTTTCCTTTACATTAGGAAGAAGGTTATAAAAATCACAAAGCTTGCTCACTGTTAACCTATCATGGTCTAATTTTAATAAATTTAAGCAAATATTTGTACTTATTTATATGCATTATTAATTTAAGAACACTTTTGTTTCAGAATTATAGAAACATCAAGTACAAAATTTATCGAGCGGTCTCCATAGGAGTTTTGGTGCTGTTTGACGTAGTATACGATATAGTTCATGTTTATTCAAAAAAGGAGCCTTTGATATCGTGGGAAGCACATTTTGTAGGAGGTCTAGCAGGTCTATTTTTGGGATTGGTACTCTTCAGAAGCTATGAAAACCCAAATAAAATTACGAAAATAAATAATGTAATTTTTTGGACTGGCCTAATACTGTATTTTTCATTAATGATCTCGTTTGTGATACTTAAAATTCAAATAAAAAAATGTACTCCTGTTAATACTATACACGTAAGTTATGTTTATTTTTGTTGATTTTTATTCAGATGAAATCTGTGTTGGAATATACCACTAAAACTGTCAAATCTGTCTCAGGAAAAGTAAACAATCGCTGAAAAAAGTCATTAAATTTTGCAAATATATAAATAGTAACATTAATGGTATTGTATATTGTCCTTAAGGTAATTTCAAGTGAGAATATAGACTGTTAATCGTTTTTATATAATATACATTGTATGACTGAATATATCAACAAATACACGTGGTTTAAATTTTACATATAATTTATTTTTATTTTAAATAGTCTATGTTGACTTAATACGAGTAACGTAAATAAATAATGGGAATATATTTTGGATAATAGTTCCAGAATGACTTATTTAAATAATATACCTGCTAACTAACACTTACAAAACATAAGTATCACACCATGAAGTCAACCTATTTTTTTTGTAACTTCATTATTACTTTTATTAACGTTTTAAAAAATGTGGGATATAATTTTGTAGTAAAATCGGCTATTTCTCGACGTAGCAAGTACGAAATTGTTTGTAAAATAAATATAAAAATAAAATCATCCTAATAATACTGTTTGCTTGCTGGAAAAAATCTCCAAATATATGCCTTTATTGAAACACGCTGTCTCATTGTGTCAAATATTTCTTATTTTTATTCAAAATTTAAGTAAATGCTATTTTTTGACATCAACAATCAATTATTACAACATAACAAGTAACTAAATTCAAAACAAATTCTTTAACGAAATTTTAACACATTTTTTAAACAATTTTAGACGAATATAAAACTATTGTGCCAACAACCTTCTCAAAACTGCCATTTGTATCGAGTTAGTATTTAAGTTTTATGTTATTAATGTAAACACCAAAATTCCAAAGGACTCATGGGGATATTCGTAAATGTAATCCCCACGGGAAACTCAAAAGTTTAAGTTCGAAGCTGTTTATGTTTGTAACCATATGTACGTAAACAAGGGCTGCGTACAACGAGAAACCGATTCAAGACGCGCGTAAGGTACGGGAACGAGTGGAAATTGTAAAGGCGCAGTTTTACGGCGCGTAGTTCGCCGAGGCACGAGTCCAGCTCGTGACTCGCGTTGATTCGCCTATAAGTGAGCCAGAGATGGCAAAACGGTGCGTGATTTCATGTGAGGTTGTGGCTCGTCGGCTCAAGGGCTTGTCAAAACTGCATGGAAGATGAGTCGATGGAAATGAATACTAATAAGTAGATTACAGTTGTTAAGTGATTATAGTTAAGTTACTACTTTGTGCTTAGTTAGTGCTGGTCTATTGGTACAAAAAAAGTTAAAAAATGTAAAAAGAGATGGTAAATAAAATTAGAATTGTAATTTACTTTGATGTGAAAATGCAGGTACAATGGAGCGGATATGCTTGCAGATTTTCCAAAAGAGCCGTCAGGATATTTCGAAATTTGTTGTCGAATAAGTATTTCAATACTTCGATAAATTCAATAGTTTCCTCTGTAGACACGCCATAGTTGACAATATTTGTGATTCTGAACTGCAACCGGCGGTACAGGAGAGGCTCGCGGAAAGGCGATCCTATACGAATCTATCACGCGTCGTCTAATTAACTGCTTTGACTCGCCAAACTTTACCGACATCTCAGCGGAAGACGCGAGCCTCGTCTTTCGAGCCGCGAGGTGTAGTGAGCTGCCGTGTAACTGCGCCTTAACGTTGCACCAATCGCTCTGGTCTGCATAAAAGGCAAAGGAAAGCGCGGTTATAGTCACTCGGCATTCAAGCTTCGAATCCACAGTTGAATTTAGGAAATTGATCGGAACCCTCTCTATTCTTTAAATTTTTGTCGAAACAACGTTCTGGATACGTCATTGAAGTTTGAGTCAATTGGTTCCATATTTTTTAAATTATAGAAGAAGATGACGACTCGGTGAAACACCACTGAACCACTTTAATCTACGTATTTACCCAAATGTATCCACGACGTAAATTGTGTGCAAGTTCAGATGCAAGATTTTCAGATTAATTTATCTTTTCATTTTTCTGGGACTAAGATCGGATTGAAATAAACGAAATACCGGTTTACCGAATATAAAATGGAAAACTACCCATGCATTTTTTTGCGGGGATTAGAAATCTTCGATAAGTCGCCTCGTCTGGGTGTTTAGCGGCGAGGTAGTGCTGGATTATTACCTGCTAAAACCCTTCCCCTCTTCTCGCTCTACATATTGGAACCCGCTTTCGCATTACTTCGGTACGTGAGCCGTCCTTTGTAATTACTACTATCTTCTCTCATTTTTTTCTCTATTCTCTATTATGTATCTTATAACTTTGTAACCATTATTCCACTCCCATTCCGATGTCACCAGTCCTTCCACCATGTCCTTCGGATTACAAATCCGTCTTATTCTTTGTCTATATTCCGTCCTGGCGTTCGCCCACTTAGAGCATTTAAAAAGAGTATGTTCTGCGTCATCCACTCTATCGCAATAGACACATACATGGGTCTGCACTCTAGTGCCTTCGTATAAATATTTCTTGAAACACCTATGCCTCGATAGTGCTTGTGTGATGAAGTTCGCCATACGGTTTGTCCATCCACCTCCTTATGTTTGAGATTAGACTATACGTCCAGCGCCCATGGGTGCCGTCCCTCCACTTGTCCTGCCATTTATCAATAACATTTTCCCTGGCTGTTATTCGCGATATTCCACTGTATGTTTCATTCCTTTCCTTGATTAGTAGGTCTATAGGCGAATTGCCTGCGATTACCTCTACCGTCTCGCTGGAGATGGTTTTTGTATGCACTGCTTACCCTAATTGACATAAGCCGTTGTACTCTCAGTAATTCTCCAACTAGTTTTTCGTTATATGTCACTGTATGCCAGACTGGAGCGGTATATAATATCTGTGAGTGCGCCACGCTAGACAGAATCTTCCTCTTTGACGCCCTGGGTCCTCCTATATTTGGCATAATACCAGATAGGGCAGCTACCGTTTCTTGCACTTTCTGTACCGTCCTACCAACGTGCTCAGCAAAGAAAAGCTTCGTATCAAGCCAAATTCCCAAATACTTCACTGTCTTACTTGGTGCGATTACCTTGCCAAGTATGTCAAACTCAACCGGGGCAATCTTCCTCTTTGTCGTGAGGAAGGCGGCTTCCTCCAGCCAGTTGGCAGCAAGCTGCACTGCGGTGTTTGCAGTCGTTATCAGCAACTGCTCGTTTTTTGCCATTACCATGATGGCCACATCATCCGCGACACCTATCATCGTAGCCCCATCCGGTACTCATAATTCCAATAGGCCATTGTACGATACGTTCCACAGCGTTGGGCCTAACACCGAACCTATGATTCTATTAGACAGGTAGGATGTTATTATGTTAAGCAAGCTTTAACCTATGCGTCTCTTCTCTCGTTCAAGATTAACTGCCATGCCGCCCTATTTAAGGCATTCTTCACATCGAGTGCAATTACAGCACACAGTTTCCGGTACTGGTGTGTGTATACCGCTGCTTCTCTGGCGATCCTCACACATTTGTAGCATTCACCGTCTGACGGCCCTCTCTGAATCCATACTGTCTGTCTGACAGACCACCTGTTCGTATGTTTTCTTAAAAAATGTTTTCCTAACGCCTTTCAAATTACCGAGGTAATCCCCTGGAAGATCTCAAGGGTCTAGTGTTAGGTAGGGGGAGACGAGGTCCTACAGTTTATTGTGAACTCCGAACCACTCTTGGGGCAATTTTTTTAATGAAAAATTGTTTCGCCTTACGGGTATCGAACCCACTTCGCTTGGCAACTCAGTTTGCTAGCCAGATGCTTTAGCACACTTAAAAGCACTAGTCTGGCTATTTTCCATTCAGTCGGGAATTCTCCTTTACCAGTCAGTCCATTGTATACTGCTAGTACATAGCCCTACTTCTTTTATGAGAAATATTTCCCAGACCTGGGGATTTGTCACTCTTTATCTTTTTATATGCTAGTCCTTGACTAGTAAAATTTAAAAATATCACAGAGTATTATCACGTTCAATAGTCACAGTCTCATGCTCTGGGAAGAGATGGTTAACTACTTGTTCCATCGTTGACATGGTCATTTGCGGTCTTGGAGGATACCCGCTCAATCTATCCAGATTAGCCGGAAGTGACCTGAGGAATAATTTATAAATCATTCATGTCCTAGGTAATTCTGTTATCATTTTTAATGACATATAGTGGATCTGATTTTGATTTTCTCAGTACCTTGCATATTCCGTGTGTAATCCTCTCCCCACTTAATCTGATGCTTTGATGGTGCTTCATGTGAACGAACCTTAGAAGCATTATTTTATTCATTTTAAATTACTAAGTGACAGTCTTTAAAAGAGGCCGTAACAATGAATTAAATTTTCATGAAGGGGCAAATAAAATTGGAAAAATCAAGACTATTTTGTTCAAATTGATGACAAATATTGAATATCCGCTATTTCTTCCTATTACTATTCATAATTATTGTAACTACATTTTTGGGTAAAAATATGTACATGTTTTTTATTAAAATAAGAATGCCCTTTAATAATCACAGTGTTATTTATATATTAATAAATCATTAATAAGATGAGCACTATTACTCTTTCCTACTGAATTTTCTGGTTTCCAATCATAAGAAGCTAGCTTCCCAGAATTAAAAATATAGATGTATAGTAATTTTTTTTTGCTCATTTTAACGACTTAAAGGATATACTGTATCTAAGTATATATTTTTTGAAATGTACTACTTTTTAAAAAAATTGTAACTCTTGGCAAATATTTCAGGGCACTTGAGATTTATTACTACTTACCTATATAATTATTATTGTAGTTATATAGGTATACAAATAAAATGCACATAAATTCTTGAACGTACGTTTTATCATTCTTAAAATAAAATAAAAAAATCAAGATTGTTCTATTTTACTTCCAAAAAATACTGTGTTTAGAGCAATTGAAACATATATCCTACTATTCAATAAAATCAGTTATTTAATTCATAATGTTAATTTTTTATGTAGTCAATATTCTTGAGATTATTCCTAGGCAATTGGTATATTGGTGTATCTTTGAATAAAGTTTGTAATAAAATAATCAAGTATTATGTATTTATGATCAGCATAAAATTCAACCTAAATTCTGTGTTAAATTCTATATGAATCTGGAAGAAGGTTGTTATTTCTTGAAAATATTTATTTGTATTTAACCGTTTTAATCCTACTATATTAGCCTATCTGTTTTGTGCTTTGAAGCATGTTTGTTAATATTTGTAATTTTCTAAATAAAATGTTTTATAAATGAATTACACCATTTGTTAAATAACAGCTCCTAAAATCTCGAATAAACTTTCCTGTATCCTCTAGTAAAATAAGCGCTTTTTTGGATACGAAAAAAAAATTTTGAGGACTTTTTTTGCTTTCCATCATAGTATTTGGGGTACTAATGAACAGAAAAAGTTCAAGCCAATATGTTTGGGGTTCACCTTTAAATTCACCCCTAAAGAAAGGCAATGAATATATTTCGAATATATTTTTGACCTTCCAATGTGCTGCATATATTTCAACATATAAATAAAGCGCACGATGTTGTTTCTCTCTTCGTGGCGGGAAATTTCATACGCGTTTGTGTTCAATTTAAAATACAGAGCAACACAGCACACAATGAACTCCCATACTAATTTTCTTAAAATATAAATACAGAAAATAGAAAATAAATAAGTAAAAAATTCATTTAGTTCCTTTTTTTATATTTTTTAAATATTTTCGTTATATTGGACAGCACAGAATTGTTCACAGCACAGAGACGTTCAAACATGGTTGGGATCCTGAGCAGATTGCTAAGAATGATATTTTGCAGTCAGTAATAACGCAGTTACCACCAGGATCAGACATATTGTTAAATTAAATTTTTTGCAACTATACGAAGGGTTGTGCAGGAAAATGTAGCCGTAGGAAAGTAGGACTGAATTGTTCAACAGCTTGTGGACATTCTCACGGCCACTCCTGCTTCAATACCGCACCTATAATTGCTATGAATGAGGAAATGGACGACGTAGAATCTTATCAGAATGAAAGTAATGACAGCGATTTGTCATTGGACAATAACGTTTCAGATACCGAAGTAGTCACAAATATTGACTAATTTAAGATCCGGCATGGATTAGGGCTCCTGGGGAAACCATGTAAAGAAGCGTGCCGAGCATTCTACCTATAAGGTGGTGTGGAAATGAATGCATTTTTTGCTTATTCACTGTAAATAAATGTAAATAAAATGTATAAAATATTCTAGTGGAGAATAAAGATCACCGAGCTCTATAACAGCAATATTTAGTATTCATTCTGACACATAGAAAGCAAGATAATTGCGAAATATGTGGTGCAAAGGAGGTTTGGCGGAACTAAACGCATTTTTCACTTACTCCGCGTCGTATCTCCAAAACGTTTAGGCGTACGAAAAAAATGTATAGAACCTTTAAAGTAGATAATTTACAGATATACAACTTTTATAATAGGTGTTGTTCCCGTTTGGGCCATAAAAACTGAGTTAATCGCGAATCCGCGATTTCCGCGACTTTCCGAAGCGATTTTCACGAATTCCTCCAGGTGTATCGTGGTGTAACTACCAAGTGTTATTCAGGACGTCCAAATAAACACAATAAAAAAAAAATTCGTAGAGCACGAATTTAGCACAGAGGTCAATTTTACAGCTAAAACGCCTGAAGTAGACCCATTATTATATGAAATACAGTAATATGTTCAAAATACCATGATAGAGATCATAACAGCCCGTAAATTGCGGTTATAATTTACCACATTTATCATTTGGATATTATAGTACGGCAGGCTGTTACCAAAATTCCGTGTTATCACACCATGCCCAAATCGATAACTAATCGCTAGATTATAAAAAGAAATCCTGAGCGAACAAGTCCCACAAGGTTGTGCTTACCCGGTAGACTAATTTCAGTCTGTAGAGAAATTAATTTGTTTTTCTATCGCGCAATGTCCATTCTCACTGGAATCTCGTTTAAAATGTAAAAGACAACTTGAATTCATCAAAAACTGATGTTTTATGTATTGCAAAATTTCAATATTTTAAATTAAATTTGTAAGGTAATGTGGTGTAAAAAAGGAAAAGGGCCAGGGTTAAAATTTATTGCAAACTGTTGAGAATAGTATAAAAAACAGTAAATGTGTTTGAACTAACATTTTCCGTGTTGCGCAGCTGTAGAGAATGAACCGGAGTCGTATTCCTGAGCTCCGTGCCCGAGCAGTGGCGCGCGCATAAGACGGGATGCTGTGCAAGATTAACCCAGACTTGCAACTCAATGTATATTACAAGTCCGCGAATGAGGTAGGCAACACTGTTCTCTCTCTAGGTGATATAAAATGGTTGCAGATGGCGCCCAAGCAGTTCCTATCAGTAAGCAAATCAAATTAAATAAACAAATATTTATTGAAATTAAAACATACAGGAACAGTTGCCTAACCAGAGCCTGCTCCGGAACCGATCCTGCAACCACCGCGGTAACACGGTAGCAGATTGCAGGATCGGGTGGAACAGTTCTGGGTCGGCGAAAACGAAAAATTGACAAAAATAACCTAAACTCCTTTTGCACGAGAACAAATAACAATAGGTAATTTCCTGAACATTTCCAAAAAAAGAATAGAATTAACAAAACTTATAACTACACAACATTAAACACACAATACACTTTTTAACTTCGTATCTGACGCAGGCATTCTAACTTAAATGAGGTGCCTTCCACGAGATATGTCAGTGCAGGGCTACGCAAGGCTGGCCTAAACTTGAATTATAGAAATTTTGATTTCAACAAAGGTTATGGTTTAAAGATTTTAATGATGAAATGAATTTAAAAATAAAAATGTACAAAAAGGAACGAAGAAAAATCAAACGCAACAAAAAGTGATAAACAGAAAGGAAGAGGGGGACAGGAAAGATTTAAAGATAGTCAAAAGGTATGAAATACTAGCGATAGATGGATAGGGTTAACGGAAGTTACAGTTGGTGAAAGTTTGGCTATATAGGTTACCGGAAAATATATAACGTCTGATACGGTAAGGGGTGTTTAATCCGAAATGGGGCATTATGCTGTCTAATTTGTGTTACGTGTCTTGTTAACGGACTATCGTCCAGCTTGAATGAATAGAAGTTTTGAGAGATATGCTGAACGTAGTCTGGCTATGGGGTTATGTCGTTACAACGTGTGTAGAGATCTCTGAGGAAGGTGTACCTTCCGATATGAGGCGCAAAAATTTGTGCTCAAACAAACACTTGAAGTTTTTTCATTGTCGTGACCGGTATGCTGCACCACACCGGCGCCGCGTATGTGATGGACGGCCTGACCACCATCGTGTACAACAACTTTTTATTCTGTCGGTTAAGTCTGCTACCACTGACCATGAGCGGATATACACACCTGGACAGGGAGTAGACCGTCCGTATCGTCTCATTAATATGTGTCTTAAACGTCAGTCGTTGGTCCAATCTAACACCTAAGTACTTCATGCATCTTTTGGTTGGAATTTGGTTTCCCCGAATCAAAATTGGAATTAATATTCTATCTTCAGTGAAGCGACTCATGAAGACTATCGCCTCCGACCTCTCAGTGTTCACTCGAATCTTCCACCGGCCGTAATACTCCGTGGCATGAGTCATGTACGCTTTCAGCAGTATAGTTGCCGTTTGCGCGCTGTGTGAATGTGCGTACATGGCTGTGTCATCGGCGCACTTGGCCAGCTTTGTATTCGGGAACTCTATCAGTAAGCCGTGAAATTCAAACAGATTTATGAATGATTTCACATGCACACAAAAAGAAAGTGTCATGACCGGCAGACTAGAACACCATATCCTTATTTATTTTGATGTCCTGAATTCGAATCTGACGTAAAATTTGTTCTATCGGTTCACACTTTCATTTTAACAGCAAAAAAGTAAAATTTGATTGATTTTGTTGCTATTTCTTGAGGTTTAAAAATAGCCAAAGTGGCAAACCTGACGTCAGATTCGAATTCAGGGCATCAAAATACATAAGAATATGATGGTCTAATCTGCCGGACTTGACAGTTTCTTTTTGTATGCTGTATGTTATTAGCTGCTCATGTTCAGTACAAAATATTCAGTATAATTTTGTAAAGCAACAGGATATAATGAGGCATATTTTAAATAAATTCATATGCAAAAGTATATAATTATGTTCATTTTTTGTAAAAGATATAATTGATCATGAACCTATGGGCGATTATAGGGACGGGGTACGCGCGTAATGCTAATTATGTTGATCAATTTTTTGCGATCCCGGAGACTTAGAACATTTCTTTAATATTGGTTCTAATTATGCTATCACTTTTTGTGACCCCAAAAGTGCCAATTATGATGATTAATTTTTGAGATCCAATGTCGCTCCGCTACCCCTGTAGTCTTCCTATAAACACGTTCCATGTTAAAATCAGAAAAAATATTTGTTCCCCGAGGTAAATAAATTCTTTACTGCTAATAGAAGCATTTCTCGCCAAAAATCCCAAGAGTAAAAATGGCTCTTTTGCCAACGACCACAATTCCATTCTTTGCACGACGCGAATTGTTAAAAACGTATTTGTGGGGGGTAATTTTTAGCCAATGAGGGGTAAAACGAAACCTGGCACAATCTATAAAAAAATTACGTAGGTGGACCTGCATATCGTTGCTGGATCAAAAAACTAATTTTCCATAAATATTTTTTAAACTCATTAGTTCCCTCGGAACTGAAAACGAGTTTGGTAAAAAATCCATTGACATAAATGTCAGTTACCACTTTTCACTCATTTTCCACGCTACAATATATGATTTCCACCAGAAAACTGACGTGGTGTGATAACTTTATCGTCGCTAAAAAATTGGGGATTAATGCCTCCTTTACGACGCGATGAAAATGTCAGTTCATATTTTTTTCTTATAATGAACTCTTCAAAATATTATATGATCAGTGAAACTGACATTGCGCGGTAACCTGAATTTTCACCTGTGGGCAAATTTCAATTTTCTAACCATCATAATAATTATCGACAGCACGGATAATGTCAGCTTCTATTTTTTTAAATCATATGCATGCCTCTCGATAACCCAAGCCAGACCCAATCGACCATTTTTCTTTACAAGTCCAAGAGAATTTCTCGACCACTACGTAACGTTACCATCATCAGTCCACTTGAACTTTTTTGTTAAACTCATCGAGAACTAACAAAAATATACAAAATCACTGGAGCGTAATAAGTCGAGAACCCTGGTAACGGGCTGCCGTACTATTAATACAATGATTAGTCGAAATTCTATCATCCTATCTAAGATAAATGTTACTGTAGCCATAATATATGGGTAAATTAATTCATTTGTAGCAAATATCATCAGTGGAAAAATCAATGGTTCTAAATACGAAGTTGAAGGTAAATAATTGCCGCTTCGAATCTTAGGTAAAATATCTAATTGTTCTTTGTGCGTATTTGGTTTCTATATTTTAGATATTATCCTTGTTTGTATGTATCAAAATATTTTCAAATAAATTAGTTCTGGAATATCTGACTTCATATTTGCTACCAAAAATTCCTTTCGCATTATTTCAACCATCGTTCTTTCCCTGGAACTATGTTCTATTATAGTATGGCTTAACACTTAGATTATCAAGAAAATACTTCAATTAAAAACTGATAGATAGATAGAATGCCAATCCCAAAAATTTTAACAAAAAAATTCTTGATTTTATTGATTACTTGATATTTATCACGGATTAAGTTGTAAATAGTTGGAATTGGAATTGGGATTGATAGGGAGGGTGGCTAAAGAACATATTGAAGCACAGCACTTAGGCCACATTGGACCCCTTGTACTCCCTCCCTGTAGGCAGACCCTCATTTGGGCCTCCAGCCAACCAACCAACCAACCTAATCTTGCGAAGTAGATGATGATGCTGCCTAGGCGCATCTCCCTTACATCGGTCAAAGTAGGCCAACGTTCTCCCAAAATGGATTCTCTTATTAATGAGATGGAAGAACAGTTACGAGTACATGTTGGACCGTCCCATCTTCTTGTATAGATGTTTCCTTAACGGACAGTGTCCAATCTAGATTCCTGTTATAAAGCATAGATTCCTTCTGGACATTGCTGTGCCCTTGTTGGGATATTTTAGCAGTTTTCTAACAAGCTGGCAGCTACTTGTTTCATCCCACAGCTTCTTGAATTCATTATTTGGCCGTGATCGGAGCAGACTTGGGCCTGGCCCAAAGATGTCCTGCTACCTTCTTGGCCAGTCTGTCGGCTTCTTTATTGCCACTGCATTGTGCATGTCTTTTCACCTAGCATATCGGTATGTCATTCATGTTGGAGATACCAACAAGTGCTTGGTGACATTCCCATACTTCTCCTGTGAAAATTTTGTAACTTTTCGGGGCTATAGTGTTTGTCTACAATCTGTGTAGATCTTGATTGTTTTGCCAGTAGTTTGTCTACAGACAATCTCTTTTGCGGCAATGGTTATGCCCGCAAGTTCCATCTGCGTCACGCTGGTTCGCCCATCCATAGTCCATTTATATTGGATTTGTAGGCTTCTGGAGTATGTTCCACATTCTACCCCATCCTTCTCTTTGATCCGTCTGTGAAAATGTTGACCACACCTTCACCAACAGCCTCGTTTTCATTATTCGTTTATCGAAGATGAACCGGGAGGAAATGCCATCTGTGCAAGCCTGAAGAAGAGGCGTCCCCCTGACACCCAAATTATAGAGGCGCCATCTGGCCTCTCCACGGCCTACATTTGATTGTATTACAACGGATTTGAGGCGTACTATTGTTATCAGAGAAAAATGTTCTAGATATATATCTAGTGGTGGCAGACATAGCATTACTTCCATAGCTCTCGTTGGTGTTGTTCGTATAGCTCCGGTTATGCTTAGGCAGACAACACTCTGCATTTGGTTAAGTTTGAGTTTAGCTGTAGTCTGTTTGCTCTTAGGCTACCAGACCACAGCTCCAATGACCACTGTGGGTTTCATTCCCCGGGTTTTCCCCACGGTCCTGCGACATTGCTCATAAGTAATGCAAGCCTTCTTTAGTATTTCATTTAAGAGAAGATTTCACGTTAGTTTGGTATCGAAGGTTACCCTAAGGTATTTCACTTCTGATGGGAACCTTAGTGTTGCATCTAGGAGAGCAGATGCCTTCAGTACTCCTAGTTCCCGTTTCCTTGTGAGGAGAACCATATCCGTCTTCCTGATATTGACAGACAGGCAGTGCTCTCCACCCTATTTTTCAATTAATTATTCTTAGGGCCCTCTGCATTTTATCACAAAGGACTCCTTCGAACTTTTCGCTAAGCATTATTGATAAATCATCTGCATAGGCAATTGTGTGGAATCCTTCTGAGTTGAGGCGGCACACGAGGTTATCAAGAAGTTTCCACACCTCCCCGCGGACAGCCTCTCGCAACCATTCCTCGTAAAGGAGCATTTCTCACACCAATTTATAGAGCTCTTTTCGAGATAATGTTGGATATCCAGCTTCCCATGACCATAGGAACCGTTGCTCTTCACTAGAGCCGCTGTCATTTTTGAAAGGTGGTTCTGTCAAACGCACCTTCTATATCTTCCCAGGGTGTATCCATGCTGGTTAGGATGTAAAGAGTTGTCTTTCACTATAACATCCCTTATGTATCGTTAAAAAGCTTCTCCATCGTCTTGAGCAGGAAGAGGTTAAGCTGATAGATCTGTATGCTTTTGGGGGTGGTATAGTCCATCCGTCCTTCCTTTAGAATGAACACAACTTTTGCTTCTCTCCATATTTCTGGAATATTAAGGTGCGCTAAGCACGTCCTAAATACCCCAATCAGGTGTGGCAATAATTCATCCAGTCCCCATTGCAGTAGACTGATAGATAAATAGATGCATTTTATATTTAGCAGGTCATAAATTATTTTCCTAGGCCTTCAATAGTTAATATAAAACATATTTTACAAAAAATAGGTCAAATGAATTAATCAAAAACAAACTTACAATATAATTTTTATTGGCAATAATATATTAACTATCAATATAATAAAATACGACAATTAGCCTCTACTGGCGAAGATATGTTTCTAAATTTAATAAATAAAATTAAATTACTTAACTAACAGTAGTTTGATGTGCTAGTTATAAATAACAATAAAAATATGGTACTATCACTGGATCTATGTATGCGGTAAATATGGTATATTAAATGGAACTATGGTAAAAATAATGCATCAGGTAATCAAAATTTTAAAATGAGTCTTTACCCCCATAAAACACATTAAATGTTTTAAATAACCAGCACCATATAAAAGGAACTATTTACTACTAGTACACTCATTAAAATGAAAAAATATCATCAATCTGGGCAAAAAAGACGATTAATTATTGTATTGTACTGTGAAAAGTATGTTTTGTAAAATACTCTAAAACCCCATTAAACATGACTCGGAAATCACCCTAAATTCAAGATGGCGTTTGAATATTTTATAATTTTACCTAATATACAGTACAAAATGCCTTTAAAATAGGTTTGAACCAAATTTTGATAACTGTTTGCTTAGTTATAGCGTATTATATAGAGTTCTGAAAATAACCCATTTTCTCTAATCCGAGAAACTCACAGGAATACAAGATGGTGCCTGAATAAGAAAATTGTGAAACAAAAAGAATCTTTTGAAATAAATGAAAAAAAAAAAATTGTGCGAATTTATAGTAAAGTAGTTTTACCACGCAAAAGGTCGTAAAGAGATTTGGTGGGATCGTAAAATGTACTGTCCTGATTATAACCTTGAGTTTGTGACATTGGGGGAAGAGCGCTCGCGCCGACACCTTGAAAAACGTTGCTCAAAATCAGTTTTCGCAAATATCTCCGTTCCTATAGGTCCTGCGAAAAAGAAGTAAATTAATAAATCGAAGAGCATAAAATTCTAGATAAAATATGTACGATTTTTTCCGTTAGACCAATAGTTTTCAAGATAAAGTGCGCCAAACGCAAGCAAATAATGGCAATGTAGCGGTGGAGCATTTTTGCACGTGTCTCCTTAAATGTGGACTAAGTGATATGCGCAAAGTAATTTCAACATAAATATCTATTATTATCAAACGCATTGATGTAGTTGTCTGCATTATAAATTATTGTATTCTTACAGGAATTTCGGACGATTGGTGGTGAAAAACAAGGTCAACTTGACCTCACTGCCGCCAACAAGAGACGTTAAGTTCGATTTATAAACTATTCCGCTGCAGTTGCGGTTGCAGTTGGAGTTGCCGCAGCAGTATCAGTTGCAGTTCACGAAAATTCGTCATTTATAAACTCTTGCTGCTGTTGACGTCGAACGGGTTGAAAACTACAATTTCATTGGCTATCCGCTGGTAATTCCGCAGCGGTTGCCGTTCAAGATAAAAGTTGGTTATCTACCTGCGGAATATGAACTGCAACCGCAGCGGCAGCGGACTTTATAAATGGAAACATTCGTTTCGTATTCTTCATAAACACTTACAGGTGCGGCAACTGCAACTGTAATCGCTGCGGCTAGTTTATAAATTCACCTTTAAGTTCGATTTATAAACTATTCCGCTGCAGTTGCGGTTGCAGTTGGAGTTGCCGCGGCAGTATCAGTTGCAGTTCACGAAAATTCGTCATTTATAAACTCTTGCTGCTGTTGACGTCGAACGGGTTGAAAACTACAATTTCATTGGCTATCGCTGGTAATTCCGCAGCGGTTGCCGTTCAAGATAAAAGTTGGTTATCTACCTGCGGAATATGAACTGCAACCGCAGCGGCAGCGGACTTTATGAATGGAAACATTCGTTTCGTATTCTTCATAAACACTACAGGTGCGGCAACTGCAACTGTAACCGCTGCGGCTAGTTTATAAATTCACCTTTATGCGGCATTACTGCGACTTACCACCAAGTCTAGTTATGGCGTGGAGTTGACCCATACAGGACTCGATGCTATACGAAACACTAAACAACCTGCTACGGATTCCTGGCTTAATAGTATTTCTTGCAAGTGCAAAACGGCATGTGGTTGCCGTAAAATGGGTCTAAAATGTGCCGCTATTTGCTATTATTGCAATAGATCTTCCTGCGAAAACAATTCCGAAGTGCTCGGGGAAGGCGAGGTGAGTATAGAATAGGCGAATCTCTTAGAAATGTCAGATGAAAATGCAATGGAAAGTGACTATAACAATGAAGAAGATTCAGACGACAGTGTACCAGTCTTTCCACCACCAAAACGTACTTGATAGTAATGATTTTGTGGATTAATCCTACGGGGATACTACGTTAGAAACACACCGTTAGGCTATACTTCTTGGGTGGTGTGGAAACGAGTTACATAATGAAATGATAAATATCGTACCCATTAAGGAAGTAGGCGTGTCCCTACAAAATATAATACAGAGAGCTGTGCGTTTGACAATAATATAGTGGCTTCTGTGAGTCGGAAAAAACCTCGAAAAAAGAAAATATTTTCTAACGCAACGAAACTAGTTACCCTCCCGTTTTCGAGGATGCTGAACATGATGGCGGTGGTTTAAACTCTTTTTGAATTGACCGTCACCCCCAAACGGCCAAAAACAACCCGCAAAAGGGGTGAAACGCGAAAACACCATCTTATATTGAGAAAAACTGCGTCACCCCTCGTTTTCGAGGATGCTGAGCACGATGGTGGTGGTATAGACTCTTTCTGAATTGACCGTCACCCTCAAACGGCCAATAACCACCCCCAAAAGGGGTGAAATGCGAACACACCGGCTCATACCGAGAAAAACTGCGTCACCTCCCGTTTTCGAGGACGCTGAACACGATGGCGGTGGTTTAAACTCTTTTTGAGTTGACCGTCACCCCCACCGGCCAAAAACAACCCCTAAAAGGGGTGAAACGCGAAAACCCCGTCTTATATCGCGAAAAACTGCGTCACCTCCCGTTTTCAAGCATGCTGAACAAGACGGCGGTGCTTTTGAATTTCTCCGAGTCAACCCCATCCCTGCGTCAATAAAAATGTATGGTATGGATATATAGTGGATATGTAGTTGTATGCGTCAAGGAATCTGTTTTATTTTTATATATATAGCAAGTAAGTAATTGTATGCGTCAAATACACATGTTCATAAGTTAATATAATAAAATATATGAAATTTACCACTGATTCCATACAGCAGATTTCCCCGCCTGAAAATTACCAAATAACCTAACCAGACCCTATTTTTTAGGGTAAGAGATCAGTTAACAAACGAGGAATCATCATCCGGTTTGTACTCAATGATTTGTTATTCATTTTGTCATATCGGAATTTTCTTATCCACTTCATAAGGCAGGGTCTCACGGGGTAGTTTTTGTCCGGTTCAGGGGTTGCTTTGCTTTGGGGAGAAGATCCAGAATCCAGAATCCCCATCATGTTCAGCATACTCGAAAACGAGAGGTGACGCAGTTTTTCTCGGTATAAGGCGGTGTGTTCGCGTTTCACCCCTTTTAGGGGCTGTTTTTGGCCAGTGGGGGTGACGGTCAACTCAAAAAGAGTTTAAACTACCGCCATCGTGTTCAGCATCCTCGAAAACGGGAGGTGACGCAGTTTTTCTCAATAAAAGACGGTGTTTTCGCGTTTCGCCCCTTTTGCGGGTTGTTTTAGGCCGTTTGGGGGTGACGGTCAATTCAGAAAGAGTCTATACCACCACCATCGTGCTCAGCATCCTCGAAAAAATATTTTCCTATTTTTCCGACTCACAGAATCCACTAGTATTTATGTTGAAATTACTTTGTACATATCACTTAGGCCACATATAAGGAGACAGGTGCAAAAGCGCTTCACCGCTACATTACCATTATTTGCTTGCGTTTGGTGCTCTGTGTCTTGAAAACTGTTAGTTTGACGGGAAAAATGCATAGTATATTTTATGTAGAATTTTATGCTCTTCAATTTGTTAGTTTACTTTTCCCAGGACCAATAGGAATGAAGATATTTGCAAAAAACTGATTCTGAGCACCATCTTGGCGCGAGCGGTCTTCCCCCAACGTCGCAAACTCAGGGTTTTGATCAGCACGGAAAACTTTAAGATCCCAGCAAATTTCATTTCTTCACGACCTTTTGCATAGTAAGCCCCTTTTTCCCCATTGCTTGAATTATTATGTTATAATATTGACAGTTTAATTATAATCGAGATGACTAATTTTCAAATGATTTAAAAATCTTTCATTTCTAAAAATGGTAATCTTAAATATGTATACTCAAGCTTTGGCCAAATTGCTCTATTATCTGCATTTTCAAAAATATTTTTAAAAGTGTAATGTAAAAGAATTAAGTAATTTTTAGAAAAAAATAATATGTTCTCGCCGAATTAACTTCACTTTAGAGAGAGAAAGTTTATATCTACTGTAATAAAAATTTCGGAAACCGTATACAAACAACTTGATAAAAATAATAAGTTTCTTGCCTTTTTGTAGATCTCTTTAAGACTGCGTGAATCATCAAGTTCTGTTGGAGGGAACTGAGGGAGGAGATTGTAAACATTTATTTAGCGATTATTTGAAGAATTGGAAACAATTTGTATACTACTTTGACGAAAATTCAAATAGTATAAATGACAGTTTAGAGGTTTGACAAGAAGTGGTTTAGGCCCTTTATTGTTTTAATTATACTGCAATGATATAGACAGCGATATATCCATACATCAACACTTGAAATGCCAGCTTTAATGAGTATTATGAACTCAGCTGTACAATATCACAATCTTCGTGTCGATTTGATTTCATTTACCAGCATATAGTAGGCATTACTGCCACACCGCGTCGGGACGGATACGTTTACGCTGGGTAGGACCGAGGTCATGCTTGTCAGCAGGGAGAGTCCCATGGCGCATGGTACTGGAATAGGGGGATTGTGAGACGCATTACCGCATTCAGTGCCGGATTAGCCCCAAGGCGTCGGGGCCCCCTCCAAATTGCCTTCGAAAATATATTTTATTAAAAATTAAAAATATGAATGATTTCTTTCGAAATTTGGAATGACAAGTCAAACTCCCGCTCCTCAGTTAACCACGCGGTTCCTACTATATCGACCATGCATAATATACCAACACGAGCCTGCTCCGTTTTATTTACATGAGTAAACGTGTTTATACCTGTCCTGTAGAGAATATCTCATTCTGCCGGTTTATCTGCTACAAATTCTAGCATAAAAGTATCGAAGTATCTATCCCCATCTCGTGTTATTAAACAATATGTAAATAAAAAGGTTCTCATGGTTTTGAGAAAGCCTTCACTCCAATTTAGCCTACAAGTTCCCATCCTTATTCATCCGGCCCTGGCCGCGTTGTGTCGTGATGTGAAGTGTTTATGCTCCTCTTTTCATGTTTTTGGTTAATAGAGTTGTTCTTTAGAGTCCTGAATTTCCTCTGTTTCTAATTCAAGCAGATTGTTATACTGTAGTAACCATTGACTTTTATGAATAATGATGTCTGATTTTTTATAGATTCTAATAATTATTTATTATTTTGGCGCATAACTCAAAAAGGGGTGAAATTCGCCCGCTACAAAAAAAAAACACAGCATTATCATTAGGGTAGTAAAGTTTCTAAGGTTAATTTAACTACCAATTTATAGGAAAAAAAAACAAAATTCGATCAGCAACACTTCTTCAGAAGTTAAATCCCCGAGATACTGCATTGTAAAAGCATTTTGTACTCTAGCGGCCACCTTGTATTTTTATCGATTTTCACGGTTAGGATTAATGACGGTTTTGAGTTTGATATAAAACATACTTTTTAGAGTATCATGCAACAGGAATCATTTGTGTAACAAATTTGCCTAGGTCAAAATTTATTTTGACTGTATAGGCTGTTGCCACTACCTTTTTGAAAAAAAAAAAATTAACAGGCAAGAACCAGCCGAAACATTTAGTTAAGGTTAAGAGATGGGACGAAAATTAAACACAAGATAAAGTGAAATTATGAAATAAGGATGCTGTTTAGGGGTTCAAACGGGTTTTGCGCGATTTTCAACGAAACGTCCACCTCCTAGCGGAAAATGCAATTTACAAGAGTTGTAGATAATTAAAAAGTCTAAAACTTTCAAATCAAGCATTTTTCAGCATAACCTCAAATTTTCTGAGAAAACGGTGGAAAACCTATGTTTTCGTTTTTTTTCTCTCGTAAAATAATTCAATGTACATAAAATTATGTGTAAGCATACCTTTTTTGCATTAAATAAGCGTGATTTTTTTGGAAGCTGGGAAACAAGTAGTTTCCGAGATATTTACATTCTTCTTCCACGAAAGACTTTATTGATGTTTTATTTTTATTTAAATATTCTATCCGGGCTCATTTTGACCGTTGAAATGTCTACTTTGATCTATATATGTTGATGGTTTATTTTTCATGAAAAATGTTTCAATATTATTTTATTATTTTCATTTTTTTTATTGTTGATGTAAATAATGGATTGAATTTCAATGACAGAATTTACTTTAATATAATATTACTAAAGTTGAATGAATTTAAATGAAGAAAGTGGGGGAAATCATTTTGAAACTTAAGTTTTTCATGGCGGTGCACCATACCCTAATGAAAGTCGTAAGTTAGAATTAAGACTCACTGGCCCAGCTGCATTTTTATTAATGTATGTTTTACTATTTTTTCACTAAATAAATGGTATAACAATGAGTAATCTGCTTTAGGTATATTTGAATAAATAATTATTAAGTAAGACAATTAATTTATTGATATTTTTTTTTACAAATTTTGACTTGCTTCGTCTTCAGAAAAATATTGTTTTGTCATACAAAAAAAAAAAAAATTGTGAAAATTTTAGTTCTTTTTATTCACCTAAAAGACAAATGCTTCCACACAACTAGATGACTGAACAGGTACTACCACAGTAGAGAATAGACCATTAGTTTCATTCCTCGGCGGTCCCTTTAATGTTTGTTATACTCGATTTAATTTTTTTTATTCCACTGCGCATCCACTATTTCCATCCCACGCGCATTTGCATGTATATTACTGGAGTAAATAATAAACATCAACATCACTGCTGTCCACTGCGCATTAGATAATTTAAGCCCAGGAGTATGCTTGCGCACTGAAAATCTTATCCCACTGTTCCGGCCAAGTGGGAGTACTGGTCTATTCTCTACTGTGGTACTACCCCAAAACGGCTCGACTGCTCTCTTGGCCCGACTCCTCTTATCCCTCCCCTCCATATACTTTAGTCGGATTTGAACCTTTCAGAAGCACCTATTCTAAATACCACGTTTATACGCATAACTTAAAAGATTTTTTATTAATTTGTATTTAGAAGTTTCGGGATGGTTTCGACCACTGTCTTCAATTAAATTCATGCAACTTTAGTAATATCACATTGAAGTAAATTCTATGATAGAAATTTAATCCATTATTTACATAAATAATAAAAAAATAATAAAATAATATTTAAAAATTTTCCACGACAAACAAACCATCAACATATACAGACCAATGTAGACATTTCAACGGTTAAAACGAGTCCGGATAGAATATTTAAATAAAAATAAAACATCAGTAAAGTTTTTCGTGGAAGATTTTTTTTTTCTTCGAAAAATGTAAATATCTCAGAAACTACTTGTTTCCTAGGTTCCAAAAAAATCACGGTTATTCAATGCAACAAAATGTATACTTTCACATAATTTCATGTGAACTGAATAATTTTTACGAGAGAAAAAAAATAAAAAACCGAAAAATCTGTTTTCCGCCATTTTCTCGGAAAATGTGAGGTTATGTCGAAAAATGCCTTGCATGAAAGTTTAAAATTTTTTCTATTATCCACAAATTTTGAGGAGGACATTTTCCGCTAGGAGGTCACGTTTCGCCGAAAGTCGCAGAAAAACCACTTTCAACCCCTAAACATCACCCCCCATTTTACAATTTCACTTTATCTCCTGTTTAATTTTTGATTTCTCTCACAATTATAACCTTAACTACATTTTCCGGCTGGTCCTTGCATGTTAATAATTTTTTAGCCTAAAATCCGCTGTGGCATCAGCTTAGTACTACAGACGAAAATTTCAAATATCTCTAGGATATTCTCATAAATTTTATTCACGTGATAATAATATATAATTGAATTAATCACAAATAAATAATATCTACAGAACTTATTAGACCAAGTTAGTTTTTTAAAGACTCGTATTGAATTTTAAAACTTTGATTGTCCTCTTTGTAGTATTTTCGAAAAATGGCACGAAATAAATTATATTAATATTAAATGTATTCATAACAATCCAAGCAGAATTATAAAGAATGCTAGATTAAAACCTATTTGATTTAACACATCTTAAATCAGTGAGATCTTTTTACATAAAATGAAATTACTCACAACCAAATTTAACCATGTTTCCATCGCGAGAGAAAAATTCTAGAATACAATCACACTCTGTAAATAAAAATATAAATAAAAAATATCAAGAAACTAGGAATCTCTTCGATGAAAACAACAATCAAATTTAACATTTCAGAGCTTTGCATTGTACCCCTATTTCAGTGCATTTACATTCTAAGCACGGACCTGATAATTCGGATATTATTCTTCCTACCCTGTACATTCTGCCGTATATATTACAACCTGCTAATTTTAGTAAACCCACTCCTGGCGAATCTACACTATTTGGGTGATTTGAATTTGTTTCTTGTTCAAGTTCATGCTGTTTCATGTTTTCTGTAAGAGAGCCCGTCGAGTTTAACTTTTCGTTGGTAGGTGGCGTCGGCATTGTTGAAACAGTCGACAATCGATCAGCTGGTGTAACAACAGTAGTTTGAATTTTGTTAGTGTATGTTTCCATTTTTTCTTCATTTTCACCTGAAAATAATAATTGCAAAACCTTATCAAGAGAGAATCCGTCGTCGGTTTTATTGTCATTCTCCTCATCGTTCTTCAGTGTCGTGTGCTGTGGTTTTTCTGTAACAGTTTGTAAAAATGGTGTTGTGGTTTTTCGTGCCAAAAACGGCATCATATCGACAATAAGAGATTGCAAATTTGGAGCGGGTTCTGTGCGGATAACATCTCGAAACGGATCTGGAGTTACAACTTTATCGGCCACTGTAACAATTTCTTGTGCGTTAGACATTCCATCGAGTCGATCCAAAACTACCGTGGGCGCTTCATCATCTGTAATAGTAAGTAAATTGGTTGTTAAGTGCTAGGTATATATTGTTGGAATTTGCATAAACGGTTTTGGGTAATACAATAGTAGCAGTGATGTTAGTGTCGACAGTTGGTCTTGAAGCAAGTATAGTCGAGTTCATTTGTTCTCGGCACTCAAAAAAACGCAACAAAAACTTTACGACTTCATTAAAATACCGGTACTCAGTGTACTATTTCGTTCGCAAATTGAATCGCTTACCTCTATATGTTTGTAATGTGCGTCGGCTTGTTTGATGGAAGTATATCGCTTGGCTCAACGGCGATAATAATTATGTCGTAAAGTTTTTGTTGCGTTTTTTGAGTGCCGAGAATAGATGAACTCTACTTCAATACTTAAAGTAGGGAAAATAAAGAGGCCTGCCTACTTGTTTTTTTTTTTTTGATTTTTTGTATGTATAATAGCATGACATATTTTTGTAAATGATGACGTAATAAGTCAACAGTTGTAGGTACTCCCTAAAATTGATTTATTACTGACTAACTTTTGAACATGTATAAACAAGATACTAAACCTGCTAAAAATGTCTCGTAAAAACTATATATAAGATTTTGACAAGTCCCTAAATCAAAAATACGTAAGAGTTGACAAGATCCAATATGTGTATTTGAAATAGTAATAAAGAGATATATCTTTTAGATAACAACGAGTTTTGATAGAATTTTATGTGAGATTTATGCGTGGTACTGCTGGACATGACGAGAATATTCAGGTAACTTCTGAATGTTTTTTATAAGATATAATCTGTATTTATAAGTTTTAATGACCTCTTCCAATACATATTTTATGAGTTTATATAACCTTTTATATATGTGTATTTGAAACAGTTTCCCAGAGTATTTATAATATGTGGTAAGACTGTCAGAGTTGCAATGTCCATTTCCAAACTACATTTTGTGAGTTTCTATAACCTATACCTGTGTATTTGAAGAATTATCCAAGAGTATTTATAAGATATAGTTAGTCAGTCAGAGTTTTAATGATCATTTTCAAAAGATGTTTTATGAGTTTGTATAACGGTCTCTGTGTATTTGAAATAGTTTCCAAGAGTATTTATAGGATATGGAAAGAGAGTGACGACAGCTTCAATGAACATTTCCAAAGTACATTTTATGAGTTTCTATAACCTTATTTTGAAACAGTTTTTGACGACCAAAAACCAGCACTGAAAGGGGTAAACCGCGTATCCGCTGTCTCCTACCAACCAAACCTGTATTACCCCCCGTTTTCGAGGATGCTGAGCACAATAGTGATGTCGACTACCCCACCTCAACCCCCGCCAATTCCCTAGCAACCCCCGCCAATTCCCTAGATAGCAAAAAACCAACCTTTAAAGGGGTAAACCGTGTATCCGCTATCTCTTACCTGCCAAACCTGTGTTACCCCCCCGTTTTCGAGGATACTGAGCACGATGGTGATGTCGAGGCCTCACCTCAACCCCTGCCAATCTCCAGATGGCCAAAAACTACCCCCGAATGGGGTAAACCGCGCGTATCCGCCATCTCTTTCAGCCAAACCTGTGTTACCCCGTTTTCGAAGATGCTGAGCAGGATGGTGATATCGAGACCCCTCCTCGACTCCTGCCAACCCCCCAGACGGCCAAAAACCATCTAAATTTTTACCTGGGTAAAAAGTTGCAGATCCGACAAAACGCACCGACCTGCTGAACGGAAAGATTTTTTACCGAGCGACATTTAAAATTTGGTTGATAATTTCCCGGTGCCTTTACTCAACGTGCTCTTGTGTGTACTCTACGCCGCCGCGAACCTGCATAATTTTGGATTAAATTCTTTAGTAAAAAATTAAAAACTACGAGTATAACCATAATTTTGCCCGTTTAGTAAGAAGTAGGAGTGTAATGATATTTCTGTCCATTTGCTGAGCGAGGAGAGGTCGCGACATCACCATCGTGCTCAGCATCCTCGAAAATGGGGGGTAACACAGGTTTAGTTGGTAGGAGACAGCGGATACGCGGTTTACCTCTTTCGGGGGTGGTTCTTGGCCGTTTGGGGGGGTGGGGTGACCTCGGAGAAAAACAGGGGGGGGCATAGTCTCGTTAGGCTAGAAAAAATTCATATTCCTGTCCGACTTACAGAATGCACTAATAAGCCAGCAGCGATAATTCCGCTTTAAATTTAATGAGCCGGAAAATCGTATAAGGCATCTGGCAAACGATATATGCAGGCACCATGAACATGAGACCCCTCTACTGGAAACTGTAGTATGTAGCTACGAAGTTTTTATATATTTTGACGATTTATTTGAATTCTGCTTTTAATGTAAGTTTCACGTATGATTGATCACTATTTGTAAGTTTCAAAGAAATGAGATTCCATGATATTTCTTAACAGTATTGGCAAGTGTTAAAAGAACTATAAGTAAACATTGTTTTTAAGAGATTTTGCAATTATATGATTAAAAGCTTGAACATGAATTTATGAATGAAGTTTGTATGAGATTTGTAGATGTTTTATAATCACAGTTTTTACGGGCATTCTAAGGGATTGAAAAGAGCACGTATTTTACAAGAATTTACAGTCAAGAGTTTATGAGCTTTTACAAGTACTTTCGTATAAAATTTTCGAAGGTTTCAAACAAAGATTCCATGGTGTTTTTTACTGGTTCACAGTGTTAAGAAACATCATGGAATCTCTCTTTAAAACTTTCGAACATTTTATATAAAAATACTTGTAAATGCTTGTAAGCAACTATCAATTCTTGTAAAATACTTGCTCTTTTCAATTCCTTAGAATGCTCGTAAAAACTGTAATTATAAAACCTCTCCAAATATCATACAAACTTCATTCATAAACTCATATGAAAGCTTTCCATCACGTACCTGCAAAATCTCTTAAAAACAATGTTTACTTACAGTACTTTTAAAACTTACAAACTTTCGAAAATGTTATACAAAAATACTTGTAAGTACTAGTAAATTCTTGACTGTAAATTATTGTAAAATATTTGTTATACTGCAATATCTGCAATACTCATGAAGTCTCATGGGTAATTTCTCTTGAAATCGTTTGTAAACTTTGCTCATAAACCCCCACAAACAACATCAGTGAATTTTTATTAAAGATTCGTTTTACTCGTGCGCCTGTTGAGCACTTATACCTAGTTACTTTTAAAGCACATCAAGAAATTAACACTTCAAATCTTTTTAAAAACTCTGCTTATGATTCCTTTTAGATCCCTATAAAGTTTTTAACGCAATTTCTTGTGAAATTTTTGATAAACATCAATTCTTATCAAAACTCGTGGAAGAAAGTAAGTGTAATCATAATAAAAAGTCCATAAAACACTCTCGCACTTAAAAACTTTCAAAAACCTTATAAAGCCTAGAAATTCGGCTCATAGAAGCATGAAAACCTCATACATGATTATAAAAAGTAATAAAACTTATGAGTTCTGGTTGTATATTGACGAGACAATTTTAGCAGAGAACAGGAATACTGATATACGCAAATAAAAGACTAAATTAAAGAAATTTAAATAAATCACTACAATATATTAATTTTATACCTGATAAAAAAGTGAGCAATTAAAATGTTTAAATACCATATTAACGACAAGGCAGGGCGATTAAAAGTTATAATTTTTTCTGAAAATTGTCCCATAAAATCATAGGTAATCTTAAGGCTAGCCGTGCATGGACTGTTTTTCGATCCACTGATCAAACGTACAGTTAAAGCTTTTCATACGGTAAACAATTCCTTTCTAGAGTAAAAACTACATACTATAGGAGTGACAGGAAACTTACTGTCATGGATAAATAGTTACATGGAAGGGAAAAATAAAAGTTCAACTAAACAATGTTCAATCACATATAGAGAATTTAATGCACGGTGTTCCTCAAGGCTCAGTCTTGGAGCCGTTATTATTTATGTGTATATACAACCTTCTCAAGTATTTAACCATTGGCCATTTAACAATATTTGTTGATAATATAACAGTGACATTAGCAGCGACATAATAGAGAAAGTCCAATTAAACCAAACCTTCCAAGAGATCACTACTTGAGCACAGAGAGATAAAGATAGTCATAAATTTTAGTTTGCAAAAATAATTGCTGCACGATATAGTGTTACATGACAGTATGATATTGTCCTTTAACACGAAATTACTAGGTAATTACTTAGACAATAAATTGTTGTGGGACAAGCACATTGAGTACGTATGCTCACAACTTAATAAGGCTTATTTTGCTATATTGCAAATACAAAGTACCTTAGATGAAGTGAAGTTATTGAGCATCTATTATGATTGTCTATACTTGCATATTTCGTACAATATTATTGCGTGGGAAAGTACAAGGGATAGAGATAAAATCTTTATTATCAAAAAAATACTCATTCGACTTACTTCAGATGAACTACAATGAGAGTTGAAAAATATATTTAAAATTAAAAAAAAAAACTCTACTCCACGTATATTTTTACTAAAATGTTTAATGTATACCAAAAAATAAGCATTTATTTACACAACACAACAATTGTCATACATATAGTACAGTGTGATCCACTTCGTATACCCACACATCATCCTTCAAATTAATAAACATTCGCCATAGTCTATTATTGTTCAATAGTCTCCTGGCTGATATACGAAATATACAAAACTTCGTAAATTACAAAACCATAGGCGAAAAATATTTGTTTTAAGGTACTTAGTTTTCACAGTGTTCGAGACTTTTTAAATAGAGAACCTTGAGGCTGTATTTATGTTTTTAAACTTTTAACAATTTTGTGAAAATATTTTACAATTTATTGTTTATATTTCTTATATCTGTAGGTATGGTTATTTAAATCTGTGTGTTACGTATGAACCTCTCACTATAAAACAATATTGATGTGGTTTTAATTTTTTACCTCGTACGGGTTTGTTACAGTAGAAATATAAACAAAATCTTTATTTTTAAGGTCCATATCATTCGAACTTACCACATACATAATGCGGGCAACATAAATTTAAATCTTGTACAGAAGATTTCCTACATCCTGGTCTAGGAATGGGACAAGTTGATTTTTGGCAAACAATATTTCCGTAAAAACATGTGCATGTAACGCACGGTGACTCTGAGGGAACGGACTGTCCATGAATGATTTCGAGGCCTTCTTGATTGATGCAGTTAGCTGAAACAATAAAACAGAAAAATGAACATAAAGAAAATAAATATGTTACGTTTTGAAATCTTACCATTTTTTGGTTTCGGGGGTATCGTGATAGAAGGAACGGTCACTCCATTTTCGTAAAAATTGTCCAATATGGGAGGGTCCTTTGGAACAAAGCCTCCTAAGAACATCGTACATCGTTAATAGTTATTTAAGATACAAGTGTAAAAAGTCATTCTTTATTGCACGAATGGCTATGAGTCATGAGTGCAATAAAGAGGCTTTTTACAAGTGTGCCTTACAACGTTTTGTCTTCGATCGTTCCAATTATTGTAAGAAATGGGCAAGTTTTCATGAATATTTGTGAAACTGTATCAACTTTTTGTGAATGTCACTTTGACGGTTAGTATTATTCGAGTTCTAGTTGAAGTTTTCATTCTAATTATGTTACCTACTTCATGGTCGTGATGAAAATCTGTGATGATAGTAACTAAGGAAACGATATTATATATAAACTGGCGTAGTTTTTAAATTTTTTAGAAATCGTGCAACAAAAGCGTGCAATAAAAATTTTTGTTGCACAGTTTCTTATAAAATGCCCCATTTTACACTGGAAATGATGTAAAAAACTGTTACTTTTTACACGATCGTAGATGAATAAATTTAAGTACTTACATTTGCGCAAATAATAAGCTATGTATATGAATATATTGTAAAATATAGGTAATAAAAATTAACTATTAGTAAAATAGAAAATATCCACAATGCAAAATACGAGGGGCAAACCGTTGAGGAAATCAAGTGTACAAATGGGGGAAATTTTTTGCCGTTTTGTTGAAATATATTATGCGCATCGGCAATTCAGTTAATATCTTTTGCTACAAAAAAGGGTATTTTGAACAATTTTTCGATACCATAAGTCCGGGGACATGCCTTGCGTTTTAACCGGACCCCCGTTTCTCCAGAACATCGAAAACCACATATTATACGGTCTTAGTACGCTATTAACTTACTAATGTGGCTGTAGAGTGCGATAATATAAGGTTTTTCTAAATTTCAAATTGGTATATTCTTGTTATAGAGCATTAAGTAGAGGATCGTCATTTTTGCTCGAGTTCACCTTCCGAGATTTTAGTGTATTCTTATGTTTCAAATGATCTAGATTAAAAAAATAAAGGATTATTCAATTTTGTCGGTATGTCTGTCTGTCTTTTGGCACTATTACTAAAAAAATTATTCCATATAATAATATCTGGAATCTTGTCTGGCATACGGTTGACGCTATTGCCAAGGAAGAAATCGAATGTACATACATTGTGACTTACTTTTAATGGAAACATTGCTGTAAAAATGTGTTTATTAATCGATTCTAACGTTTTTTTATGGTTCTGTAGCCAAATGGCAAAAATCTGAACCCTTATAACTTGGTCATGTCATGTCCGTCCGTATGTTGTAGCCTTATAACTCCGCCATCTTTCCATCGATTCTGATAAATTTTATAGACGAGTGTCTTGTGTGAACCTCCACACAATTATGTGTAATGAAATTACAAAAAAAAAATATTTAGGGTTAGCTTTCCATGCATAAAACTGAGGGATGAAAATTTTTATTTCAGCGCGCCCTATTATATGGGGTATCGTTGAACAGGTGTTTAAAAATGTAATAAAAGTCCTTAAGTGACTACTTTTTCCTTAGCTGAAAATTTTGCGAGCTGTAAGCTCCTAAACTTGTTAATAATGGGTCCCCCTCTAACTTTCCAACCACGTGATTAAAACATCTGAAAAAATCAAGTAGTAGCACTTTCAACGAAAATAACAAAAGATACACGACAAGATATGTAAAATTTTTTTTTTAGATATCCACAATTTTCAGTTTTCAATAGCAGCACTACGGACCGGTAGTTGATGCCTGATGCATTACACTCACTTGGCCGGTTTTTTAATAAATCATCAAAACCTTTACCTTCTGACAAGAATTTAGGTATGATTCAATTTTCAAGTTATATTACGATCTTTTTTCAATGTCAAAAATTAACAAATTTTATTCGTGATTTTTTTTGTTGAAATTCTAATTAGAACACTAGATTCAGTAAGCTCTCAAATGGGCAAATTCAAAGTTTCATGAAGAAATATTGAATGTTGATAGATTTAAAAGAAAGTGGATGTTATCTTATACAGCGTGTCCTAAAAGAAATGCATAACATTCATAATTTTTCTTCTGTTTTGTATTAAAAAAAATACGGAAACAGGTCAGTTAGTAATATCAGGGAAATACTCATTTAAGAGGTTACTGAATTCAGTGGTGTACTTAATATTTCAATAAAAAAAAATCGCTAATCAAATTTGTTAATTTTTGACCTCGTTTTTGACATTGAAAAAAAGTCATAAAGAATTAAAAGAATGATTGTCATAGAATATAACTCCAAAGTCCAGTATTAAAGTAGAATAAATCAAGGAAATGAGAATAAATCAAGGGGAAATCAGAGGGAATCAGGAGGAAATCAAAGAAAATCAGGTGAAAATCTAGGAAAATCAGAAGGAAATCAAGGGAAATCCTACAAGATTTCCCCAAAAAGGGAAATCAGGTGTACAAATTGGGCCTAGCGGTTTACCCCTCGGCAAAATACGTTCACTGACATTAGCAATGCATCCTATGGCAACCAAAGATATTCAGTCTATCGATATCCCATAACGTATTCGTTCCATAAACCCACTAAGCGTAATTTAATTTTAAAAAAATCAGAAGATTGTGATTTCATATTTCATTGAAACAATGATCGTCTAGTAACAGTTTTCACAAATTAATTGATGTGTTGTTAATTTTAAGCTACTCACTGTACAACAGATTATTGATAAGGTTTTGAACACACCGAAATATTTCAACAAATAGGTATACATTTTGACTACTCGATATGCAGACAGATAGGATAGTCATTAGTCGGAGCCTAGGTAACACTGTGACAGTTAAAAATAGAAGTCACAAGGGTAGAAGTCTGTATACAAGGAATAATATGAAGGTCATAAACTATCACCACTGACAGTCAAGCTCAGGGGCAGTAGAAGTAAGCAGTAAAGCTATAAAAAGCCGCGTGAAGTCTTTGGCGATCCTGATGAAACTGACTGATCAATACAGTGTATATTTGAAATGGATAGGATTATATGGGAATGAGAAAGTAGACAAACAGGGCAATGAATGCGCGAGAGGAATCTTGATTGGATCTGAACCCACCTGTGTGATGTTCAATAAAACTGAAAACTGCCGATGAAGAAACATTATTTGAACGGGAGCATCGGGAATGACATAGTGTTGTACATTTGTTGGTTCACCATCCAAATCAAAAATCAAAATTGCTAAATCTGAGTAGAAAACAGCTGACGTTTGTACTTATTTTCACAGGACACTGTACACTAAATAAACACTTAACCAATATAAGGATGAGAGACTTTCCAGATTGTTGGCTTTTTAGTAAAGACGAAGAAACTTCTCATCATATCTTATACTAATGTTCAGCTCTGATGACTGTAATGGTTGAACAGTTCAGAGGATTATTCATGTCATTGAAAAAGATAGCCAAGGCTCCAATCTTCTTTCTAGGAGAAATAGATCTAATCTAATAATAAGCCTATGGGGTACAATAAGCTTAAACTTCAGTAGGTCTTCAATATATATTACAGTGATGAAATCCCTTACATATAACAAGCATAATGAGAGGGTCTGCTTTTCACAAAGTTTTATGATTGTAGGTCTGAGTTCGTGAACAATTATTATGCACTATGAGACACAATAGTAATAATTTAATGAATATTATTAAATAAAGTGAAATATGAACGATATCGATGGCAAAAAAAATCTGTCAGGTGATCCAAGAATGTGGAGTGTGAAGATATGTTTCTTTTCTTAAAGACTAAAACTTGTTAAATAATCTCCTGATTTTGCTGATATGGTTAGCGAAATGCGCGTTGAGTAGTATATTCCAGTGCAGTGTTCAAATGTTTTGGTATTTTTTGTAAATGCGATTCTCAAACAATATAGATACTGATTTGTGTAAAATAATCCTCATACAATAAAGCCCCCACGGCTCTGCTCCAGACCCACCATAGAGTTGTTTTCTTAAAAAGGAACACGGATCATAAGTTAAAGGAGGTTCTCAGGAAACTTTTAAAATCCAGCAGCTTTTGGTCTACGTAGTTCGGTCTGCACAATATTATTGTAATACAAATGAAATATATTTGTAGTTTACCTTCTGTTTCTATTGGTGGAGAAAATAGGTTAGTGTATCCAAATGATGTATCTGTAACTTTTTCCTGAGGATAAACCACATTTTCCTTTGATACGTCTTTCTTGGGATCCAATGCGTCAGCTGCTACAAAAGGAATTATCCTAAAAAATGTCAACGGTGCTATTAAAAGCGTCAAAGTATGTATTATAGGTAAGCGTTCATTTGCACATATCATGTATTTTTTTATTACAGAAAATTATTGATAATTGTTTTGCTGCACATCCTATGCCTACGATACTAGCAAATAGATGTTTACCTTATGAATTGATGATATAAGCGAGCGGGGCATCCTCGAAATAATTTAAAGACAACATTATAAGACAAATTGTCGAAATTACTAATTTTAATTATGCCAACTTTTTTAAACGGTAAGATCATTTAGAGATCCAGTAATTAACTACTAATTTTCACGACAAATCTATTGAAATTGTTATGTACATGGCATAAAAAAGAAATTTTTGCTCGTAGCTTTAAACAGCTGTAACTCGTGAACCATAGTATGAAGGTCACTTGGTGCTCATCTTGCAGATAATTTAATTCTCTTCAAAAAACCTTTAGCGTCATTATTGCCTAAAGCTAATAAAAAAAATTGCTAGTTTTCTAATGCACTTGAAAATGACAATTTTTCATGTTGTTTCCTTTTATCTCCATTCACTCCTTATCAAAACGATTTTGAACATACACCAACATATGCAAAATTTGATTCTCTTTCACACTATATACGTACGATCTATCGTTTTCGAGTTTTTATCGATTTTATCATGAAACAAGTGTTTTGATAGCGCGCTATAAAGATGTTTAAAAATTAATATCTCTGCCAATATTGATCAAATGGAAATGAAAAATAAAAGGAATCTTAATCGAATTCTCTACAACTTTCATTTGAAACATTTTGCGATCCGAACGATCATTTCTGAGATTCTAGCGAAGAATGCGTGCGCAAAACTGTTAACATTTCAAAAACCTATCTCGCCTCCAATAGGTCGTCCAAAGTTAAAAAAAAAGAAATAGTGCGGATTTTTATTACCCATAATTTTCATAGTAGAATGCAGGTTTTCACGGCCGTTGTCTAATGAAGTAGATTCTTCCGGGTCTTGCCGTGGTCGTCGAACTTGACTTGACGTTTCGCTGATCATCCTGTCAGCTTCTTCAGAAGGATTCTAAAGACTGAATCTGTTGTGTTACACTTCTCGTTATATACCTAGGCGCCGCTTCGCTTCGCTATTCTTTCGTCGTGTTTGGTTGACCGTGACTTACTACGGTGCTGGTACTTGGCAATACCAGTCTTCACGTGTTACTAAGTCGATACCCATCCTCTCTGTTAAAGTTGTTCACGTTTTTCATAATTTCCAGTGATTGCCTAATGATTCGCGGAAAATAGCGCGTATTCCTGTCTAATATATTGACGTCCTCGTAGTCGATTTTATGGTTCTCGTTATTATGGACATGTTCTGCTATCGCCGACCTATCCGTGTATCCAAAACTGGTATTTCTCTGGTATTCTTTGATTATGCACTGGATACTCCGTCCTGTTTGTCCGATGTAGCTCTTACCACATGTGCAATTCAACTGGTAAACACCTTTTGATAACAGTTTGGGGACAAGGTCTTTGACTGAGGGAAGCATCCGTTTATTTTCTTCACTGTTCGAAACCGTACACCTACTTTCTTTTTGAATAAAATCTTCTTCATCTGTGACTTCCGCGACGTAGGGTAGGCATGCATACGTTGTTGGTTGTTGCTGTTCTTCTTCTGTAGTTCTCCTCTGGTTATTTACTACTCGTTGTATATTGCTTTGACTGTATCCGCTCTTCTCTAAAGCTTGTTAGACATTCTGCAGTTCCTCGGGTTTGTTCTCGTCGTCGCATATTGTGTTGGCTCTGTGGACCAAGGTTCTAATTAACGCTCTCTTCTGTTGTGGATGGTGGTGAGATGTCGCATGTAGGTAACGATCGGTGTGCGTTTTCTTTCTGTAGACACCGTGGGCCAGCTTGCCATTATGTGACTTTTTCACTAATACATCTAAGAAAGGTTAACCTTTCATTACCTACATGCGACATCTCACCACCATCCACAACAGAAGAGAGCGCTAATTAGAACCTTGATCCACAGAGCCAACACAATGTCCAACAAGCTTTAGAGAAGAACGGATACAGTCAAAGCAATATACAACGAGTAGTAAATAACCAGAGGAGAACTACAGAAGAAGAACAACAACAACCAACAACATATGCATGCCTACCCTACGTCGTGGGAGTCACAGATAGGCTGAAGAAGATTTTATTCAAAAAGAAAGTAGGTGTACGGTTTCGAACAGTGAAGAAAATACAGCAGATGCTTCCCTCAGTCAAAGACCCTGTCTCCAAACTGTTATCAAAAGGTGTTGAGGAGTTGAAGTGCACATGTGGTAAGAGCTACATCGGACAAACAGGATGGAGTATCCAGTGCAGAATCAAAGAACACCGGAGAAATACCAGATTTGGGTACACAGATAGGTCGGCGATAGCAGAACATGTCCATAATAACGAGAACCATAAAATCGACTACGAGGGCGTCAATATATTAGACAGGAATACGCGCTATTTTCCGCGAATCATTAGGCAATCACTGGAAATTATGAAAAACGTGAACAACTTTAACAGAGAGGATGGGTATCGACTTAGTAACACGTGGAGACTGGTATTGCCAAGTACCAGCACCGTAGTAAGTCACGGTCAACCAAACACGATGAATGAGCAGCGAAGCGAACCAAGCGCGACCATTGACCAGCGAAGCGATGCGGCGCCTAGGTATATAACGAGGAGTGTAACGCAACAGATTCAGTCTTTAGAATCTTTCTGTAGAAGCTGACAGGATGATCAGCGAAACGTCAAGTCAAGTTCGACGACCACGGCAAGACCCGGAAGAATCTACTTCATAATTTTCATGTGTACATATTTTACAGTAAAATTTACTTTCCGAATTTACAAAAAACCGATTTTTTACCTATTTTCTCCCCCCCCCCCGCCGCGCCGGCGTCTACGGGTGGGGACTTTTGATATGTTAAAAAGTACCACAAAATAAGACTGTTCCCAAACTTTCAGCTCGCTCTGAATTATTTCAAATTGACAAATTTCGTCTTATTTTATTGGACCAGTATTTAATGCAGCGTGGTTAGAAAAATTATCGATAACTTCAATATTAATTTTTAATTTGTTCCTTGCATTGTTGTTAAATCAAATTTTCAAGAAAATATTGCAATAATATTTACTTTTAGGAGAAGACTAGATTTTATAATCATCCGTTAATGCACAAAACATGTATACTATTAAGTACAAGGCTTGTTTTTCATACCATGTACGCTGAATCTAATGCTAAAGACGCTCACTTTTGAAGTGAATTCTTAAAGCAGACGTTTTTGTTGCATTTTTTGAGTGCCAGGAACTGATGAACTCTTACTATACGAACACTTGTTCTTCAATACGGATCCTAGGAGACGTCAGAGCATTTCGACAACTATTGTAACAATCAATAATCCCTAGATAGAGAACTTACTTTTCAACTTATGATATTGTTTATAATTTCCTATCCGTTATATTTCGGTGCAAAATCATTACAGATATAGTATTCCAGACCCACCTCATTTATTGTGGTAATACTGATCAATTACCATAGTCAATTTCCAACATGACTAATCTAATAAAATCACATGTTTTATAAATAAAGAAACATTTTGACCTAAAGCCGCAATAGAAATGTTTTGATATTTTCTTTCCACAAGCTTCTTTCTTACTTTACAATATGATTATCTATTACAATTGGAGATTACCTTAGAAAATCTAATTCTTATATGTGATCACAAATAACTGAATAAAGAAGCAGTATTCTTAATAGAATGGCGGTTGGTCGGTTAGTGTCACGTAAATGACCCACTCGCCCATTTTTTTTTAGAAATACATTCGAATTACCTCAAATTTGGTAAAGAAGGTGGAAGTGATGGTTCGTTGTAGTCGTATTCGTAGTCCTCAATTTTAGGCTTTGTAATGTTTAGTATAGCCTCAATGTCCGGTTGTATATTTGGTATATCAGGAATATCAGGGATATTTCTTAACGTAGCACTTGCAACTTTAACTCTGCTTGTTAAGTCAACTTCAGTAATGTCTTCTTCCGTAGTAGTTTCCGTGGATTGTTCTCCACTATCAGTTGTGGTTAAAAAGTCTTCATAACTTGTTCGTCGCACTTCTGCCAATTTATTAATTTCATTGGCATCCACCGGTAAAAGTGTTGTCACTTCGATCTTGTTACTCTCAAATAAATTTAGTAAACTGTCTTTACTCTTAATGCAATCTGTAGAATTTAAAATAGTTCGTAGTGTAATAGGGTAAGAAAGATTTGACGCTGTGTCTATAGTAGAAGTAATAACGATTTCCGTTGTTGTTATATTATGTACTTCGGTAGATTGCTCATAAGAATCGGTCTCTGTTCCTATTAAATTATCTGTAATGTATTTTATTGTTGAAGTTGATTCGGATGTTGTTGTCTCACCCAGTCCGCTAACATCAGTAGTAGTAATCACAGTTGTTGAATTTTCTATCGCTGTAACCCTGGTTGTGTCGTTGTCGACTTTTCTATTTAATCTACCATCTTCTATCCATTCAGTAATGCTAGAAATATTATCATCTATCGCAGTTGAGCGATCAGAAGATTTAGTTTTTTCTTTATAAGTTGTTGTGGTTATAGCATTGACAGTTTTAAACGTGATAGGTTCAGTAGCTTTCGGCTTGGTGGTCGTTGAAAAAACTCTCTTATAATTTGTATTCTGAAATTCATAATTTGTGGTAGCGTAGTATACACCTGGGAAACTTTCTTTGTTTTCTGCGTAATTTCTCGTCGACTGCTTACTTTCTCCGTGCTCTTTAGTCATAGAATTATAGTAAAAAGGTTTAGTTGTACTGGGATTAAACGACACTCCTGTGAAGTGCCTCGTAGTACCAAATGTACCCGGGCTTCTATGCTTGGTGGTAGATGGATGTAAGGATTCGGCCAGGACGTAAAATGGCGCAGCTGTGACAACTCCTTGTGTGTTTGGGGGTCTCTTCTGGTTCACTTCCTTTCGGAGTTTAGCGTACTCTTTACTTACTATTGGAAAAAGTCCGTAGTTGGGTTCAGGTTGTATCTCTATGGTTCCACCTTAAAACAAATATGTCCATTTTATTTTCAATTCCTTGACCAGGTATCTGGTGAAATAAAAAAGTGATTATGTTGTTCTAGTTGATGGTTTAGTAATTGTAATTATCAGATATGTATTATTTTATAAATGTAGTCATTATGTATCTCACTTTTACTTTAACATAATTTAGAACGAGGAAAAAGCTAAGGGGACGTTTAACAGATAAAATGGTCAATTCAGTTGTATCAACAAAACGATCTATTAAATTTTTTCGAAAAGAATGTAAACTGTGGATTTTGTGTTTGTTAAAGATCCCTATTACATATAAATATAATTTTTTACTTACTGCAGTTGTAACTAGCTGCACAGCATTCTCCGGGTTTAATAACTGGGATGCATCCCAAGAGAGGTGGAGCACAAGATAGAGGTTCACACCGCAGGAGACCTTTCATACAGTAACAATTATCACAAACGGAGTGGCCTACGCCAAGTACTTTTCCGCCCTCTAGGTGATGTACTCCATTGACTAAGCAACCATCTGGAAATCAGTTAGAGTTGAAAAGGAAAAAATAATATTTAGTTGGTCTAGTTCCTACAATATACAAAATGTGCGTGAAGTTGATACCCTAATTTTTGTAATTTAGAACAATTAGGTGTGCGATCGTTTGGAATTTGTTTGCGATGTTGGGCCATAATGAATTTGTCGTTTGCGATACAGTTTATTCGCGAAAAACATAGTTGAAAATAAGAGTGAAAAGTTAAAACTAACACCTTAAAGTTAAAATTATGAAAATATTCTATTTGCGATTTGTTTTTTGAACGTTTACGACTACACTCTTATCGTCTGCGACACCGCAGTTCCCCAGTAACGGTACAACAACGGTACATTTTAGTATTCCAAAATTGAATGGATTGGAAATTGGTCGATTAGTTACCACCTTTGTTATATGACATATTATTATCATTAATTTTTCATATTATAGTCAGATCTCGAACTAGCCATTTTTAAAATAAAATTTGTTACAAAAATGAGTCACAACGTCATCATCTTGTCTTTACTATTACTTTAAAAATATAAAATTATATATTATATAACAAAATTCAAATACATTTATATAGGATGGGCCATTAATAATAGGCCATAGTTCAGGGGTAGATTTTTGGACCAAAATATAATGATATAACCAAATGTGCTATGGAAAAAGATAGTTCAAATTATTTTTTAGTTTTTTTGCAATAACTCAGCAGCCTCTTAACTGATCTTCGCCAAATTTGCTAGAGGAACTTGTTTTATTCTAAGAAACAATAATTTATGTATTACATCACATTAGATCATAGAGGGCGCCGCAGGACCTGTATCTGATGATGAATTTTTTTCATATATTTTTTTTTTTGACGAACCGTTGTGGTACCTCTGACCAGAAAATCTGATGAGGACGTCATTTCCACGTATAACAGGTACATTTGGTAGAACTTGATAACTCCAACCGTTTTCGAGGAAAGTGCCGTTAAACATTTCAATAGTTTTTTGAAAGACAAATTCAAATTTAATGAAATAAAGTGTATTTATTAAAAAAAAGTACAATTACAACACGTAAGGGAAAACAAAATCGTAATAACAGCGTAAACTCTTTCTCACTTTCTTATGAACCAATAGATTATTTTCATGGTATTGAGATAAATACATAAATCAAAAGATTGTCTAAAACAAGAATCTAATCTTATTAGAAGACCAAAAAATAACCTAAAAGTTGACTTAATGACATTATAAACTTCCCCCCTACGCAAAAACCCCATTGCTGCAACTTAGAGTAAATGTTCGATATGATCTCCACCTACTTCTTTGCCTTTTCTAATTCTATTCATAAAAGATTTTCAAACTCACTTCTACGACCGATCCGTCTGCGTCGAAAAGTCTCAAGATAATTCCTGACTTCAATAGAGAATTGAGGAAGAGCTTCATCTTGCATGAATCACATTCTGTTCCCTATGTCTAGCATGGAAGCATGTAATATATCAGCAACAGTATTTTGTAGAAAAAATAGATAAGACTGTCCATTTAAATTTGGAGGAAAGACAAATGGTCCCAATAATTGATCTCCGATGATACCACACCATTCTTGCCGAAATTGCGTTTCTTTAAAGGCATGAGGATTTTATACTTCTCAGTAATGGGTATTTCTCCAGTTAAAAACGTCTCGGTGAGTGAAAGTTGCTTCGTCGGAAAATAAAATTTCGATCTATGTTGTGTTTATTTAGAACAAATTGACAAAATTGTAGCTTTTGTGGAAGATCCCTTGGAAGTAAGTTTTGTACAGGAGTGAGATGATATGGGTAGAAGCGTTCTTTACGTAAGACTCTTAGGACAGATTGTTTACTCACCCCCATTTCCGCTGCTAAACGACTTGAGCTGACTTAAGGATCTCCATCCACACGAACTAAAATTTCTAGTTTTTGATCTGGAGTAATTCGTTTCGGTCGTCCTACATCGTTTTTATGGCGAAATGAACCCGTTTCTCCCAAACGACGAAATAGAAATTGAAATGAAAAAATGAAAATCTGAAATTGATGTTACCAATATACTAATTAATATTAAAAACAAAAAGTCATCAGGTTTTGATGAACTTTCTCCCAAACTAATAAAATCTGTCTCAAAATTGATTATACCTCCTTTAGTACACTTAATAAACCTCTCATTAGAAAAGGATAAATTTCCTGATTTATTTAAATTAGCTATTGTGTTTCCGCTGTACAAAAAGGGCGATGTCACAAATATTGATATTTACAGACAAATATCTTTGCTATCCGAAATTTCAAAAATACTAGAAAGGTGCGTGTATAATATAATAACTGATTTCAATGACAAATATAAAATCTTAACAACTAGTCAGCATGGATTGTGTAAAGAGAAATCCACAGAAACTGCAACAAATCAGCTATTAAATTATGTTTATGGGGAACTTGACAAAGGCAGTTACGTTGTATCAATCATGTTTGACTTATCTAAGGCCTTTGATAGTCTAAATAGGCATTTCATCTTGAAAAAATTATACACCTTAGGCATTAGAGGAAATTTATTATACTGGATCGAATCTTACTTAGAAAACCGAGAATTAATAGTAAGAATTAATAATGAATTATCAGACAGATTTCCAGTTTCACTAGGGGTTCCGCAAGATTCGGTTTTGGGTCCGTTGATTTTTCTACTTTTTGTTAACGACTTACCTCACTTTATTAGTAAGGGTAGAGTCCTTATGTTTGCAGACGATACCACAATAACGGTAGCTGACGAATCCCTTGAGAAAATTCAAATAAAAATCGCAGAAACATTTAGCGAAATGGATTCCTGGTGCCACAAAAATTCTTTAATTCTGAACAAGCAAAAAACAATATGCATAGATTTTCATCTTTAGAAAGCTATTCCTGATACCTTTATGAAGGACTTTCGTTATACCTTTGTAACACATACTAAACTACTAGGCATCTGGCTCGATTCTGATATGAGTTTCCGCAATCAAATCACACACGTATGTGGAAGGTTAAACAAGACCTTTTACGCGACTCTACAGATGAAATCGTTCTTAACTGTAGAGTGTACAATAAACCTTTATTATGTTTTTGCTTACTGCCATCTTTCCTATAACATCTTGTTTTGGGGCTCTGCCACTGATCTCAGTAGAGTTTTGATTTCACAAAAGAGAATATTAAGATTAATGTTTAATTTGGACTATCGGGCAAGTTGTCGTCAAGTCTTTAAAAAGTATGCAACTTTAACCGTGCCATCTATATACATTCTGAAATGTGTTATGTTTACCAGAAGACATCTAATGGACTTTGTACATCAATACGATATCCCAGCTACAATACAAGAACTACAAACCTCCGATTGCCTATATACAGAACAACTATGTTTCGTAAATCTTCACGCTACAACTATATCATCCTCTATAATGCATTACCTGATGGTATCAAATTATTAGGGAACTATACTACTTTCAAAAAAGTGTAAAGTCATTTTTAGAATTAAACGCTTTCTACTCTCTTAAGGAATTTTTGTTTCCAGTAGGGAGATAAGGCCTGTAATTTGGATTTACATAATCTGTCACTCATTTCTCACTTTATAATATAACTATGTATTTTTATTAGTGATTATTTTAATAGAATTTTACTATGTATTGCTATTTATATTTTTTTCTGTAATTTTATGTATTGTTAGTTATGACTTGCCTTTTGCAACTTATGTTATGTTAATTTGAGGTTAATAAACTATTCTATTCTATTCTATGGTATGGCTGTATTCTATTTGGATATTGCAATGAGTATCTCTTCGCTGCAGCACGTCCGCTAAAATTATTTTGTGCGTAAACACATATCCCTATTTGAAAAATTATTATGTCTAGGCATTGTAAATAAGGAAGTTAAAGAAATGAGCTCGAGGAACATAAGAACAAAATAACATGATTCAAGTGACGTAAATGACAGAATTAAAACGTAACCAAAGCGCGCTTTTAAATAAAAAGACTTTGTTTCATTAAATTTGAATTTGTCTTTAAAAAAATTATTGAAATTTTGAACGGCACTTTCCTCGAAAACGGTTGGAGTTTGCAAGTTCTACCAAGTATACCTTTTATACGTGGAAATGACGCCCTCATCAGATTTTCTGGTCAGAAGTACCACAACGTTTCGTCAAAAAAAAAGAAAAAAATTCATCGTCAAATACAGGTCCTGCGGCGCCCTCTATGATATCCTCATATTTTGGCCTAAAGAATCTACCCCTAAACTATGGCCTATTATTAATGGTCCACCCTGTATAAGCATTTTCCAGTGAACACCATGCTCATGCAATTGACATCATGCTTTCCAAGTTATTACTAGTATTGGCATAGCTGTTTGGCTCAGTGAAACATACTTTTGTAAGCCACGTGGTATAAAATTCTGAATTTTTGGTACACATGTTTTTCCTTTCATCACGCTAATAAATGTTTTTAGTATTTCTAGATTTTGAATACGTACTATATTGCATTTCACGATCCTACGAGTTACCAGAGATCGCGCCAAAAATCTGCATTTGGTGCATATTATACTAAAATAATTCTGCCAGTGGAATATAAAAAGCTGTCAAAATGCTCATAAGTTTTTCAGTGGAATATAAAAGTTGCACTCAGTGTAGTCACTGGAAAACGCTCTAAGATTTCAAGTACCTGTAGGTTCAAGTTCTTTTGGACTCATAGTGGTGGTACTGCTGGTCGTCGTTGATCGTGATGCATGTGGCGAGGTACAATTGTAGTAGATAGGACAACAAGTTGTTGGAGCATACGTAGGAGTACATCCTTCTATGGGCAAAAGACATTTTGGTTTAACACAAATTTGCTTTCCTCTTAAACAGTAGCAGTATTCGCAAAGAGATGAGGAATGCATCGCCGAACCAGGACCGTAGATGCTGCCATTAGCTATGCAAGCTGAAACAGATATTTGCTATTATTATGCTTTATTTTTAATTTAAGGAAAATTCAGGTATATTTAATCTGGACCAAATAATATTACTTAATTTTTTTATGAAAAATTGTTACCTATATTATTATATATACGATTCCGTTAGTAGAGCACGCTTCCAGGTTTCATTTTAAAACTAGCTAACTAATATACTGAAAATTGATTAATTAATTGTATGAACGTACCTTTTGTTAAATGAGAATACAATATTTATCAATTAAAGTGAAATCGCGCGGACTACCAGCGGAAAAAGAAATATGATTTCTGGGAGCAAAAAGCTGCAAAATAATAATAATAATAATAATAATGTTTATTCATCAACATAATAAATGCTACAAGGCACAATATTTACATTATTTGAAAGATAAATAAACTTAGAAAAGAGAGCCACAAGATTAAATCTGCACGTGGCTGGATGACAAAAATATAAATTATTTATATGTGTTCACATATACGTGCATAAACATACACATACTTACAGTTACATAAGCAAACAATGCAACTCCACAAAGGCATTGCCAGAACGTGGATGCTATGTTCACTCATAGGCTGTAAGATTGTATATTCCTATAATTTTAATAATTTTATTACTGCATAACAATCAAAATAAAAAAAAAACTTCTATGTATATACAATTGTATATTGTATATAAATGTTCCCATGTAATTTCTCACAGCCAAATCTTGTTCTTTTCTTAAAGACAGACATACTTGCAATATCTTTTATACATTTTGGCAGAAAGTTATATAATCTAGTTGAGTTATATTCGTATCCTCTTTGTCCTATAGTTTTTGAGGAAAAAACAGTTTTGACAAAAAGATTGCTTTTGTTTCTTGTTGCATAATTATGATCTACATACAATAATTTATTCTTATGTTTATATTGGGTTACAACAATTTTATAGAAATAAATTTGCCTTATATCTAAAACTTTAGTTTCCACAAATAATAGATCCGAAGGGTAGGTGACATTTTTTTTAAGCATACATTTTAAAAATTTCTTTTGTAAAATATCTAATTTCTTCATGTGAGATTTGGCGGCCCCACCCCAACCAATTATTCCATACCTATGAAAGACGGGACTCGATTAATGCATAGTATATTATTGTCATATGAGGAACATCTAGTATTTTAGTTAAATATTTATATCTGTATAATATACTACGAAGAGTTTTTATTAGATTTTTTGTATGTACATCCCATCTCATATGTCTATCAAAAGTTATTCCTAGATATTTGACATGATCTGCTGCTTGTATTGTAATGATATTATCATGATTATTTATATTCAAGGTATTGTAAGTGGGTAAATTATTGGCGTAACAGCTAAAAAGTAGAAAATAGGTTTTATTAAAGTTTATTGTCAGAAGTTTGCTGTTAAAATAATCGATAATTATATTCATGTCCTTCTCAACTTTTTGTTTTAATTCACCCCATGAGGAAGCACAATAAAAAATGACCGTATCATCTGCGAAGCTTGAAATTGTTCCCGAATTTTTTAACAAAAGTAAGCTTTTTATGTATATAATAAATAAAATCGGCACAATAACCGTTCCTTGTGGAACTCCATACTCTATAACCCTTTTTTCACTCGATTTCATATTAATAATTACAGATTGTTCTCTGTTGCTTAAATAACTTTTCATTAGATTATAAGCATTCCCTCTAAAGCCCATATTTTCTAGAACTTCAATAAATCAATTGTTTACTTATTGTAGTTTAAAATTTAGAACCAAGCATATCTGAATTCTCAAAAGCACGTTGCTAATAATGTAGACCATTAGTATAGTTGCAAAATAAGAAGAACTTAGTTCAGTGTAAAATAAAAGAATCTGCCAGCCAAGAGTTCTGAACGAAGCATAATATTCAGGAAGTTCTTGACCATTCCGCTATGAATCCAAACACCTTTATTCTGAATATAGCCACCTTTATTCCGTATGTAGTTAAATTTGTATATGCTTCAGGTTGGTTCCATATAAGTTCAAATCGATCCTTAAATTAAATAAGATCATTTTTTCCCTTACGGTTCGCCGTGCTAAGGTCTCGTTTAACTGAAGCGTAAGGTTATAGCATACAATAGATTCATCATTCCATTAAGTCTGTTCCTCCGATGAAGGCTAGTATATGACCATTGGGAGCTTTGGCCATCTCTGTTACCAATGCCTTTCTGAAGACTGAAGAGTGAATATCTTTTAGCCACTGAGGATGGGCGGCACTCAAGGTTTGTAAAGTAACATAGGTAGCATGGTAACTTTCTACCAATCAGAGATCACTATTTAAAATACGGGAACGCGTTACTCTGCCTGCTCATTCGAATTTCTGGCATACAAACCATTAGTATAGAAGTATAATTAGTTATGAATTTGAATTCCGTATTTTGTATTTTTTATGTACACGCACTAATTAATAAATTGACTTTTTTGATTAATGATTATTAACATCGATAACATTTTCCTTGGAATTTAAAATTGACATTACTATATATCAAATTTATAACTAATTAATGTATGCAGTTAAAGAAGTACATTTTATATCAAGGGACTGAAATAGGTTCTTTTAATCTTGTGTGCAATTTTTTGCCCGAGACTTCTGTCTTGATTTCATTGCTTTATATAATTCTTAGCGAATTTAATAAGTTATAAGATATATGAAGAAACATACATGATACTAATTTTCGCCCTAACGAAAAGAGTTACTTAGAAAAGTTTCATATTATTTTATGACGTACTGAGTAGAAATTTTTCCCCAGGCCAACCTTTACAATTATGTAGTATTAAAAATTTTAATGCAAATTTTTTATTAGAATTAGATGTGCATACAATAATTTATTAATAAAATTTAACAAGAGGGCCATTAAATTTTATCATGTCATATTAGACATAGCAATTAATAAGAAAAAATTACTCATTGGTTTCTTCTAATATTTCTTTGTATCATATGAAAATAAATTTTATTTCCTGTATTAAGTAATTTTTTTAGGGAAGGAAAAAAACATCAGCATATCACCATTCTCTTTTGCCTTTTTTGAGTTGTTTCTGCAAACAGCTACACTACAAACCTTTCCTCCAGTCATCTAATAATTGTATGTAACATTGTTATTTGTTATTATTATGAACGGAAAATAATAAAAACTGTTTACCTTAAAATTATTTCTGTAAATACATAGGTTACAAACTTCTATATACTATGTGTCTTTTCTCTTTAGCAGTAATTGTCAATTAGATTATACACTAAATAACTATAACTGCACGATTATATACACAAAAACAACAAATATTTCGCAATAACTCAACAAATAAGCGCAACGTCTCAAAAAATGCATAGGTACGTACAATTAAGTTTCAGCAGGCACGATGACGCGCAAGATGGCCGCCTTCATCGTAACCCCTCCATTCCGTTCAAATTATCATGCTACCTATCTTACTTTACAAACCTTGGGCGGCACTCACATAAAATGTGGTGAGGGGTTTCTTCCTCACTACCACACATACTCCTTACATTTTGAATTGTCCTATCACCTTTAAGTTGGCAATGTACCTGTTCAGCGTGCAATGTTAGGATTCCCACTACGCATCTTAGTCATTTTCTCTTCAGCTTCAGCATTTGTTAGTCTCTGATTTAGATGGCTCATCAATTATTATGAGTAACTGTTCTTATCAAATGCAAGCAGTGTGAGATTCTCGTGCCATATTCCGCAGGACGGTTCCTTTCCTATCAAGACTATTTGTACAACTTTTCTGTCTCTTATTGCCTTTGTTATCCGGTATTTACTCCAGTTGTCTTCAGCCAGTTTCGTCATTGATTCCAGGCAATTAATTACCATTTTAGAACTTATCTGTATTACTTTCAAACCTTTGAGAGTTACTTTCCTATCAGTGATGGTGCAGATTCTCTTGCTGGTGTATGACCTCCTATCCTCTGTGCACAGACAATTATGGCTGTAACTTCTGACTTCTGCTTCGAACACCTTTGTGGAGCTGCCCAGACTGATGCTTTTTCTGGCTGATCCCGCATAACTCCTGTTCAGGTGTAACTTTCCGTATTTCATCTGTCAGTGTACCATATGGTTCGTTCGGATGTCTTCACACATTTCCCGCGTTTACCTTATCAGTCATATGTAGATGCCCGGAAGGTCCTTATTAAGTTTTGAGTTGTGTCAATTCTGCTGTCTGGCTGCATGTCGAATAGTTGATTCCTTCCTAGTTGTTGAAATATTTCAGTATAGTATCCTAAGGGATTGGACAACTCTTGATATTGTAATGCTGGCAGCGCGTAAAGTTGAAAATTAATTATATGCGGGCGCTTATCGGATATGAAAGCTTATGCTCCAAATAAGTTTAATCCGAATTCGTCGCTAAACCCTCCTATGGCTACTTATAACTTTCTAGATATTAATATGGGATGCTAGAGCTTGTAGTACAAAAATTTATCTGGTTGCCTTTAAAAATGTTTCAGCCTTATTCCAATTTTGATTTCCTTACGGGAGTACATCACTTTGGACCGTTATCCTATCGACAAAAGATATATATATATATAAAGACTATCCAGTGCAGAATCAAAGAGCACCAAAGAGACACCACACTCGGATGCACAGATAAATCGGCAGTGGCAGAATATATTTATCGTAATGAGAACTATAAAATAAACTACGAGAACATCAAAATATTGGACCCGTTACTACCCTCTGTATTCAAAACTTTTAAAGCATCGGAAATTATGAATTCAAAAGTAAGTAAGGCACTCTAGAAGAAAAAGGTAAATAATATTGAGTAAAGTGGACGATCAACACCTACAAGCCTCTTTTGGTTGAAAAAATAAAAGGTTTTTGGTTGGAGAGCTTTGATTGAGACTCCTGAGGCCGTATGTGCACTTAATTTTTTGAATTTGAGAGAGGGGGGATTGCTCCTAAAATGTTGGACAGAAGCTTATTATTTAGCACTGAATGTTTTTTAATGAGTTTGTCAGGGTCAAAGACTACACCCCTGTATATATACTCATCTTGATTTAAAACGAATTATAGTAATTTATTTAAATATAAGAAAAAGTGCGTAAAACGTATGTATTAATAAAACAGTTAAAATTAACAGAGTAATGAAAGTAACTTGTCGACAATAGAAATTCCGACTTTAGGCAGAAAATTTGTAGATTAAAAATTTGTTTCGGGAAAAGTTAAATTTTATTTAATACGCTAGGGCAGATTTAGTAAAATTAAACTTTTTTGTTTAGTTTCCGCCAAGGAAGTAGTACGGCCACTCGATTTAATTAATGTAAGCGTCGAATGAATATTGAAACTCTTTTCGGAACTTCAGTCGCGTAGCGCAGCAACTAATTTTAAGGTACACCGGAAACTTATTTAGCCAGAGCTCGTCAGGATCTGCCTTTTATATGGTTCTATGGGACCGTAGCGTGCAGAGGCCTGGAAAGGTCTGGAAAGAAGTCCTCCGCTAGTCATTTGGGCTTGATTGCGCAACATTGCGTAATATTGCACAACATTACATCATGCATTACGAAAAATAAAATATTCGGGACAAAAAGTTAAAAGATAAAATTGGCCATATTCGTAATACCTGTCGAAAGAATTATATTTGAAAATAATCCCGTAATTAATTCGAAGGTCTTTTAAGCTATGTTGATCTCTTATGAGAATGTTTTTATAGGTCTGCGTTGAAATGAATTGAAAGTTTTGATATTAATGAGCCAACAAGCGGAACATACGAAATGGAAATAAGTTTTGAGGTCAATCGGAATATACGAAATGGAAAGAAGTTTTGATGAATACCTAGCTGGCACATCGGGAAAGTCAATGAAGAATATTTTGATGTATGAATTGAAATTTGAATGTGAAGTTGAAATTGAGAGAAAAATGATGTAGAAGCGAGTTATAACGTTATGACTGGGGGAGCTAGTGAGAGCTGTATTTTTTAGAGCAGTAGTTAGTAACTTTTGAGCTGTAATTCGATTAATATGAATGTTCGAATGGTGTTGTTGATGGATTTGGACTATTTGTAAATTATCGGTGCTATGTGAATTTTTCCAGATTTTGTTGACTAAAATTGTGTTTTTTTGCAAATTTAAGTCTCTCAATGACTTTTTTTTTAATAGTTTGACTGTGTGAGTGTGCAGAATGAATTATTTTGAAAATTTTAAGCTATTCTAAATTTTTTCTGTCGGTGATGGGTGAAAGGTACTATAAAAGGACTGGATTAACCATGTTAGTTACTGCATCGGATTGTTCATACTATGTGATGAGGCACACCGTTGCTGCACCTATTGCTTAAAAAATGTTTTGTTGAAGGACGAAAGCAATCATATAAATGACTATTCCGGTGAAACGTTATAAAATTGTCAAGTGTGACATATCTTTGAATTCATAATTTCAATTCTTTAAAAACTTTAAATAAGAAAGACGGGTTCGTATTTAAAAAGATAAAGGTTATGATGACCTTGAAAATACGAAACGTCAGAGTGAAAATTTGGATATAGTAAATTATAGTAAAGCTAATTTATAACAAAATATTCTAACAACGTTTTTAATATCATTCATAGTAACAACTCTAAATTTAAAAAAGGCAAGCTATTTCGGATTCTATAGTATATCTGCGGAACCAATAACAATATTTTCAATTTTTATACTCATTGCATTGGCCCTTAAAATAGGAAACTTTCGTCTTATTTAGCCGATTTCGTAACTGTTGTGGTTTACGAGACAGCCCGTCTTAAAGAGCAGGATGCCATGGATGTTAGAGGAGACAGTGAACTAAAATAGCCCTATGAATATATACTCTAAACTTTTTCGTGTCCAAGTTACATGATGTCGTTAGAAAAGGAAAGATATTTTTAACCATGTCTCAGAAACTATTGAACTATTTGTTTCAAATTGCCAATGCGTTTAAAACATTTTTTATTCTTTATTTTTCATTTACATCAAGTCTTTCAACTTTCTTTATAATGCAAATATTATACAACTCACCATTTCCTAGGATCATCCTATCAAAAGGCATATCTAGTCCGTCGTCGGTATCCGATCGAGCCTCTAAACCATTTCCACTTCCGGAAAATTCTGAAATAGTCCTGTAATTATTTTACGTTTTGATAGGGGTTTTACAGTTTTTTATGGTAGGACTAAGTCGATAAGTGGTAGTAGTCGAGATCAGAAGTCGGGATTTTTTGGGGTTTTTGCTTTTTTGCCAGAAGAGGTGAGAATAAATAATATTTTGTAGGAGGCGTACCACCTCCCTCAATGAAACGTCTCCTACAAAATATTATTTTTTTCCCAAAAAAATTTTTTTCACCCCTTTGAAGGGTAAAAACAACCCCATCCCCGGAGATGGTTACACAACCGTGGTCGCCTGCCATCTTCCTCACAGAAACACCTCCTGTAAAATCAATAATTTTTTTTTTCACAAAAAAAATATCAATTTTCTAACCCCCTAGAGGGGTCGAAGCCTGTTGTAGGGGTTGCTGAGGTCAAATCCCTCGAGGGACCTTCCGTTCTACTCGAGGGGATAACAGATAGTCGGAAAACTGGAAAAAATAAATGGATTCACGAAAAAGGACAATTTGGGGGTGGTTTTTGGCCAATTTGAAGGGGTTGCCGAGGAAAAAAGATTGCGGGACCCCCACCATCTTGTTCAGCGACCTCGAAAATGGGGGGAGTCTCTAGGTTGGCGCTCTGGCAAAAAAAGTACCCCCTCCTCCCGACTCCTCACGTCGACTATAGCCAAAGATTAACTTTCCAACTCTTCCCAGCAGTCTTTATTAAAAATCCCAGGACTTGTTACGTAGATCGAACAAGAAAGGATGAATATAAAGGATATGTGGCAAATTAATGATATTTGCCGAAGGAAGCGCATTTACGATTTTTCTAATTTGAAAATACCATCTTTAAATATTGGAATTTCGAGAAAAATTTCTAAATAATTTAATTACTTCGATGTTTCATGAAACCAAACAAAATATTCTACAAATAGGAAATAAGATAAATTCTAGAGAGTAGATTAATGCTCAAGAACTAAGCAAGAAACCCGCGTCAGACAACTTCCGCAGAGCATCCCGGACGCCAGTATATAAATTAAAAAGTTATGATTGAAGTAATTTTGATTTTCTTATTAGATTCTGGAAGGGGTGACAGAGAAGAGGTAAAGATTTAAAGTTTGTAGAATAGAAAAGTTGAATAAAAGAAGTTATGATAGATTGAAGGTTGGCTATAGATGTTGCCGGAAAATGAGCAGCGCCTGGTATAATAATTTGTATTTGCTGCTCTCTAATTCGTGTAATGTTGTAAGTTAGCGAACGATCGTCCAGCTTGAAAACATAGAATTTTTTGGCATATGTATTGGACGTATTCCGCTATTGGGGTTATGTCGTTACAGCGATCGTAGAGGTCTCTGAGGGAGGTGTATCTGCAAGAATTAGAAATGAGGCGCATAGATTTGTCCTAATACTTTGAGACTTTTAAATGTCGTGACTGATGTGCTGCACTACCAGAGGTTAAATATGACTTCAATGACGCAATTTTTGTGCTGTCAAATGTCAATGTTAGTCCATTAGCAACTTAATGCTCAAGAAGTCATTTTCATGGGCAAGGAAATATTCTAATTTATCACCATACACTATTACATAGGAAAACCTCTGAGATTTTCATCATTAAGCCTTCTAAAATATTAGTCCAATATTCAAAATAATAAATTGCCGATTTGAATTAGAACATCATGTCAATAAAAAATAGTGAAAATACCCATAAAAATGGCAAGCCATCTGCAACCGGCATTACTCTTTGACCTGTGTAACTATCAAAGATCAGCTCATTGCTCATATAAACCAAGAGTTATTGAATTTCTCAATGGACGTCTGAGAACCCCCTAAAACTTTTATGGGGCGTGGTTCTATTTAAGGAGATAACTCTACGCCGAGTGTGGTCCTGACGGTGAGGATGTTTTCCTATAAAGGCTATTTTTCATGAATCAAAATCTTTGGTGTATAAAATTGGTTTCATTATCTTTATATGGATAAAAAAAAAACAAGAAATTATGTTTGAAGGCTGTTTTCGGGGCCGAGATTAGTTATATACCTTGTCAGGGGGTCAGAATTTTAGAGTATATTGTCACAAGGGCAGAAAATGAGCATTAGTAGCCCACGGATATTAGCTACCCGAGCGAATGAAGCGAAGCGAGGGCAGCTGATAGCTAAGGGCTGCTAATGCGTTTTCTGCATATGCGACACACAAATGTTTTTCGCCTAGCATCAAACAAAATCAAAAATATAACAAAAGTCTTTAATTTTATAAATACAAACAGAATTTAGTAACAAACTTAAGTAGTAACAATTTGCGAATTTATTTATTATATTAATTAATGTTAATTAACTCTTGAGCACAATTATGAATAGTAATACCAGAATTTATAGGCATTCGGTAAATGTTTGAAGTGCTAGTAGCATGGTGACATTTCTATAGATGAAGTTGATGGTACATTGGAACTAATAATAATAAAAATAATAATAAATAAACACCACAGAAATTAAACAACCCCCAATTCCAGAAGCCAAGACTTGTGCGGAAGGGAGTTACAAATTGAAAAATGCGGACATATAACCATTTCCTTCGAGAGTGCCAGTGCCGGAGCCAGGATTCGAACCCGGTGGTGCGATGTCCGTGTGATTAATCGCGATTACCACCTCGCGCCTTAACCCACTCGGCTATCTAGATTAACTGGTACTTCATTTATTTAGTCGGAGATATTTAACACTTCAGTTATGCTATTTTCTCCATTACCATACTGTTGTTTTTGGTTTGTCAGGATTTTTTGAGAAATGTCAATCTTATTTGATAAACAGTCATCGATATATCCTTCTCAACTGCAGTAGAACGCCAACCTCCATGTTTTTAACAGTTAGCAAATCACTCCCAGAGTTAGCTAGTAGACTTGCACAGCGGCGGAAGCAATGTCGTGTATATGTATTAGGTTCAGGTAGTTTTAAAAAAGCGGCTATTTTGCTTGAAATGTTACCAAATACATTTTTTTCTGTCAGTTGCACTGTGGATTTAGTATTCTTGTAATAAATGAATAGGCGATTTTGAGAAGTAGATTCAATACATCAACTGTTTTGTTCGTGAACGTTCTTGTATTATTTTTTGTTTCTGGAACTGTAACTCAATACGTCTCCTCTATTATCTACGTAGTCAAGTTTCATATTCAACAACTCATTTCGATGACAAGCTCCGTATAGTCCCGTAATAACAGAAACCTACAATGCAATGCTAATAAAAAACATAATTAATTCATCTTAATTTATTTGTTTACCTTGATCATAAGATATTCCGAATTATCTGCTTCCTTAAAAAATTTAATGCATTGTTATTGAGTCAAAATTTTAGACTTTTTGGGCAGGTAATTTACAGAATTTCGTTTAAAAAATGCGCGGACTTTATGAAAATTATCATAACTAATATTTTCCTTGATTTTAAAAGTGCTTTTCTACATTGAAAATGCAGACCATAGTGTACCTGCATTTTCAATCTTTGAACTTTGCGATATATAAGCAAGTAGTACATTTTCTGTTAAGTTTTTGCTTTTTTATTATTTTTCATTTATTGCACAATTCATGGTGCTTTTCGTACCGTTGTCTTGACTTTGTAATTAACAAATTCAGGGAAACATTGCCAGCTTCCTCTTGCAAGTCCGGCGCAGTCTTCGTCGTAAAGTAGCGTTCTCTCACAAATTCGCAAGTCGCCAAGACATGTACTGTTCTCCTACACGTCAGTATTATTAGTGTCTTACGAATATACAGTCGAAAATGAATATATTAGAAAATACACTTATTTTAATGTTATTATCTTAACAAGATCAAGAGGAAAATCTACTTCTACTCTTGACACTGGATAATGAGAGACGCAGAAAGAAAGAACTACATATGTTGAAAAACAGACAGACAGAAGGGTTCCCATCAATTCCAATAAAAAATCATCTAAAAGATAATGAAACGAAATTTAAAGAATTTTTTCGTATTTAACGATATCAAACTAACAAAAACAAATCCGCTACGAATTGGGACGTTGCTCTGCTCTCGGACGAGACAAACGACTGACGACCGGCGATCAGCTACTTAGTAGCGTGTAGGAGAACGCTGGTTTAATTCTTCGTCACTGTTTGAGTTACCATTCATTTTAACTTATTCACAGAATTACAATTGGTCACAACTTACGGTTATTTTACACTTTCGTTGTTTGTTTTGATTCCAAATTTTGGATTAAATTGACATTTAGTGAAAAATTATGTGAAACTTCAAAGTATACAAATGACAATCAACAGTGTCTAGATTGTAAAAAACTACAAAATTGTGCTGTTATGAGTTTAGCGACTCATCTAGTTATTGCCCAGGATTCCAAGATTTTTAATAAAGCTTGTGATTTTCCTGGGGACTAGTTTCCCTATATCTTCAGGCGTTAATTCCACCTGATCTAGGAACTTTAGCCTAGTGCGGATTAATGCCTTGCATTCGCAAAGTATATGTTCCGCAGTTTCAGTTGCAGTATCACAGTATCTGCATTTGTCGTCTATTGCCTTGCCCATGCCCAGATGATATCTCAAGGGGCACTGGCCAGTTAGAAGGCCTGTGATCAGCCTTAATTCGGACTTTTCAAGTTCGAGAAGCTTTGTGGCATTCTTTGTCGAATAAGTTATAAACTTTTTTGCTTGTCTTTGGCCTGGAGAATTCCTCCAGTAGGACTTGTTCTGGTCTTTTCCCATTTCTGGATCTCCTCCGTTATGTGTCCCTTGGCCAGGCCACAGAATGGTTCAGGTCCAATAAATTGTACTTCAGCTCCTTTTTTTGCAAGGCTGTCAGAAAGTTCATTACTTTGTACCCCCTCATGCCCTGGCATCCACATCAAGGTAACCTTGTTCATTTTGGCCAGTTGCTTCAGGGATTGTTTGCATTCCCAGGCAATTTTAGACTCAAAGATGTAGGACCTTAGAGAGCTTTTAATGCTGCCTAGCTATCTGATAATATATAGATCTTTGCCCTTCGAATGCTAAGCCCCTCTGACGAGCACCAGTAGGATATTATGTCTAAGGCAATTTGCATGAGGTTGGAAATCATAACTCCATGTCTGCCTCTAACAGTCACTGCTAGGTCATCTGCATAATCCTGGACATTGAAACCAGAATTACTCAGTTTGTGGAGGAGATCATCGACCACCATCGACCACAGCAAAGGCGATAGAACTCCACCTTGTGGACAACCCCTGACTGCCGTCACCGTAGCCGATTCCTCCCCCACATCTGCGGTAATTGTTCTGCTTCTGAGCATGGATTGTATCCATTTAATTGTATGGGAACCTTTTTCCGCGGCTTTTTGTTTGGATTCATAGGAGGTGTTATCAAAAGCACCCTCTATATCTACGAAAGCACACACAGCCACTTCTTTAGCTGTGAATGTCTTTTCAATGCCTTGAACAAGGCAATGTAGAAAATTTACTGTCGATTTGCCAGGTTGATAGGCAAATTCACATATGCTAGGCGAAAACAATAATATTTACGATATTACATGAATTATAGATAATGTAAAAATGCTCGATTCAACAGGTATTTGTAAGTGCTTATTTTTTTATTTATCAGCCCCTTTATGAGTTTGTCAAGGGTGATAATCTCAAGGGAATTTACTGTGGTACTACAACCCTATAATATACCTAACATCTAAGAACATGTTTAAAAATAATTAATTGTATTACAATATTACGATATTTCAACCCTCTGACAAGGGGGTGAGTGGCGTAAGATAATAATATACCTATTATAGAATATACCAGTTACACGAAAATATGAGAAAAATTAAATATATCAATATTTAATGGTTATAGCAAAGGTTTTGTTAAGAAGTTATATATTTGTTAACCCATTTAATCTTGTCTAGCGGAACGCAAGTATTACCGAAATTTCCATGTTGTACTGTGAACCTAGTTCAAGGAATTTTGATGCTGCAAAGCTATTTCAGCGGTTTGAAAAAGAAAATGAAATAAGGTCATTTTTGAGTGAAACGTCGTTATAACTAAATGCGGCTTAATAAAAAAATCATTCAGACATAATTTCTTGCTTTTTTTATTCATATAAAAATAATGATAATTTTAAGCTGTTCTCAGACACACTTTTTTTAGCTTAGTTTAATGGCCTCCCATTGCGAGTGCCCCATCTCCATGGCTGACCAATAATTATTTACAAATATTAAATGTTTCTTAGACGCTAAAAATATCATTAAGAGTAGGCTTGTCCCCTTAAACAGGACTATGGACCATATAAGTTGAAGGACCAGCGCAGTGGTTCAACGTTTACGTGTTAGGCTTGCACCCAAGGAATCCGGGCTGGGGTATGGATGTTTAATGGTGTTTTTCATGTGTTACCAAGTTGGTGACAGTGGACTAGACGAGGTTGTGTGAGAGATAATACGGCTACTTGCCGTACCACTCCTGAGTTCGAGTCTCAGCTGCGGCAGATGGCAATGATGGTGTATGTGTCCTGGTTGAGTGGTAGAATAGCTAATGCTAAACTCCGTCAGGACGTTAATCTAAATAAGGCGATAAAATAAAAAATGAAAAAAATAAATAAGAAAGTTCTCAGAAGCCCATTGAAAATTTTAGTAGCTCTTGGTCTATAAGTTAGCAGCAACAATGTTACTTAAGGATACATATTACCTCACCTGAACATATCAATTCAGGACAGCATGTCCGGTACCTGTGCAGAAGTATACATCCTGGTGGTGGAGGGTTAGGTAATTTGGGACACACGCGCAAATAGCACAGTAGGGCACCTCTGCTGCAAGTGCAATTTAAACAAGGCTCTGCTGTCGCTACCTCTTTTCCCTCTTCGTGTCTGTCTTCATCGTACCAACAATCTGAAAATATAAATCATACATTAATTTATAGTAAGAATAGTAGTGAAAAGCGTGTTTAAATTGTTTTAAAATATACAGTAGCAAATTAGTGTGTATTTTCAGAAACGGCTGAAATTGTCGTAAAAATATTAGATGAACGACTTGTGTAAATAATTGCTAATAATTTTAAAATGGATGTTCTTTTGTCGAAGTGCGTTGTGCGAAGGAACGTAGGAGACACGATATTGTGTGTATTGTTACAGTATATTTCATTTATGGGAGACAGACTAGACAGACAGACAGCCAAACTATAATAAAAAAGTCCATCAGACACTTAATTTCACGAAAAACTACAATTCTCTACGAAGAAATCTGAAAAAATTCAAAGACTGAAGATAATTCCCAAACAACCCAAATTCATCAATAGAAATACTCAATCTTTAAAATTAAACATTTTACAGATAAAAAATTACAAATTAACGTCCTAAGAAGTACCGCCTCTACATCAAAACTACTTTCTATACTCGCAGTCAAATTATATTGTTTCACTCACACTATTTTATAAATTATCCTTCGTTTCGATTCCACCATTCATTCCATTTCGCATCTTAAATATCAGCATACAATCAATTTCCATTCACAATGTTCCGATAGAGTACCGGTACTTTTTCGTTCCCCATTGTCATCAATACTTATTTCCATTTCATTCACCGCGGACGTATCGGAACATTCTCATATCATTTCAACTTTAAGTGCAGAACCTTCAGGACGTCTTTACAGGGTCGTTTAAAACTTAATTAATTTATTCAAACAATTATCTTCAATAACTTCAAAAATTAAATCGATTATACATCAAACAATTCCTCATTTTAATGCCGAAGCAGTCATATAATTTTCATTTACGAATATTCACATTTTTACATTTTCTGATACAGTATTGTCCAATGTTGTGCAATCGAGCCGAGATGAATGTCGGGGGACCTTTCCAGCCCTCATAAAAATGGTCAAAAAACGTTCGTGCCAGCTGAAAGTCCCCGTTCGAACGAAACGTACCTAAACATATAAAAGGCCGAGCCTAGCGAGTGTACATGGCCTATGTCCATTTAACAATTTTATATAATAATTAGTATTTTATTTATATTTAGCACGATCTGTATGGCATTTTGACATTTTTCAACTATCAGAATTTTCTTTGTATAACTGCTAAATCATTTTACATTATTTTATGTACTTATGTTTATATCTTAGGAACTCGGTCATATTTTTTTACACTATTATGTATCCCCGTTCTATTACAGCACCTCAGAAAACAATTGTCATTTCAAGTCTGCAAAACATTTATTTACATTCATATACCTATATTTCAATTTTTATATTCTTGTTTACTATGTAAGTACATATGGCTATTTTTATTACCTTTCTCATTAACCTGTTATATAGTATATCCTACAAGATGTAATATATTTGCTGAATTCTTACACAACGGTTTGTATACGTTTTACAATTTATTAGGGCAGCTTGTTCATAGGTTATATTTTAATTTTTTACTGTCGCGTCAAGCTTGGTATAGAAAATTATAGATTCCCTTTATCGATTATGTAATTTGTTTGAGTAAGGGAATCTACCTAAGGACGAGCTTGTGCGCTTAACTCATCAATTGACAGATGGCGATGCCTGTACCATTTTCTATATTTTACACATTTCCATTTAATTCGTAAAAGTAGATTTTTAAAGTTTGTATATTGGTATTATTTTGCAGAAAGTGGGATAAATAAAGTTTATCTTATTAGTAAAATTCACCAAGAAATCACTTGCCTGCAGTTTTTGTACTAATTAGACCCTACACAAACTTAACTGTGTGACATCAGTAATTAATATTATATTTTTATATCCACGTTAACAAGTGTTTAACAACCAGGTAAATTTAATTTATTAGTAATTTAAAATTTAGGTAATCTTCAATTTTGTCTTTGATGTAATTTCAATTTTTTTAAAATAAATTTAAATTCAAATTCAATTTTTTTTAAATTTAATAAATAATTAAAATACTATATGTACCACATGGTTGTAAAATATTTTCTTCTTTCTTTTTCATTTTTTTGGCCATTTATAATTTGCGAATCAGCTTATTCATCTGCATATTGATAAATTCAAAATTCTTCTTCATACTGAAAATTTGAGTTTCTTCAAAATTGAAATTTAGCTTTATATATTTTATGCTTATGCTTTAAACTTTATGCTTTATTTTTAAGTATTATATTTTATTGAAAATTTGAGCTTCCCACAAATTTACATCAATTAAATTCATATTCTACATTAAAAGGAATATTATTTCTATAGATTAAAATCTATAACCAGTCCTTTATTGTTCACGTTATTTTTTACATAAATTAGCATCCACATTTGCGTTCATTAAGTTTTCAAAACCATATTGTTGGATTGTTTAAAACTTCACTTCATTGAGAGACGTAAACTAAATTGCCAAGAAAACCCTTAGATTCCATTTTTTGCAAGAGACAATTGTGGGCCTGAATTACTCTTCCAGAATCCTTCACCTCAACGATACTCAACCCCAGAATCTAGGATCCTGGTATAAATTTGTTATTAATTTTTTTTGGTATTAATTAGTCTTTGTTTGTCGATATTACTTAAATAACACTTAAAATTTCATATTGCACATTATACAAATCGATTTTGTTGCGGACCTCTAGCGTATGCGACCCACCATACGCCTTAGCGTTTTGTGGGCCGCATAATAACAACCGCTACGTCCGTAACACAGTTTCGCTACTGTCCACGGGAGCGCGATATACTTCCAGTTGGTGAGGAAGGCAACCATTTTTAATGGCGTATATAGTTGATAATCCTACGAAACTCGGTTTATCCAAGGCATCCTGGTGGATTTTGGGGTTATCAACACAGGAAAATTTTCTCCATCTGTTGTTGTTCCGTTTAGCGGAATATTTTGTTGTTGTGAGTAAATTTTAACTGCGGAAGCAGGATATTTAAGTATACAAGGTAAGCTAACCTCTTCACGCCATCTTACCCGTTCTCTACCGACGTGTTTCACAAATTTACAGGCTTTCCTTTGGAAGTATCGTGTCAACTTGAAAGGCGGACTCGACCCCATTCATCCAACTGTGGCTTTCTACGAACATTGGTGGATTGTTCCCTCATCAGTGAGATAAATTATATTTCTTTTGTAGGTTATGTCAGTTTGAATTGCTCACATTAGGCACGCTTCACGTGCATTTCCGACTTTGCAAATTAAATCGTGATATCTTTAGGGTTCCACGGACGGGGCTTCTACACACATCAGTGAAGTTCCACGGACGGGGCATCCACACACAGTAGAAAGTTCCAGGGCTGGAGAGACTATAGTCAACCCCATCCTAGGGTCAATTTCTTTTGTCCCGAATACACCTCCGTAGGGTTACAGGTTCTTCCACGTCGAAGTCGGTATCGTACCACCCTAGGTAAATGTGTTGTTTTTATTTATCGGGGACCACCTTCAGTGGTTCTGTGCGGTTATATCCCTTCATTCTTACTCTTGTATTTTAACTTGTACATATTTAAAGATTGTATGTATTTATATTTATTTAAGGAGGTTCTCTAAATCAGACCCATTGTGGCAGAATTTATTACTATTTATCCTCACGTTGTAAACCGATGTGTAGCTACACGAGGCATTTTATTAATGTTGTAACTTATTAATCAAGAAATTTGCCACACTTTTTGAACATCGCCAGGTTACATGCTAGAGAATCAATATCTGTAAATTGTGTAATATAGTGCATTTCATGTTTAAAGAAAGTGTCATTATTTCGTCTGCGACCACTACGTATGGAACCATCAGTGATTTGTTAAGTAAGTAAACTAATAATTTGTCATAGTTTATGTAAACTTGGGCTTAACGCCCTGAGATAGTCTGAGCTAGTGAAATTTTATCGTAGGCACGTTACATCACTTATCCGGGTTAAGTTGTGCCTGCGATATCTGCTACGCTACAGTAGCCCAAGTGATTTCTTTATGTAATATCTTATAACCACTAATATCCAACGTATTCATTTGTTTATGTACGTGTAAAGAGTAGCAATTTATTTATTAATGTAATATATTTTATCATTCATTTTGCACAATATTTTTATTTCTCTTACCAACAATTTCAGTCTAATCTAGAGGAGACTGGTTATTCGAGAGAAAGAGACAACTCTACTGATTTTCATTGTAGATGGTGCCCAATTAACATCAATTTCTCTTTGTCTCCTTTTCTCGAACTAAACAACAATCTGTCATTTATCCTGTGCATTCGAAAAGGGTAAGTCTTACGAATACTCCGGATCCACGACTCTTTGCTCAGGCTTAAACCAGCTAATCGTTCGCATATGTTGCCTCAATTCTTTCCTGAAAATATGTAAAAAGAGAAAGGAGGTAACACGAGCTCGAGGAAGTCCAGTTCGCACCGCGAAAGTTGAATCTACAACAGTACCACTACAGCTGCTTCCTTGGGTGCACCAAGTAAGAAAACTCAATTCTATTCTGACATTGCGCATTTCACCAAGGAGTGAATTTTTTCAGACTCTTTAAATTGTGTTAATCAATTTTTTCATTTTAATCTTAATATTGCCAAGTCGGAATTTCATTGTACGAAAAGTTACCGTTTTAAAACATGTGTAAATTAAATATTTAAGTTAAACCCATTTTACTAACTTTGTTCAATTATATTAAATAAATTATTCTCGTTCGTTTTAAAACAAAGTGTTTTAATCCAAGTAAACCGTATACAGGGTGAAGCTTTGGACCCTCATACGATAAATTAAATCAAAGTGATAAGTAATCTATTTCAACCAAGCATAAGTGCATAAACTAACTCCAGACTTATACAGGGTGTAGCATTTAACCCTATCCGATGTTTTACGAGTGACTCCTCCAAACTTCTCCAACTGAAAATTAATGCACAAAGAGCTCCCAGGGTCTTTATCCCAAGGAGGAGTATTATTTATTTACTTATTATATACTCTGGGTAATCTTTGTTGGTGAACTACCTGCAGAAGGATTCTATTGTATATGATAACCTGACGATCTAGTAGTAGTAGTAGTAGTCAAGAGGCAATTTTTGAACACGTTATCAGGATGATTGCCCTACAAAGACGTAGACAGAGTAAAAAAACTGGGGGCTGAACCCTAAACGACCCTATTATTGTATATTGTCAAGTATCAATGTTAATCTATTAGTAAAAGTACCTACGAGAGTTATGTGATTTTTTTCAAATTTATTTGAAAAGAATTGAAGTTTTTTGTAAAGTTAAGTATCTATATTACTCTTTTTAAATAGTTTCACTGTGTGAACTCTAAGATTGAATTATTTTGAAAATTTTAAGCCTTTTTAAATTCCTTATAGTGCCGTTTTAAGAAAGATATTATAACAATCGCTATCCTAATTGGTGTAGTATACATTCTAAATACTGCCAGCGGTGTGTGCCGTTCTACGATAGGTTGATTATATTCCCATGCAGTCCCCACCGCTTGCCAACACTCGTGGCGTTTACTGTAGGTATAAGTAAAATATGTTAAATATATATTGACTTGTTGAATTTGTCGTGGCAATATTAGATTTTATTCATAACACTATCTGGTTATATGAAGGACCTAATCAAATAAAAATAGTCACGATCTGTTAATTACATTTCTATAACGTCAAGAAGTTTCTGGGTTCACAGGATCAAAAGGACCCTGTAAATGTCGTACCCAATTAAATCATATAAGAGCCGTTATAAAAGCCATGACATTCCTTTCCTAGCTGCTATAAAGGGGTTTTAATAAGGTTGTTATGAAGTCGGAAGTCGTGTATTAGAATCTTGTTTACATGATACAATGGTGGAAGGAATAATTTCCTGAATTTCCTGAGAAACGCATTGAAAGAAGAGATGCACGGTATTGGATAGAAATGTTTTCGAATTTAACGACCCTTCATTTTTCCTGAGGCACTTGATTTTATAAAATTCCGCCAGAAAATATTTGTGATCTCAGAGCCCCAGGTAATTGGAGTAGATAGAATTTCAAAGAAAGAGAAAATTCGAATTCGAAAAGAGATTATAATATTTTAATATAATTGTTTAGCAAACAACTAATTAGATTTTGAGTGTTTAATGACATACTTCTCTCCATAGTAATCGTAATGTTTATTATTTATTAGAATCTGTAGCTGAGGAATATTTGGACTTAACATCGTAGGATTTATTACTATATTAGTATTCTTATAGATTTCATATAATCTACTCAAAGCTATAATAATTTGTCTTAATTTGTTACTAGCTGTAAAATAAATCTTAAGTTACTTATAAAATGCTCAATTACTTGTTTGGCAATAAATAAATATGAAGATAAAATCGTCACATTTAGTGCGACTATAATATTTTCTCACGCAAGCCTTGACTCAAGCGTAAGGCTAATATTACAATGGGCAGAGTTTCAGTTTGGGTTTCGAAGAAAAAACAAGTAATTTTGTTGTAATATTCATGACTGACGGTACTGATAAAATCTGCTTTTTAACGACAGCGAAATTATAGGAGTTTTATTGTTCAACACTCTGCTCAGGGTTGCACAAGCTGCTGAACAATTGGTAACACCGTTAAACTGAAGCGAACAGGAGATACTTCAACATTATTAAATTTATTTTGCAGCACGTTTTGTTTTAAGTTTTTAATCTGAAGTAGTTTAATTTATAATGTAGTTTTTGAGATGAATGCACATGGATCTCAAACGATTCCTATATAGGGTATAGGGTGTTCCTTAATGATGTGCTAACATTTCAGGGTTTGATTCCTTAGGTCATTGTATGAAGAAAAGTTAATATGAACATGTCTGCAACAGCTTAAATTTTCTGTACAGGATGTTGATTCTTTTTTAAATCGTTATTTTTTAATATCTCAGAAAGTACTTCAGATATTGTTTTGAATTTTGGTTTGTGTAATAGAATATAAAAAGTTATTTTATCGCTCCACCAGTGACGTCCCTGTAAACATGTCCTCTGATGCTTATTATCGAGGCTGACACTGAAATTTTTCCATGTGGATATTTTTTTATTAGTCTGGTTAATTCTACATGAAAACGGTCTCTTGCATTTTTCCCGTCAGGCGCACAGTTTCGTATTCGTATAGATAACCATATTTGCTGATATATTCGAATAAAAACAGTGGAAAAATAAATTCAATGAAACACTAAAAATTGAAAAGTAATACCATGAGTTGGTTTTGAAAACCAACAACTTACACTATGTCAACAAATATTGTTTTGAAAATGATGTTTGTAAAAACGTCATTTATTCTAGGATGACTAGATTTTTGTGTTCAAAAATTATTAGTCAATATTGCTAAATGAAACAATTTGAATTTAATCGTTTTAATCAAGGCTGTGTGTCTGACGAGAAAAACTCAAGAAACCGTTTTCATGTAAAAATTGACCAGACTAATACTTAGAAAAAATATACATGGAAAAATGCTACCACTTTGGTAAAAAATAGTAGGGGACATGTTTGCAGGGACGCTTCTGGTGGAGCGATAAAATATAATGTAAATAAAACAATCAAAATTTAATTTCTGGTATAACAAAAAAATACCCATTAAAAAAAATCATCACCCTGTAGGAAAAAATTTAAACTGTTGCGTACATAGGCGCAGTTAGGTGTACTGCAAGGATCCATACTCGGACCCTTGCTGTTTTCGATATATATTTCTGATTTTTGTACGGTTATTGAGAGTTATACTATGCATAATTATGCTGACGACACGCAGGCTTATTTGTCCTTTCTTCGGATGAAAGTATACTGGCTGCCGACAAAATAGATGATGATCTAGATAAATTAGTTGATATATTGACGGCTCAACCTTGAACTAATTGCTAATAAGTCATCTGTAATGATGTATGGATCTAAACATAAGAAGGAACTTTTAAAATTATCCTTCAAAGTAAGAATAAATAGCGTAGATCTATATATTTTGACGGACACAAAAAACTTGGACTGTGGTTAGATTCGGACTTACGCTTCTCCACACGTATAAATTACTTATGCAAATCATCATATAATATCCTCAGACAACTGTATCCTCATAGGCAAATACTGACTTCGAAACTTAAATTAAATATATGTGAAGCCCTGATTATTTGAAAAATATCATACTGTGACATAATTTATGATCCTGCCCTTCTGAAATTTGATTTTGATAGACTACAGAAAGTCCAAAATGCGTCTTTCAGATTAAATACTTCTTGACGTATTTGACATTCAAAATACAGACGAGCTGCTTTATTGCAAGAAGAGTGAGTCATGCGTGTCAAAACAAATATGAAACAAAAATAAGAAGGTAGGCCACGAAAATAATTATTTTATTGTTTATTCAATTTTGACATTTCAAACCGTCATTATTAACATTTATCTAATCAGAGTGGGTTGTAGTGAGGCTGAAAAGGTCGAAATATTTTCCCTTTATGTGAAAAACAATAAAAATAAGTGTGCCGCAAGAAGATAATACATGACGTATCTGAATCGACCGATTTCTAGTGTAAACACGTTTTTGAATGTTTATCGTCATGTAAATATGACTCATAATTTTTCAAGAAAACGACGTAACGTTACAGCAAACGAGGAAGAAGATCTAGATATAGTCTAGTATACTTTAACTTGGCGTGTGTATGTATGAGTTAATATTTCATTTTCTCTTGTACACAAAGATCCAGAAATATTATCCACGTAGACAATGTTTCTGGACTATTGCTTTAACTTTATGTACAATATGGGAGAAAATGAAATCGTACGGAAATATTAACTCATACATACACACGCCAAGTTAAAGTATACTAGACTATATATTGTTATATTTTGAAGGTAAAAAAATAATTTATTATAAACATAGATCGATACCTTATTTTAATAGGGTAAACTGCACAGTTGTTGGACAACAACAGTTACTGGACAGCAAACAATAAACTCTCAAAAATAAGGGATCTGCACTGTCACTTAGCTTGGCTTTTTAACGATCACATTGTTTTCACACCTACTTTATAGTCAGTAAGTAAAATTCTCGCTAGATGTCACTTGCATCAGCAGAATCGAAACTTGAAGTTAGAGGTAGAGGTGTTTTTTTTTTTTTTTTTTTAATGGCATTTGGACATAATCCATACAGCCAGATACACTGTCCTATTATTTGAAAACGCTAAATCTAATTCTAACAAGAGAAGGTTTTTAGAAGAACACAATGGGAACTAAACAAGGGCACACGCTTCTCGCCTAGGGGCCCGTCAAGGCATTTTTATTTTACACAACACAGGTAAAGGCCTCGGATTATACATAAAAGGTTTAAACACAGGAATGCCAACTCTAACCTAAATTTTTATGCCACTTTTATATACAAAGGATATCAGACAGACTAGAATGTCGTTATTATTAAGACATATTAAATGTAGTAGGTTGAAAGGGGTTTCTATATTTAAATTAATCAGTTGTTTATACAATTTATTACTTGCGTCTGTGTATTTATTACAGTCAAAGAATACGTGATCCAAATCACCTTCACATGTATCGCACAAATTTGTAGGGGAAATACCCATTCTGAAGAGATGAGGTAGAGGTGTATTTACATTTATTTTTCTAAATATTTTGTTAAGGCCGACGGTATTAGGGTGTTTTTTGCAGTAGGTGGCTACTTTTACATCCGATAGTCTTCTGTTTATTTCCCACGTACCTAAATCTTTAAGGTTTTGAGGTTAAACCGGTGTCCAATAAAAGTGTATTATCAAGCTATATATTTTTAGTTATTGGACAGGGTGTCCAATTATTGACATAGAGATCATGTAATAAATATACATAATAAGTTGTGTTATATTGTAAGAAAAACAAACGGCTTTCTACTCAGATAAATATTTTAGAATTCGGGTTATTTACACAGTTGTTGTCCACATGTCCAATAACTATATATTAGCCAATCCAATAACTGAACTTAACTTTGTAAAGGTGCGAATTTAATTAAAAGGGCATTATTATTATTTCAGAAATCTCACAGTGTCTAAAAGACAATACAGTCAAGTAGCAACGGAAGCAGCAATAGCTGAAATTCAGCAAAATGTAACAAAACGTCGAGCTACTGCGAAAAGTATGGTGTCCCTAAATCAACATTATTGTTTAAATAAAAAAATCCAGGTCACAAGCAAACATTTGGACCTCGTCCAATTCTTACTGCAGAAGACTCAGAAGAGCAAAATCTGCTAAGCAAATGAATCGTGGAGTTAGCAAGGAAAAGATTCCCAAGAAAAAAAAAGATCTGCAATCTAGTGCAAAATTTTTTTTTTAAATAACCATCCACGCCCTAATCCATTTAACAATAATAAACCTGGGTAAAAGCCTTCTTGAAGCGTCATCTTGAAACAGTAGAAAGAACTAGTGAAGCAGTCACTTCTGCCGGTTCATGTGTAAGTAAAAAAGATATAAGGAACTGGTTTAATGAAATTTCCGAATATATAAAAGAAAAAAATCTGCAAGCTGTTATTCAAGATCCAATAAGAGTATTTAACGGTGATGAAACCGCTTTTCAAATATCTCCAAACACTGGAAAGGTATTATCCTCCAAAAGTAACAAGAATGTTTATACTGTGGAACATGGTGCATCAAAGGAGAATCTGACCGTCATGTTCACCTTTTCGGCCAATGGAAAAACATGTCCGCCTATGATAATATATGGATATAAAATAATTCCAGAAAAAGTTGTATCAAGTGTACCAGACGGCTGGGGCATTGCAAAGAGTGATAATAATTGGATAACTTCAGAAGTGTTTTTTGAATTTATTGCAAACATATTCCATCCATATTTAATAAAAGAAAATATGGAATTACCAGTTATATTTTATTTTGGATGGACACAAAACACATTTAACTTACGAAGATAGTAAACTTTGTTCAGAGCTTAAAATAGAACTCATCGAATTATACCCGAATACAACCCGAGTTCTTCAACCTGCAAATATATCTGTATTTCCGATCAAGCTTGCTTGGAAAACAGCAGTTAGAGAGTGGTGTAGTACCATGTAAATGAAGTGGTGACTAAAGTGACCTGTGCATCTATATTGGAAAATGTGGTGACACATAAACCCAGAAGCAATGATCAACGGATTTAAAGTATGCGGACTTTATCCCTTTAATGTCGACAAAATAGACTTTTCGAAATGTCTTGGTAAAGGCAAGGATCCTGCAGTAGATACATATAGCGATATTTTCGCCGCCACATCTATAACTTATGAAAAATTTGCAAATCTTGTCGGTAAAGAGAAAATTAAACATTTTCGTACCGTAAATTCGAATGAAGTGCCTGAAAATAATAATGAAGATTTTTATCTTCTCTATAGGATTTGGAAGTGCGTTCAAGACTTAAGTAGGTCCAGTACACAGGCAGCAACATTAACAAATCCAGAAGTGCCATCCATACTACATGAACTAGAGCCATCTTATGAACAATTGAACCAAAGTTTAGAGCAAACTAATATATTATTTGAACAAGTTGAAAGTGAACCGCACAACGCCGGTCAAGCTCCATCATTTAGTGATGAAGTAAGTAAGTAAAACCAGTCAATAAAGTCACAAGTTGAATTAGAGAACAACATGAAAAGACTAGATTGGAAGATTGGATTGGAAAATCCTGATTTTTTTAAAGAAATGTGGACAGATGAGTCAAGTTCTCTACGGCGGGAGTTTTTAATAGAAAAAAACACAGACGTTCCTGGGAGAATAATACCAAAGACAGAGAAAGGTCAAGCAAATAAAAAAATCTAGTACAAAATCAATCCACGTTTAGTGCGGAATTTTTTAAAACAAAGTAGTTGGGCCTATATTTTAAGATTTTGCTTTGACACGACAAACATATCTCGAAATAATTTTACCAGACCTAGATCGTCTAATTCAAGAATTCCCTATGGCCGTATTGTCTAGAATGATTTGGCATCAGGACGGGAGCGAGTACATACAGCGCTTTAGAAATTCGGGACCATTTAAATAATAAATTTAGATAGGCAATACTGGGACCATTTGATGGTCACCAAATAGCCCTGATTTGACGCCATTAGATAGCTTTTTATGGAGGTTTTTAAAAGACAAAGTCAATTTTAATCATAACCACAATCTTCAGGCCATTAAAGCGGAAATTCAAGAAGAAATTAACAACTTAAACAGAAACCATAATAAAGCTATTTGCAATATTTTCCTAAACTTAAGAAGACGCTATGAGTTTTGCATTGAAAATAATGGGGGCCACTTTGAACAATTACTTTAAGTGATTACTTATGTAGTATTGCTTTGTTAAATTTGTTTTTTAATAAATTGAATATGAAGTTAATTCTAATATCAATTATTTGCACGTGATTATAGTTAGGTCATATAATTTACATGTTGAAAATATCACTTTTCATACGTGAAAGCGTTTTCACATACTGTTAGCGTGCGTTAAAGATTATCACACGCTATGTGAAATAATTTTCAAGCATAATTATTAGTAGTGCGTAAGTTAGTAGCACTTTTCAAAGCAGTCGTAGAGAAAATCTATTTACGGTTGTTGCTATGGAGTTAATAGTGACGGTTTGAAATGTCAAAATTGAATAAACAATAAAATAATTATTTTCATGGCCTACCTTGTTATCTTTGTTTCACTTGTGTTTTGACACACAAGGCTCATTCTTCTTGCAATAAAGCAGCTCATATGCATTTTGATGTCAAATATGTCAAGAAGTATTTAAGATAAAATTAGGTCACAAAATAGAACAAACCTAAAAACAGACTTAACTAAACTACACATTTTTAAACAATTTGCACTAAACACTTTATTTAACAATTTCGTTGCTTACGCAGACACCTCAACCTAAACGAGGAATCCTCCACGAGATGTGGAAACGTCGGGTTACGCATAGGCTGGTCTAAACTGTGGTTTTATTTAAAAAGTTTTGATTTCTCAAAAATTGAATCAAAGGTATGAAAAATCAGTAAAGGTGGATAGGGTAAACGGAAGTTATAGTTGGTGAAGTAGCTACAGAGGTTGCCGGAAGATCGGTAACGTCTGGTACGATAGGGTGTATTTTATCTGAAATGGGGCATTGTGCTGTCTAATTTGTGTTATGCTTCTTGTTAGCGGGCTATCATCCAGCTTGAAAGAATAGAATTTTTGAAAGATGTCCTGGGCGTAGTTCGCTATTGGGGTTATGTCGTGGCAAAGTGCGTATAGGTATCTGAGGAAAGTGTATCTTCCAGAATTTGAAATGAGGCGCACAAATTTGTGTTCGAACACTTTTAGTTTTCTCATTGTCGTGGCCGACGTGCTGCACCACACCGGCGCCGCGTATGTGATAGACGGCCTGGCCATCATTGTGTACAACAATTTTTTATTTTGTCGGTTAAGTCTGCTACCCCTGACCATGAGTGAATACAGACTCCTGGACAGGGACAGGTCCGTAAGGTCTCATATGCGTGTTAAACGTCAGTACAGCGTCCGCGTTGGATGCTTTCGATTTGCTCATAGATGAGCTTTATTTTCACCAACATTAATGAAATCACTCCCTCTTATTGTAATGATATTCGATATTGAATTTTTTCACCATTTTTGATGTTTTCTAATTTTTTTCACAGTGGCAGATTGAGCTTTGAATATGCTAAAGAATTTCATTGCGCATAAGCCGGTATTTTTATTATTCCTATTGGATTACTAGAAAGCGATATATTATATAGGTAAGTAGAAAATTCGTATAAGCGTTCCAGATCTGAATTAAGAGCACCCCTTTTCACAAAATGTGTGGTTTTCTATTTTTTTCACATACAGTACCAACAAATAGGTAGATAAACTTACATACACATTCATTAAATGAATCAACCTGTATACTAACGTTTCCCGAAAATTTCAACGACGGGAATGAATTAAATTTCTTCAATAACACCTTAATTTCAAGAAGAAGCATATGCGAAAAGATGTGGATGGAAATGTCTCGAAATTTAATTCCTGGTTTTAAATTGGATGAAATAAAACTTGGTGCGACGACCTTGTGTAGAATTCAAATGGTGCCCATTTAACATGGCATTCGTGACTGTCTGCTATGTAAATTAGTGTGTTTATATTTTTCCATTTAAAACTCGGCGGCGGTATTCGCTTACTGCGAATGTGGTGTCCACGTCTTGTACACACTTCACCGTTGCCTACAGACAGACGCGTATAGATTGTCCCGTTAAGAATCGTGACCTGTGGTCCTGCTCATCAATGCTTATTACCAATTCAAATAGGAAAAATATAGTGAAAATGTAAGGCGGTGTTTGTTTTGAGCCCATATAGAGAGGGAGACCACACAACAATAGTTATATGTTCCGTAAAAGTAAACTGCCTAAGAAATCAACTCAAACCGAAACCGTCTATTACTAGTTTATGGGTTCTTCTGGAATACTGTGGCTCATCAACAACTGTTAATATAGCTATTAAATGAATACCACAAAATGTAAATTTTAAGAGCTATTTTGCATATGTTCAGGAAACCGAGTAGTAGTTACTTTATCCGAAACCATTCAGAAAAAATTCATTAATGACTTTGGTATTTTATATAGCAATATATTATGTTCTTCTGTATCTTCTTCAAACCAGTTTCTCTTATATAACATTAAGAATGATGTTGGACGGAGTTTATGTGTTTATGTAGATTTTTTGTCAAATTAATGATTAAAATTAATTTAAATAGGCGGCACTGTAACATTGTAATCTACGAAGGTTTAGTTGAATTAATGTTAAATCAAATATGCACAATATTAAAGTGTATGGTACCTCTACAGTTAAAAGCTCTATTACAGTTTATTTTTTATTGAATACAAGAAGTAATAGGTTTTACAAATGTAATTGATAGAAAAGTTAAAATTATTGTTTGATTAAATAACATTGATATGGATACGAAAGCATAGAAGTCCACAATAACTTTTATATATTATTAAATTAAATTCCGACATTAAAGTCGGACTATAGGAAAATTTTCACTTTAAATGTGGAATTTTGTTATATTCTGACTTTAATGTCGGAATTTAAGAAAAAGAATACAAAATGTGAATAAATTGTGAATATTTTTTTCTTATATTTCGACTTTAAGGTCAGAATTTTGTTATATTCCGAGTCAATGTCAAAATTTAAGAAAAAAATATATAAAATTTATTGTAGCCCTTCTACGCTGTCGTAGATATACATAAAACGAAAGCGTAGAAGGGCCACAGTAAATTTCATTAATTTTTCTCTTAAATTCCGACATTAAAGTCGGAATATAACAAATTCTGATATTAAATATTAATTTTTCTAACATAATGAAAACAAAATCCTTCATAAATGACAAGGGAGTGGCTGAATTCAATAAATTACCCGAATTTATAAAACAAGTTAAAAATGTCCTTCTCTCCGAAAAATATCTGTACAAATTGATGTATAAATAATATTATTTTATGTTATTCACTAAATTATTGTTAAACATTAGATGCATAATGAATATTGTTACGTGTTTACACCCTGTAGTAAACACTTCCAAACGTAGTTTCAATAATTGCAACACAGATTGTCATTAACCACTAATTTTTTAATTACTAAATTGTAATAATTAGTCCTTTAAAAACACACTAATTATAACTACTATCTACTATAATGGTCTCACTACTATAATTCACAACTTGTTACTGTTCTTTATCTCATCTGATCACTTCTCGTCTCATAACTGTACTGAACTGACCCATCAGCGCGTTGGCTTTGCTATTTATGTATACGTGGGCTTATTCTCGATTAATCCAGTCTGTCATTCGAGACGTTTCTAGCTTATCTGTGATAATGGCGCCATCTCTGGTCAACTGGCGAACTACCGTTTTACTGTTAGTTAATTAGGCAGGCCTACTTTCATTCTGCTACCGGGTATTAAACCTCTCCGTAAGTGGGTGGCATATAACGTTGCCTCCTCTTTACGCCTGAACGTCCCGGCTAGACAATTTCCAGGCTAGACAGAGTCCACAACATACTCTGCCAGTCTGTCTAGGTGCCCGATTTTCATCTTTTACTTCTTTCTACGTCGGATTCGATAAACGTCGTTGATCCGCGTGATGACAGAATACGGTCCTTCACACAGCCAAACCAAGTCCCCGTCATTGAATCCCGCTGAATTAACATTCGGGTCATATGGAGCCTACATTCGGTCACCACTCCTTGTACGTGATCCTTTAGTGTCCGCAACCGCAGAAACTTTGCATCTGCGACATCAAGTGTCTACGTCTTGAAGGGTATTTATCCAATAGAATCGTTCCCGTATTCTGGCCAAGGTCTTATTTTTACCAAAATGTTCTCTCTGTATCACCAGCCGCATGGTAACTTCCTTCCCATCCGGGCTCTCCCATGATCTCCGTAATAGTCCATCTTCTAGGCTTAGGGAATCTCATTGCGCCCACAAAGCCTTTGGTCCAACACTTTTGCTAGAAACGTCCGTCCATTCTGGGCGGGTTTCCTTCTTTTTTCACCTGCAGTATTGACCAATTTCGCCGTTGTTCAGTTGTTTCTTTCGTACAACTTTCTTTTTCCAGTTCTTCGAAACCTCTAACTTTTACTACATCCTGTTTATTTACATCTTCGGTATTTACTTCTTTAGTGTGCCTCTGGCGACAGTACCTCTTGACATGATCCAATTTTCCGCAATTATAACAGCGAATTCCTTTGTCGGCCTTTCACTGCTTCGTTGCTGCTTCGGCTCCTGTTAGGCGGTTGCGGTTTAGATTCAGGTCGCGAACTTAATTCGTTCAGTACTTGTGCGATCATTTTCTGTATATCCTTTAGCAAAGCTATCAATTTCGTCTTATCGGAGCAAATTTTCTCTTTTCTTGCAGCATTTGCTAACCCAAGGTTCCATTGTCGACAATTTTGCATCATATGCCCTGGTCTGCTGCACTGGTAACATCGGATACTTCCTCTAGGCTTTATACCTTCTTGTCGGTTTCCCTGTTTTCCTAGAAAATTTGCCTTGGTCATTAATTGGCATCATTTTATGGATGCCCTTTAATTCCACAGAGACAGCTCGTACTCTGTGCCATGAGGAAACCGTATAGGCGGCCTCTATCTCAAGAGCATGGATCAATACTTTTATACTAGTCTTATGCCGAGATAATTAAAGGACCCGCCCGATCTTCTCGTCTTTTATAACATCAATAAACGTCTCAACTGCCAATTGCTCCTGGAACAGCCTTGGTGCATCTTGGTAAGCAGCAGCTTCAAATTCTTGTAAGCTCTCCCCAGCTTTTTGTATACGTGATTTCAGTTGAGTCCGATATACTTGGGCAAGGTGTTCGTCGCCATATATTAAGTCAAATGCAGCTTCTAAAACTTTAAAATTCTGTTGCTGCGCCACTGGAATCGTCTGCAGCAATTATTTTAATGCTTGACCTCTTAATGCTAGAATTAGTGCCATAGCCTTTTCCCCATTATTCCAGTTGTTGGCACACGAAGCAGCCTCAAATTGTCTTTTATAGATTGACCATGAAGTTTGATCATCAAAGGAGGGTGGTTGTAGCCGAGGGCCTGATGATACTACTAGCTGGGCTTGTCTTTCCTTCAACTGTTGTTTAAGTCGCTCTACTTTTTCGACCATATTTACCTTCCCTTAAGGCCACTAACTTCTCCTTTGATTTCACCTACTTCAGTCTTTATGTTGCCCTTATTCTCTTTAATTTCACTTTTGAGGTATTCAATGGCAGAGAGGATAACATCTTGTTGCATCTGTACAATTTCCTCAATATTCCTGGCGTATCCTTTCATCTTGTTTTTCCTCATGAAGTCTTATTTCCAGGTCTCCCATCATTTTTCTCAACTCTTCCTAATGTCGTTGCTCTTGCTCTTCCTTCTCCTCTTGACGTTTTTTCTTGTTCTTCCTTTTCTTCTTGATGTCTCTTTTTCTATTCTAGCATCATTTTTCTCAGTTCGGCAAACACGCCTTGCATTTATTTTTCAGTAGCCATATTTCTTGTTTCTTTTTACAAGGTCTCGAAACAGCAATAACAAGTCTTATTTAAAGTCTATATCAGGTACAGTCAAATATCTCCACAAAATCCGAAATGGAATAGAAAATTTCTCAAAATGTCACAAATAGGTCTTATTTAATGTCTATATCACTTTCCAGTTCATAAAACTTAGCTAGCTACACTAGTTTCTAAATATAATGTTCTGGAAATTTCCTCACACTAGCACAAATATGTCTAATCTAACGTCTATATCACTTTCCAGTTCAAAGCACTTCACAATCTGCAATGGTTTCCACTCTCGAATTTCCCTGTATTCTCCAGAAATCATGTTGCAATTCCGCTTCTGACACCAATTGTTACGTGTTTACATCCTCCAGTAAACATACCGTACGTAGGTTCAATAATTACAACACAGATTACCACTAACCACTGATTTATTAATTACTAAATTACAATAATTAGTCCTTTAATAACACACTAATTATAACTTTTATCTACTATGGCCTCACTACTATAATTCACAACTTGTTAATGTTCTTATCCGATCACTTCTCATCTCTGAACTGACCCCCCGGAGCGTTGGCTCTGCTACTTATATATCCGTGGCGCTTATTGTCTATTAATCTAGTGATTCGAGACGTTTCTAGCTTATCTGTGATAGCGGCGCCATCTCTAGCCAACTGGCGAACTACCGTTTTACTCCTCTTGCCATTCTGCTACTACGGATTAGACCTCTCTCCTTAAAAGGGCGACACATAAATATATTACTAATTTTAATCGATAGTGGTAGTGGTATATTACATTCTTGTAGCATATAATAGTTGTGCTAAAGAAAGATTGTTTTTTATTATTATTCCTTATGCCTATAGAAACAAAGTCAACCGTGTGAAGTGAAACCTCACCTCTATTTGGGGGTAGTAAGAAAACGAAGTAAATGATAAATATTTATTGGATTTGCCTTGATTTGAAAAGAGTTTAAGGTTTTATAAAATTGTTGTTACTATTCTTAGAACGCGTTGTTCAACCCGTTTCGTAAATAGAAGACTAATATAATAGGATAATTTTATAGCTGAATGGTGTTATTTCTAAGATTTTGTGAAAGTAATACTTTTATAATTATTAATAATGTTTTACACTTTACTACACTATTCATTATGCTTTGAATAAAAAGTAACCGAAGCTCTCACGTCTTTCATAATAATTCTACCTGCCACTGATTACTCCTATTATAGTGACTTGCACCTTTATTTAGCCATTATCCGGTTTTATGTAAATTATGCCAATTTTAAAATAAGCTACAGGCAATAATTATTTTTTTGTATAAACGCACATTATTTTTTTTAAAGTTGATAATAGTACCTGTTCGATTTCTTTATAATCCAATCTTTACTGCTAGTGGCAAAAATGGTAAATTTGGCGGGTGGCTCTCTAGAGGTGTAAGGTATTTTGCAATTTTTTAATAAACTATCGCGTCTTTGCGTAAACAAATATAGTTATGTACACTGCCAGCAGCGACACATCCTGCCCTGCTTGTTTTGCAACTTTGGAACGTGTTAATATATTGAGATGGAAGAGAATCCAAATTGGCACCTGCAATACAAGTTTCATCAATATTAATTCCGTAATTTTTGAGTAAAACAAACAATCAAACCGATACATTTTTATAATGATATTTTGCTTATTTTACATGAAAATAGTTTAAAATATTAAATATTTCCAAATCACAGAGTCTTCAATATTGTTTATACAGATAGCGGTAGCCAAGTACATACACGGCCGAGTTTATGATTATCTAGGCATTTCATGCTCACAGGTGCTAAGCAGATTGAATGCACGATACAAAAGAATGTAAATGGTGGGAGCTTCATCGAGACTGCTGCAGCTTATCGCATGCAATATGAAGGTATTTACATTTATTCCACTTTGAGCAGGAACATAAATGTTTGTTTTGTAGGATATTTTACATTTTTGATTTAATAAAATGGATGATTAGCAGTTTATCGAAAAAAATTCAGATTATTATGGTGGTTGTTCAATGCGTGCAGTTAAAAAATATTTCAACATCAGTCGAATCATAAAAAAACTTCGAAAAACATGGTTGCGTTTCTTCTGGAAGGCATAAAACAATCAGTCCCGCAACACAATAATGATAATGAAATGAGAGAAATAATGATTTTGTCCACCGTTAATGAAAATCCCACAGTTTCTGCTAAAACAATTTCTGAGGCGGTAGATTCAAGTGACAGAAGAGTAAGAAGGATTTACAAGATAAACAGTTACCAAGGACAATATCAGACGAATGACTTTTTTTGAAAGTGTAATGGCAAAGGCGAATCATGATGAACATTTCATCAAAAATATTGTGTTCACTGATGAATCATCCTTTGCATTACATGGTCGACATAATCCGCCGGTCGACATAATCCGCCAATCGCTCGTTATTGGTCTAGGGAAACTCTGCATCGATTTTTTGCATTACGAACTCAGTATCCCCAGAAATTAAATTTATGGAGTGGTATGCTGGGAAGTCATATGATCGGTCCATTTTTTCATTGATGGTACACTAAATGGCCTTAAGTACTTAAATCTATTGCAGCAGCATATTGTTCCGGAAATAAGATGCCTTGCAGAGTGAAGATTTAACGAGATCTGGTTTCAACAAGATGGTTGTCATCCTCATGATTGCTCTGCAGTTCGGGATTTTCTGAACATTACATTTCCAGGTCGTTTATTGAGTGGATGGGGAACCATCTTGTGGTCAGCTGGATCTCCTAATCTGGTTCCAAATGACTTTTTTTGTGGGGCTGTAAAATCTCAAATTCATGGCTTTAAGGAGAACAGGGCTGTTTCGTCCATACCTCTGTACCATGTTCCACTACTGTCATACCTATTCTTTAGGCTATACAGTGTGATCGACAGAAAGAGACAATATATCGATCAATGGTGGATATTAGATGTGCGTTAGTTTTACTGGTGAGGTTTTTGTAAGGATTTACGTTACATGATAGTGGAGGACGTAATAGTTATTAAAGTACAGTGCAGTTTCCATTTTTATTGTCTTGTTCAATTTATTCTTTCTCCGAATCGACCACCAAATCAATAAAAATGCAGATAGTCATTTGCTGTTGCGTTCTTGTGTTGTGCTCAAGTATAGAGATTGTTCGGGAAAGTGGGTTTTTTGTCAGTATATATGCTACGTATATATATATAACATACATAAACTACGTTGGAAGATAATATAAAAAACACTTGGGCTGCTGTGCAAAGCGTAGACATTGCCTAGCCCGGATAAGTGATGTAACGTGCCACACGACAAAATTTCACTAGCTCAGAAATCTCAGGGCGTTAAGCCCAAGTTTAACATAAACTATTAGAAGCTACTGCTACGGGAATAAACTATTAGAAGTTTTTAGTTTACTCATAACATAAAAATCATTGAGGGTTCCATTCATGGTGGTCGCAGACGAAATAATGACACTTTCTTTCAACATGAAATGTGCTATATTACAATATTTATAATTTGGTTCTCTGATATGAATCTGGTGATGTTCAGTTATGCGGCTATATTCAGAGGTATATTCAGAGAGAGAGAGAGAGTTTACAAGGGTTGACTAAAATAAATTTGGCTGCAATAGGTTAAATAAGAGATCTTACTTAATCAATTTGAGTGAATAAAATCTTTGTTTAAATATGCACAAGTTAAGAGAAAACAAATATTATTATACAGAACCGCTGAAGGTGGTTTCTTGGTAGAAAACACAATAACACTTATCAAAAAATATTGGTATGATACCCAGACGTGAACCAGTGATGGGACTGCAGCCCTACGGTGGTGACTTCGGGACAGATTATGGTGGTGGGTTTATAGCCTCCTTAAATCGCTCAGCCTAGTCTGTGGGACTTTCTAACCTAGACCGTGGAATGTTCTAGCCTCGTCCGTGGATCGTTCTAACCCAGTCCGTAGACCCTAAGATATACCCATTTAATTTTTAAGTTGGAAATGCACGTAAAACATGCCTAATGAGAGCGATTGAAAACAGATATAATCCACAAAAGAAATAATTTACAAACTTCTGACTTGTTTGAGGGACACAATCCACCAAAATTCTTATACAATGAATGCTGCAGCTCAATTGACACCGAAGATACTCCCAAGGGAAAGTGGTCAACCAGCCTATAAATATTTGGAATAGTTGGGTAAAGTCGAATAAGATGTCGAAAGTAAGGTTACTCACATGTGCACACATAAATTCCGCACAGATGCGGATTAAAGTTCCTCCGTAGCAACGAAATATTCTGACGAACAGCAACAACTTAAAACGCAGGAAATTTTACCGTTGCCGATAATCCAAAATCCATTGAGATGGCTCAAATAAACGAGCTTTTAGAAATTATCGGCAGCATGCACAAAGCTAACCATTTCTCATCTTCTACCAGCTGGAAGCATGCGACCGATCCCTAGCGGACGAAAGCCAAAAATCCAATGGCTGGGGACTATTGACGATATGTAACCCGCGAAACACAAATATGTGTTGCGGGTCGCATATGCACCAAGCCCGCAACATATATGTAAATGTAGTTTTGATGTTACAAGGGCTATAATCTACAGGAGTTGCGGTTGAAAATCGCAAACGCTTTCGAACAAATTATCCCAAATATGTTTTTATGATTGATTAGGTTATTGTTCAGCTCAAGAAGGGGGCCTCTTTGAACGATTATAATAAGTGTTTATTTTCCGTTTGAAAATTATTTTGTTATTTAAAAATATAATTTAAATTGAAAATATTATTTTACAGCGCTTCTAAGGGCCGAGTCATTCAGCCATTTATAAACTTTATGAGAATAATTATAATTTTTAGATGCTGTGACATACACGTATACACCGTATATTGAATAATTGAACATGCGTCCACCTGTCAACAGTTATAGCCGTGTTTTATTTTACAATATTAATGTTTTATCAATGTAATGTTTAAAGTTGTATGTTCTTGTGTTTATGGTTTATATCAGTTTTTAATTATTATTCAGATAGTGGCCTTGTTGGGATTTAGATAAATTTTTAATTTTCTCTTTGTCACCTAGATGGCAACCTCGTTGGATTTTGCTAATATTCATTTTTGTTAAATATCTAACGTCTAAAATATTTAGTTTCTTTTAATACCCGGTACATTAAATGTTTTAAGTATTTCATATACAATACAAAAATACTATTGCTTAGTTAACGAAAACATTTTTTGTTTTTGTATATTTTGTATTTTGTCATATCTTTAGAGAAAACTTATGCGTTACCTCCTTAAAATTGACAATTTTCAAAATGTAATATCGCTTTTTACATTTAAAATTAAGAAAAAAATATTAGCAGTTTAATAAAGTGATTTTATGATCTTCTATAGTTCATTTTTTCCTCTTAAAAAAATAAAAGGACAAAACTTGAACCTACTATTTTCCGTACATTTCGTGATTTTCCCAAGTTTAAGTACGATTTATTTTTGGAAGACCTTAGCTTAATAGATTTTGATAATATTTATAGCCTTGGAAGTGTCGACGAGATGATTAGTTTTTGGAATGTTAATTTATTACATTTGTTTGACAAACATGCACCTCTTAAGTCTGTTCGAATAACTAAGCCTCGTGCTCCGTGGCTGACGGATAATTTGAAAATTATGATGAAGGTTAGAGACAAGGCATTTTTAAAATATAAAAAGAATAAAACTGATACTACTTGGAATGATTATAAAAACATCAGAAACTTAGTTAACTCCTCGATTAAAGCAGAAAAAAGGGCATATTTACACTATCAATTTAAAAAAGACCCTAAAACATTTTGTAAGACACTAAAAGCTCTGAATATTAGTCCGGATGTAGACAACCCTTGCTCGGCGGTTGCTAATGCAAATTCATTCAATGATTTTTTCATAAATAGTTTACCTAGAATAGATGTCAATGTTAATGATAACTTCGTCTCTGAAAATTATGATAATAACAAACATTCTGCAATTTCTGATGAATTCAAGTTTGACACAGTAACGGTAGACAAAGTAGAAAAAATTATATTCACTATTAAATCTAATGCCAAAGGAGTGGATGGAATTGATCTTAAGATGCTTTCTTTAGTTATCCCCCACTTAAGTGAGCACCTAACCTTCATCATTAATAAATGCCTAGTGAGTCATAATTTTCCACAGCTTTGGAAATCGGCGATTGTTGTGCCTGTACCTAAAATTAATAATCCCTCACTTGTGTCACACTTTAGACCTATTAGTTTATTGCCTTGAATATCAAAGATTCTCGAAAAAATTGTTTCTGAACAGCTCCGATCATTCTTGGACAAGAATAAAATCTTACCGCCAACTCAGTCTGGCTTTAGGGCACATCACAGTACAACTACTGCCTTGCTGCAGGTCACAGATGATATATTTAGGGCCAATGATGTAAAACAAAATACTGCTTTGATTCTGCTGGACTATAGTAAGGCGTTCGATACTCTAGATCATTCGATTCTGTGTTCTAAATTAAAATATTTTGGAGTAAGTGCTGGTGCGGTTACATTCTTTGAAAATTACCTTTTAAATAGAAATCAGAAGGTACTTGTAAATAGTGAATTTTCAAATATTGTTAATCTTAATCAAGGGGTTCCACAGGGTAGCATCTTGGGCACTCTGCTTTTTGCTATTTATACGGCCGATTTTTCACATGTTAGAGTATTGTAAGATGCACCAGTACGCTGATGATACGCAAATTTATTTTTCATTTTACTTAAGTGATGTTAGAGACGCTGTCTCTAAAATTAACTTCGATCTGCTTACTATATCTGAGGTATCTAGGGCGCACAAACTAGTTCTCAATGAATGTAAAACAGAATTATTAGTGTTCGGAACATACAGGGAGAATGTTGTAAGTAATCCTGTTTTTAATATTACTATAAACGGGGTGTCTTTAGTTCCTACTAATTCTTGTAAAAATTTGGGTCTATACCTGGATGTTAATCTTAGATTCACTACGCATGTCAACAGTCTGCTTCAAAAATCATATTGTAAATTAAAAACACTGTACATCGATAAAGACTTCCTAAGCTCATATGTAAAATTAAAGCTTTGTGATGCTTTAATACTTAGCAATCTTTCTTACTGTGATACTGTTTTTTGGCCTGCTTTGTTAGGTAGAGATAAATATAGTTTACAGAAAGTTCAAAACTCCTGTTTGAGGTTTATTTATAATCTGCGAAAATTTGACCACATTTCTGATAAATTCAGAGAGTCGCATTGGCTAAATTTGGATGAACGTTTTCAACTCCATATGGCATGTCTAATTTACAAATTAAACAGGTTAAAACTTCCTGAATACTTATTTGTTAAACTTGTTAAAGGCAGTCTTACTCATGACTGTCCTACGCGCTCTCGAGACTTGTACACTGTACCTAGACACAGTTCTGCTCAATTTGAAAGATCATTTGTGTACAATGCTACTAAGATATATAATAGTCTACCCTCTAATATTAAATCTGCTTCTAGTTTATATAAGTTCAGAGATCTCATCAAACACCTGTTGTTTAATAATAGAAATGTTTAATTATGTATTTCACGTATAATTTTTTGTGTTATAATTAAATTTTCACCAATATTTTAACTGGAATGGTTATGTGGAAGAGCAGCGTTGCTGAACATCGCCATTCCTTTTGATATTATTTCTATATCTGTTTAAAGTCTGAATAAAGTCAATTTCTTATTATTATTATTATTATTATTATTATAGAATTTTATTACATTGTTTCTTTAAATTGTTAAAAATTTTTCTTGATTTTAAAAAGTAAAATTTCATTTTGGAAATTAATATTGTTAATTTATCTTGAACTTTTAAATCTAGAAATATTTCAATCAACATCAAATATTTAGTGATTCAAGTAATTGTGACGTGTTTCTCTCCAACTCAATCGGTGACGAGGAGGAAAAGGACCACACTTTGACATTCAATATCCGGAAATGGGTTTTCGGATTTAAACCGGATACGCGAGGCTAAGTAGCTCAAGTGGAGAAACGGTATTCAGTGGATCAATTTGGGAAATTAATGTTCACACGCAAAGTAAAACTCAAAATTTGATAAATAATGTTAGTTTATTCAACTGAACCTACTACATACAAATTTACCTGTTTACTAAATGCAATTATGAAGGCAAGCAGCATAACGAAAATTAGTAGTACCAGATTCAAATGACAGGGATAGTAAGCGGCAAAATTATAGAGAAGTTGTATACAACACTTTGCTAATACCTCAGTTTACTTACTCCTCCATGGACTTACTTAATCCCATGGTTACGATTAGATTAGCTTAACTGAGCATTGAAAAATCGGCCCTAAGTATAAGTTAGTATTGAATATGTTTCTAAACTTGCTCTTAGCCGAAGTAGAGGCAGTATTCTAAAGTTAATAATTAGTTACCACCGAAAGATGCAAACTAAGGTTATAATTTTTAAGAATAATATTTTCCTTGATGGAAAAAATATTCTGCGGATATAAGAATGCAATAACTTCTTGTTTTAAGAAAAATAGTTTTGAAGATAGTTTACATTTTTTCTGTAACGCCGTTTACTAGAGAAAAATGTAAAATGTTTTGTATACATACATATATATCTATATGCACCCCTCGAGGTATATTCAGTAATTTTTTGTTGAACTGATCAGGTCAGATCAGGATTGAATTCACAAGCTGTTGGTCGGAGCCGCTGTGGCTTGGCCATGTCATCGTAAATATATAATATATAAACACTTGATGTAACCACTTGATGTGTTAAAATAAACAGTTGTAAATATTCGATGTGATAAAAATATGCTGAGGGTTTTAAAAAGGGATTTGTTTAAGATTTGTATAAATGAGTTAGTTGGCTTTTGAGATTGAAAAGAAGCAGTTCAGTCAGTTTTAGAGTTGTTAACAAATAGAAAATAAAACTATTAAAGTGATAATTCAGTGTTATTTATACGTTAATCTGTGAACGTTCCAATCAGTGACCTTAGCCCCACATGAATTTAGTTATATTTATATAATGTAGTAATTTTCAATTACGTTACATAATAATATATGGTACAAACTTTGCACATAATTATGTAAAAAAAAAAATGTTTCAGTTAAGCACCCATCTGCCGGCTAGAGGGCAGAGGGTTAAAAAATAGAGGTGGCAATGCGTCATTCGCGTTTTTTAGAGAAAATCTGTTTTTTATGGGTAATTAAGATACTTTTAATTTGTTTGCTTTTGTTTATTTATGATCAAAAATTGACGTAGATACTAGATACAGTTATTTGAATATTTCTAAGTTATCAAAATAACTCACAACGTTCTAGGATATGTAGATTTGTGTCTGTAGTGGCAGTGATTTTGTGGTCATTTAATATAAAAAATGATTTCGCAGTGTGTGGCTCGAAGATATGACCAGTTTGCATACACTAACTGCTAAGCTACCGTTACCCAATACAATGTAATCATTCATTTTAAATGTGAAGCATTCATTTGATTTCATTAACATATACTAGGCAGATCCTTATTGTTAGCGTAGGCGGCATGAGAAGATAAAGTTTGCCAAAGGTGGTCGACACAACAGACGAGCATATATAAACCAAATATTGTCTTAATTAGTACAATTTCAAATATAATTTTTCCAAAAGAAAGTAAGAGTTTGTGACCAATGTTTTTGGTAAATATTACATAATTATATTTGTGGTAGAATTAAAAGTATATCACTTTTCATGATAAGAAAGTCTATATGGCTTATAATAAATAGGGTTTTCCGATTGCGGGCTAGTAGACAATATCGAAAATGACAAAAGTAATAATATAGCATTTTAGGTTGACTCTTCAATATGTTATAAACATAATTTCAAAGTAGTTTTACCACTATTATTGGTTTTATTGTAAAATGAATATGCTTAAGATTAGAGTGGATTTAAAATAAGACAGTTCGCCGGTTATCTCGTGACGTTATAGCGTAAAATGCGTGCGCATTCAATATAACGTCGACAGAGCCATTCATACGTTTTGAAAAACTTTGTTGGCTCCACCCTTCCACTAGCGCTCGTTTCTCTGCCGATTACGCTATTACGTCATAGCCAATAGAATAACCCGAACATTTGCGACAATATCTAACCGTTTAAACATAGTTTAAACTTCATGATTTTTTTTCTACTATAAGGCATTATTAAAAAAATAAAATAAAAAATACCGGTAAACTGTTTTTATGTGTAGATGTTATTAAAATAATAATAAAAAAATTGTCTACTTTCCCATTCAATTTTCATCTTTATCTTATCTGTTACTTCCAATTGCCGCATATTTCTAGCAACTACGTCTTTATATTCGTTTATCAGATTTAACAGTTTTTCAACATTATGCCCTGTCAGTTCCGTGTTAATTTCATCTAGTGAGATATTTTCTTTGTTTACTTCTCGTTTTGTTATTTGCTGGAAATGTTCCTTCATCCGCTTCCTTACAAGCACTAGTTAACTTTGTACCCTTTGGAATAGTAAGGTCTCCGCCCCAAATATTCATAACTGGTACAATAGAATAACCTTTATGATCTGTTTGAACAACACATCTAGGAATTGCATGTCCTTCTCGGAGTCCGCCCTCGATACATATTTCAAAATTTGCAAGGTCGCTTTTTGTTGAAATATGCCCTAAATAATTATTGGGGATTATTATATCTCTGTCTATCTTCAATACCGTTCTTGTAGTAGAAATCGCTTCATTGACAGGCATATCATCATCGCAGTATTCAATTTTAAGTTCATTACTTTTACTCGTTATTTGAATATTAGGTTGTTCGGTGAAATGATGTCCAACAATTAAAGAGATATTTTGTGAATCCTTAGTTACAGCATGAATTTTAACTTTAGCAGTTACATTGTCTATAGATAACATTCCAGTAAGAAGTCCCAATGGTTTCACTAGGCCATTGCCATAACCTACCAACGGTTCAGTGTCCATTTCGTAGTACGAAAAACCTAGTTGAGTCACAACATCATCTCTAATCGTTACGCAACTACTGCCTAAGTCTATGTAACACATAATGTTTTTATTGTTTATAAAAGCGTTTTTAAAATATTTTGAATGAGAATTGTCACTACCGATTTTTAAAACTGATTGACCCTGAACTTCATGTGTAGCTTGAGAAGTACTTGATATGACTCGAGTAGTTAACAGCTTCATTTAATCTATTTTGTTTCAATGGACAGTCTCTGGCATAATGTCCCGTTTTTGAGCATTTAAAACAAGTCACTACTTTTTTTGTTTTAGTAGTGGTTGTGCTGCTTACATTTTTGGCACCATTCGCGTTTTTATCAGCATTAAATGGTTTTTTACTCACCAGTGTTGCTTGATGACGAATATGTATAGAGCCTGACTTTAAATCTGGTAATAACTGATTTAATTTTTCATACCTGCGTAGTGGACCTAAATAATCACGAAACCTGCTATCATTAAATCCATGAACTATCCATTCTATGGTTTCTGCAGTCGACATGTTACATTTGTTACCCCTTACCATCTTCTCGAAATAGTATTCCACAATATCTTGGTTAGGTTTCCACTTATAATTTTGAGCCTCGAATCTGAGTGAAGTTGTACTATCCTTTACTGCAAAGGTTTTCTCCAATAAATTCTTCCATACGTTCCAACTTCTTGCCTCACAGGGTAGGCTGTCTCTCCACGTTTTAGCAACTCCAGCTAGCTTGGAAAGTGCAAAGTGACTTACTGCAATGTCGTCCCAATCATATAGCTAACCAAATTCTTCAATTTCTTTGATCCATAACGAAATGGTAATATTATTTTTCACAGGGTCAAATTTTGATAACACTGTATGCACATTTTGGAAATGTCGTGGACTTCCATCCACTGTCTGTTATGTCGATGTTAGGGGTATCGTTTTCGCTCGACATTTTGTACTGAATTCCAACATTAATATGACCCAAAGTTCAAATCTCTCAAACTTATAATGTCAATCTCAATAATATCTAATTCAAACACACAAATGTCCGTTACTGACTTTTCTTTGTAAATCGCTTACAAAAAACCGTTAAAAGCTCAACTGTTCAACTCGAATACGCACGATCGAAATTTGAAAAATGTTGTGCAATCACAACACAAACACTTTAACCGATTTTCAACCCAACTGAGAAATGCAGACCGGTACTTTGTTTACACTTAATTTCTCTAAACTTTGGTAATCCAACATCTGAAAACTGTAGTCTTTTTGTCAGGAAACTAATAGTCACGAATAGATATATATTAACATTTATTTTCACACGACATGTATACTTTCACAAACAGTTTTGCGAGAAATTAAAAACGCGGCCATGTAAACATAATCATGCACACTGTACCGACTTCAGCACACCCACCGCGCAAGATCTGAATTTGTCTAACATCTGGCCACCACCGATAGGCAACACATAATACACATATAATTCGAAATAACTTAAAGAAAACTACCACAAGTGCAATAATATAATACGTGCCTAAACGCCCCAACATGACAGATGTAACGTTCGGTTGTCTGCCTGGAAAACTGAGATGAATTAATTTATTGTCAATAAGTACTGCTATTTCATCTAATCAGTTGCCCAATGTTTAGCAAAAAAAATCAGTGAGAGCTTGAGTCCATATGTTTACCTGTTGGTCTGTTCGTCCTGTCGGGTTATTTTATCTGCTTATCGGTAGGTACCTATTGTCTTATCTATAGATGCATCTACTGAGATTTTTGTCACTGAATTTATGGTTTTAGTTTATTTCTTATATTATAAAAATGACCATTTGCATAATTTATGTGGATTGTTTTATGGCAACAATTTCTTGTTATTTTTAGTGAAATATTGATGGAGCGATTATCTACAAGGGAGTAGATGAATTTGGACTGCATTCCAATGACCTTTTTTATTTGCCTTATATTTAAATTTACGATTACAGATTATCTACTGCAACTATATCTTTTGGTCAGAGCTGGGTAAAGTACTCTGACAAAGTGCTTCAAGTATCAAGCACGAAGCACTAAACTAGAGTGCTTTAGAGCATGAAGTATCAAGTGCTTTTATTCACAAAAGAGCTTCAATTAACAAGTACAGTACTTGAAAAAGTACCAAGCCCTCACAGATATAAATGTCAAGGTCAAAGTAATATTGGTACAGTACTTGACGCATTTAAAGTACTTCAAGTACTATCAAAGGTACAAATATTTAAGTAACAACTCCAATCTCTTTATTATCCAATTTGTAGAAGCTCGTTTATTGAAAGGGGTATATAATACCTATGAATCAGCAGTAATATGAGATTGAAAAAACAAAGGCAATATTATTTTCACATCCACACCATTCACACCTTTATGATATAACTATTATGAAAAATTCAGGGAAAATAAACGCTCTAAAAGAAAATTATTTATATAATACTAAGTAGTGTAGGTACATAATATACACAGTACATATTAAAATTAAAATAAATATTTCATATACAAAAAAATTATCTAAAAAATTAAAACCTATACTATATAGTGGAGTTTGGAGTAAAAACAAATTTCTTAAAAAGTGTTTGGAGAGGACACACGTTACATGAAAAAAAAAATGATTTCCGTCAAATTAGCCGAGTTTTTGTTGTGTTGTAGTTCAGATCATTCTGGACAAAAAGTTCCTTTGGCAAAACTTCAAATTATGGAGAGTAATAAAAACAATTTACATCATACTAAGTATTTTTGAATACATACATGCGTCATTGAAGATTATGAATCGTTAATTCTATTATTCGCTGCTGATCACGCGTATGACATCAAATGATTAGTAATTGCCGGGATATCCTTAGTTGCTATCCTTAATTATCCCTATTTCTTACCTAAATTACCATAGATTATCCTTAATTATCGTTACTATTTACTTAAATTACCATTGGTTATCCTTAATTCTTCTTAACTTCCCTTAAAATTCAGCCATGAGGGACTTGGGAAACTGACATGACTTGGAACAGGACTTGGGAAACATACTGTATATTGCAGTTTAGATACCATGTCTCCATAAACATTTTCGGTCTAAGGAGACTTTTCTTTGTATATAATTTCGAATATAGAATCAGCTCTTAATAGCATTGCAGCAGACATTACCAATATTTTACATTTAAATATTTTTTTAAATTATAATAAAACGTCTGTATGATAAATTAAAAATACTCCAGTTATATTCACCACATATGTATTTCATTACATACAAATAATAATATACAATATATGCCGATATAAAAAAGATGACTTTGCTTATGTCAACATCCTCTTACAAAAATCTCTCATGTCACCATACGGTATAATCGGTAGATTACTAAATTATCCTTATTTTTTTACCTAACTTACCATTAATTACCCTTAATTACTCTTAACTGTGGTAGGTATAGTGCCTATTAAACCTGGGAAAATTTTAATTAGCATGCCAACTTTCTCCGTCGCGGGGCGGGTCACCCGCTGTCCGAGCATTGCTGGTCTCTCTCACAACCTTTTGGCAAACAAGTGTTCGCACAACGTTGAATTCTTGTCCAAAGCTGATCAGAGTTTCTATTGGTTGAGAATCAGCAAATGACTGTAAGTATTGTCTAGAAATTCACGAACAATCACCCTGAAAATATTTTTAAAAAAATTTGGAGTCTTCTCCTATTTAAACGATTGGGCAATTGCACACGCCCAAGCAGATTAGTATCGAAAAGATTTACGTTGAACTTTTCCCGATGTTTCGTCTTTCGTATGACAAGATGATTGTCACCAACATAGGAGCAACAATGTGCAATGCATCTTAAAAGTTCCATTCTTAGTAAAAGCAGTTTCGTCACAAAACAAAATATGTGAAAATGTTTTGGCTTTGAATTCTTTGTTTCACAACCATATAGAAAATTTGGCACGAGGGGGAAAGTCGTGTCCATGCATTGCCTGATTTTTTAAAAATGAAAAGAATATTATAGGTTTTCTTTTGCAAAGTGTTCCAAGTAGAAGACTTTGAAATAATAAATAAACACCACAGAAATTAGACCCGTATCTATATCAGGATAATTTCACCCAGTCTTCTTATGCCAATTTCGGGATTTTCATCAACTTCCATTAAAATGTTCTCTTCGTATTCTTGCGTTACATCAGCATATCTTCCCGTTTCATTATTTTTGGGGATCACTGATTCCATTTCTCGCATTCATTGGTAAAGAGCTGTAAATGTTGGTTCTTCTATTTGGAAACTTTTCCGCTGCTCGAGCGTTACATTGCACTTCACCATAAACTAAATTCATATCGGCATGTTCTTTTTAGTAAACGAAACTAGGTTTAAGGAACCTTTCATTTTTTTAAATTTCACGAAGCAAAATACAATAACACTATAATAAATAAATAAATAATTGTATGACATACAATTTCCATTTTGTTAATTTGACATTCATATATTTATTTTGTTGATTTTCCAAACCCAACATTTCATTGTTAGTCATGACTAGGGAACTTGAAAGGAAACAAGAACAAACAAGAACAGTTCAAACGATTTTTCGCGAAATTGTGCATTGCAGCGATGACACATAAGGGTACCTTGATATTAGAAAGTACTCTAAAGTTATTAAATGTGACATCAAAAATTCAAAAAAAAAAAACAAATGTTCAGAATGTCCGTTTGCCCCCAAAATGAGACACTTATGATAGTAATAGGGAAACTATGTCTAGAGAAAACGACGGGTTATTTATAGGTTAATAAATGCACCAAGTTCTATCTTTTTAAATAAAAGCGTTTTGAAGTTATTTAAAAAAAAATGAGAACAGGGTTTGTAACGAGGCAATTTTCGTCACCGAAATATGCACAGGATTTGTATTTTATTTTTGTTATCCTCTGTACAATTGTCCTTTTTACTCTATTGCTGTTAAAATAAATATTGAAATATGTATTGTACCGCCTTGAGCTAACCAGATTGAATTAATAATGGTTATTAGTTTGTATGTAGTTATACACATCCAATAAATTAGCCGGCTTTAGTGCAGATGTACTCAGGTGACGAGAAGGTGATGTCAAGCGGAGAGTTGAAACCAGCGAATAGTTCAGTACGCTAGCTACCGTTCCGAGTGCCCGCCTGCCTGTGCTAATTTGTACGAAAATATTTTAAGCATAAAAAATAGATGATAGAAATATTTTTGCGAACAGCTGTTATTCTGAAATATTTATTCTGATGTTGCACCCGTGCAGCGTCATCCTTTCACTCTTGCAACAATAAGTGGAACAGTTAGAACAGTTGAAGCCATCCGATATTTCAGTTCTATAGTTGCCGTTTCAAACATTAGACGTGCCTAGTCGCTGCTTGCTTCAAACTGCCAGAAAATATTTTAGTCTCAAAATACAGGTGATAAATTCATTTTCAATAAATCGATGTTATTCCGAAATAGTTTCTAACTCACTTTGACGTCGCTGCGTTCCGTGGCGCATACATTAACGCCGTTCCTCGCTCTTGCCATAAGTGAAGGAAACAGTCGAAGCCGTTCAGCATTTTCAGTCGGCCAGAGCCTCTCATCTACAGCAGACGTGTCCACTCCTGAGATCCGAACTCAGGTACCGCAATTGCCATATATTATTTCTGAGCAGCAGAACTTTGGCAAAGTCCGTACTACGCCATCGACCAGCAGCGTACCCGTCTGGCGATTACTCCAAGGACATCGCCAAGATTCATTCCATTCCGACGGCTGCACCGTAGCAGACGTGCCCGACCGTAACCACAGGAAGTAAGTACCTAAGTCCATAGAGGAGTAAATAAATTGATGTATCAGCCAAGTCATATTTATAACTTCTTTATAATTTTGCAATGTATATTTATTTGCAGTCTTGCTTCTCATACCTGGTATCCGGCTTTAGCGCCTGCTTCGTTTCATTACCGATCTCCGTTAGCAACCATTGAAACTGTTTTAACCAGCACCTGCCATAGCAACTCCCGCTTGCCAATCTCTGCTTGTCATTTGTGTCATCTGGTACTATTTTCTTTTGACCGCCAGTCTTAATTGTAACCTAATTAACTGTTAATTAGTAACCCCTAAATATTGTTTGGGGTAGTTAGTTAGTAGGATGTAGTTTTGTATATATAAAATAACTTTATTTACCAAATTATAAGTTTTACTGATGCGTGTGTGAAAGTTCAATTTCCCTGGTTGATCGACTAGAGTACCGTTTCTTCACTTGAACAACCCAGCCTTGCGTAATGTTCTCCTAACCTTTAAAACTGGATCTGGCGCCCGATCTAAAACCGTACCGTACCGAATACTCGTTTGCGAGGCTCGAGTGCCAAAGAGTGACCCTTTTTCTCCTCATTATCCTCTGAGGTGCAGAAAAACGCGTCACAGGTTCCATCTTTAAAGGGCCGGAAGTAGCGTTAGGAAGTATTTTTGGATAATGTGATTTACGTGAAGTTGACATAAAATCACATCTAAAATTTGCAATTTTCATTTATCAGGAGAGTTTCTGACCACCTTGTATCACTTATCACACATAATTTATAATGTCAGCTTAAACAAATAGTATCAGTAGAAACTGAACAAAAATCAGCGATTTAATTAACACGAAAGCCGGAGAAAAATTGAAGATTAATTTCATTAATTGAAATCCCTCCAGGTTAATTTAAACTTGTCTTCGAGTTTAGTATCTGTATATGCATGAGCCGATTGATAAATGAGATAACTGTTATTTGAATAATTTAATCAAGTATCTGTGTTGACTGTTCGCCGTCTTCTCTTTCATTAATGATTCTATAATGTTATTCTAAGAAATATAAGACATTAATAAAGACGTTAATTATTACTTCGGCGATCTGTTCAGTGATTTACTTAATTATGGGTATTAAATGGTTGATTTATTCATTGCTATTCATTATACGTTTATTTTTTTTTTCGCCAAAATTTAGACGTTAATTCACTGACGAAGCCAAGACCGTTTGATACAGAATAATAATTTTTTGGGTGTGTGGTATAAATTTAGATATTAAATTACAATTAAAAAAATGCAAAAAATATTTATTTACGCACTATTAAATCGTGGAAATCAACTATATTTTCATTTTAACTTAGCAATGAAGATGTTTTCTAAATTATGCAACAGGGCAAAAATAAATTTGGGAGGAATTTTCCTTTTTTTGAACATTTTGCATGGGTTTTATTTAAAGTATCACCATATTGTCTGGTCGATAACCGAGTGGGTTAAGGCGCGAGGTGGCAATCGCGATTAATCACACGGACATCGCACCACCGGGTTCGAACCCTGGCTTCGGCACTGGCACTGTCGGAGAAAATGGTTGTATGTCCGCGTTTTCTCAATGTATAACCCCCTTCCGCACAAGCCCTGGCTTCTGGAATTGGGGGTTGTCTAATTTCTGTGGTGTTTATTTATTAATTATTATTATGTAGTTTTTCTAACAGAACGTTAAAAAATATATAGACAAATTAGTACTTGAAAAATACGAAATGTGAGTCATCTGGTCAGGGCAGTTTTTTATTTTCACGTATTCAGGGGGTCAAGTCGAGTCTACAGTTCAGTATTGCATTTTCGCCTAGGTCGGTGTATTGTTTATTTAAACAATACAAATTTTAGAACGTGTTTGTCCTTAAGGTAAATAACACATCCATGTCAATTTGAGTTCTGTATTGTGAATAAGATGCATTTTATTTTTAGTAGAGAGTTGCATGCATGATTTCTGTTTTCTTTTTTTTGTTCTGTTTGATAAAGTATCCAGATATTTTACAGAAAACTGATATTTTCAATAAATACATGCAATTTTAGTATTTCAGGCATTTTTAAAACATCTCGAACTGTTTACACATCTAATATGTTCAAGTAGATATAAGATGTTTAATTAATTTGTGCGGGAAATGGATGAAAGTGAAAAAAGGCTCAATATAATAATAATATATCTACTTTATTTTATAAAAAACATAATACAAAGATTTTTCAAAAAATAACAATTAGGCCCATTTGTGGCGAAATCTAGCTTAAAGCTACTCGTACTTAACCACAAAATCGAACCCTTAAACATAATGTTAAATTATTTAATAAAGTGCATGGCAATAATATAAAAAACCATTAAAATAATTTATTGAAATATTTAAGTTTCTTTTAGGAGCTGATCATTTGCGGGATAGTTCTCGGACACTCCCCCCCCGCCGGCCGATACCCCGAATACACGACGATCCAATCACTACGTCATGGCCCTCTTCCGAAGTTTTATTTCGCTTCTGAAGAAGGCCACGGCAAGGCGATCAAAAGCCCAAGCACTCAAGACAGTCAACGCGGAAGAAAACCCTTAGCACATAACTTTTATACTTGAGTTTGAATTTCCTTGGTTCCATGTTTTTTAAGTTATCAGGTAATGAGTTATAGAGCTTTATAGAATTAAATAAGAATCATCTCTTATAGATGGCTATGTGATGATGAGGCATAGTTAATTTTAATTTATGTCGAATACCCTTGGAGTGAACAGCTGATCTAGCTATAAATTTATTTTTAAAGGCAGAGGAGGAGTGAGGAGGAATTTTGTATGAACGTACCAAGATGATGTAGTGCTTGCTCTATTTGACATTCTTAACCATTTAAGGTTATTAATTTTTTCAGAAACCGAATCAAATTGTCCTAGTCCAAAAATTAGTCTACAGCAACAGTTCTGAACTTTTTGCACCAGATTTTTATCTAATATAGTTAAGCAAGGTCCGTATATGAAGTCACCATAATTAAAGTGAGACAAACGCAATGTCGCACAAAACAGTATTTTTAGATTAAAATTCAATATATGACGATTGGTATAAAAGAGTTTTAAAGAAGAATATGACTTTTCCATTAACTTTTTGATATGTCCGTCAAAACTATCTAAAATAATACCTAAATTGGAAATCGCTTAACTAAAGGCAAAGACACACCCTCAATATTAATATTTAAGTTGTGTTTTAAATTGCTAATATTATTTTTATTACCAAATAACATAATGTAAGATTTACTAGTATTAAGTATTAGGTTATGTTCCTTTGACACTTGATTAATAAAATCTAAGTCACTATTAATGTTTCAAATGCCTTAGGGTGATTTGTGCGATTAAAATGCATATACATTTGAGTGTCATCAGCGTAAGCTTGTATTTTGTAATGTTTAACAGAAATTAAGATATCACATATATAGATAATAAATAAAAGAGGACCTAAGACTGATCCTTGAGGCACTCCTGACAATATATCTAAGCTTGAAGAGAGTGACTCGTTAAATAACATTCTTTGAGATCTGCATGTTAAATAAGAATTAATTAAAGCCACAGACACAGATTCGTTATTAAAACCAAAATATTTAAGTTTCGCACGTATAAGTTGATGCTTAATTGTGTCAAAAGATTTGGAGAAATCTGGAAGGATTTATTATCATAGGCATGTATGATATCATCTGTAACATTTGCTACAGGAGTTGAGGTACTATAGCTTTTTTAAAATCCGTATTGGGAGTCAGGAATAAGTCTGTTTGATACGAAGTACTCATAAATCTGATCATGTAGCAACTTTTCAAATATTTTTGAGATTGTAGGTAATATACGTATTATTCTAAGATCTGAATAAGACATAACATTTGCTTTATTAGGTAAGGGTCTGCCTATTAACAATTTCCATTGAGCAAGAAAGTAATGTCTCTCAATACAACAATTGATTATATGAGTTAGGAACTTATCAGTATAAGAGCTGCAATATTTTAACATTGAAGCAGAAATACCATCTATACCATAAGCATTAGACTCTAATTTATTTATAAATTTATTGACTTCATTAATTGTAGTTAAACGAAAGTAAAATTTGCTACTATTATCAAATACATTATTATTATAAAATTTTATTTTCATAAATGTTGGATGTTGACTGTAAAAATGTTGCAAAATAATTCTTTATTTTATCGGGATTGAAAAATTGTTCAGGAATTGCACAGGTCTTATCAGATCACGTGATGATTGAACGGAAGTGAAGAAACCAATTTGTTTTGTTAAGTTTATGCTACGAAAGATTCAAGTTGGTATGTGCAATTTTATTTGAGGAAAATATAAAGGAGATCGTGGTAAAATTGAAAATTGGGGCTTACCAGGGGATGAAAGATAACAAGAAAATTGAGAAATTGAAGGGGAGAGAAAATTTTGGAGAAAAAGAAGATTGCAATAAAATAGACAATATACTGGTGATGATGAACTGTAGAAAAGTAGATTGAAGGAAGAAAAGTAGTTTAAGAATTTTCATTAACGAAACAGAAAAAAATCGAATTTTAGGATGTTGTGAAAGAAGACTAATAGTAATTTATTTTAAGATAAAGAAAACGATTCCTGGTGGAAAACGATATATCACTTGGATGATGAAAGAGTATAGGGGACAGTAATTGTATGTCGCAGATAAGTGACACTGTGCGGCTTGAATTAATGCTTCGCTACGCGGACTAAAAAGGTTGTAACAAACTATATATAAAATTTTATGTTCACTATTTTAGTATAAATTCAATCTATAAATTGATATCTTGGAAATAATTAAAAATATTTTAAATCGGTAAATTTTTGACAATCACCTTTATTTTTATAAACAAATTTTATTTTCAACTTAATTACATCCAAATTATTTTAATTTTCAAATCATAATTATTTTATTTAACTAGATATGGATATTTTATCTTTTCATTGTATGATATATCTGTTATCACAGTACATTGTTCATTTGATTTGGATTTGTTTTATTGTTTATGGGTTTCTATATGTGTTCCCTTCATTGATTCCGAACTTTCAACCTTGAGAATTAAATTTAGAAACACATTGTGTGATATTTTCGCTTCATCGGGTGAGAATATCATAGCATATTGGCGCCCAACGTGGAGCATCATTAAAAGAGCACAGAACACTTAAACAATTTATTCGAATTTTAGTACCAAACTGAATATTCTGATATAGTCTTCTGTTATATGAAATTACGCACAGGTAAAGTGATTAATACTGAAATTGCGGAAAATAATGATAACATTGCCGGGGAAGTTAGGGAACAACAAACAAATATGTCTGCGGTTGTTTTCAATAAAACTGGCAATGCTAGCTATGAAGAATTTTGATGTTTGTATGTCTTCTTTTTATTTGATAGGAAAAATGTAGCTCTTATAGAGTACAATCTTCAATCAAAATTACAAATCAGAATAGGTATTGAAAGAGCTGAAAACCGTAATTGTTGCTCAAATTTTTCGCTTGTGAAATCCTGTCATTAAAACCGAGAAATGTGCCCAATAGATGAAGTTGTAGCATTTTAAGTATTTTAAAATAATTTATCGATTAATATAGACAAAACTAAATTCACGTTGTTGGCCAATAAAGTAGCAATAATACCTATCCTCATATTAGCGTTAAAGTAGATGACTGCCTTCTTGGACGTGTATCAGAATATATGTAGACCATAAGCTACCAATATGAATCCCCCCCCCCCCCCCGGCGGGAATTTGTGACTCACATATTTTTTTTATTGATATTGCCATTTAGTTTAAGGTTTTAGTTGTTGTTTGCTTCTTGTCAATTACAGCATATCCCGGAAGAAACCAGAAAACCACATAGATACGAGGAAATAATTTAAAAAAAATTCATTTCCATTTCATTTCAATTTTTAGCTAAAGGATGTATATTTGTAACCAATATTTGTGCACAAATTTTACCCCTAGTTTTTCTTGCTTTTCCAGGAAAATAACTGGAAATAGTTACCATTCTTTCATTTTTTTTATTATAAATATGAACCTTAACACAAAATTCTTATTATACTAGTATGAATGAAAACATTCAAGTTAAATGAAAATTCAAACTTTTAATCGCAAAATCAAATAACATTTCATTTTATAAAAGCATTTGTAATTAGCAGTCTTCTTCTTCATTCTCGTTTAGTATATCGGCTAGGTTGTCTAGTTCTGGCTCATCTTCATCTCCAAACTCATCTGGATAAGAGCTTTCCATAACGCCGGCGTCCTGTTGGTTAGTTCGTGTGGCAATGGATTCCCTTTAAACCAGTCAAACTTAAGATTTCCATTCCCCTACTTTCAGCCATGTCCCACTGGAGTTAGTGTTACGGGTTTAGCGATGTGTGCATTCTTCCATATGTAGCACTGGTAGTTTACACGGCTGATGTGGTTTTCAAGTGAAGCTTTGCAAGGAGGTAGTTTGACTTATTACTTAACAAAATTAAGGAACGTTGTGAGAAACATACTACAAATTTTGGAAAACCAATTTCATTCGAAGAGAGACTAGTAGTAAAAATAAGGTGAGTAAATGATTATAATATAACAGAGATAAGTAGTTTTTATTTAGTAGAAAGAAACATTTTATGACTGATAATTTCATTAAACTGAATATTGAGTGCCTTCTGATCCCGATATATACTGTTGATGTTGTGACATCTGATATGACAACAACGGTTGGTATGATCAGAATTCACTGAATGTCTGGGAATATTGGTATGCTTGCAACTGTTGATGTGATTCCGATTCTTGGAATGGTTGCACCTGTTGGTGTGATTGCGATCATTGGGATGGTTGCAGCTACTGGTTTGAGTGTACGTATGCCTGCCGTTCACTAGTAAGTTTTCTAAATTTATCCAAAACCATTTGTTGTATATAGTTTCTCAGTTCTCAGAGTTGGTCTAAAAGAAATAGATGATCCATATACGGAATCAAGCTTTTAAAGGACAGCACATCTGCACTTTCAGGTTTCTCTTTAGAACTGTTAACTTCCCTTTCTAACGGGTCGACTTTCTTTCTCTGTAGCTCTAAATATTGTTCACTGAAGTCACTTGATTTTTGTTTCCGAGAAGAAGATGAAATAAATGTTCGTGAGACAGAAGCAATACTTGAAGGACGTGATGTTGATCAGCCGTGGAAGGGGAATTCACATCCTCCAGATTTTTGCATCATTTTCATCTTCGTTATTGCTCTTACCATCATGTTCATTATCGCTAATGTCCGTACCTTCTTCATTTCTCTGGCTTCGTTGTGATTGATTATCTACATCTAGGTTCCCTTCAGTTCGAGAGAATCTCTCAAGAATAGCATGTTATTGCCATTTACTCGTAGTTGATACGGCTTTTGATCCAGACTTTAATAATAAAAATAATAATAAACACCACAGAAATTAGACAACTCCCAATTCCAGAAGCCAGGGCTTGTGCGGAAGGGGGTTACAAATTGAAAAAACGTGGACATACAACTATTTCCTCCGACAGTGCCAGTGCCGGAGCCAGGATTCGAACCTGGTGGTGCGATGTCCGTGTAATTAATCGCGATTGCCACCTCGCGCCTTAATCCACTCGGCTATCGCCCAAACGGGACGTAAACGAGTATTTCTTGATTTTCTCTCCTAAATTGATCCTTCAAATTTTTCCACTTTGATTTTGCAATATTCCCTACAAAAATAATATAGAATAATTAACATCGACAAAGTGCAAAACCTAGTTAATGTTACCGTAGAAGGCAGTAGGTATATTATACAATTTACTGTCCATTTCAAACTAATTTAATTATTCATTATATCAAAATCATTTCTGTATTTTGGTCTTTTTTATATATTAGTTTTAAAAAAGTTAAAGGGATTTATTAGATCCATTTTATTTTAGGTACTGGATCTTCATTCAGAAGTTTAGCATTTTCATTTCGTATGGGTTGGTCTACAGTAAGACAAATTGTTTTTGAAACAGCGAAAATAATTTGAAATGAATTGGTATGCGAGTATATGCCCGTACATATAGAGGAATATCTACAGAAAATAATATCTGATCACTATAATCGATGGAAATTCCCAAACTGTTTTGGAGCCACGACGCCGGTAATGAAGATTTTTATTCGGAAGTAAAAGTCGGTTTTCAAGGTAGTAGTTAGTAGTTACGGTCGTCGAAGCGACATTCATTCACTCACGTAAATTACACTCCTTGCTGCGACATTCATTACAGTTACGTAAATAACGCTTCGTGGAGCGATTTTTACAATAGTTCTCAAAAGTGAAATTTTTGCAGTTGTGAAAAAAAATTACTATTTTGTTATAAATTCGAAAAACATATATCCACGGGACGTCATTTATTGCACTTACAACAATTACGTTCGCGGATCGAATTTTTACAATAGTTTACAAAATTCAAATTTTCATTGCAGTTGCGCAAAAATAAAAATTTTGTATAAATTGAAAGAAGTAGTGGTGAGAGGTAAGTGAAACCTCTCAAATGGTCAATTGCTACTATACACCATAGATGTCTCTATGGGCGTATAGCGACTTGCGATTCTGCAAGTACCTGAGAGCGGCGACCTTTCAGTCCTAGGTGGACTTAACCTACTGTTATAATATATGATTTGCAGGAAACAACTACTCAGCGGGCAAATACTCCGACCTGCATTGAATTACACCTTACAAATCATTAAATAATGGTAACCAATATCATTTGTCAACTCCCTGACCAGACATAGACCGGTTTCGAACTTATTAGTTCTCATCAGTATGCCATAGGTATATTGGTTACCATTCTTTAATGATTTGTAAGGTGTAATTCAATGCAGGTCGGGGTATTTGCCCGCTGAGTAGTTGTTTCCTGCAAATCATATATTATAACAGTAGGTTAAGTCCACCTAGGACTGAAAGGTCGCCGCTCTCAGGTACTTGCAGAATCGCAAGTCGCTATACGCCCATAGAGACATCTATGGTGTATAGTAGCAATTGACCATTTGAGAGGTTTCACTTACCTCTCACCACTACTCAATTTACTATAGTTTGTATAAAACTAGCAGGTTGGCCACTATCATTTGTCTGCCCCATGACCTATGGCATACTGATGAGAACTAATAAGTTCGAAACCGGTCTATGTCTGGTCAGGGAGTTGACAAATGATATTGGTTACCATTCTTTAATGATTTGTAAGGTGTAATTCAATGCAGGTCGGGGTATTTGCCCGCTGAGTAGTTGTTTCCTGCAAATCATATATTATAACAGTAGGTTAAGTCCACCTAGGACTGAAAGGTCGCCGCTCTCAGGCGCTTGCAGAATCGCAAGTCGCTATACGCCCATAGAGACATCTATGGTGTATAGTAGCAATTGACCATTTGAGAGGTTTCACTTACCTCTCACCACTACTCAATTTACTATAGTTTGTATAAAACTAGCAGGTTGGCCACTATCATTTGTCTGCTCCATGACCTATGGCATACTGATGAGAACTAATAAGTTCGAAACCGGTCTATGTCTGGTCAGGGAGTTGACAAATGATATTGGTTACCATTCTTTAATGATTTGTAAGGTGTAATTCAATGCAGGTCGGGGTATTTGCCCGCTGAGTAGTTGTTTCCTGCAAATCATATATTATAAATTGAAAGAACTTTCATCCACGGAACGTCGTTTATTGCAGTTACAATAATTCCTCTCGCGGAATTGATTTTTATGATAATTTAAAAAATTATTGGCTTTTCAGTGCAGTTGAAATACAAAATACAATGTTGATGAAAAATTTAAAAATCCTTTTTTCTTGCACTTCCAAAAATATCTTCCGACGATGTTTTTACATGGCCCACGCGGTTCACGCAAAATATTAGGATTTCGTTATAGTTACGTAACATTTCTTCGATGAGATTTTTTACTGATTTCAAGTGTGATGAGCTTAAATATGTATTGGTAGATTTTTTGACAGTATCACGGCCTCTTAGCTTTACGAACAATATTAAATTGTAATATTTAAACTCGAATAAATTTTGTGTTAGATTCTTTAAATGTACCTATTATCTCTTAAGTAGATTTTATTGTTGAAGGTTTTTTACAAGCTTTATTTAAACTTCCAGTAGTCGCGCCCGGTCTGCAAGACCGACCAAACACTTCCTTTAGCACTACTCTGAAAAACAAGGGGGGAGGCACCTCCCACTCCATGTATCTTCTCAATGGGTTGAGACGGAACAGCAGTACAGTACAGAGTGTTGAAAGTGGTAGTTTTGCCAAAATTATATCGTCCTGCGATGTGAGAGAACGGCGCGACTATTCACGTTTCTTTATTTATTGTCCCTTTATTTTGATTGTGAGGTTAGTTTTTCTACTTTTATTCTATATTATGTAATATAAATGTAACACTATTGTTTTTGTTAGCCATGGGGTTTTAAGAAAGAGAGCAGAAACGCCTGCAACAAATGTTAGAAGAAGTTATGAGCGACGGAGAGGATCAAGAAATCGCGTACGACGATCATTCAGATCCAGATGAGTCTGATGAAGATGAGGATTATGTAGAAGAGCAACTTGACAACAGTGAATCTAAACAAGATATTTCTGATCATGAGCAAGAAGAAGAAAATCACAGCAATAGATTGTCGTTTTTCGGAAAGGATAAAGTCACGCGTTGGAGAAAATCCGCTTCACAACCTATAACAGTTAAAACCCGGCAAAAGAATATCGTCAAGCGTTTGCCGGGCTCCACACAAGCAATAAGAAACTTGTCAGGGCTACTGAAAATATGGCAGCATTTCTTCAATGACGAGATTATCGATATTATCGTGGCATGCACCAACGAGAGCATTTGTTGCTAACAATTTTGCTCGAAAAAGAGATGCAACTCCAACTAATCGAATTGAAATTCGTGCTTTCTTTGGCCTCATTTATATGGCTGGTGTCTATCATGCAAGTCGTCTAAATGGCGAAGACTTGTGGAATACTGATGGGTCTGGCGTGGAAATTTTTGGCCTCACCATGAGCCTGCAAAGGTTTAGATTCCTAATTCGTTGTCTAAGGTTTGACAGCACAGAGACTCGAGCAATGCGAAGGGCAACAGATAAATTGGCTCCTATACGCGATGTTTTTGACCGTTTCGTTGCTAATTGTCTGAACGGTTACCATCACTCAGAATTTGTGACCGTGGACGAGATGCTCGCAGAATTTTGCGGAAACTGCGGTTTTCGGCAATATATCCCTTCGAAACCGAATAAATACGGGATAAAAATTCTAGCATTGTGTGACGCCAAAATGTTTTATACAAGCAAATGGAACTTTTTACGTTGGAACACAACCTGAAGGGCCATACAGAATTTCGAATAGTACGTGCGATATCGTTCTACGACTCTGTGAACACATTTTTGGATCTAGGCGCAATATTAAAATGGACATTTGGTTCACCTCTGTACCTCTTGTGAAGAAACTACTCAATGACCATAAACTCACAGCAATTGGAACCATCCGAAAAAACAAAAAGGAGTTGCCATTGAACTTTTTTCGACCAGCTGTGCGACCGGAACATACCAGCATGTTTGCGTTTTCGAAAGACTGTACTCTTGTCTCCTACATTCCCAAAAAGAGAAAACATGTGATGTTGCTTTCTAGTATGCAGGATCATGAAATCGATGCAAAAACAGATGCGCACAAACCAGTGATCATTACAGATTATAACAGCACTAAGGGAGGTGTTGATAAATTGAGTGCAAGCTACAACTCTTCTAGAAACACGCAGCAGATGGCCAATGATCATTTTCTACTCCATGTTAAACATAGCTGGCATCAATTCGCAGGTGATCTACGCTTCAAACAACCCACGCATTAAAATTTTGAGAAGAAACTTTTTAAGACAATTGGCCAATTGGCCAATGATTTACTCAAGCCCCATTTGGAAGTACGTTCTGCTATGAACAATATTCCCCGAAGCATAACATTGAGACTGCAAGAACTTTCTGGTATTAACGAACCTGATGTTCCACAGAATGTCTTACCAGCCTACTGTCCTTCGAAAAAAAATCGCAAAACTCGCTTCCACTGCTATAAGTGCAATAAATATATGTGTTTGGAGCATATTATTGAGGTTTGCCAGGAGTGCCGAGAAAAAGCACTAAACCAACTTTGAACATGTTTCTATCACAATTGTTTTTATTGTAAAAGAGTTATATTTTTGTTTAATTTACATTTAGTATTACCACTGTTTGCTTTTTTATGTGACCGAATAAAATGCAGTATTGAAAAAAAAAACACCATTTTCAAAGAAATTGTGGGATATATGGAAAAAAGGGCCAAATATACTTCATTTTTCTTTTTCTAGTCATTCATTGTTTTCTTAAAACATCCCCATATGTAATTTTTAAAAATTAGGTTCCACTATTTTTTGGGGGGTTAATTAGGGAATATGGTCTGTGAGACCGACACGATTACTAATGTTTTAAAATTTTACGCCACTACTGGAAGGTTAGTTACTAAAAATACAATTTCGTTCGATTTTCCTTAGTATGTAATGTAATTAAATTGAGTTTATAATGTAAATTATTTTATAAAGTTTACCAATGTATCAAGCATCTAATGCTTTATGCTGCCATTAAACATAATTGTTTCTTTACGTCTTCCTCTCATATTATCAGATTTTCCTCTTCGAAGTCTGTTTGTTATTTAGAAAATAATTACATGTGACTCACCATGTACAGTAATTCACAGTGTAAAAATTAGAATCAAATTGCATGAAGCCGTGCAATATTATTTCCAGTACGATTCAGTTGAACTTACGAAGTTCACAGTTTTTGCTTCAGCGACGGAGTATTGCTCTCACAAATACTAGAACACCTACTCGCATTCGTTACTATATCGTCAGTAAGTGATTTTCAGATAAAATCGGTGTGGCCAGGCCATCAATTTCTTTCGAACACCTGGAATGGTTTGCTATTCGACACCGCTGGCAAGTGCAATGTCACTTCGGTAGATATACCCGGCGATATAAGTTTAATTTATAGCACATAACACTCGGATATTACTACTCGGGCAATATTGAGGTGGAACTCGAGTGGCCACAGTAAAAATAGTTTCAGGTGTCTGGCTGGTGTTGCAGAGAATATGTAGAAAATATTGCAAAATGGTTGTGGCACGCAAATATTTGCATTTAATATGCACCGATACACGTTGAATGCGATATAAAATAATGAGTTTGACTTCAGATTAATTATTTTTACTTCCACGTCCAGTGGAAGTATAGTAACGCAAATTTTTTTTTTCTTGACATAGGCTTAAAATGTCATGAAACGTCGATATTTTAAATTTGAGCGAAAAAAAATTACTGTCTGTCTGTCGGTTTGTTTGTCTGTCGGTTTGTTTGTCTGTCGGCCTGTTTGTATGTCTGTAAATTTTTTGTGCGCACGTTTACTCTGGAACCGTTTATTGTAACGAGATCTGGAACTAGATTATAGATTATATTTTGATCTAATTCCGTTGAAGGGTTAGGGGGTAAATGGGGTAAATAAGGGTAAATAGGCAAAACAAGCAAGTAAAAGTCCATAAAATTGCAATTTAGGGCATGTACGAAAAGTTAAGGTCTTAAATTTTTTTTTTTTGGCGTCAGACCAACCCCCCCCCCTGTATCACCCCCAATACCACCTCCACACTATTATGAAAGGAAACAACAAAAATTAAAATGTGATTTAGTGTATATACAAAAACGAAAGTCTAAAAAAATTTATAGCGTTAGCTACACCCTCTACCACCATCACCCTATTATTAAAGGGGTAAAAAAAATTCCGCAATTTCTTGCCGGCAATAAATACTCTTGCGAGTTTGCAGTTTGCGAGTTTGCGCACTACTACGTGTTTTGATCAGCTGTGGTAATGTTCCTTGCATTGCAGAAATTAGAATCTGTTCTGATTTTATTGTATTGCGGTTGTAATTCTGGTGATATTTTTGGTGATTTTTATGTTGCCAACGTTATAGAAATTAGAAAATTGGCAGAGATACAAGTGACAGAAGTTAGTACTTTTACTGCAGAACAGGTTATTAATATACTTGCTGCTGCTGCTGCTAGTTTTGCTGTTTTATTCAAGATCAACATTGCAAAATCACAACACCAGATAACTTAAATAGTCTTCCTAACAGCTGTCAAAAGAAAATCAAACCTAACATCAGTTTCTGTCACTTAAGATGGTATACCTGTTTATTTCAAAGATATATTTTAAAACAATTGCCACTTTATTCCGCGGAATTGCTAAGTGTAAAGTTAAGTCACAAGAAATATTGCCTGCAATAAAAATTGTCGGCAATAAAAATTGCAAATTGTAAAGTGTGCTTAATGGACATTATTTCAACAATGCGTAATTCAAAACAGATTGATTGCAATAATATCCGACCAAAAATATTCATTTCAACGTGACTTACTCTATTAGCCATATACTATATTTTCAGTGAGCACATATCAGATGTAATCAATGACTTGTTTGCTATTATTTGTCAACCTCGAGTATTTAGGCCCTTATGGCTTGCAATGAAAGCCATCTACCAAGATTTATTGCGATTAACGGTGCTAAATTAAATAAGTATAGCGAAAGCTTTAAAGTAAAAAATTCTTTAATATGTAAATGAATTTAATATACTATGTCAAAGAAAATACGGCTTCCACGAAGAAACATTAACTGAGGATCTAATAAATCTAATCGAAGACATTTATAGCTCAGAGATGATACATGTTAGAGTCAAATGTTGTAAATACATTGGTATCTAAGGTTTAGAGGACAGATATATTGAATCATAAAAAGTTGTCTAACCAACAGAACACAAAGTGTGAGACTTGCCGACGCGACGCTATAAACAACTATGAATATTCCAAGAAAATTGTTGCGAATTATCAAACACGAATGTACACAGATGATTTGTTTATACCCCAGCGGCCATCTCGTATTGAGAATAGGTTAGGGTCTTGGACAGGCTCATTTCAATCAACCCTTTTCGACTCATTCTATCACGCCATACGTTCTAAATTGCTTATGTTATCTCGACGCGTTCACACACGTGTCGCTTGTTTGTTTAGCAGGTAATATCAGGTGTCTTAGTTGTCTTAGGTCAGTGCACCACGCGTTCACTGTTCAGTTCAGTGACTCTTCGGCTTCCGTTTAGAGTATTTCCCATTTTTCTTAAATTTAAACTATATTCGCAAATATCGATTATGCCATAGTTCACGTCTCAAGAGTACTGCGACATGATATTAACCTATGGTGCAATGAATGAAAGTCTTGCAGGGGCTGTACGAAAATACGGGAGAAAATGTCCCCATAGGCGCAAACCTAATGAGAGACAAAATGTAAGTGCAATGCAACGAGTTCGTGACACCGGGTTTTGTTTACCAGACGACAGAGAACGTGTAGTAAATCGTCCTGTTGAAGTAGACGAAGAAGTTCTAGAATTACTAGAACAAGACCCTTCAATAAGTACCCTATAAACGAGAATAGTTTTTACCCATACCACATAAGAAAGGAAGTGATTTCGTTGTACCGTATTACGTCAGATTGGTTAGTCATAGGCGGCGCACTTCTAAAAAAAAATAAGGTAATTTTTTTCCAATTTTTTTTATTTCTTAATTTGTTTAACTCCTTTTGGTGGGGACAACCCACTGAATAATTTTCCGCATGTTTATGCAAATCACCTTGTATAACGTAGTAGATGAATCAAGAACGCCCTCTACTCTCTCCTCCTCAACGAATCTGAAGGTAAAATTTTTGTAATAGAGATGTCACTAAGTTGTTTGGCAGTTTCCGTCTTCTTATGGTAAAATTTTTAATCAATATACTAACTACAACCGACATCACTATGGCTTAAGTTGTACAATTGTTTTTGATGGCTATGATTCAGTGACGACTAAAACCCAAGAACAATTAAGAAGAATTGGTAAGGCATCTAGCGCTGACGGTATCTCCGAGGCCACCGTACTGACAATTAATCAGGATAGGTTTTTTAATAATGTAAATAACAAAAAGCAATTCATCAAAGCTGTAATAGTGAAATTCCTAAATGCTGGAATCTCGGCTATCCAAACAAATGGTGAGATAGAGTGGGCAATATTTTCGAAATACAAAAATTATTAGGTCCAATGAAAGAAAATATATTATTCCTACGTGAAATGATGGGGTGTGACGCCACTTCATGTCTTTTTAAACAAGGGAAACTAAAAGCAATTAAAATATTGAGAAAAGACTGTCACCTTCAAAACTTAGTGTTTATAAGAATAAACAGGTTAAAGTGGACAACCTTTTTAAAGTCGAAGAGGAATTTTTGATACACATTTATACATAATATATACAATACAAAAGTATCAAAAACTTTAAATGATTTACGATTTACAACATTTAATAATTTAACGGTGCGTTAGTTTGGCTACCGTATGTTTTTCCCTCGGTTGTTTTTCCCCTACCAGCAGTAGTCCTCCCTGTATTATTTATTTTTAAATGTCCTGACAGACCTCAGGACGGAAAGCGTGTGTCCCTGTTGTATCCCTTTTTATTGCCTTCAATTTATTTTCTTTTATTTCTTCGTTTTTAGGTTAGAATTAGTTATATGATTTTTTGTCATACTGTTCGTTACCATTATCATTAATCATTATTAAATTGATTTATTAATTATTAAATTAATTCAACATTAATCTGACTATCAGTTAGATATTTTGTGACTGGCAGTATGGTCTTCGACCGAAAGCCATTATGAAAAATAAAAAAAACTGTGCCCAAAGTCTAAACAATAAGTTTGAAATATCTGTATTACCCCCGACAACAGATTCTACTAAATTTCATTGTTTACTATAGTAGGTTCAAGAATGACTTGGGAATTCTTAACCCAGAGGAATGGGGATGAAAAAAAAAGGGTGGCGGGGTTGTGCCTGAGACCACAATGATACCAGTGGCACCAGAATTTATTTTAAACTTAATTTTCTGCAATTGTAAGAACGACTGTAGTAATTTATACAGTTGTATAAAAGCCACTATCTTGCGTTCAATTTCTGTGGCAAATGTAATGGCAATGCATGCGACAATATTCCACAACCAATGGAAGATAGTGATTCAGATAATGATAGTTTTTAATAAGGTTCTTAATAATGTTATTGCTTCTTTTTTTAAATATTATTAATATTGTAAAGTACAGAATGTTCCTTTAAATAAAAAACATGTATAAATTTTACTTTATTTTAGCTTATAATTTTAAAATCGGTAATACTTAATGTCGGCCTCAAATTTTTACTAGAGAGACGTATGTATAAACACCAACATTTAATACAGTTTTCCATGTACCTTAATTTTTGTCTCTTGTCTTTTTTTTGAATTTGTAATAGTTTTCGAAATATATGGAATTTTTTTAATCAGTCCCAAAAGTCAAGATGGTGGACCGAATTTAAGGGTCTTATGCAAAACGGAGACATGGAGACTTTTAATATGTTAATTATTACCTATAAAGCTAACAATCCGGCTTGGGTAGGGCACTAATTGTATCGGACATTGCCCTATTTTTTTTAGTAGATTTTATATTTTTCTAATGATAAAGACAATTTTATATAGCATTTTCTGTCGATAAAATAGTTGAATTATACCAATTGTAATTTTATTATTCAGTAAAATTAGCTGAATCTCAAAAATTTATAAGGGTATAAGAGTCTTTTTGGCACCAAAAATTCATAAATTAATTTACAACAAATCATTAAATTACATCCACAAATTTTGTTAATCAAATTTGTGGATACGAAACACCTTAGTATAACTCATATTAAATTACATACTTTTTTGAATTCTTAATAGTTTTTAAGTTATTAAAATTTTTTAATATAAAAACACAACATTCTAGATGGCGGACCGAACTTAAAGGTCCTATGCAAAACGCAGGTATGGGGACTTTTAGTATGTTAATTACTCCCTTTAAAGCTAAGTATCTACACTGGTCTTATTTGAATGGTAATTTGTCCCGGGTCACACATATAAATAATTTTAATTGTATTGGACTATAACTTTAAGATTGGGTATTTAAAATTCCGTGCGTTTATTTTGCTTCCACGTCCAGAGGAAATATAGTAACGTAAAAAATTATTATTATTTTTTTTTTGTTGAAATAGGCTTAAAATATTATTTCCTATTATTTGGGTTTTCTATCACATGTAGTATTATCCTCTTCAAAAACAAATCACCTAATCTACATAATAATAGAATTATTGGAAAAAAGCCTTTGCGTCCGTGACGTTTACGTCAAAGGAACAGTCAGAGGTTATGTTTTGCAAATAATATAAATTGAAATAAACACAAAAATAATGTATTTTGCTGACGTTTCGGAAAGTAGTGTCTTCTTTCCGTTTTCAAAGCTTTTTTGGAAGAACTCTTATTTTGCTGTGTATGTCGAATACACAGGTTTAAGATTATGCTTATGTTATTTTCATAGATACTACTTACACAGAACACAGAACTGAAGATAAAGTTCCTCTTTTAATATTGGTAGCCAGGTTGTACAAATATCTACAGAACAATTCGATACGCACTTATCTTCATTTAATAAGACTATTGCTGATTCTTTAATGTTTCTTTTTTGTTATCTGCTTCTTTTGTTAAAATTTTTGCCAAGTCCCAGTTTATTCTATGTCCGTTTTCCCTAGCATGTTCACAAATCTTTGATTTCTGAAAGGTCTGGATGACTTACCCACATAACATTTATCACATTCGCACGGGATATTGTAAATACAGTTTTTTGAATTGTGCTCCCTGTTCATTGGTTTTGTTTTTGTTAAAATAGATCTTAAAGTGTTCCCCGTTTGAAATGTCGTCTTAACATAAAATTTGTCACCTATACGGCGTAGCTTCTCCGATAGTCCGTATACATAAGGAATTTTTGCTGTATAATGACGTTCTGATTTTTGTCGTACCTGATTGTCCCTATTTTCAACATTTATTAAAACTCTATCAACAAAGGCTTCAGGGTATTGATTTTGTACTAGAACCTCTTTGATAGATTTTTTCTCGTTATTTAATATTTCATTATTAGATGAAATTATTTTGGCCCTATCGCATAAACATTTTACAACACCCCTTTTAACATTTATTGATTGATTTGAGTTAAAATTTAGATATCTATTAGTATGCGTCGGTTTTCTATAAACGCTTGTTTCAATTGTATTATTTACCCTTTTAATAAATCATCTAAAAACGGTAGTTCATTCCTACTTTCTACTTCTAATGTGAATTTAATAGACGGTTCCTTACTATTTATATTTTCTAAAAACCTATCTAGTAAATCGAAACCATGAGGCCAAATTGCAAAGATATCATCAATATTCATCAATATGTTTCATAACAAAACTTTAATATCTAAGACTTTAAAATGGGTCAATACAGTGAAAAAAGTAAACTCTAATACGGACTTAAATGTAGTTGAAAATAAATCGCAGACGATTGATTCATCAAACCACCACAACACCAACCATTTTTTATATCCCAATCTCTCCGAAATGACGTTTCTAACATAAAAATGTTAAATCATCAAATCGATGGTAATAAATCTAACACTAGTGGTATATCTGTATTCCACTTAAATGCCCAATGTATGAGGAATAAATTCGACGAAGTAGAATTATTTTTATCTGACTATAATTTTGATTTTGTATGTATTAACGAACATTGGTTCACAAATGATGAAATTGTCTATTATAACCTAGAAAACTATAATCTAGTTGATAGTTTCTCGAGGAAGGATATGATTCACGATGGTGTAGCAATATATGCATTAAAGAAATATAACTGTAAGCTTCTTTCTAATATTTCAAAATTATCTGTTGAGCTACATTGTGAACTGGCTGCTATTTTATGCAATGATATTCAGGTAGTGACAGTTTACAGGTCACCTAATGGTGACTTAAACATATTTTTGGAAACAATGTCTAATGCCCTTAACATTATATCAAATAAAAATAAAAGGACTATTATTACTGGAGATTTTAATGTGCACTTCAATACAAAAAATAAAAATACAATGTTGTTAATTAACCTGTTCTGTTCTTATGGATTTTCAGCGGCAAATGTAGCTCCCACTAGAAATTTTCATTGTCTGGACAACGTTTTTGTAAATTTTGAAAGAAAATCTATAACTACTAGTACCTTGGATACAACACTCTCTGATCATTTAGGTATAAATATGAATGTAAAAAATGTAAGTGTATCTTCTATTCCGGAAAAAATTTGTTTTAGACCAATAACTGATATTGGATTACATCAACTGTATGTTCATCTCCAATCAGTTGACTGGAGTTTCATTAAAAACAAAGCTTCCAATGCCCACATTAAATTTGAAAAATTTATCAGCACAATAACCTGTGCCATTGAAAGTATATTTCCGCTAAAATCCAAAATCATAAATAAAATGGGTGGTAAACTAAATATTAGATGGTTTACCGATGATTTGAAACAAACGAGAGAAACCCTGGATTTCTTGTACGATATCTACAAAACAAACCCATCCAATGATTTAAAAAATTTAATCAACTCGAAAAAAATTAGTTATAAACGTGATATAATTGAGGCCAAGAAAACTGCACATGATAGATACGTATCACAATCAAACAATCAAAATAAAGCCATGTGGCAAATCGTAAATAACTATAAAGTACACAATCAGGACAGTACAGGTGATATTTCACCAAATGAATTTAACAACTATTTCACAAACATTGCTACAGAATTAATAAAGGCACTACCGGTAAGTAACAGAGCCCCCGATGAATATTTGAAAAAAATAAACATTGATCAGACAACGAAAACGTTTAATTTCCACACGGTGTCGTATGTTCAGGTATTAGATATAATAAATAACTTAAAGAAAACAAACAGTAAAGATATTTTTAACATTGATATTAAAATTTTGAACTGCATCAAATATGTAATACTAATTCCCTTAACTAATTTAATAAATTATTGCATCATTAGTAATGTTTTTCCTGATGTTCTGAAATTAGCACGAGTGGTTCCAATTCACAAAAAAGGTGGTACTGATATTCCTGCTAATTTCAGACCCATATCCATTATCCCAATTTTTGCTAAAATTTTTGAAGCTGTAATTAAACAACAAATTACCAGTCACTTTGAATCGCATAACCTATTTAATTCCAACCAATTTGGATTTAGAAGCAATAAATCTACAACATGTGCTATCAACAAATTCACTGAGTTTGTAAATGAAGGATTTGAGAGAGGCCAATTTATTTATACACAATTTCTTGACTTAACAAAAGCATTTGACTGTGTCGCATGAAATTTTATTAAAGAAATTAACTTACTACAATTTTAGCAGCAGTGGTATAGATTTAATTAAGTCATATCTCACAAACCGTTGTCAAATTGTCTCAATAAAACATAATAAATCTGAATGCCGTGAAATAGCTTACGGAGTTCCACAAGGTTCTGCATTGGGTCCCGTACTTTTCCTAATTTTCATTAATGATATCTATGCTATTTCACAAAATGCAAAATTTGTTTTATTTGCGGATGATTCTACAATTATATCTAGAAATAATAACATTAATGACTTATTGGCGGATGTTCGCGACACAGATTTATTAGTTCAAGAATGGTTCGTGACAAATAAACTAACTTTAAATGTGTCGAAGACGGAAAACATGATTTTTTCACTTAGAAAATTAAGCGATAATCATATTAATGGGACAAGTGACTGTGTAAAATTCTTAGGGGTTTACGTAGATAGTAAACTAACATGGGAAAAACATGCTATTGCTGTTTCTAGTAATGTGTCCAGGAGTATGTTTTTGTTACGTAAACTGGTGAATCAAGTTTCTCAAAAGACCCTAGTCACTGCCTACTATGGTCTTATACATTCCAAAATATCATATGCAATTTTAGCATGGGGTCATTCAACCCATAGTTCGTCAGTGTTTGCTATACAGAGAAAGGCAATAAGAATCATTGCTCGGATAAATTACAGAAGTGACTGCAAAGATTCTTTTAAAAAATTTAAAATTTTAACCCTTCCATGTATATATATTTTACAGTGTCTTTTATATATTAAAGCAAATATATCTCAGTACACCAAACATACAGAAGTTCACAGTTATTCAACAAGAAATAATGAAAATATTAACTTAGACTATTTACGTCTTAATAAACTACAAAATGGTATAAATTATCATGCTGTCAAGTTTTTTAATATTCTACCTCTTGAAGTTAGAAATCTGGATTTGAAAACATTTAAAAATACACTAAAACGGTTCTTATTAGACAATGCGTTCTATAACTATGACGATTTCCTACGTACAAAATTTGATAAATTAATTCTACCTACATTTCAATAGTTTAATATTAGTGTAATATGTCTGTGTTTTATCTAGTTACAATTGTAATAACTTATGTATTATGTATATTGTTTCTATTTATGACTTGTGGAAATACTATTTTGTAGTATATAACACTAATAAATTATTGTTGTTATTATTTTTATTATTATATATTAGTGTTCATTGTATGATAGCGTTGACTGTTTTGTTTGTTTATTTATTTTGTGTTGTAAATGTTTTATACTGTACATGTTATTTATTATTCTATTTTATTATATACATATATATATTTTTTTAACTTAATGACAACTATTGTCATGTTTTGTTTATAATTGTTATTTTGTTTATAATTGTTAGTTTCTTGTTCTGACCTGTCAAAACACAGTTTGTGTACTTATGGCCAATAAAGATCTATCCATCTATCTATCTATCTATCTATCTATCTATCTATCTATCTATCTATCTATCTATCTATCTAATATATCTCCACCAGACAACCGGTTTGTTTATACAATTTTGAACATGTGTGTTCTCAAAGTTCTCCATAAATATGTTGCTTAAAATTCGTGATAATGGAGACCCCATAGCCATACCAAAATCCTGCTGGTAGAACTCATTTTCCAATAGAAAATAGGTTGTTTTTATGCACATTGTTAAGAGTTCCATTATGCTATTTACACTTAATTTAGTTCTAGTTTCCAAATTATTATCATTTAGCAACCTATCTTTAACTATTTTTAAGGTTTAATCTACAGGAACATTGGTAAAAAGACTAACTGCATCAAAACTAACCATCAGGTGTGATTCATGAATATCGTTTTCATAATTTTTTTCTATAAAATGTTTACTATGTTTAATATATGAATCGGTATTTCCAGATAATGGATCAATAATTTTAAGTAAAAATTTTGCCAAATTATGACATGGTAAATTAATAGAACTAACAATTGGTCTTAAAGGAATATTTTGTTTATGTGTCTTTGGTAAGCCATAAAAATGAGGAGGCTTACTATGATGTAGTGTAAGGTTCCTTTGTTCAAAATCATTAAATTCATGTTTGTATTTAAACAAAGTTGTGTAAGTTTTGCTCTCTATTGATTTTGTTGGATCTTTGTTTAGTTTTGAGTAGGGTCCCTTATTTACAAGAGTCATGATTTTTGTGTTGATATTTTATTAATATGCCAGGCACTAGATGGTGAATGACTACTGTAATCAAAATTTCATTGGATTCCGTTTACGCATTACAGACATGTGGCGAAAAGAAAATTCTTCCACAAAATATAATACAGCTTGTATTTCGAAAACGGGGCTCTTCAGCCATTGCTGTATGAAGATTTAAGATAACCTCAATAAATATAAATAAATAAATAAATAAACACCACAGAAATTAGACAACATCCAATTCCAGAATCCAGGGTTTGTGCGGAAGGGGTTTACACATTGAAAAACGCGGACATACAACCATTTCCTTCAGCAGTGCCAGTGCCGAAGCCAGGATTCGAACCCGGTGGTGCGATGTCCGTGTGATTAATCGCGATTGCCACCTCGCGCCTTAACCCACTCGGCTATCGACCAAGCAATGTTCACTATCTTTTGGTAAAGTACGAAAATTCTCCTCAAGAATTACCCTGTATGTTTGAAATGAACTAAAATAATAAAATAACTTCTTCTGTAATTCATACCGGATAGTGTTGCCGGATTTTTTATTTTTTATTGACACAATTTTTTTTTTTTAATTGTCTACTCGAGATTTGTTTGGCGTTTGGCGCCGCTAATCGTGGAGCCCTAGATAGTTATCTGGGTTACCTGGGCCTATGACCAGCTCTGATTGTGATATAGGTCAGAAGGGTAGGAGCATAAATATTAGATTGAAATAACATAAAAGTATTTTACACTATATAAAATCAGCCGATATTGTTGAATGTTGCATTGACCAGAGACATGTCTAATGGTGATAGTATTAAATTTTTACATAATACTAATAAATTAACCTTAGATTTGCTAGAAATAATTATTAATTGATTATAATTTATAATCAGCACATTTAATTTAGATGTTATGACTTCTTAATAACGGTGCAGAGATTGAAATATGCCAGATCTGAATAAGTTTTGTGAAACGGAAAAATCTGTCTATCTAATCTACTCCTGAAATTGTACATTGTTATTCATTATAAATTACCCACCCCTTATCGTCGTTATTATTGCCTATAGTAAAAAGTTTTAAATAAAAAATTTGTGTGGTTATGACTGAATTTTGTTGAAATGCTAAGAATGGTGCAGTAACGTACAGATTTCAGGGGATACATTTTAAAATGGGATACCCTGTATATTATTAAATTTTTGAAATGATTCTTTTTTCCTGATTTCCAAAATATACTATATGTTACCCCTACCATATACCGTTTTTGAGTTATTAAACGTCGAATATCTTAGTTAGTCTAGTTACTGTAGATATGGAAAACTTAACATTATTTATTTATTTACACTGCTCTACAGATTACAATAATCCAATTACAGAGCAGGAAGTAGTCCCGCAAAATTACAAATAACATACATAAATACCACATATAACATATATAAAGGGGGGCGAGCGTAGGTGCGTCTTTACTATGTACATACTTCGATATGCGATGTAAAGCAACATTAGGCGTGGTTAGTAGTTGGATTGGTGACCGTTCCAACGAAGACCACGTCCTCGCCTCACCCATCTTCCAGCGGCTTGTATATCAGTGTATGCGCGGAAGCTATACAACCTTAGGCGAGGGTTGTATAGGAGATATACCATCCTTCGGAGGGGATGTAAAGCCGTCGGTCCCTTGTCTATTAAATCTTAGGCAAGTAAAAGATCCCTACTCTTCTTAAGGGAAGAGGTTCGGCAAAATTCCTGGTTGGGGGTAGCTCGTCTACAGGCGTCGGTGTTAGGCCTCAGTAGCGGAAATAGGCCGACGTTAAATAAATGTATAAAAAAAAACATATATAACAACATACATAATAACAATATAGTAAGTACTTAATATAAATCATAGAGGTAGAAGATGAAAATTTATACATTATTTTAATAGAAGTGGTTTTAATGTTTTAGGGCTGGTGTGAAAAATATCAATATTCGAACAAAAATTATCAAAATTGTGACATGTTTTAGATAATGGCGAAAAGTTCATAGCATTAGTACGGGCATTTGGTGTATAAAAACTTGCGCGGTTACGTGTTGATACAGATGGAACTCTGAAATTAATTTGGTTGAGAATTTCTGGACAGTCTATTTTGCTATTTACAATGTTAAAGAGAAACATACACATGCAATAAATTCTTCGATGCTCCAGAGATTTAAATGACCATCTTTCTAGTAGTTGGTCCTGCGGTGTTCCGATAGCCGGGTAAAAACCATCAATTTTAAAACTAAGAAATTTCATTAACCGTCTTTGAATATTTACTAAATTTTTCACATGAGTCTCATATCCTGGACTCCAAATTATACAGGCGTATTCTAATTTCGATCTTACGAAGGTCTTGAATAGCATTTTTATAGTATCGATATTTGTAAAACTACGACCAGTTCTGCATATGAAGCCTAAAGTTTTGAAAGATTGCTGGATTATGTGATTCATGTGAGGAACAAAAGATAATTCACTATCAAAGACAACACCTAAATCTTTAAACGTATCAGGTCTGTTGAGAGATATATCGTCAATTTTATAATCGAATATAATTTTTTTCGGACTTTTACTGAAGGTAAGAACATTACATTTTATCGCACTAAGGTGTAAGCCATTGTTTACACACCATGTATTTAATCTGCTGAGGTTACTTTGCAAATTTAGACAGTCATTATAATCTCGAATGTTTGTAAATAGTTTCATGTCATCAGCATAGAGTAGGGTATTACAATTAAGGTCTTTATTGATGTCGTTTACAAATATATTGAAGAACAGGGGTCCCAGGACTGATCCTCGTGGAACTCCGGATTCGACTGTTATTTCATGAGATTTATAGCCATTATAGTGTACAAATTGGGTTCTACCGCTTAGATATGACTTAAATAGCTAAAGCAGTCCGTTAGAGAGGCCATTTAGATCAAGTTTCTGCAGTAAGATTTCGTGATCCAATCGATCAAATGCTTTAGAAAAGTCTATATAGATGACGTCTGTTTGGACTCCCTCATCTAATGATTGTGATAAAAATTGGGTTATGGAAAATAGATTTGTTGTGGTAGATCTACCTTTCATAAAGCCATGCTGCTGTGTTATTATGTTTGGTTTTACATGATTATTATATACTCTCATGTAATAAATACTGAATACCTTTGTAAAGTTGCATATTATTGTAATGGGCCTGTAGTTGGTAATATCAAATTTGCTTTCTTTTTTAAAAACGGGACATATTTTAGAGTTCTTCCAAACGTTCGGAAAACAACTGACAAATAGATTAAATATAATAGTAACTGGGAGTACGAAAATATGTGAACAGTCTCTTAAAATAAAAGCTGGTATTAAATCTGGACCGGCTGTCATTTTTGGTTTAAGTATATGGAGCGACTTTAAAACATCATTTTCATTGAATTCTTTTATTGTGAGGATATTATTATTGTATGGAGTGCCATTAATGATATTAAGATTAGTGATATTAAGATTAGTTGGTTTGGTTGGAAAATAATCAGCGAATGCATTTGATATTTCAGCTGGTTCATAAAAAATTTCATTTTTGTATGTAACAATTGGGCATACCTCGATCACTCTTAAGTGAATTCATAAATGACCAGAATTTATTCGGTTCGTTGCAAATATTGGATTCAACATCATTGATATATTCTCTATGCGATCTTTTTATATCATTTTTTATGTTTTGCCTAAGTATTTTAAATTCAGTCAAATACTCTGTGTCTTTGCTGTTTCATACAATTTTAATAATTTAGATTTATGTTTAATTTTATTTATTATATCTGTCGTATACCAAGACGGATAATCATGCTTTCTGCTAACCATTTTGGGTACGCAATAATTGAAAGTTGCCATAATTTATTATAAAATGCATCACACACTTCGTTTACATCTTTCAATTCGCCTAAGAAATCCGAGTTAATTAATGATAACTGCTCATAGAGAGAGTTAAAGTGAGCTATGAAAATGGCAACTATTATGTTTGATAAGTGAGATTTCTTTAATGAAATAATCAAAATCGTTTACAGTGAGGAAGAAAGAAACTAAATATTTATACAAAATAGATAACAAAGATTTATTTAGGAATTTTTAATATAAATAAATGATCTCATAAAACATGTTCGATGCGTCCACCATTATTGTCTTCTTATATTTATAATTCCACCGGAAATGGCTTCATTACTTACATTCAGATTGTTTATTTCAAGTCGAATCCTGTCTTTAGTGACGAATACTATTGTTATTATTGAATATGTCTTTAGAAATCTCCACAAAATGAATCCATAGGGGCCAAATCCGAACTGTTAGCTGACCATTTGATTGTTCAATTATTCCCTGTCCATATTGGGAATACATTACTCAAATGATATAGAACAGGTAGGACACTGTGAGGAGTTGCCCCATCCCGCATCCAAATCATATCAAATTCGGCTTCCGGGAAATTCTGCAAAAGAATATTTTCTGCTTCTAGGATAATTATTTCTAGATAGGTAACTCCAGTTAAAGTATAATCATAAAATTTAGGCCCAACAATTTTGTTTCTGAAAATTCCACATCAAACGCTAACAGTTTTTCTTTTTGATTTTTTAAATTTGTTTTACCAATCTTTTTCTACGACCTTTAAATTTCCCTAATAAAAACTCCTGCCGTAGAAAATGATGATTCATCAGTCGATAATATTTTAGTAAAAAAATCAGGATCTTCATCCAACTTTTGAATCATCTGGTGGTGAAAGTCCAGGCTTTTCTTTTTATGGGCCTCCGTTAAAATTTGTACGGGTAAAATTTTATATGGTCTGTAGTTATTATTTTTAACGTACGAGGGATTTTGGAATAACTTTTACCTAATAGATCGACTGCATTATTTATACTACATTCAGAATTTTCTACAAAATAATACAATATTTCAGCAAAGTCTATTCGCGAATAACTATGAAATTAAGCAGTATATCTAGCTGTTATTCCTGGTTTACTTGAACTACACGCTTTTTTCTACTAAAACTGGAGGTATTATTCACCTTTCGGTAAATATTTTTGAACGTATTTTCTGATGGTGTGGACGATTTGGATACAACAATGCTCTTTTTACTGCAAGTTTATTTTTGTTATTTTGTATATATTATGAAGTAAATATTGGGACTTTTTCCTCCTCACTGTAATAGTAGTGCCCAGGCCCTAAGAATGTGTCATTCTGTTAGCACCTTAATTTGAAAATATACTGACCATCATAACTCATTTCTAATACCTCATAGACAACAAATATTGAGGTTGTCAAAAAATCGTCCTATGCAGGGGGTGAAATTAATGAAAAATACCCTAAATATCTTTATTGCATAATTTGATCCTCTGAAATGAATTGAACCTCGTAAAAAAAATCTGTATCCATAATTAATTTGAGATACTTAAAATAATTTATTTCTCGTTTAGATTTACATGTGTTTAAATGGGAATGCCGGCGAGAAAAGTTCTGTTTACTCAAAACTTGTAATGTTGCAATTTGTGATTTTCGTTCAACTCGCATTATCTCCGAAATCAGTAATTTTTTCTAAAAATACTCTGAAATAAAAATTATGGGCCGCTCTTTCAGGATGCTGCCGGTTTTTTATTTTTTCAAATTGAAGCAGCGGTTACTGAGAAAATGAATATTTAGATTGCCGATTCACGCAAGCGGGACGGGAAATGCTTAACTGCACCTTCACCTTCGAGGTGTAAAATAGCTTGCTGATAGAAACCAATGCAGTATTTCTAAAGAAATATAATCATTCATGCTCTATTAATTGGTTCTAAATGTAATATAATAGTAATAATCTGCAGATCTGTGACATTGAGTGTGTAAAGGTTGGAATAAATTCTATAAAATCATTAAAAAGCAATCGATAATAAATCGGTTACTCAGGCCGATTTTTAAATATAAGTCCTCTATTTTACATACATAAAAAAAATTCTAAAATTCTTAGAAGAGATTTTAGAAACAAATTGTGCTCTTTTAAGTGGCACTATCAGAAATTGATTTGCCATTTAAAAAAATTGTTGACAACGTCAAACTTCTAGAAAAAAATGTAAAAGCTTATTTTTTTTTATAAATGCTCTATTAAAAGTTCTGACTATTATAATGAAGAGAAATAAAAAAACATTATTCAGTATCTGATATGTCTGAAGAGGTTTCTTCATAGCTACAATTTTCTTTGGCAAGCTGAGTACTATTGTGACAAGTTAATTGTTGTGTCATACACGTGCAGGATGGTATGTACGTAATTTTCCTCTTTTTACAAGAGCACTGACGACCATTACAAGCTGTAAATATAACTTTCGATAATCACGTTACTGTTAGAAATAAAAGAAACTATATACCTTTTATGCATTGGCAAGTGACGAGACAAATAGTTTCGCTTGGTGGTAGAGAAGGTAATATGGTGACGACAGGGACTAATTCTTCGTCCACAATTTTCCATCCACATTCAATCGGGTCCAACAAATTTGGCTGTGGGTTTAAACAGTTTAACCAAATCTGCGTTTGGTAGTTAACCCTAACGCAATGTTGTCTTAGACTATCCTCGGTCTGTAGAAGCTTGTTTATAGTTCGGGACTATGCTAAAAGGCCTCGTAGTTGATTAGTGTCTTCAACTACTCCATGTCTCTAAATACTTCTTAGCTTAATTGGGTCATTCCTACATTCTTCTTCTTTGCAAACGTCGCCCAATATATTTTTTGCTCATACCTACAAATTGGCTTGTAGTGTCGGAACCTGCCATCGCATGAAACGCAGGAAGACTGTGCAATAATTGGTTGCCCATCTCTATATTATGAACTGCAATGAAACGTCTAGAATCCTTTGTCCCTACTTTCAACCAGATTTCCGAAACAAGTTCATTTTTGAAATGGGCCAGTAACACCAAGACATCAGTTTCTTTGCAGTCTATTATTATCCGAGATAACCCTTCATTTTTAGTAGATAAAAGGTGCAATAATGTTCTGGCCTCTGCCTCTTCATGCGATGAACACAAATATTGATCATCACACACGTAATTAGTTTTGTATTCATATATATCATTAAATCCATCGGATGTACCAAATTTGGTAACATTATTACTCATAGAATATTTATAATAGTATTTAGACAAAAAATTTGCTAGTTCAAATGTGCTTTTAGAGGGCGGAATATTAAACATAATATTTTTAGTCGCAAACTCCTCTATAAATACTTATTTTACTATAAGGAAAATAACCAGACTGCAACCAAAGTTACAAACCTGGCGCGTTAAGTGTAATAATTGCATAGGCATGCGACGACCGGCACGAGAATCCTTTGACTACTTAGTACATCCCGCTATTTCTACAACAGCGACATGTAAAATAGCCAGCAGGTGCCATCCAGTGGTCCAGTGTCTGTTGCAATCGAAATGCCTACCTTGCACTGACGAGAGCCAACAGCTCGAAACTGCAGTCTGCAAGTGGTGTGTGACGACTGGCAAGAGAGCTCCTTTAAGTAGGATCAATCTTTCGGCTGGTGTTTGTTGCAATCGAAGCTTTAGCGTTTTGATGGTAATATGCAATTATTACACTTAACGCGCCAGGCTTGTAACTTTGGTTGCAGTCTGGTTATTTTCCTTATAGTAAAATAAGGATTTATAGAGGAGTTTGCGACTAAAAATATTATGTTTAATATTCCGCCCTCTAAAAGCACATTTGAACTATGCTAAGCCAAGTCAGGCTATTTATTTTTCGATTGCAACAGACACTGGACCGCTGGATGGCGCCTGCTGGCTATTTTACATGTCGCTGTTGTAGACATAGCGGGATGTACTAAGTAGTCAAAGGATTCTCGTGCCGGTCGTCGCATGCCTACCTTGCACTGACGAGAGCCAACAGCTCGAAAATGCAGTCTGCATGTGGTGTGTGACGACTGGCAAGAGAGCTCCTTTAAGTAGGATCAGTCTTTCGGCTGGTGTTTGTTGCAATCGAAGCTTTAGCGTTTTGATGGTAATATGCAATTATTACACTTAACGCACCAGGCTTGTAACTTTGGTTGCAGTCTGGTTATTTTCCTTATAGTAAAATAAGGATTTATAGAGGAGTTTGCGACTAAACATATTATGTTTAAAAAATTTGCTAGTTGACAGAATGGATGGGTAGAAGAGTAGCTGGGTTATCGATGATTTACTTTACTGTACTGCACTGCACAAGTTAAGAAAGACACTATAGATAAAACCGCTGCCCAAGGAATCACTACTTCCACATCTAAATTTTGTATCCAAGTCTTATACACACTAAATCCCAAACTAATTTTTACTCTCTTTAATAATAGGGTGGGGATGGCAATGGGGGTGGTAGAGGGGGTGGCTAATGCCAAAAACATTTTAGAGTCCCTTGGTTCTCGCATACACACTAAATCCCAATTTAATTTTTTACTGCCTTTAATAAAAGGGTGGGGGTGGTAGAGGGGGTAGCTAACGATAAAAAATAATTTTTGAAACGTTTCGTTCTTGTATACAAACTACATCACATTTTACTTTTTTTTACTCCCTTTCATAATAGTGTGGAGGTGATATTGGGGGTGATAATGGGGAATGGTTGATGCCAAAAAAAAAATTTTACACTTACTCTCTATCCTGCTTGCTTTGCCTATTTACCCTTATTTACCCCATTTACCCCCGAACCCTTCAACGGAATTAGATCAAAATATCTAGTTCCAGATCTCGTTATAATACATAAGTGTACCAAATTTCAAGTGAATATGATAAACGGTTCCAGAGTAAACGTGCGCACAAAAAAAGTTACAGACAGACAGAATTTTTTTTTTCGACGTTTCATGACATTTTGAGCCTATTTCAACAAAAAATTTTTTTGCGTTACTATACTTCCACTGGACGTGGAAGTAAAAAATATTGTCAATAATGTGAAATATTGAAAAATACGCACTTTTTAAACATGTATTGCAAGAAATAGCTAAAGTCGAATTATTATACACGTAACATGCTGAATCAAATAATATACGAACTGTATTTTGGAGCAATAATAGCGATCCCGAGGCTTCTTCAAAATATTCATTTTCTCAGTAGCCGCTGTTTCGATTTGAAAAAACTAAAAACCGGCAGCATCCTAAAAGAGCGACCCATAATTATTATTTCAGAGTATTTTTTGAAAAATTGACTAATGTCGGAGATAATGCGAGTTGAACGAAAATCAGAAATGGCAACATTATAAGTTTTGAGTAAACAGCACTTTTTTCGTTCCCATTTAAACGCATGTAAATCTAAATCGGAAAAAATATTTTAAGTATCTTAAATTAGTTTTTTTAATGAATAATGTTTTCTGAGCTTCCATCTATTTTATCTGATCAAACTGTGCAATAAAAATTTTTGGGGTGTTTTTCATTAATTTCACCCTATCCGCCCCCTGAAGAGGCCGATTTTTTGGCAACCTCAATTTTTGTTATCTAGGAGGTGTTGGAAATGAGTTCTGATGGTCAATACATTTTCAAATTAAGGTGCTAACAGAAATTATTTCTAGAGGACTTTTATGCATTTGGGAACTCTACTATAAAGCACTTTGATTATTTCATTAAAGAAATGTCACTTACCAAACATAATAGTTAACTTTTCCAAATCTACAATAACTAGTTAAACTAAGATATTCGACGTTTAATAACTCAAAAACAGTATACGGTGGGGGTATCATATGATATATTTTTCAAATCAGGAAAAAAGGATCATTCCAAAAATTTAATAATATAGGGTATCTTATTTTAAAAAATATATTATTTTTTGTATCCCCTAAAATCTGCACGCTACTGTACTTTTTAACAAAATTTAGTCATAACCACATAACTTTTATTTAAAACTTTTTTTCTATAGGCAATAATAAAGATGATAAGGGGTGAATATCCCTGTACAATTTATACATTAATATCATGTCCAACACGCTTTTTAATACGTAAAAAATCTTAATCGCAGGGTATATTTCCAATTCGTAATCAAACATATTCTGAAGTGGGTGGTCTCATTCAGTCGACGTTATTTATATTTCATGCAGCACAACTGCAATTATTATTCCAATGTCCGAGAGCTTTTCAATAATTGGATTTACTTAGGTAGTCTGTTCTTGTATTGAAGATAAGTATTCAAGTGACATTTGTATCAACTGCTACTGCTCATTATCTTGTTAACGAGGTTTTCTTTGTAGTTGTTTTCTATCTCTTTGTTAAATGCAAATCTCTATAGATCCGTGGTGCAGTTCAAATATCATGTAAAACTGAGTGGAAGTGGTCCATAATTTATGCGTAGCGTTTCTTGAATACATGTCATAAAATGTATTAAGAAAGTTAGAAGTATTCTTACATTTCCTATATCTGATGGTCGGTTAGACGTGCGTTTAACAAAATTGATAAACTTTTAAGTCTATTTAAAGGGGTGAAATAATAGCATACTTCTATTAATTTTTAATAATTTTTTGCTCGTAGTATGTCAAGATTGATGGTGGTATGAAATGAGTAAAAGTGACATTTTTTTCTGAAGTAAAAGTTCGCTCGAGCGGAAGAAAAAGTTTACTTCCGTTGCTAATGGCAACGCACAACCGTCTAAAATGTTAAACTTTAATGTCATGAAATGAGTAAGAAATGTCATGATTTTCTGACGTTTGAAGAAAAACTATTTTTTCTTCATACGTCGAATATGAAAAATACTTAGAAGCTGTTAAAAACTTTTCTTTTCAATTTGCAGTTGTTGACATTGTATTGATAGAAGGATTCTAATATTAAAAAAGACTGTTTATTATATGCATTATATATACAGTGTGTTTCTTTTAAAATGCATACACCCGGTTACTTTTCTCATTTTTTGAAATCCTTATTTGAGCTTTGGCACAATTATAATTCTGTATAAGACGTATATTTCGAGGTAACCAACTTGAATTTAATTAAAAAACAGAGACAACGGCTGCCACCTAAATGGGGCCTATTTCCAATATTTTGCTTCGCGCTGAAGATATCGAAGAACATTATAAGAAAAAGTTGTTCAGAATCTAATTTTGAACCCCAATACCAAATTTAATTACGAAATTCGCATAGCTTTTTTCAATATTTTCGTAAAGTCCACACACGGTTACAATTTTGGTTTTCAATTTAATAGAGTACCTAGGGTGCCATTAAAATAAAAGAACATATTGAACAGAAGTGTCAATTGACAGAAATGCATTTTAAGAGGAAAGAAATCAAACAATTAACTTTTGGTAATTATAGAAACAACAATTTAAAGGAACAATTAGTTTTTGAGACAATTGCTCATTACATGTAAATACAAATTTTAATAAAGTATCGGATGTGGTCTCACCTACAATTTGAATGCATTTCTCAATTCTTTTACGATTATGGTTGGCTACTCTTCTGAACTCTGGAATGCTGATTTCGCGACAGGCTTGTCTCATTTTAGCTTAAAGTTCTTCTCGGTTTCTGTTTTGTAAACTTTATTCTTCACTGTTCCCCAGAAATAAAAATCTAGTGGTGTAATATCGAGAGACCTAGAAGGCCAGAGTTCAAAAGGGCTATTTCTTCCTATCCAGCGTATTGTAAAATGTTGGTTCAACCACTGACGAACAATTATAGAATTATGAACTGACACACCATCTAGCTGAAAAAGTTAACTAGATCCATTTAACGAATTATTAAAGAAAAATGGACCAATTATTCGATCTCCTAAAATCCACACTATACGTCAATTTTCTCTAAATACTGGTTTTTACAAATAAACCCAATGAGGATTAAATTTCCTGTCGTCTACAAAATTTCCCTGAACCCGGTAGCAATAATCGAACGTTTTATTTTCATCACCTTTTTTCAAAGTATTTAGAAATTTTGGTTTATAAGGCTTGACATTATGACGTCTGAAACATCTTCTAATTTTCTCCTTGTCGGTGTTCAGTTGAGACGCTAAATCTCGTAGATTCAATCTTGGATTCGCTTGATTTGCATCCGAGATTACGTTATCTTCAGAATGCAGATAGATGTATTCGACTAGGTTCGTCATCCTCAGATCTTTTAATAACACTACCAGTTTCATTGAAACAAGCATTTATTGCGGCTGCAGTTCCATGAGTAATATCGACTCGTAAAGGATATCTTCAGTTAAATTCTGCGGTTACTTTTCTGGTAGTATGAGCCTCATCGCCAAATAACATTATTTAGATTCCTTCACTTAAGGTGGGCATATCGAAGCGAGTGAGATCCGATAAGGAAATATTTATTATTTTTGGCCATAATTTTTTTTAATACATATATTGATACAAAAGTTTAAGACTACCTAAGTAGTAATATGACAGGTGTAGTGATATGAATTTTCACTCAATAATTTCAGTTGTTTGCAAAATGGTTAGATTTAATTTTAAAAATTATGTCAATCTTTGTATTTTCTAAAGGACACGGCACACTTCTATATTTGAAATTGGCTTTCGGTCAAATTGTTTGAATTTTTTATATGTTGTAGCCCGAGTCATTCTGATCCAAAATCATTAAAAAGTTTACTAGTCTCTACAGGCTAATTTCGGCGCTAGAGGGCGCCGAAGAATTTTTTTTTTTTATAAAAAATGCAACTTTTTCATATTACATTAGTAATATATTTAGGTTTAGATTAAAGTTCAATATGTAATCTGCATGATAGTTATATAGGGTCAGCCAACGAAATGATGCCACAATTATACCACTTAGTATAACCTAATATAATTAATACAATATGGAAACGACACTATATAATGGGTAATACGTAAGTAGGTACATACATACAATGTACTTAACCATAATATTATTATACAATAACAGGCTCTTGGTTTTCTTGGTTCGGGTTATGTCTATTTGCAGCATGAGTAATATCAAACAGTAGGTAGGTGTGTCGAAGAATAATTTACATTTTTCATTTTCTTCATGGCGAACATATCCAAGGTACCAAAGTAGCTAGCTAGCTATATGCGAACATGTACCCAATGTACGACTTCCAGATTTGCAAGTACAGTAGTAAGAGATTATTGGTTTGTCTTCACCGTTGACATTGTAGTGAATCCAAAGCTGATAATTAACAGCGTTGCGATGCCTTGATTTTATTCTGATTCTTAAGAGTCCTGGTTCATTTATACGATCGTCAAATTGAAATAAAATGTTCCCTATATCTTGCCTGTTGTCTTTTACATAGGATGGGGCAAGTTTTAGCTTGAAAATCCCGAATATTAGATCTTTCAGATATTCCAATGCAAGACGAGCATCGAGCATCTCATTTTCCTCTATAGGGTGCCATCTACCCCGTCTTTGGAGGAGTCTCTCTTCTTCTACTCTAACTTGAAGAGTATTAATTTCATTTGCCTGGTCTAACATTCTACGAGCGAGCACAGCATTTGCTCCCTCCATATTAATTGGCTCATGATATCTATTAATTATCGCACATGTTATTCTGGTGTAATCTCTAATATGAGGGACTTGTATGTGTGTGTCGTACTGCATATCTGAAGAATTTAAAAATACTCTTAATATGGCCGTTTCTTGCTTCCACAATCTATCTGGTCTTTGTGACCAACCGGGATGAATTCGCCTGTTCAATGGTAAGTTGAGGATGCCAGCGAGCAAGGGCTACAGGCATTTTGACTTCTATGCCTAGATTAGCCAAAATGTCTTGGGCGTCGCGGTATCCCCTATCCAGCACAAAAATATCAATTTCTTTGAACCAGTTTCTTAAGCCAATCAGATCCCTCTCATATTCGTGCCTCGACATTGCCGCGTCATTATTTCTAGAGTCCAAAAAATAAGGGCCATAAACATCAAGTATATGTCCATTGGGAGCTACAATTAATGCTGGTTTTAGAAGATGATATCCTTTATATGTGCAATACGACTGACGTAGCACTTGGAAAACTCTGCGTTTGGGGATTTTTATGGTCCCGTCAATATACGCTATTGCTTTTTGATTTTCTGGTTCAGGATACAGATGTTTGCGAAATCTGTTACATGTTGAGCAACATATAGGTCACTGGTTATGTGCCATAAACCCAGATTATTTGTTCTACTAATAAACACAGACTTTTGAAACTGCCAAGCTTACAGCTTGTACTTTGTTTTGTTGTACTTTATTTACTAGAGTTAATGCTTCAAACTCTTGATCGGAAAAATTATTTCCAACTTATTGATAGATTTATATTTCATGGCAGTGTTCCGCACTATATTTAGAAATATTATAAATCACTTTCTTTTAAATTAAATGGTCTGGTAATACCTCCATTGAATAATGGTGGAAAGAGAAGTCCTTCATCGGTCAAATGACCTTTATAAATTCTTATATCCTCAGGTATAAAGATGCCAGTCTCCAGAAAGATATCAACTTTATCTTCTAAAGAAAATCTGATGATATATTCAAGTCCACCATATATGAAACATGAATTTCGAGCTTTTCCAGTTTCATAGATGAAACACTCTATTCTTACTGCAAAATTATATGCTATATTCAGTTGGTACACGCACTGTGCTGAAAGCTCAGTTCAAAAAAGAAGAAAACGAGATTAAAGAAGTTACAGATAGTAACATTTCAACTAACCACTGTCGCTCGCTAGCCACTGTCAGAGCTGACGCCAATGTCAAAGTGTCATTATAAATGTCAACTCACGGACTGTAATTTCGCAACTCGCGCGGATAAGTGGCGCCACTTATTTGTCGTCCGCGCATCATTTCGTTGGCTGACCCTATATTACTATCATGTAGATTATATATTGAACCTTAATCTAAACCTAAACATATTCCTAATATAATATGAAAAAGTTGCATTTTTTCTCAAAAATTAATTTTTTCTTCGACACCCTCTAGACGCATTTTACGTTTGTAAACTAAGAACTGTACACAATAGAACTCAAAGATTTGTCGTATTAACATTTAATTTAATAGTTTTTGTTTACATCACCAAAATTATAACTATATGTTGACTTTTCGGAAAATATTGGAAAAAGTATAAATGCGAATTTCGTAACTAAATTTGGTATTGGGGCTTAAAATTAGATTGTGAACTTTTTCTAATAACATTTTTCGATATCTTCAAGGCGAAGCAAAATATCGTCACTTTAAAATACGCCTTATATAAGACTACAATTATGCCGAAGCTCAAAGCCAGATTTCAAAAAATGAAGATAATATCCTGTTGGCCTATGGCCTATGTCCATTTAAGAACTTTGTTAAAATAACTGATATTTGTTTATGTTTAACACGATCTGTATAGCATTCGACTACTTCAAACCTGAATATTTGTTTTATTTTATGTATAAAATTTTCTCTATGACACCATCGGTGTATTTTTAACTGTATATTTATTTTCTTTTAAACAGGTTTTTTCTCTGCATTGAGTTTCCTGTGAATTAATTTTATAATGTTATTCTCAGATAAAATGTCTTTAATTTTAATATTTTAAACTTTTGTATATAAAAATAAAATAGTAAGTTCAATCTGTTTGGAGAACTTTTGGTTATGATAAATTTTAAATTTGTTTGTCGATTCATTTGGTCTAAGATCGACCGCCTGCTCCGTTTCTGAGTCTTCGACTCACTGTAACGCGTCGGGTAAAATTATTATTGTAAATACTGTAAATAATATAAATGAAATAAACAACATACAAACAAATGAAATGTAAAAAATATAATGAATAAAGATTTTTAAATTGAAATTGAATCGACTACTTCAAACTAGCAGAATTATCTTTGTATCACTGCTAAATATCTTTACATTTTATATATACTTATTTTTGTACCTTAGGGACTCAGTCACGTATTTTTAACACTAATTTATGAATTATGTATTTCTGTTATAGCACTTCAGCCTCCAATTATTGTCGATACCATGCCTGTGAAACATTTATTTTCATTTGTTTACTTTGTGTACTGTGTAGCACATGTAGTTATTTTTTTACATAAAAAACTTCTTACAGGCACACCTGTTAAATAGTGTATGTTATCTAATGTATGATGTAGTTACAGGATCATCACAATACAGCTCGAAAATCTATCTAATAATTTACTTTATTTGGACACTTTTTACGTTATGTTGTTATATTTGTAATTTATTGTGTGAAGCATTTCTCAATTATTATTAAAGATTTCTCTAATTGATTCTATACCTGCTAGTAATTTAATTGTGAATAGAAATATAAGTTGAAAAGGAATCTGACTATGCACTTAAGTCTTCCATCAACAGATGGCGAGACAATAATAGTAAAGTAGTAATAACAACATAAAGCGTAGTCATTATTTTTAACAGGTATTTTTAGGTTTATATATTGGTACTCCATTTTAAATTGTACTTAATCTGATTAACACCATAAATCTTTTCGATTGTCGATCCTCCAGTAATTACAATTACAATTAAATCCACATTTCATTTTGTTAGAGAACACCATGAGGTAAATTTTATTTATTAATTATTTCATTTTCAATGATTTTTAATTATTTTATTAATGTATTTTCACTTTTATTAAAATACATTAAATTCAATTCCTTCAATTTTATGTAACTAAAATTTTACATGTTACCACATGGTATTAAAATTTGTTTTATTCTCTTTTGGCAATTTAGTTCTAATCAGCATTTATATATTGAACACAGCATATTGAAAGCATTTTGAAAGCATATTGAGATCATCGACTTTAACTTTATTTAACTTTCTGCAACTTCAACTTTAACAAGCAACTTTATGTATTTGCGTTAGAAACTTGATTTAATTATTGAGCAACCGCTGATTAATTAGCCAGCTTACTGTTCAATTTTATTTGAAACTCATAATTTTTTTGGCTTTTTCTAAGACGCTTAAGCCTTCATTTTTTATTCGACAATACTAGAAGTTATTCTGCGATCTTTCCATTAAAATTTCCTTTAAAATCGAATATTTTCTAGCAAAAATAAATTGCCAAAAATATTTCGATTCGATGTTCTGAGGCAGTTGGAATTTGGAGTGCAGTACTAGAATGTCCCAACTTAAATACACTCAATTGGTATCATAAAAAATTGGTAACCTTTTTTTAAATTCATGTTGTAAAATTTAAAAATTTATATAATATATTTTATTAATCATCTCTATTTCTTTTCCTTACTATAAATTTTAGTCTCTTCTATATGAGACTGGTTTTAAGGGAAAAAGAGACAAATCAACTTATTATTCACTATAGATGGTGGCCAAATAACATCAATTTTTCATTGTCTCTTTTCCACAAATAAAACAAACTTCATCTTATGTATTGCACACACAAAAAGGGTAAGTTTTACCTTACCTCTTAAAAGTTTTCAGAATCCACGACTCTGCTCCGGCTAAAATCAGCTAGTTGTATGCATTTGTTGCTTAGATTATTTGTCACAATAACAATAAAGGGAATAAACTGGTAACAATCCGGGTGTCTTCACTTTAAATGAGACACACTGTAAAAGATTTGTAAAATTGCAGTGAAGCAACCTTAGTGTAGCTGAAAGTTGAAATGTAAGAAGAATGATTTAAAAATTGAACTGCGTTATAAAAATTTGTATTTTCAAAGTTGAGGTGGGTGAAAGAGCGCTCTTCCGGTTGGTAGGTAATAAATAATACTTAGTTACCATGCGAGCTAAACCAACTTCATGAATGGGGAGTTTCAATGAAGGATGAAATATCGAAGGAAAGCGAGACAGATGAGAGTCACGATTCCTCGACTACAAGCTACAAGAAGTCTTTCTCGGTTCGCAAAGATAAGCACAAGTCGATAAATCGATGAGATTATAGACTAATATTACATTAAATAACGAACCTGAGTTATCCATGGGAAAATCTGTTTTATTCTCTTCTACGCGGAGAATCGAGGATAGCCTTATTGATTGTTGTCCTCTTGATTGTATTTGTGTTTTCCATTGTTTTATTATTAGGAAAGTAGGTTTATCAGAACTGTGACAAGCTGAAGTCATTATTTTAAATTTTTTATAAGATATTTCGTTTGAAACAGCATCCTCATAATTCATATATAAATGTCTTATAAATTATTTCGGCATGGAGAAGCCGTTGTGATATTGATGATAATTTAGATTATTCTTAGACTATTGGAGGCAACTTATGAATTATAATTTACTCAGCGTTATAAGCAACAAGTGTGTCAAACTTTATCCTTTTATGTGGGCTGAAACTGGTACTGTTGTCGTTATGATATTGAGAATAATTTAAAAAAAATAGTCTATGTTATTTATGTAATATGATATTAATAAATCATTCAAGTAAAAGCGTAGCATGTCCTGTTTATCAACGACATTTAATTTCAGTGAAAGAAAAGATGGTGGAATTATTCTGTATATAAAAAAAAGGTCAAATATTCATGTATTTTTGTCTAGCTGATAGCCGCGTTGGATATATATATATATATATATATATAGTTGTGTGTCCGCATTTTTCAATGTGTAACCCCCTTCCGCACAAACCTCTGTCTTTGGTAATTGAGGGTTGTCTAATTTCTGTGGTGTGTATTTATTTATTAACTTTTAGGTTAATTCTGTGAAGTAAGATTGACACTATTTGGATTTCTTTCAAATTAAATGGAAAAAAAAAATATATAGTAGACATAATAGTATTATAGATTTTTTAAGTAATTTTGTTGAAGTGGCCCGGAAAGGATGGCATCGAGTACAACCTGCTGAAATATCTCTCGAGGAAAGGTATTGTGCAGTTGACGTACATCGTTAACGCGATTCTGCAGCTAGAACACTGGCTTAGCCAGTGGAAATGCCTCATGGTCATTACCATCCTCAAGCCAAATAAGAAAGTGAAGTTTGCCGGCAGCTACTGGTCCATCTCGTTGCTGTTGGTGATCCCCAAGTTGGTGGAGAAGCTCGTCTTGACCAGACTAGATGCTGTTCAGGAGGAGCTCCACATCAAGGATGAGTCCGAGTTTGGTTTAAGGAGGAGCAGGAGTACGGTGCAGCAAGTCGTTAAGATAATTAACGACGTCAAAGTGCAATACAACATAGGGAAGAGCACCGCCATGGTACTTCACAATATTGAGACATCATCTGGATCCCGGGGTTACGCTACAAACTATACCACTATAACTTCCCCTACCTACTTCATTAAGCTAATTCACTCGTTCTTGATGGGCAGATCCCTGCAGCTTCGAGTGAATAACAAACTGTCAACACGGCGGGACATTGGCGCAGGAGTCCCGCAACGATCGTGCTTGTCACCAAATTTGTACAACCTGTACATCTCCGACTTGCCAGAGTTCCTGAATATGAAGCTGGCGAAGTACGCCGATGACACAGCCATTCATACGCATTCACACAACACGCAAGCAGCCAATGTGCTGTCGAAGGCGCACATGTCTCGTGCCATGCCTTATTATGATCAGTTGAAGATTCGGGTAAACGCTGAGAAGTCCGAGGCTATAATCTTCATGCGGCGATTTACAGAAAATAAAATCATAACGCCCATTTCTATCAGGGGAAACAAAATTCCAACTAAGTGATGCGTGAAGTACCTGGGGATCAGACTGGACTAGCGACTGACGTTCAACACACATGTAAATAAGACGGTACGGATGATCTACTCACTCTCCAGGAGTTTGTATCCGCGTATGGTTAGGGGTAGCAGAGACAAAATAAAAAACTGTTGTACACAATGGTGGCCAGGCCGTCCATCACATACGCGGCGCCGGTGTGGTGCAGCATACCAACCACGACAATGAAGAAACTAAAAGTGCTGTAACACAAATTTATGCGCCTCATTTGAAATTCTGGAAGGTACACCTCCTTCAGACACCTATACACACTTTGCAACGACATAACCCCGATAGTGGATTCTATCCGCAGATCTCTTAAAACTTCTACTCTTTCAAGCTGGGTGATAGTCCGCTAATAAGACACATAACACAAGTTAGACTGAATAATGCCCCATTTCGATTTAAACATCCCATGCCGTACCAGAGGTTATAGATTTTCCGGCAACCTCTCTAGCCAAACTTCACCAACCATAACTTCCACTTACCCTATTCAACTTTACTGATTTTTTATACCTTTCATATCTTTAAATCTCCCCTGTCCAGCTCTTCCTTTCTGTTTGTATCCTTTTTGTCGCGTTTGTATTTCTTGGTTTCTTTTTGTACATTTTTGTTTCAAAATCCATTTCGCTTCACAAATATTTAGAAAATCAAAACATTATCCAATCAAAGTTTTTAAAATTAAAGTTTAGGCCAGCCATGCGCAGCCCAGCATTTAGCGGAACGTGCCTTGTTCAAAATGAGGTGCTAGCGTCAGATACGAAATTTAGAAGTGATTAGTGCGTGAGTTTTTTAGTTTAATGTGTAGCCTTAAGTTATGTTAAATCTGGTTTTTAGAATATTTTAATATTACTACCTTTTTTAATCTGCCTTTTGGGCAGAAGGTGTTTAGGTTTAAGATTTTAATTGTTGTTTCAAACGAACCAGGCCTACTCCGATCGGTCCCGCAACCCACCGTCGTGAACAACGCGATGGTTGCACGATTGGTCCCCGGCTAGGTCCTAGGGAGGTACTTTTATATTGTTAATTTTAATAAAGAAGTTTTCAATTGAAGTGAATTGATGAGGCGGTATCTAATGTTGTAACTGATTCTGGTAATTTGTTTATAACAGGAAATTTTAATATTGACTTAATGAGTATTAACAGTATACATGTGAAGCAACTTATGTATATCCTAGAATCACACAATCTATCATAGGTAATAAATTCACCTCCATTGTGTATCAACAAGAGGAGTCTAATAGATCTGATTATCTGTTCTAATACAGATTTAGTAAAAACCAGACGTAGTAAACCAGAAATAGACAGAATGCAGCTATATATGATCATTTCTTAATAAAATGTGAGCTCTCCTTACTAATTAGCAAGTCTGAACCAAGATTCTACACTTACTGTAATTGTAAATATTGTCTGAAAGTTATTTGTGGCATTCTACGAATATTCTTTCCTGCTATTTGGGTATTCTACCACACATTATCCTCTTCAAAAACAAATCACCGAATCTACAAAATAATAGAATTATTGAAAAAAAGCCTCTGCGCCCGTGAAGTTTACATCAAAGGTACAGTCAGAGGCTATGTTTTACAAATAATATAAATTGGAAGGAATAAACACAGGAATAATGTATTTTGCTGACGTTTCGGAAAGTAGTCTCTTTCCGTTTTCAAAACTTTTTTTGGAAGAACTCTTATTTTGCTGTGTATGTCAAATACACAGCTTTAAGATTCTGCTTATGTTATTTCCATAGATACTTACTACTTACACATAACTGATGATATTTTCTTCTAGATAATGTTGAGTTTGTTAAGTTCTTCTTTTAACATTGGTAGCCAGGTTATACAAATATCTACAGAACAATTCGATACCCACTTATCTTCATTTAATAAGATTATTGCCGATTCTTTAATTATTCTCTTTCTATCTGTATTTACAATATCCCGTGCGAATGTGATAAATATTATGTGGGTGAGTCATCCAGACCTTTCAGTGTGAGGTTGAATGAACACAAGAATTACAATTACAGAAAGAATGAAATTCAGAAATCAAAGATTTATGAACATGCTTAGGAAAACGGACATAGAATAAACTGCGACTCGGCAAAAATTTTAACAAAAGAAACAGATAAAAATAAAAATTAAAGAATCGGCAATAATCTTATTAAATGAAGATATAAGTGCGTATCGAATTGTTCTGTAGATATTTGTACAACCTGGCTACCAATGTTAAAAGAAGAACATAACAAACTCAACATTATCTAAAAGAAAATATTTCTAATTAATAATTCCATTATTTTGTAGATTCGGTGATTTGTTTTGAAGATGATAATACATGTGGTAGAAAACCCAAATAACAGAAAATAATACTGTAGTTATAATATATTAATGGTGAAGTTTTTCAAGGTGATCATAAAAATTTCCATTTCATGATATATAATAATAATTAGATAATACCAATGATAAGTTGGAACTTCTCAACCTCAACATGTTATATTTATTTGATACTCATGCGCCTCTTCGCACCATTAAGATCACAAAAATAGAGCTCCACAGCTTACGCAAAATATATCTATCTGTGATGTTTAATTTCATTAAAAGATAAGGTTTTATGAAAATATAAAAGATTTAAAACCGTAGAAGACTGGATTTATTATAAAGTACTCCGGAACTTCATTCGCCAATCTATAAAAAATTAAAATAGAGCATATCACCAATATACTATTTCGGAAAATAAAAATGGAATATTCTACAAAAATTAGGAGTACCTGATAAGCCGAAATGCGATATTCTTACTCAACTATGCTATATTGATAAAAAAAAAAATTACACATATCAATGAGACAATACGTACGGTCTACTCCCTGTCCAGAAGTCTGTATCTGCTCATGGTCAGGGGTAGCAGACTTAACAGACAGAATAAAAAACTATTGTACACGATGGTGGTCAGGCCGTCCATCACGTACGCGGCGCCGGTGTGGTGCAGCATACCGGCCACGACAATGAAAAAGCTAAAAGTGCTTGAGCACAAATTCATGCGCCTCATATCAAATTCAGGAAGATACACCGCTCTCAGAGACCTATACGCACGCTGCAACGTCCAGCATATCTCTCAAAACTTCTACTCGTTCAAGCTGGGCGATAGTCCGCTAACAAGACACATAACGCAAATTAGACAGCACAATGCCCCATTTCGGATCAAGCACCTCTTACCGTACCAGACGTTACCGATTTTCCGGCAACCACTATAGCCAAGTTTCAACAACTATACCTTTCTCTAATCCTATCCACCTTTCGCTAGTATTTCATACCTTTTAATTATCCTTAAATCTTTCCTGTCCCCCTCTTCCTTTCTGTTTGTCTATTTTTGTCGCGTTTGTTAGTTTTTCTTCATTTCTTTTTGTACATTTTTGTTTCTAAATTCGCTTCACACCTTTTAAAAATTGAAACCTTTTCGAAATAAAAATTTTTAAAAATCAAAGTTTAGGCCAGCCCTGCGCATCCCTGCATTGAAATATCTCGCGGAAGGCACCTTGTTCGAGTTGTGGTGCCTGCATCCAGATACCAAATTTAATAGTGTTTTTTGTGCGCCAGTGTTTTTTAAAAAATTACTGTAGTATATAAGTTTTGTGAGCTTGTTTTGAAGCATTTTTGTTAATTTTATGACCTATTTTTATTTTATATTTAAAAAGGAGTCTAGGTTTAGTTTTGTTGAATTGTTGTTTTCGCTGACCCAGGTCTGTTCCGCCCGATCCTGCAATCCGTCACCGCGTTAATGCGGTGGTTGCACGATCGGTACCGGAGCAGGTCCTGGTGAGGCAACTATTTTATCATTATTATTAATAAATACTTTTTGAATTGAATTGAGATAAAAAAGTCCATAACGAATTTATTTTCGAACATACAGGGCGAGCCAATACGAAATTACAGGACCAAGTGCCTTTTTTAAAAATGGAATGCTATGTATATCAGTACATTTTTTGAAGCCTCTTTCTAGACTGTAGTCATTCCTTTATTAGCATTGAATATCTCCTAACCACTTAGATCTTATCGTTCCATTCAGTACAGGAGTTCTAAGATTAAGTTTTCTCCTTTTAGTGAACGGGACAATAGTTGCTTGTAATGGGGCGATACAACTTAGGCTCGTCTGGTGGACGTCTGCCTATTTTCGGAATAAACGCCACCTTAACTTCCCTCCAAGCTTGGTAATATACCCCAATTATAGCTTGCTGTAAATATACTTCTTATTTCCCACAGTACTGTTCATTTTACTAAAAGAAAGTAAAGATAAGTTTTTAATAGAGAATTTTATAGTGAATAATTTTGCATATATGTATTTTTATAAAAAAGTGCACCGATTCTGATGTCAAAATGGGGATGGAAACGACGTCCTAGAGGATGAAGCACACTATTTAGGGATGAGAACTTCTGTATTTGGTAATTCTTATGCAATCCTTAACACTTATACCAATTTTCAAACCTTTCTGAATTTTTTCCGATGTAAATAGTTATTTTACTGAACTATGTCTGGTCGATAACCGCGTGGGTTAAGGCGCGAGGTGGCAATCGCGATTAACCACACGGGCATCGCACCACCGGGTTCGAATCCTGGCTACGGCTCTGGCACTGTCGGAGGAAATTGTTGTATGTCTGCGTTTTTCAACGTGTAACCCCCTTCCGCACAAGCCCCTGGCTTCTGGAATTGGGGGTTGTCTAATTTCTGTGGTGTTTATTTATTATTTTATTATTATATGGAAAGTCACCTTAATCAAATGTAGAACTATATGCCCTCGTAGATAATTTTTTAACTTTGATGCATCCATGGAACATTTTTTATAGACAATTTTATTACGTTCAGTTGTGTATACCACAATTTTGAGCGTAGGATGGATACAAAACGAATTATTGCTCAA